>CM053038.1:185979604-186709604 GCA_028564925.1 Lithobates sylvaticus
CCCCTAAATATCCATACCGGACCCTTCAGGTCTGGGATGGATTTTAAGGGGAACACCAGCCAAAAAAATGGCGTGGGGTCCCCCTCAAAATCCATACCAGACCCTTATCCGAGCATGCAACCTGGCAGGCCGCAGGAAAAGAGGGGGGACGAGAGCGCCCCCCCTGAACCGTACCAGGCCACATGCCCTCAACATTGGGAGGGTGCTTTGGGGGTCTGTGACCCCTCAAAGCACCATGTCCCCATGTTGATGGGGACAAGGGCCTCTTCCCCACAACCCTGGCCATTGGTTGTGGGGGTCTGCGGGCGGGGGGCTTATCGGATTCTGGAAGCCCCCTTTAACAAGGGAACCCCCAGATCCCGGCCCCTCCTGTGTGAAATGGTAAGGAGGTACAAAAGTACCCCTACCATTTCACCAAAAAAGTGACAAAAATGTTAAAAATGACAGGAGACGGTCTTTGACAATTCCTTTATTAAAATCTTTTTTCATCTTCTTTCCTCTGGTCTTCCTTCTTCCTTTCTTCATCCTTCGGGTTCTTCATCTTCTTCCATCTTCTTCTTCCATCTTCTCCTTCCTCCGATCTGCTTCTTCTTGCTCTGGTCTTCTCATCCGGCATATTCTTCCACAACGTCGGCGTCCCTTCTTGGGCCGCTCCGCGCAATAGGAGGCTCCCGCTGTGTGAGGCTTCGCTCCGGCATCTTCTTCCAGGGCGTCAGTCTCTGAGGCTTCGCTCCGGCATCTTCTTCCACAGCGTCGGTCTCTTCTTGGGCCGCTCCACGCAATGGGAGGCTCCCGCTGTGTGAGGCTACACTCCGTCTGACAGCTCTTTTATAACAGAGGGCGGGGTCATGGGGACTTCCCTATGGCTTTCCCCATGACGTCAGAGGGGGCGCCCTCCATTATAAAAGAGCTGTCAGACGCATCGAAGCCTCACACAGCGGGAGCCTTCCATTGCGCGGAGTGGCCCAAGAAGAGACGCAGAGGAAGAAGATGCCGGACGAGAAGACCAGAGCAAGAAGAAGCGGATCGGAAGAAGGAGAAGATGGAAGAAGAAGATGGAAGAAGAAGATGAAGAAACTGAAGGATGAAGAAAGGAAGAAGGAAGACCAGATGAAAGAAGATTTTAATAAAGGAATTGTCAAAAACCGTCTCCTGTCATTTTTAACATTTTTGTCACTTTTTTGCTGAAATGGTAGGGGCACTTTTACCATTTCACACAGGGGGGAGGCCGGGATCTGGGGGTCCCCTTGTTAAAGGGGGCTTCCAGATTCCGATAAGCCCCCTGCCCGCAGACCCCCACAACCAATGGCCAGGGTTGTGGGGACGAGGCCCTTGTCGCTTTTTTTTTATCAATGACTTTCAATGAATTACTGCAATTCATTAGCCGCGAGTGATTTTAAATAGCTTTTTTTCCTGCAAAAAGGACACTTTGTGCAGGGACAGTTCTAAGCACAGGAAACATGCACCCCTTCACAGGCATACTATAGATACCCCCCAGGTATGAAATTTAAAGGAATATTAAAATCACTGCTCCTGAAAAAAAGTCAGTTTTTAAAAAAAATGTTGCATTGATACATGTCCCCTGGGGCAGGACCCAGGACCCCAAACACTTTTTATGACAATAACTTGCATATAAGCTTTTAAAATTAGCACTTGAGATTTCTCCCATAGTCTTTTACAGGGTGCTCGCGGCTTTTCAAATTTGCCGCGAACACCTCAAATTGTTCGCTGTTCGCTGAACAGGTGAACAGGCAATGTTCGTGTCGAACATGAGTTCGACTCGAACATGGAAGCTCATCCCTCATCGCTCATCTGTATATCTATCTATCTGTCTGTTTATATATCTATCTGTCTGTATATATTTCTATCTGTCTATCTATATTTCTATCTCTCTGTGTATCTATCTATCTGTATTTCTATCTATCTCTCTGTATATCTGTCTATCTGTACATCTTTCTGTCTGTACACCTATCTGTCTGTATATCTATCGGTCTGTATATCTATCGGTCTGTATATCTATCGGTCTGTATATCTATCTGTCTGTATATCTATCTGTCTGTATATCTATCTCTCTGTATATCTATCTGTCTGTATATCTATCTCTCTGTATATCTATTTATCTGTGTAACTGCATATCTACCTGTCTGTATATCTATCTGTCTATCTCTCTGTATATCTATATCTGTATATCTATATCTGTATATCTACCTATATTTCTATCTGTATATCTATCTGTCTGTATATCGATCTATCTGTCTATCTATCCATCTATATATCTATCTGTATATCTATCTCTCTGTATATCTAGCTATATTTCTATTTGTATATCTATCTATATTTCTATCTGTATATCTATCTGTCTGTATATCGATCTGTCTATCTATCTATCTATATTTCTATCTGTATATCTATTTGTATATCTGTATATCTATCTCTCTGTATATCTATCTATCTGTCTTTGTATCTATCTGTCTTTGTATCTATCTGTCTGTATATCTATCTGTCTGTATATCTATCTGTCTGTATATCTATCTATATTTCTATCTGTATATCTATCTGTCTGTATATCTGTCTATCTATCTATATTTCTATTTGTATATCTATCTATCTGTATATCTGTCTGTATATCTATCTATATTTATATCTATCTGTATGTATGTATGTATGTATGTATGTATGTATGTATGTATGTATATATATATATATATATATATATATATATATATATATATATATATATATATATATTGTAGCAGAGCGTCCCAGAGAGAGCCAGGAGAAGTCTTGTTCGGGGTTTATACATCTCCCAGGCTCCTCTCATATACATTCAGAGGTCTCTGATACAAGATCCAGTTCGGATCTTAGTCCTCCTCTCCAGGCTAATTTAAGCTCACCTGAGCAAACAGCCTTTGCTCTCTGCCTGGGACACACAAACAGGGATGGTTTGTGAGGAGCCAAAAGGTTGGTAAAACCCTTTAAAACTCTTTACAGAAACTGACAAGCGGTAGGCTTGCTCAGCTTGATAGTTAGAGACGGTGTATGGTATAGTTAGAGCCGAGACACGGCTAGGACTTTTGTTTTGTTATTTCTGTTTTGATATGTTTTCTGGAAGACTGTGCAGCACCTGTGTATGGACTTGTATTTAAAACCAATAAACCCAGCACTGTTTTCACTACCTCAAGTGGATTTGGTATCTGTGCCTAAATAAACAGCTCATCCCAGGGAGCTTTGTACCTGCTACCTGTCCCCCAGGTTACATATGGTGGATTTCAGCGGGCAGCTGTAGTAAGTTACTACTTAAAAGGCCAGTACCTAGAGTGACTAAACATGGAGGAAATCCTAAAACAGTTGATGATATCCAACGCTGCGCAACAGCAAACAAACGCTGCACTGCAGAAAACAAACGCTGCACTCCACGCTGCACAACAGCAAGCAACCGCTGAACAGCAGAAAACAAATGCTGCACTACAGCAAGCAAACGCTGCACAGCAGAAAACAAACGCTGCACTCCATGCGGCACAACAGCAAGCTAATGCTATCGCACAGGAGCAATCGCAGAGGCTGTTTGAACAGCTAGCCACTGATGCAAAAGCAGATAGGAAAACCTTGTCTGAGGTTGTGGAGACAATAGCACAGTGGTCACCTGCTAACATTGATAATATTGGAGACAAGCCCTCAGCCATCCATGTGGCTCGCTTTTTGTCCAAGATGACTACAGATGATGATCCAGAGGCCTTTCTGCTAACGTTTGAACGGACCGCTGAGAGGGAAGGTTGGCCTAAAACCCAGTGGGCAGGACTGGTCGCCCCGTTGCTTACTGGGGAATCGCAGAAGGCCTACTATGATTTGGAGTCAGCAGAAGCAGCAGACTATGAAAAGGTCAAACAGGAAATACTGGCACGACTTGGTGTCACTTTGGCAGTTCGAGCACAGCGGGTCCACAGCTGGTCCTTCCAAGACGAGAAGCCCCCAAGATCGCAGATGTTCGACCTAATTCACCTGGTGAGGAAATGGCTACAGCCGGAGTCCCTGTCTGGGCCACAAATAGTGGAGCGTGTGGTCATGGACCAGTTTCTGAGGTCACTACCCATTCCCCTGCAGGAGTGGGTGAGTCAAGGAGACCCCAATTCGGCAAACCACCTGGTGGAACTTGTTGAAAGGTATTTTGCTGCAAAGAACCTGGTCACCACCCCTACAGCCGCACGGACTTTCCGCCCAAAGCCACGGTCTCCCCAGGCAACCGGTAAGACTGTTCCAGGGGAAGTGGGTGGTAAGCATGGCAAGGAAATAGGGGGGAGGATTTTTGGTGCCAGGACTGAAGCTTGGCCTCCCAAACAAGGGAAGCCGGTGCCTGTCAGCAAACCAAACTGGGGAAACGTCAGGTGTTTTCGTTGCCAAGAAATGGGACATGTTGCGGCAAATTGTCCATTGACAGATGAACCAATGCAGTGTGATTTATCTATTAGAAGGCAGTCTATGTTTGCAGCGGTTTCATGCACTGCAACGCCAAATATGAGAAAACCAATGTGCCAAATGACTGTGAATGATAAGCCTATTACAGCCTTGCTGGACTCTGGAAGTCTAGTGACTTTGGTTACAGCTGAAATTATTGAACCTGTGAATTATCATGCTAAAAATGTTGCTGTGATCTGTATACATGGGAATACCCGGGAGTATCCTGTAACCACTGTTCAGTTTAAAACTGGTTTAGGTACAGTGACCCATCCGGTTGGACTTGTTCCCCACTTGGTGCATGAGGCCATCATTGGTAGGGACTTCCCTAAGTTCTGGGAACTGTGGGATCATCCCAACCCGGTCGCAGTACCCAACTCAGTCGCAGAGCCAGAATTCCTGGCCACTACTGACAAGGTGGGTTCAGGGGACTCTTCTCAGGGCTCCCCGGGTTTTCCTCTATCGGTTATGGCAGGAGAGCTGGAGGACCCTGAGGAAGTCCCTACTACCAGTAGAGCCGGACAGCCGTCTGCTGACCCCGAGCCTATGTTAGAGTTTGATGACCTTAATGTGCATAAGGAAAATTTTGGTACTGAGCAGAGAAAAGACCATACCCTTTCCAGGGCCTGGGAAAATGTAATAGTGATTAATGATGTACCTGTCGAACCCGGGGACAGGCCCTGTTTTCCTTATTTCAGCAGCAATGAGGATTTACTGTATCGTGTATGTAAAATGAATGATGAAGTGGTTGAACAGTTGGTGGTCCCTAAGCCATACAGACGGCTGGTGTTAGAACTTGCCCATGGGCACTTGCTAGGAGGCCATTTAGGGGTTGAAAAAACTACTGAAAGGGTGTTGCGCAGGTTTTACTGGCCCGGGATACAGAAAGATGTTAAGAATTATTGTCAATCCTGTCCTGTGTGTCAGATGTCAGCCCCACTATCCCACTTCCGTAGTCCTTTAGTACCTTTGCCTATCATTGAAGTGCCCTTTGAGAGGATTGCCATGGACCTTGTGGGCCCACTTCCCAAGTCTGCCAGGGGTCATCAGCATATCCTCGTAATCATGGATTATGCTACCCGCTACCCTGAAGCAGTTCCCTTACGCGCCGCGTCTGCTAAAAACATTGCCAAAGAACTGTTTATGGTGTTCAGTCGGGTTGGCATCCCGAAAGAAATCCTTACAGACCAGGGCACCCCGTTTATGTCGCGAATTACTAGGGAGCTCTGCAAGTTATTTAAGGTGACGCAGCTGCGAACCTCAGTGTATCATCCTCAAACGGATGGCTTAGTGGAACGCTTCAATAAGACGTTAAAGAGCATGTTAAAAAAGGTTGTGGACAAGGATGGGAAAAACTGGGACTTCCTGATACCATACTTGATGTTTGCCATCAGGGAGGTTCCCCAGTCCTCTACGGGGTACTCCCCATTTGAGTTGCTTTATGGGAGACACCCTCGGGGACTCTTAGACATAGCCAAAGAAACTTGGGAGGGAGAACAGACACCCCATAAAAGTGTCATTGAGCATATTGCCCAAATGCAGGAGAGGATTGCAGCAATCATGCCAGTGGTAAAAGAACACTTACTGCAGGCCCAGGCAGCCCAACAGAGAATATACAACAGGGGGGCCCAACTCCGTGTTTTCTCACCTGGTGACAGGGTCCTGGTGTTAGTTCCCACTGTTGAGAGCAAGTTCCTGGCTAAGTGGCAGGGTCCCTTTGAAGTAATTGAGAGAGTTGGGGAGGTCAACTACAAGGTTTATCAACCAGGAAAAAGGAAGCCCGAACAGGTTTACCATATAAACCTGTTAAAACCCTGGAAGGATAGAATGGCGTTAACTGCGAGGCCTCTCCCAGTAACGCCTACGGGTACTGAGTCCCCTCTCATCCCTGAGGTCACGATTCCAGACACCCTCTCATATTCCCAAAAACAGGACACTAGAGAATTCCTGATAAGGAATAGAGAGAAGTTTTCAGAGTTACCTGGCACGACTTCAGCAGTTCAGCATGATATTGTTACTGAACCTGGGGTACGTGTCAAGCTCAAACCTTACCGAATTCCTGAAGCAAGGAGAAAGGACATCAGCAAGGAAGTTAAAAAAATGTTGGAGCTAGATGTCATTGAGGAATCCAATAGTGACTGGTCTAGCCCCATCGTGTTAGTCCCAAAACCGGATGGCACGTGGAGGTTCTGTAACGACTTCAGGAAGCTTAATGCGGTGACAAAGTTTGACACATACCCAATGCCCAGAGTAGACGAACTTATAGACCGACTTGGCAAGGCTCGCTATCTTACCACTTTGGACTTGACAAAAGGGTATTGGCAAATACCCCTAACTGGTAGCGCCAAAGAGAAGACTGCGTTTGTGACCCCAGACGGTTCCTTCCAATATAAAAAAATGCCTTTTGGGTTGCAAAATGCCCCCGCAACATTTCAGAGGGCCATGGACAGGACCCTAAAACTCCACCGACGATATGCAGCAGCCTATCTAGATGACATAGTGGTACATAGTACTGACTGGGAGTCGCACTTGCCTCGTGTCCAGGCTGTTCTTGATTCCCTCTTCAAAGAAGGTTTTACGGCAAATCCAAAAAAATGTGCCATTGGTCTAGAGGAAGCCAAGTATTTGGGCTACACTATTGGCCGTGGTGTCATAAAACCACAAGTGAGTAAAATAGCAGCCATCCAGGAATGGCCACGCCCTGCAAACAAGAAGCAGGTCAGGGCCTTTCTTGGTATTGCGGGGTATTATAGAAGATTTATCCCAAATTTTGCAACTATAGCTGCCCCTCTGACAGACCTTACGAAAGGGAAAGATTCTGTAATGGTGAAATGGTCCCCAGTAGCAGAGGAGTCTTTCCAGGTCCTGAAGAAGGCTCTGTGTGCACAGCCAGTACTGTACTCTCCCGATTTCTCCAGAGAGTTTTTGGTTCAGACGGATGCGTCTGATGTTGGTATCGGGGCGGTACTGTCACAGGTATACAATGGGGAAGAACACCCTGTCGTGTACCTAAGCAGAAAGCTCAATGACCATGAGAAAAAGTATGCAGTCATTGAAAAGGAATGTTTAGCCATAAAGTGGGCCGTGGACGCGCTCAGGTACTATTTGTTAGGGCGTCAGTTTGACTTAATAACTGACCATGCTCCCCTGAAATGGATGGCCCAAAAGAAGGAGACTAATAGACGGGTGAACCGGTGGTTTTTGGCTCTACAGGATTACTCCTTCACCGTAAAACACAGGCCAGGTGTGGAGATGGGGAATGTAGATGCCCTGTCCCGTGTTCACTCCTGTTGGGCCACAGGTGTTCCAACCCTGGGGTTGAAACAAGGGGGGAGGATATGTAGCAGAGCGTCCCAGAGAGAGCCAGGAGAAGTCTTGTTCGGGGTTTATACATCTCCCAGGCTCCTCTCATATACATTCAGAGGTCTCTGATACAAGATCCAGTTCGGATCTTAGTCCTCCTCTCCAGGCTAATTTAAGCTCACCTGAGCAAACAGCCTTTGCTCTCTGCCTGGGACACACAAACAGGGATGGTTTGTGAGGAGCCAAAAGGTTGGTAAAACCCTTTAAAACTCTTTACAGAAACTGACAAGCGGTAGGCTTGCTCAGCTTGATAGTTAGAGACGGTGTATGGTATAGTTAGAGCCGAGACACGGCTAGGACTTTTGTTTTGTTATTTCTGTTTTGATATGTTTTCTGGAAGACTGTGCAGCACCTGTGTATGGACTTGTATTTAAAACCAATAAACCCAGCACTGTTTTCACTACCTCAAGTGGATTTGGTATCTGTGCCTAAATAAACAGCTCATCCCAGGGAGCTTTGTACCTGCTACCTGTCCCCCAGGTTACAATATATATATATATATATATATTTCTATCTATCTCTCTGTATATCTATCTGTCTATCTATCTATATTTCTATCTGTCTATCTATCTATATTTCTATCTGTCTATCTGTCTGTGTATCTATCTCTCTGTGTATCTATCCATCTATATATCTGTCTATCTGTATATCTGTCTCTCTGTATATCTATCTCTCTGTATATCTATCTCGCTGTATATCTACCTATATTTCTATCTGTATATCTATCTGTCTGTATATCGATCTATCTGTCTATCTATCCATCTATATATCTATCTGTATATCTATCTCTCTGTATATCTAGCTATATTTCTATCTGTCTATCTATCTATATTTCTATCTGTATATCTATTTGTATATCTGTATATCTATCTCTTTGTATATCTATCTATCTGTCTTTGTAGCTATCTGTCTGTATATCTATCTATCTATATATCTACTTATCTGTTTTGTTTAACTGCATATCTACCTGTCTGTATGTCTATCTGTCTTTCCTATCCAATCTATCCCTCTGTCTTTCTGTCTATAGGCCCCACCACGGTGAGTGACGGGGGGGGGGGGGGGGGTGTTTGGGGTTTTGTTTGCGCCCCCCTAAAAAAATGGATCACCAGCCGCCACTGCATTGAGCACAAGATGGGTGACTTTGCTGACACTATTAATGACCTAGTGGATTCTCATGAGGAGAGGGAGGGTGACACAGAGTGAATTAAGGCAAAGCTCGCAGATATTGAAGATCGGAACAGGAGGAACAACTTAAAAATCAGGGGGATCCCTGAGTCGATTCAACAAGCTGATCTGCGTGCATATGCTTCCTCCTTATTTAGAGCACTTATCCCTAGTCTCTTTGACCTTGACCTAACTAACTATTGACAGAATACACCGCTTACCCAAGCTGTCCTCTCTCCCCAGAGATGTAATATTGCGCCTCCACAGGCGGAGCTAGCGAGTGGCATGTGAGGAGTGAGGGACCGGAGCTCCGTCGGCAGATCGCTAATCCTGACTTGATCCTGGAACACCAGTATCACAAATTGAGCCAGAACTGTGGGGGATGAGAGCAGGAACCCCCCGGGCACCTCCAGAGATGGTGAAATACGCCCCCCCTGGAAGCAAATGGCCGGAGAGTGTCTGGCTCAATTCGCCTGGGGCTCTCAAGATGGCGTCGGCTCACACGAGGAGGAGGAATGGATGCCGCTACAGCGCTCAGCGGACCAGCTTCAGCAGACATCTCCCCTCCAGGACAGGATGAGTCCACAATCCCAGAGAGTGAGAGGGACAAGGAGAGGGAGATCGCTGGACAGGCTGTCAGACAGCAGGGCCAGAAGTGAGAAGGCAGCTGAGGGGGAGGAAGAACCGTCCCTGAACCAGATAATGGCAGCCATACAGGGGTGTCAGAGTAAGCCGATTACCCACTTTGATGAACTTAAAATGGAGTTCTCATTTCTGAAGCATGATGTGCAAAAGTTAAGGGAAAAGACACAGGGAATGGAACGCAGAGTGACTGTCCTTGAAGAGATTGTCAGACCATTATACACTGCTGCACAAGTGACAAAAAAAACGTTGTCAGATCACACTTTGAAAATGGCGGATATGGAAGACCGCATGAGACGAAACAACATACGGCTAGTGGGGTTCCCAGAAGGAGTGGAGGGAAGGTGCCCCGAGGAATTTCTAGAAAAATGGTTGATCGACAATATGGCCCCTGATACCTTCACAAACATGTTTGCCATAGAAAACGTATACCTGGCAGAGCTTCTCCTAAGGGAGCCCCCCCAAGATCCATGATCGCAAAAGTTCTTCACTTCCGGGATCGGGAGAACATTCTTAGAGGGGCCCAGACAGGACCTGAGCTACGGTCGTATCTCAATATACCCAGATTTTTCGGCAGCCACGCAGAAGCAGAGGGCCTCTTTCCAGCCCATAAGAGAAGATTGAGGGAGCTCAACCTAATGTACAGCATGCTTTATCCAGCCAGACTGCATGTGATTGATAATGGGAAAACTGATTTCTTCACGAATCCTACAGAAGCATCAGACTGGTTGATATGCGGGGTCGTTGGATGCATGGATCTCCTGCTCGCCCACCCTAGCCATCTGAGGGTGAGGACTGTTTGTGTTTTTTTTTCAGAATGTCACTCATGGCTTGCTCTGGTTCTTATTTTGTTTTTTCTGCAGTTTTTTTTGTGTCTACCTGCATCTGGGACTTTTCCATTTGAAATATTTTTTCTCGCATCTGCGGGGGGGAATTTTTTCTTTTTTTTTACAGTGAACCTGTGGGTATGATCCTATAATTTTTCTTTTTTTCTCAGGTTACGCAGAAATTTACAAAAAAAAAAAAACAGGGGGGCATCCCTTGGCAGTAGCAATTTACTTTATGATGGAGGATGAGGGGAAAAAATGTTTTAGGTTGTTTTTTTTTTTTTTCTCTCTCAACCTCCAGGTTTTGTTTTTTGCTGTTTTTTTTTTCTTTTCCCCCTTGTTAGCTTGTGAAGACAGAGCCTGCTGACTGCTCTAACCAAATTCTACTGTTACACCAATAGAATAAAGTTGTTTTCTTTTGTTCTTTGTTTTTTTTCACAGGTGGACTATACCTGGGACTTATGATGTGACCTAGCTGCGCTGGGGATACTTGCCCTATGTGACAGTCTAGTCCACATCTCCGTTACCTGATTGCACAGAGGTTAAGGGAACAAAGTGCCTAGAATGTTGGGGCTGGGTGCAGGGTGGGGGGTGGGGGATGTTGGGAAGTTCATTATGTTGGGGGTATTTTGTCTGCTCTTAATGGAAATTGTATGCATCTTATATCTCTGCAAAGGAATGCTACTAAGGTTGTGGTCATTATATTCTGGAAACAGGGGGGGGAGAACTGTGGAGCCTTTTTTTCAGAGTGTTTGCTTCTCTGGGGGAGGGTCGTTACCCCCCTTAATTTATAAATTAGGTTCTCATGGAGGTTAGTCTTAAGATTTTGGCCTGGAACGTTAGAGGCCTTAACTCCAAATTTAAACGCTCATTGATATTTGTCTATATCAAAAAATATAAGCCGCATATCATATTATTCCAGGAAACACATCTCCAGGGCTCCAGAGTTCTCTCCCTAAAACGTGCACATATTGCTGGGGCATATCATGCTACTTACATATTTCATATGCAAGAGGGGTCTCCACCCTGGTTACTAAAGCTATGCCCATTTTGCTACACGCAGTCCGAACGGACCCCAAAGGGAGGTATGTGGTGTTAGTGGTACAAGTGATGGGTAAATTCCTTACGGTTGTGAATATATATGTACCTTCTCCCTTCTCGTTGGCTCATATGGACAACATGCTACATGCGACATATGAGATAGCAGAGGGCAGGATTTTTATATTAGGGGATTTTAACTCAGTGTCTAACCCAGTGTTGAATAGGTTGGGTACGGTGACTGGTGGGGCGACCTCCCTCCCAGGATGGATGTCTACACATGGTCTTATGGACGTCTGGCGGTTCTACCATCCTGATGACAGGGAATACTCCTGCTACTCGGAAACGCATAAGACGCTCTCCAGAATAGACACTATCCTGGCTGAGGGAGAGGGTATGGAAATGGTTAAAGGGGTTTCCTATTTGCAGAGTGCTCTCTCTGTCCACTCTCCCATGCTGTTAGAACTAAATATCGGACCAAAACCAGGACTATGGCATTGGAGAATAGAAGCCAGCTGGCTACAGGAGGAGTATATTAAGATTAAATGTACTGAGGCGATTAAGCACTACTGGGCTGAAAATTGTGCTTCGGGATCTTCACTTCTCCAATGGGAGGCTTTTAAGGCCATGTTGCGAGGAGTGTTTATCACAGAAGTACAGGGGTTTAAGAAACAGTTGGCCTCCACAGTTCAAACTAAAGAGACTGAAGTGACGGTAGCGGAAGCGGAATATATTAGGGATCCCAGTAGAGAGAAACTGCTGAATTTGAGAACCAGAACCAGGGAGTACAAGACGGTTCTTACAGATCGTACCACCAAACACAAGCTTGCACAACGTAGACAGATCTTTGAATTTGGCAACAAGAATGGCAGGTTACTGGCATACTTGGCGCGACCGGAATACACTCCGATCTACATCAAATCGGTATATAATAATAGTAATACTGAAGTTGCGGACTCGCCTGATATACTAAAAACTTTTGCTCAATTTTATCAGGAGTTATACAGATCTTGTACTCCGGTGGGAATGGATGACCTGGTAGACTACATATGGGACATTGATCTCCCTAGGCTGACGGAAGAAGATAGTGCAACTCTGAAGGAGGGGATTACTATAGAGGAGGTGGAGGTGGCGATTGCATCCTTTCCCCCTAGGAAATCTCCTGGGTTGAATGGCCTGCCCTCTGAGTGGTATAATACATTCCGGGGGGGGTATGGTAATACAGTAATACAACTGCTCAAAGTGTTTAATGCTGCAAGGTCGGACGGTAGGTTACCACCTTCTATGAGGGAAACCTTGGTTGTCCTGATCCCTAAAGGGGGAAAGGATCCCCGACTATGTGACTCCTACCGTCCGATCTCGCTGATGAATGTTGACACGAAGATATTGGCCAAGATACTTGCAAGTAGACTTCAATCAGTCATACAAAAGCTAGTAGTCGCAGACCAAACAGGGTTGATTCAGGGGAGGTGTGCGCAGATGAACATAAGAAGATGGTTTGTGAATCTACAGACCGTTCATGACAACTCCGGAGCTAGAATGGTGGCCTCCCTGGATACAAAGAAGGCCTTTGACTCCATGGAGTGTGCATATCTTTTCCTTCTCCTCGAGTCCTATGGTTTTGGCCCTGTCTTTGTATCCTGTGTACGACTCTTGTACACGGAGGATGGTAAGATTGAGGATCAATGGTATCATTTCGGATTCCTTTCCCATCTTCAGAGGAACCAGGCAGGGGTGCCCATTGTCGCCCCCCCCCCCCTGTTTGCTCTGGCCATTGAACCCCTGGCTCCGTAGCTTTCCTAGATTGACGGGGTTTCGGTTGAGGGAATTTAAAGAGCGTGTTTCGCTTTATGCAGATGACATGCTGCTATATTTACAGGATCCGGGGGCCCACACTTTCGGAGGCATTCCAATTGGTCCAGGAGTTTGGGGACTATTCCCGCTTCAGGATCAATTGGAAAAAGTCCTCTCTCTTCCCTATTGACGAGGATGTGGTGGTCCCCTCGGACTGCCCCATCCCGTTGTCTAGCTCTTTCCGATACTTGGGGATTGAAGTCAAACTTCCTATCTCAAGTTTCCTGGAAACAAATCTGACCCCGGTAGTGACGAATTATTGAGAAAAGGTGCAGAGATGGCGCAACTTACCCATTACGCTCCTGGGTCATATAAATCTCTTTAAGATGGTCTTTTTACCCAAGTTTCTCTATGCTCTCTCGAACTCCCCAATATTTGTGATGTTGAGCGTATTTAGGCATATTGATTTCATTCTTGTGGGCCTCCTGTGGGGTTCCAAGATGCCCAGGGTGTCTTTGGCGGTACCTAAACTGCCAACCACATCGGGAGGCATGGCTCTCCCAGACCTTTGGGCCTACTTTATGGCCTTGTAGTTGTCCTTCTTGCACTGGTGGCTTTTTCCACAAATGCCCAATGCCACTACTCTGCTGGAAGCGGCGGTTGTTACCTCACAGGAGACTCTACAAAATCTCTTGTACAGAAAGGAGGCACCAGGGAGGAAGGTGGGCTCAGTGATGGCACTCCCAGGGAAAGTCTTCCATATATGCTCACAATGGAGGAAGGATGGTCCCTTGTGGCTGTCCCCAAATAACCCACTTTGGTATAAGACCCTTGGGGAGTTTCAGAAGATACTGATGGGCATAGAACCTGGGCCAAATATGGTATAAAATACCTACATCAAATTTGTCAGGATAACCCTTTATGTACATGTGAGAAGTTAAAAGAGCAGTTTGGAGTACCTAGGACCTGGGAGAATCGCTATGCTCAGCTCTCTCATGCTGCAAAGGCGCAGTTTGGAGGAGAAGAGATTACGGTACAGAATACGGAGCTGGAAAGGGTACTGATTGACCCGGATCCTACAAAAAGAATATCTAGGTACTATGGAGCAGTAGGCCCGGGAACAAGGTACTTTAATTTTAGGTCTATGAACCTCTGGGCAGAGGTGCTTCAGGAGCTGTCGGAGGATATGTGGCAGGAGGTGCTTGACACATTTAGTGTCGGTTATCTCCTCTACAGACAAGATGATTCAGTTCCACTATCTGCATCAGCAGTACTATACGCTGACTAGACTCTATCGAATGCAGTGGAGGGATACTGCAACTTGTCACAATTGTAAAGGGGCAGAAGGCACTTTTCTACATATGGTGTGGGAGTGTGATCGAATAAGACCAGTGTGGTCGCAGGTAACCGCTTTTTATCTCAGACCAGTTCAACTTACCGTACTTAATCGGCGTATAACCGGCACCTTTTCCCCCTTAAAATCAGGGGAAAGTCATGGGTGCGTGTTATACGCCGATCCCCCCCAAAAAAGTGCCAAAAAAAATTGAGCGGCGCCGAAAACTAGCAAGCACCGCCGAAAAAGACTGAAGCGCCGCCGAAAAAGACAGAGCCGACTCTTCGGCTCCGCTCGAAGTCCCGCCTCCCTGCGTTCGCTCTCGAAACAGCAGGGAGGCGGGACTGCGAGCGGAGCCGAACAGTCGGCTCAGTCTTTTTCGGCGGCGCTCACGGGGTCTGTCTCAGCAGCAGGAAATTTAAACGTGGGCAAGGCTGCAAATGACGCTGGCAAGCTGCAAATGACACTGGGTAAGCCTACAAATGGCGCTGGGCAAGCCTGCAAATGGCACTGGGCAAGCTGCAAATGACGCTTAAATGTAAGTCTTTTTTTCCCCTAAACTTCCCTCCTAAAACTTTTTTTCCTTAAAATGCCCTCCTAAACTTGGGGTGCGTGTTATACGCCGATAAATACGGTACCTAACATATGCTAATCCTTACGATGCCTGCTGGGTGTCTTTGGCCAAGAAGAAATTAATACGTATACAAACTATTTCTTAGGATTCTGTTTTTTGGAGTAAAAAAACTCATTGCCAGACGGTGGATACATGACTAACAGCTGACGCTAGGGATGTGGAAAAAAATAATTAATGTTGATATGCTGATGTATAAAATGACATATGAAGCTAGAGGGGCCCCCAAGAAGTTTAGGAAGGTATGGTTTTGGTGGGTGGACTCGCAGAATACGTTGGAGGAGGAGACAGACTGAGATTAACGAAAATGGAATACTTGATCCAATATATTTTTTAAGCCCTATTACTGCAAATAAGGGAAGAGGTAATGACTTGGTTTCTGAAGGTTTTTTTTTTCCCTAAGCAGACTGTGAAGAGTAGACAAGTTATGGGGGGATTGGAAGTTCTTCTGTTCAGGGAGGGGGGGGGAATTGAAAAAGGCACTTCTTTCTGGATGAGATGTTTGTTCCTGATCTCAGGCACGCACTATGTTATTTTATGACAGAAATATTGTGTTACTTGATTGATACTCTGTCTGATGTACTGTATGTTTGTTTTGAAATTGTGCGAAATAAAAATCTTTTTGGAAAAAAAAAAAATATTGCGCCTCCACTTTTATCATGCAAAGGAGCAACTGATGGCCACTATGTGCAAAGGCGAGTCAGTCCCTGCACAATATCAAAAACTGCAGTTTTATGCAGACTTGTCTCAATATACTCTCCAAAAGAGAAAAAATCTGAACACCATCACCAAGGTGCTTAGGAACCATCAGATCACTTACCGATGGGGATACCCTACTAAGTTGTCAGTTGTGAGGGGCGACCGCACTTTCACTATTGACTCACTGGAGAAAGGTCTCTCTCTTCTAGAGGAATTGAAGATTCTACCCGACCAAACAGACGACCACCGTGCTCCTAAACCAAGACGATCACCAGACCCTGACCGGACAACTGTCACAAACAGGAACGCCAAGTCGCATATATAACCCGATGGGTGACATTCCTTTATTGAACCGGGTAACCTCAGGGAAAGTAAATAGGCCGGAACTTTACCCCCATTGTTTTGAGCAGCAACATGCTGCATACGGGTATTTGGACCCTCTGCCCAGTTGGCATTGGACCCTGTATGTTGTCCTGTTTCAAGTATAACTCTGTTTTGTTTTTCCTTTTTCTGTTCCTATTTTTCCTTTTTTTTTAACTACAAAAGGAGTTCAACCAGCAGTCTGGGACACCTCAAGAGTCATACACTTACCTTGGTCCACCGGAATACGAGCAATAACTGCATCAAAAAGTGAGTACAATCAAGAGCCTCTTACAGCACACCTCTGTCACCACACGTCATTCTGTAGAAATCCACAAGATGGTACTATTGCCCCACAAATGGTAGATTTTCAAACTCAATACTTAGCTTCCTTTTTTCCCAAACATGAGTTTGAAAATCATATCTATTAACTCAAAGGGCCTTAATCATCTGGCAAAAAGGATATCTCTATGGACTGAAGCTCACTCTACCAAAGCTGACATAGTATGCGCTCAGGAAATGCACTTCTCAGCATCAGCTCCTCCGGCTTGCTTCCATACAAATTTCCCTTATATCTTCACGGCCAATGCTCATAACAAGACGAAAAAAGTACTTATTGCAGTGAAGGACTCTGTAGCTTTTACTCTTCATGAGCTGGTCATAGATGTCAAAGGTCGGTACATCATCCTTGTATGCAACGTGGATTCCATCCCTTACACTATTGTTAATGCATACTCCCCCAATCAGCATCAGATCCGTTTTTTTCATAAGCTGTTGAGGAAAACGAGGAATCACCAAAAAGGAAGGTTGATAGTTTGCGGAGACTTCAGCGCCACCCCAGATCCTGTCGCGGACTCCACCTCTGGAGCCAGACGAACAGGGCCTTCTCTTTTGCCTTCAATTCATAAGCAGGACTTGTTTGAAGCCTGGAGGTGCTTGCACACAGAGGAACGATGGGGATTGGATAAAGCTGCGCCAACAAGTACAAAAATTAGTTAAGATTGCTAAAACAGAAAAAGTATTTTAACACATCAACGTGGCCATGGAGGAGCACACAAACATGCTTGGATGTTAAAAGTCCAATATTAGCTATATTAGTCCAGTTTTGAGGTCTTCTTCATAGCATAAATTTTGATCATAGGTAGCCAAGAGGTTTTCAATATTCAGAAAAAACACCACCGTGACTGGTCTGTATTATCACACTGTGACATGCAATAAAAAACGATCCCAACCACCTGTTTGATTGAAGGCTTACCAGATGGCTGTATATATAGGGCACTGTAAATAAAGCCTGCAGCTTTCCAGATAGGCAATGGCTGATAGGACTGATCCACCCAAGAGCGATCACTCAGAGGAAAAGGGGATCTCCACACCGTTCGCTTTCAATCAAAAACTTCCAGCTAACTCCAGCTAATTTCCTCAGATATATAAAAGAAGGGGGCCACCCATAGCATAATACTGATATAAACTGTTTAATCAGCGTAAAGGATTAAAAGCACTTACATGAGTAAGGAATAAACGAGCACAGTATAAACACTGCCGGCCGGTCAGTGTAAACCCGTCCCCAGTTCAAATTCTGCGTAGTCTGCGTGGTGGCGTTGCTGCGTGCCTTCCCATACGACGTTTCGTCATAAATGACGTTTTCAATGGGGGGAACGAGACTTTACCTTTTTTCCTCACCTCATAGGGCATACTCCAGCATTGATCTTTTTTTGGTGGATCAGGGTACCCTGGTCAATGTGTCGTCTGCAGACATCAATGTTATCACATGGTCAGACCATGCATCGATCACATTGACTCTGGGCAACGCAGGGACCAGTGTCGAACCACCATTATGGCGGCTTAACTCTTTCTTTTACAAAAATCGGACTTTAAATAAACAGTTGAAACAAGATTGAAAGAATTTTTTGATCATAACGAATCTTCTGTACAAGATAAGTTTGTTTTGTGGAATGCCCATAAGGCATTTATTCGAGGCATTCTCATTCAGCTAGGGGCGAGGGCTAAGAGGAGCAGCGCAAAAAATAAAAGACCTGACTGACAAGATATTCCTGTTAGAAACTGAAAATAAACGTAAACCTTCTCCCAAAATCTCCGCTCAAATATATCAATTAAGATACGACTTAAGGCTTCTCCTACTGGAGAACTTTGAAAAATAGTCTCAAAAACTCAAAATATCATACTACGCTACAGGCAAAGCTGGCAAAAACCTATCACACCGTATTAAGGGCTTAGGACAAAAAAAAAAAAAAATTCCATATATACTACACCCCGTCACCAAAAACAAAATGTATCACCCTCAAGACATAGCAGACACTTTTAGTCACTATTACGGTTCCCTTTATAATCTTCAAGATGACCCCAACACTTCCCAACCTAACAGGGAAGTAATAAGTCGGTTTTCTAGAAAACCTGAACATACCCAACGTAACTCAGGACCAGTTACTGTCCTTAAACCAGCCATTTAGTGCCAACAAGATCCAGATAGCCAGAGCCGATCCGCCCTGTACGCGGACTACTCAAGCTGCGTAGGGCCCCGCCGCTGTGCGAGGCCCCAAGGGCGGATCGGCTCTGCTCGGGGACCCCTGGGGCCGCTGCCGCCGCTGTGGGGGCAGCGACGCCTGGAAAAAAGATGGCCGTCCGGGGCCGACATGCAACTGCGCATGCGCCAGCGCTGTTCCGAAGTCCGGACACGCTCGGCAATTTTCGGAAAGGCGGGCGCATGCGCAGTGACACGTTGGCGCCGAGTGGCGCCATTTAAAAAAAATAAAGCCTTCCTATGTCCCCTCCGCAGCCTCTGACCTCCTGGGCCCCCCTGCAGCCTCTGACCTCCTGTCCCCCCTCCCCCCGCAGCCTCTGACCTCTCCTGTTGCCCCCCACAGCCTCTGAACTCTTCTGTTGCCCCCCCCCCACAGCCTCTGAACTCTTCTGTTGTCCCATCCGCAGCCTCTGACCTCCCCTGTCCCATCCGCAACCTCTGACCTCCCCTGTTCCATCCGCAGCCTCTGACCTCCCCTGTCCCATCCGCAGCCTCTGACCTCCCCTGTCCCATCCGCAGCCTCTGACCTCCCCTGTCCCATCCGCAGCCTCTGACCTCCCCTGTCCCATCCGCAGCCTCTGACCTCCCCTGTCCGCACCGCCAGGCCAGTCTAGAGGGGGGGGTCAATACAATATTGTAAGGGGGCACTGATATAAAGGTTTCCCCCTTATATCAGTAAACCTCCTTATCTTAGTGTTTTCTTTCTCTGGTCACCACAGTCCTCCCCACATTCCCAGAGTTCCCCTTTACATCATAGTCTGCAAGATTCCACCTTACATTGCAAGGGGGGACTCTGATGTAAAGGGCAATGCTGCAGACCCTGATGTAAGTAGGGAGGCTCTCTGAGGACACTGATGTATGGGGGGCTCTCTGGGGACCCTGATGTAAGGAGGGGCTTTATAGGGATGCTCTCTGGGGACCCTGATGTAAGGGGGTGCTCTCTGGGGACCCTAATGTAAGGGGGATGCTCTCTGGGTACCCTAATGTAAGGGGGACGCCCTCTGGGGACCCTAATGTAAGGGGGACACTCTCTGGGGACCCTAATGTAAGGGGGATGCTCTCTGGGGACCCTAATGTAAGTGGGGAATCTCTGGGGACCCTGATGTAAGTGGGGGATCCACGCTCAGATATGTAAAGATTATATTATATAGATATCACACATGTCTGTTCTATATTGTTGTACTTATTCTTTGACTGTTTTGTTTAAAGGAGGGAGGATTGTATTGGGCGCACTGAAGTGTCAGGTGTGACTGTGTGGCAATGGCAAATGGTTTCCATAGCTCACGGCATCCCGGGTCAGGTAGAGGGCCCCTTAGCAGAATTTTGCTTAGGGCCCCAGGGAAGTCAGGATCGGCACTGCAGATAGCCATTGACTCTCTACCCATCAACAAATCCCCAGGCCCAGACGGATTTTCGGGAGATTATTATAAAACATTTTCACAGATACTAACCCCATATTTGGAACAGATCTTTAACACTGCTGCTGCCTCAACCTCCTTCCCCCTGAAATGCTGAATGCTGTAATCGTGACATTACCGAAGCCAGGGAAGGAACCTAACACACCCCCCAATTTTAGACCTATATCCCTTCTCAATATCGACTTAAAGATATATGCCAAACTCATAGCCTACCGCCTAGTAGATATACTTCCTCTTATCATAAATCCAGACCAAACAGGTTTCACCAAGGGACGTCAGACGTCACACGCAGACTGACGAATATACACTTAGCTAGGGTGCACAAAGGGTCTTCTCTGCTGTTGGCTTTAGACGCAAAGAAGGCCTTTGATCGCATACACTGGCAATATCTCACTCTGGTTCTACAGAAGTTCGGCTTCTCAGGAAACATATTGCAAGCTATTTTGGCCTTGTACTTTAAACCCTCAGCAAAGGTATTTATCTCTGGGATACTATCTAAACCCTTCGCCATAACAAATGGCACCAGACAAGGGTGTCCATTGTCACCCCTAATTTTCAATCTCTTAATGGAACCTTTAGCTGTGTACATTGGCACACACCCCAAAATTACAGGATTGCCCATGACCAACCAACCACTATTAGTCTTTTTGCAGACGATATTATTATGATCCTAACTGACGTGGAATCTTCCCTGGCTTCAGTTCACGAGACCCTAGAAATGTTCAACAGGCTCTCTTACTACAAGGTAAATGAAAGTAAGTCCTATATAATGGGAATTGGTGTAGACACTTGTGCTCGGCTTTCTTTTTATCATGATTCATAAACACGATTGAAATATGGAATATTGATGCCCATTCCCCATCGACCGTCCATCCTCCTGGTGTTCACCTGTTCATGCTGCATCGAGATATATCTTGGAGCCATTGCGTGGAACAAGGATCTGCCAGCCCCATACTAATAAGCTCTTGCGACTTGTGAGGCATATGCCCCTTCAAGTCCAAAACTTCCGGTAAGCCTTATTCTTATAGGCTTAGTTGCCATCAGATAACTATCACTTCACCCAGCACATGGAACACCTGCTTGAACCGTATCATCCGTTTGACCACTAACCATCTTTTTCTATGGACCTGAATTAATGTCACTTGTTTATTCACCAACTACTTTTAAGACGGACTCCATCACTATATATTTATTTATATAGTTTTCTCACCCAGCACTCTAATCTCATTTTTGAGTATTTATGATTATTATATCACGAGTCATTTGTTTACATAATCGTCACATATTATACTCATCACAGAATCACTTGGTATTAATTCACTATTTTAACCACATGTGTATTTTTAACCTTTTTATTGGGTTTTATTGCATAAATAATTTTTATAAGTAATTTTAATATTTATGCTCTGATAAGGTTTTACATTTTACTCCTATCTCTATTTATATGGTACCAAGACAGATAAGTTATATCCAGGAATTTGCCCTCTTCCCCCCACTTTTGTGTCTTGTGTATAAGGTATCACACCTAAACATATATCAATAGTGCCAGTTCCTAAAAAGAACTATTTTCATTCTAGCGCTACATTTATACATAGACAATTTAGGTACACTGTACCACGTTCTGTGGGACTGTCCTGGACTTCACTGGCTCTGGTCCGAAATATTTTGCCTTATCTCCACACTAGTCGGGACATCTATCACTCCAAATGCAGCCTTAGCACTTCTATCACTTGGCATAGAAACAATACCACCTAAGGTTAGAACTGTAATAACTCCCATCCTACTAGGCACACGATTGGTAATCTTCTGCCACTGGTTGGACATCAATCCCCCGAACTTCAAAGAAGTAATAGAGACAAATCAACACACATGCCACCTATGGAGTACTGTTTGCTGCAACCCAGGGCAACTATGGTAAAATTAAGTCTAAGCCCCCGTACACACGGTTGGAAATTCCAATGACCAAATCCGTCGGATCATTTCTGTCAGATTTTGTCTGAAGCTGGTGTTGCGTACACACAGTCGGACAACGTTGTCGGAATTTCCGGTCGTCGAGAACGCCGTTACGTAAGCCGTGTATGACGGGACTAGAAAAGGGAAGTTTAGCACCGCGTCCGGCACCCTTTGGGCTCCTTCTGCTGGTTTCATTTTTATCGCGTGTTAGTAGAAGATTGGTTAGAGACAATTTGCGCTTTTCAGACTTGTGCTTCAGATCGTTACTGCTCTACAGTTTAAGCTTGTCTGTGCGTATCTGTTCATCAGTTTGCATTTGTTTGTCATTGCGGCCTATATTTGATATCTTGACGCTTTGATTTTCACTGCTTATTGTCTGCTCGTTTATGGTATACAGTTCGTTCTTTCAGGCCTTGCTGTTTATCGGTGCTGTTAGTCCGTTCTGACCAGCCAACCGTTTTGAAGCCATGTTTCGTTTACGTACTCCTCGTAGAGTTCGTGCTGTGCAGGGGCTTGATGTTGGGCTTTTAGCTTTGACACAAGCCCAGTCCATGAACAGGGCGAGGAGGAGTTCATGGACCAAGAATTGGTTGCTCCAGCGTGACCAATTCTTGCACCTGCCTTTGCTTCGTGAGATCCGGGAGAATAATCCTGATGATTTCAAGAACTTTCTCAGGATGACAGACCCCGTTGTTCACCGTCTGTCGGCTTTGCTGACCCCTTATATCATCAGGCAGGATACCTGCATGAGGCAAGCCATCACTCCGGAGCAGAGGCTAGCTGCCACGTTGAGGTACTTGGCGACAGGGAGAAGCCTTCAGGACCTCAAGTTCTCCACAGGCATCTCCCCCCAGACTCTGGGTATCATTATTCCAGAGACCTGTTCTGCCATCATCCAGGTCCTGCAGAAGGACTATATGAAGGTAAGATTTCTCCTTTAACATCACATTCTATGTATTTACTGTTTGCTAATGTATTGTATTTCTTTCCTCGTTCCCTAATTATCAGGATTGCAATATGCTGTAATATGCTGTAATGTGCTGTAATATGCTGTGCCCCTTTGTCCTCATGCATGCTGGAAGCTTTTAATGTTTTTTTTGTCCTTCATGCATGGTGAGGAATCTGCTAAGGGGACCTTATACTTTTGTTTTTAAATACTGTTTTCCAAAAATGTTATACTGATCTTGGCCAAAAATGTTTGTTTCTAATCTGCTTGCAATGTTTATGTGCAAAAATATTTTTTTTTCTTGTTTGACCCCACAGTTTCCTTCAACGCCACAGGAATGGCAGACTGTGGCCTCCCACTTTGCCAGCCGTTGGGGCTTACTGTTCGTATTCGTCGCGGATGAGGCGTTTGCACTGTCAAGCCATCTGATGCAGCCTTTCCCGATGAGGACCCTTACCCCGGACCAGAGGGTCTTTAATTTCCGGCTGTCCAGAGCCCGAAGAGTAGTGGAGAACACTTTTGGGATAATGGCCAGCCGGTTCCGCCTATTTTTGACACCCATCCACATGGCGGAATATAAACTCACATTGTGCTTTTCTGCTACATTCTGCACAATTTAAAAAAAAAAACATTCACCGAACTATGTGGTCTCAGTTGGCCCTGATGCTGACTTACCCCAAAATGCCAACCTGACAGCCCTTGAAGCTGTCCATCCTGGCTTGCCCCCAAAACACCCGCAAAGTCAGAACAAGATATATGGAGTACTTTGTGGGTAGGGGGTCATTGATATGCCAGACAATGTCTGAGAGGCATTTTTTAATAAATGCTACTTTTAAAAAGAAAGAACATTTGTTTTCATTTACTGCTTGGGTTTGCTTTAGGTGTCTCCTAGGTTATTTAATGGTCTAGTTTTTGGCCTTTATCTTCAACAGTGTAAACCCACTTTCTGGGCGAGATGAGGTTACAGTCTCTTCTTCCTAAAAATAATCTTCTACTGTTGTGGGTCTGCTACATACAGCTAGTTTTTCGAGTTAAGGTATGTTGTGCATTACTGACAAAAAGATTACTCCTTTTCAGCACCATGACAGAAGTTTGTGGAGTCCTAAAAATGGCGTGATTGGTGGTTAATTAAAAAGCATTGTGGGTGTTATTTACTAAAGGCAAATCCACAATGCACTACAAGTGCACTGCAAAAGTGCACCTGAAACTGCACTTGGAGTGCAAAGTGGATTTGCCTTTAGTAAATAACACCCATTGTCACAGAAAACAACAACTTTACTACAAATACTGCTTTTAGGGTATTGAATAAGGAAGCCACACATTGTTGAGAATGAAAATTTTTACGTCAAGCACATTCACATGTTCGTTTCTAAATGGGTTTTACAACAAACCAACATATTTGGTGTATATAACATTATTTGCTAACATTAATATAACTTGGCGCTTTTGTGTAAACAGGCATGTATCAAAGCAGAACATACAGAACACAGGAACTTACAAAGTTCAACTTAGAAAAGTGAAGACAATATCACACATGAGTATGTCCAAACTGTGTTGATATTGCCTTCATCACATGGGGTGTCACCCCTGGAAAAGCAAAATTTAGAAGATGCACACAAATTGGGGATCAAACTGGGCATTTACTTCCTGAACCCATGCCTAGAATGTCAAAATGTGCAATCTCCCATCATGGGGGATCAATGTACATGTTTGGGGGTGCAACCCCTTCATCTCAGCCACTTTAGTAGCAAGGAAGGGGTTGCACCCACAAAACGTGGACATTGATCCCCCATGATGGGAGATAGCACATGTTGACACACTTTGTGCATCTTCCAAATTTTGCTTTTTTAAACTTGAAAATTTTGAGGTTCAAAAACATAAAATGTCTGCTAGCTAGTTTGGGGTGTTTCAGATTTTACCTAAAACATCATTGATTGTTGAACATCATTGATGTTTTTTTTAATATCATTTAAATCCTGATTGCACACCATTATCTCCCCGATGTGCACTTTCACTGGTAAAATGTGATTCTTCTTCCACAACATCCACATCACCTAAAAATAACCCCCAAAAAAACAGTGTATTATAAATATGCAGGCATACATTGATTATCTTACCTGAAGCTGTGGTCTCAGACACTCACCCGTTCTACAATCTCTCCTTCCTCCTCTGCTTCTGGTGTTGGTATTTCCCCTTCTTTGGGAGGTGTGGGGTCCCTGGTGTCCTCAGATGTCCCATGTCTTCTCTCCCCTATGAGAATGTACAAAAGGAATACTTAGCACACAGATCTTTGAGGGCAGAAATAGGATCCTGAAACATTGCTTGGAAGTGTCATACAATTGTGTTTTTTGGCCGAGTTCAAAGCATACATTTTTTTGACACTTTCTAAAGCTGGAATACTTATTACCTGTTTTGTGAAAGTTTGTCAGATGGAGACACCCCTATAGTATCCACTGGATCACGTGTGTGGGACATCCGAATAAAAAGGGTGTTCTGGTGTCCCACACTAGTGCTCCAGATGTGTAAACAGATACTGAGTGTCCTCTCCTTTACACTGAATCAAGTTTGCATTTCATTCTATTACCAAGCCGTCTATACAACAAACTTCCTTTGACAATAGATAGATAGGGCTGAACAAATGTATTTTTCTGCAACTTGCCAAAACATTGTATTTAAAGTTGGCGAACGATCAAGGTTTATTACGAATGGTTGAACCCACAAACATGAAAGTGGCCATTTTAAACTGTACAACATTAAAACAAAGCACATGGAGCAGTATGCAAGCAATAATAATAATATGAACACATGAAAATGACTTACTTTTTTGAAGAACTCGCTTGATCCTTCTGTACTGATCGTGCTCCCTCAATTTCAGGTCTGACCAGTGTTTCCTCAGTTGATCCTTGGATCGCCGTACCCCGAAAATTCTTCTGCAGACTCTTCACAACTTTAGCCATGATCTTAGCCTTTCTGACATTTGGGTTGGGGTAAGGCCCATACTTCCCAACATAGTCGCTCCTCTACAATATGTCCACCATCTCCAACATCTCTCCAAAATAAATATTTGACATTTTTGAGGCCTTAAATCTTCTCCGGGATCGGGACGTTTCTGCCTCCGGGCTTTCCTCGTCCTCCTCCTCATTGCTGGAATAATTAGCGGGCACCTGCTGTGTCTCTCCCCACTGCGCCGTAAAGAGAAGGGGCGGGGAATAGACTAGAAAGATCGTCAGGGGCGGGCGGAGTTTCACGCATGCGCACTGTATATAAAACGTCACAGGCGTGTGTCGTACGTATGATCTGTGAGCAGAGGGAGAGAGCGCCGATCGTGCTAACGAAGGTACAATTTGAACTTGGTACATCACTAGCCTATACTGCTTCTAGATTGAGGCTTATTTTGGGACAAGATTAGGAGAGTTTAGCCTGACATTATTAGGGTTTGTGTTGTGTCTTGCAGAAAATACTATGGATCCTTTCAAAATCACATTTTTCCAAGGTATGATTAATGATCAGCTCAGGGAGCTGCCCTGCCTGTGGCAGATTTCAAACCCCGATTATAAGGACCTAAGTAAGCGGAAGGCAGCGCTGGAGAAACTACTTGATTTGGTAAAGATCATGGCCCCCACGGCAGACATCACCTATGTGATGGTCAAAATTGGTGCCCTGAGGAGTACATATCTGGGGGAGCGCAAGAAGTTCAAGAATTCCCTGCGATCAGGAGATCCAAATGACATTTATGTCCCCAGGATGTTGTTCTATAAGAGGCTACATTTTCTGGCAGACCCGAGGGAACCCATGCCATCACTCTACAGTCTTCCTTCAAGGCTTCCTTCCACCCCAGCTGAGGCTTCCGATGTCCAACCTGGGCCTTCCAGGCAGCAACATGTGGAGGGGCCCAGCTTGAGACAGGTATAGCATTGTTGAACATATTTCTTGTCATACATTTAATGATGTTAACTAGATGTTATTAATGATCAGTTAAGTTGTGATTTAACAAAGTGGTTGACATATCAATAGACAGTAGTGACCAAAAATGATTGGGACAAGAATGAAAAATGCTGGGCTCAGAATGATAGGATGTTCTATTTATTAACATTCAATCTGCAACAGTCATGAGCTGAAAATAGTGTGATTGATGAACAAAGAACTAAAACTATGTCCCATTTTCAAACACAGGAAGACCTCAGCCGGGAGGAGGCTGTGGCAAGTGGCAGCCGGGAGGTCGACCATTGCCCTCCTCCTCCTCCACCTCCTGCCACAACTAGAAGATCAGAGCCACAGCCTGGAGGGAAGTGCCTAAGGAAGACCAGAGAGTGATGGCCTGGGTTCAGTCTGGTCTGACAGAAGATGCAGCCTCTTGTCTGACAACATCCTGGGGACATGGATGTCATCTGCTCATCCTGATCGCTTGGACTTCTGGACCAGATTGTACTCCCTCAGATATGTACTCCTCATGCCACCAATGTTGCTATTACATATTTGATGTCTGCCCTGGGGGCCAAAAGGCTTTGCCAAATTGACCAGTTTTTCCAGCGTTGCCTTCCGGTATATTTTGTTTATGACACCTAATAAAGGTTTTTTTTGTTTCCAAAAATACTTGCCTATGTGTTTTTTACTTCAAAAAGGACAGTTTATTTGTGAGTAGGCAGGTACATTTCAAAAATAGAAAGTCAAATTAACAAGGGTCACCAACACCAAACAACCTCCTAGCAGTGCTGCCAACCTACCAGTTTGAAATTTACTGACATGACACCCAAAATTCACTGGCACAGCCAAGTTTTTACTGACATTTCCAAAAGTTACAAAATTACAGTTTTAAGTTCAAATTTCAGTCTTTAGGCTACAAACAAGTATAATATGCAATTAGCAATGTGATTACTACATATTAAGGAAAAAAACATATTTTTTATTTTATTTTCGATATAGTAAGTAAGTATCTCAGGGACAGGAGGGCAAGAAATTAAAATGGGTAGGCACACACACATGAAAATGACTCTCACAGTGACATAGATGGCAGTGTGCAGAAGCACAGATGATGATGGCACCTCAGCGACAAAACATCCCCTCCTGAGTCACAGTGACAGTTTCTTTCCATGCCAGGTGGTCGCTTCTGTCCACTCCAGTTCAATCAGCACTGACAGTCCAGCTCCCAGCTTGCCTTGTTCCCATCCCACAGACCCACACACAAGGCTCTAACCACTCAGCTCGGCTCCCTTGCAGCATAACATCACACGACATACATAGGGCACCGCCTCCACCAGACCCGCCCAAACACACTGACCATCCAAGCAGGCACTTGGATGGTCTCTGCTGGCTCCAAACCGGAGCTGTGCATGTGCAGTTCTGTTCTGAGTGTGACAGACATATTTTTTACTGGCAACCTTTTCCTGTCACTGGCATTTACTAGCAGGAGAAAAGTGCCTGTTTTTTACTCGCTGCCAGTAAAAATACTGGCGGTTGGCAACACTGCCTCCTACAGATTAAAATAAAAGGGGAGGAGGCAAAGGAGGGCAGGCTTTATGCAGCCTGACTCCTGCGGTCAGCCTTACCTAAAGGAAATCTTGATTAAAAAAGCAAACAAAAAAAAATAGATCTGACGAATATATTCTATTCACGAAATCAGGAAAAATAATAAAGAAATAAGTTTCGGAGAAGTCAGTGTGAATATGAGCAGCAAAAGAACTTTATTCTTCTTGCATTCTAAAGAAAAAGAGAATGCACTGCATTAAACAATTTTTAACATTACAGCTTGACGAATGTGCTCTATCGATTACGAATGCTAGTTTTACCTGACCGAGCGATTCCATCTCAGAATTTCTTCTGAGCATGCATGGCACTTTGTTTGTCAGACTAGGCTACACATGATCAGAATTGCCATTATCTGATTTTGTTGTCGGAAAATTTGAGATCCAGCTCTCAAAAAAAGTCAGATGGAGCCCACACATGGCCAAATTTTCCGACAACATGGTCCGATCGGACATTTTCTGTCGGAATTTCCGACCGTGTGTACGGGGCATAAATGGGACAGTTTGTCCACATGGTATACATCTATGCAACCTTAACCAGAATATATATTGACAATCTATAACAAGGCACTATTGTCCTTTTCTTTATTTGTTTCTGTATGTATATTTTCTGTTTTCCCCAAGTACTATCTCATGTTCTTCTGTGTTACATGTTCAAATGTTACGTGATGAGTTGCACAAGAAATCTTTGCCTTAATATGCACTTTATACTTGTTCACTGATGAATCTGTCAAGTGACTACTGTATAACTCCAATTTTTGCCAATAAAAACTATTGATGTTAAAAAAAAAAAAAAGAAAGTGGATTTAATTTTTATTATTGATCACTATTGGTGGATTTACCACATCTACATTAGAAGTGCTGGTATTCAGACACATTGTAGGTTGCAGATTTCTCATTTGTCTCATCACACATTTTGTCACCAAGTGCAGGGCTCTATAAATAGAATTATATTATACTATTTGTACTTCTATATCAGACTTCCTGCTGGCGGCTGGTTTTCATTCATTAGATTTTCAAAAAGTTGTTCATGTTTTTTAGTGCAAATTTTTTGATTTTTTTAATTTTCTATATCCAGCTTTAGAGAACTGTCTGATATTGGTGATATATAGAGACAACCAGGAGATGAAATCCATCTTGATTATTATTTGATTTAGGTAGTTTAGACATACACTATATTACCAAAAGTATTGGGACACCTGCCATTACAACCACATCAACTTTAATGGCATCCCAGTCTTAAGCCTCGTACACACAATCAGATTTTCGGACAACCGTTTGTCCGTTTTTTGTTGCATGCTAGTCTCATATCGAAAGTGAAGAGGTTACTCACCATACAAAAATTCTCGTTTGACAGAATACAACTTCAGAAGTGATGTAATGTGATGAATAGTTTTGTATGCATTCTTTCATTTCTGAGCATGCGTAGTCTTGCTCTTGTGGTTTTTAATCAAACGAAAACCGTACTTATTAACCACTTAAGGACCAGCCACACCACAGTTATATGGCAGCCGATGCTTGTGCCGGTGGCCACAATGTCCACTGGGCACCCATGATCTCTGCTGAGAGAGACAGAATGGAGATCTGTCAATGAATACAGTCTGATCTCCATTCTGTCAGTAGAGAGGAGACAGATCTGCTGTTCATACTGGTTATGAACAGCTATCTGTCTCCTCCTCCAGGCGGTCCCATCCCCCACAGTTAGAATCACTCCTTAGGACACACACTTAACCCCTTGGTTGCCCCCTAGCATTAGCCCCTACCCCGTCAGTTACATTTGTACAGTAATCAGTGGTTATTTTTAGCTCTGATCGCTGTATAAGGCTACATGCCCACGGATGTTTTAAAAAATGAGCTGCAAAGCTAGTACCGACGCCAGGAAAAAAGCGGCGTTAAAAACTCATTTTTTTTGCGTTTTGCATTGGCGTCAATACCCATTTAGCCACGCTAGATTTCAGCCACGTTTCTCTGTCTCTAACAAAATCAATGGTTCCCTATGGGAGCCCATTGATTTGAATAGAAGTCGCACCAGAAGTCGGATCCAGATGATCCGACTTGCGGTGCGACTTGTGTGCTGATAATCTTGAAGGGGAACCCTGACAAAATTTTGCGTGAGGTTCCCCCCAAGATCCATACCAGACCCTTATCCGAGCACGCAGCCTGGCAGGTCAGGTAGGGGGGACGAGCAAGCGCACCCCCGACAAGCCATACCAGGCCACATGCCCTCAATATGGGGGGTGGGTGCTTTGGGGCAGAGGGGGCCCCTGTGCCCCCCCACCCCAAAGCACCTTGTCCCAATGTTGATGGCAGACAACCCTTGCCCGGTGGTTGTCGGGGTCTGCAGGGAGGGACTTATCGTGATCTGGAAGCCCCCTTTATCAAGGGGCTCCCCCCATCACGGCCCCCACCCTAGGTTAATGAGTATGGGGTAAATCGTACCCCTACCCATTCACCTAAATAAAAAAGTGTCAAAAATAAACACACTACACAGGTTTTGAATGTATTTTATTAAAGCAGCTGTGGTTCTTGTCCCCTGATGTCATCACCTGGGGCATTATGGGGTGATGTCCTCTAACTTACGTCATCGGGTGTCCCCGCACCATGCCAATATAAGTCATTGCACACGGCGGACCCAGCATTACACCGGAAGATCGCGTCGAGTCAACATTAGAAGAAGAACAGAGGGAGAAGACCCAGCAAAAGAGCAGACGATAGCGGGGAGAGAGGAGAAGAACCAGAGCTGCTTTAATAAAATACTTTAAAAACCTGTGTAGTGTGTTTGTTTTTGACACTTTTTTTATTTAGGTGAATGGGTAGGGGTATGATGCACCCCGTACTCATTCACCTAGGGTGGGCGGCCGTGATCTGTGGGGCCTCTTGTTAAAGGGGGCTTCCAGATCATGATAAGTCCCCGCCCGCATACCCCGACAACCACCTAGCAAGGGTAGTCGGGAAGAGGCCCTTGTCCTCATAAACATGGGGACAAGGTGCTTTGGGATGGGGGGCACAGGGGCCCCCTCTGCCCCAAAGCACCCACCCCCCATGTTGAGGGCATGTGGCCTGGTATGGTCCAGGATGGGGGCACTCACTCGTCCCCCCCTTTCGTGACCTGCCGGGCTGCATGTTCGGAAAAGGGTCTAGTATGGATCTTGGGGGGAACCTCATGCAAAATTTTGTCGGGGTTCCCCTTCAAGATTCTCAGCACACAAGTCACACCGCAAGTCAGATCATCTGGATCCGACTTCTGGTGCGACTTCTATTCAAATCAATGGGCTCCCATAAGAAATCATTGATTTTGAATAGAGACAGAGAAACGCAGGACGGTGCATAACGCTGTGTATACAGCATTAAGCCCCGTTAAATCATTTTACCAGCATCTGTACAGCTCTAGTGCTGGAGCCTCAGAACGCACTGGTCCTGTTTTTTTTTTTTGGGGGCCTAAAAAATGCCTATGCCACTAACAGCTAAAAACCACCATGGTGGCCATGAGGCCATAGGTTAACATGGAGAGGCGTTTTTAAGCTGCAAAAAACGCTCAAAAATGTGGCTGTAAAAACATTTGTGGGCATGAGGCCTAAATGTTAATTGTCCCAAAAAAGTGTCTGATCTGTCTGCCGCAATGTCGCAGTCCCGTTAAAAATCACAGATCACTGCCATTACTAGTAAATAATAAATAAAGATGCCATAAATATATTCCCTATTTTGTAGATGCTATAACTTTTGCGCAAACCAATCAATATACCCTTATCACAATTTTTTACCAAAAATATGTAGAAGAATAAATATCGGCCTAAACTAATGAAGAAATTCGTTTTTTATGTTTTTGGGGGATATTTATTATAGCAAAAAGTAAAAAAAAATGATTTTTTTCAAAATTGTCGCTCTTCTTTGTTTATAGCGCAAAAAATAAAAACCACCTTGTCTGGACATCTCTACCCTATTTCATCCCAAAGGTGTTCTATCGGGTTGAGGTCAGGACTCGGTGCAGGCCAGTCAAGTTCCTCCACCCCAAAAACGCTAATTCATGTATTTATGCACCTTTCTTTTTGCACTGCTCCACATCATTTGGTGGACGGGGGATTATGGTGTGGGGTTGTTTTTCGAGGGTTAGGCTTGGCCCCTTAGTTCCAGTGAAGGGAACTCTTAAAACGTCAGCATACCAAGAAATTTTGGGCAATTTCATGCTCCCAACTTTGTGGGAGCAGTTTGGGGATGGCCCATTCCTGTTTCAACATGACTATGTACCAGTGCACAAAGCAAGTTCCATAAAGACATGGATGAGCGAGTTTGGGGTGGAGGAACTTGACTGGCCTGCACAGAGTCCTGACCTCAACCCAATAGAACTCCTTTGGGATGAATCAGAGCGGAGACTGCGAGCCAGGCCTTATCATCTAACATCAGTACCTGACCTCACAAAAGCGCTTCTGGAGCATTGGTCAAACATTCCCATAGATACACTCCTAAACCCTGTGGACAGCCTTCCTAGAAGAGTTGAAGCTGTTATAGTTGCAAATTGTGGGCCAACTCAATATTGAACCCTACGGACTAAGACTGGGATGCCATTAAAGTTCATGTGTGTTTAAAGACAGGTGTCCCAATACTTTTGGTAATATAGTGTAACAGTCCAGTATTGGATATTTAGGCTCCATGCACACTGGCCTAAAAATCGCTGCTACTACAGGAGTTTTGTATTCTGCCTGTAGAAGCAGCTTAATGTTATCCTATGTGTCCATACACATTGGGACGATTACAGACATATTTTCAACGTTTAGAGACAGGTAAAAAAAACTTCTGGTTCGTGTTTCTGATTGGAGCTTTCTGCCAGAAAGACTCTCCTAAACTTTGTACAAGAAACTCTCTATGAACGTTTTTTTCTGCCAAGGAAACTCACATTTTTTTTTTTTAAGCCCAGTGTGCATGGAGCCTTATGGAGCCTAAAGATGGATTTTGATGACATTATCATATTTATATATTATGTATGTGGTTTAGATATAAAACTGTCCCAGAATATTATTTTCTCAGTCAGTCCTGTTATACTCACTGTAATTCCTCTATCCAGCTTGTTGTCAGAGCTTCCATCAGATTCCTGAAATGAGGACCCTCCAGATTGTTCCCAGACAGGTTCAGTATCCTCAGTGTCTGGTTATTTCTTATTCCAGATGCCAGGTGGGGGCAGAAACTATCTGTCAGGTCATTAGTTGACAATCTGTAGAAGAAGAGAAGAATGTTACCAGAAGAAAATACATTTCTCCCCCAGGAATGAATGTAACTATTCTCTAAATTTGACATGAGAAGTGGATGAGGTGGTGTGATCCATTCGTTATTCCTTACATAGTTACATAGTTAGCTAGGCCAAAAAAAGACACAAGTCCATACAGTTCAACCATAAAAAAAAGAAATAATAAATAAAAATAAAATATATTGTACAATCCAATAAACCCCATTCTATACCCACAGTTGATCCAGAGGAAGGCAAAAAAAAATACTCACCGTAAAATCCTTTTCTCTGAAGTTCATTGACGGACACAGCTCCTTTAATTCTTGACCTTAGAATTATCACGCCACCTTCAGGAGAGGACTAGGCAGAACATGTAACACATGTAAAAAAAAGCAAGACTGCACAGCACCGCCCAGGGGGTGGTCCCTCTGGCTATAACCCCTCAACCTGCTTCCTGCAGCTTAGTTCATCAAAAAACAGTACAAACATAAATAGGGGTGGGTGCTGTGTCCGTCAATGAACTTCAGAGAAAAGGATTTTACGTTGAGTACAAAAATCCCATTTTCTCTTTTGTTCATCGACAGACACAGCTCCTTTAATTCTTGACCTTAGGGACGTCTCCAAGCAGTGTCAAAAAAACGAGGGGTGGAAACAGCAAAACATAACTTCACCCACAAAAAAAGCAACACATCAACAGAGGAGTCGCCATCTTAAAGGGCCACCATCAAAACCATTGGCCAACTTATGCATCATAAGATGCGTTTACAACAAACTTGTAACTTAAAGAAAGTGTAAATTGAAACCTTACACAGCTGCCTGCAAAACCTTGTGGCCAAAGCAAGCATCCAAAGATGTGCTTATGTCAACTTTGTAGAATTTAGTGAAAGTGTGAACGGACGACCAAGTCGCCGCCTTACACACCTGGGAGACAGACGCTTGATGTCAGAAAGCCTAGGAGGTTCCAATTGCCCTGGTGGAATGAGCCGTGACAGGAAAAGGGGTCACACGCCCGTTTAAGGCATAGGCCTGAACCACGATCTGTCTGATCCACCGAGAAATGGTGGACGCCAGGAAGCCCTTCTGATGGAGTGCAGCGACCACAGAGCAAACTGATTTAATCCTGAACCTTTGCACTTTCACAAAGCTGTTGAGGGCCTTCAAGTCCAGGATTGGACATACCCCTTGCTTTTTGGGGACTACAGATTGGAGTAGAATCCCTGAAACCTTTCCAGCGTCGGTACATGTACTATCACCCCACGCAGTAGCAGGTCCTGAACTGCCCCGAACAGGGCTTCACGACGAGCCAGAAGTAGAGGTAGGTTGGAGGGAAAAAATCTGTTTGGTGAACAAGAAAGGAACTTGTAGCCCGATGAAACCAGTTCGCAGACCCATTGGTCAGACAGTAGAGAGGTCCACCGAGCTGCAAACTCCCGAAGGCGACCCCCCACCCGAGAGTTGGGCGGGGACAAACCTTCATGCGGTAACATTTTTGCTCGCAGACTTGTTGGGCTTGCGAAACCAGGGACACTTTTGTCCTTCACCAGGCGCCTTGTCGGACTGGTAACGCTTACCTGCCCACCCGGGCGGGCAAAAAAGCAGGTTTCTGAGCCTACGGCGTGGCTCCTTACCCTTCTTGGACTGTGGGAGCAACGTGCTTTTCCCACCGGTAACATTTTTAATAATGTCATCCAGCAAAGCTCCAAAAAGCCTCTCACCTTGGAAGGGCAAATCCACCAGTGCTTTTTTAGATGCCTGGTCCACAGACCAGCATTTCAGCCAAATCAGGCGCTGTAGCACCACTGCTGATACTGATGCTCTAGAGAGCAGGGGGACCGTATCGAGGGCCGCATCACAGACATACTTAAGGCCATGCACCAACTGCTCTGCCAGCTCTACGCAGACCAGAGGAGACTGTTGCTTCTCCAATTCATGGTACAACAACTTTGCCCATTCAGTAAATGTCTGTGACACCAAGGCAGTGGTCAGCACAGGTTGTAACGCTGACCCCACTACTGTAAACATGGACCGGGCCATTGCCTCGGCCCTCCTGTCGGCAGGGTCCTTGAAGGCAGGAGTCCCTTCTACCAGAATCGTGGTTACTATTTAACCTGGATACCGGGGGGTCAATGATCGAAGGAGACGTCCATTTTTTTAGGAGGCTTTCCTTAAAGGGGTAACGCACCACCATTCTTCTTGGGAGTGAAAAGGCCCGCTGTGGACTTCCCCATTTCTTGTAGATGAACTTATCAAAATAAGTCAAATACTGAAACACCTTAGGTGTGCGGGCCAGTTTGCGGGACCCAAAAGGGACCGCCACCTCAACAGAGGTTCCTGCTGCATCCTGTATCCCACACCGCAGTAATAAGTGCTCCTACTAGTGATTTTTCCTGCGCTAACCCGGACACAGAGTCCTTCTCACTGTCCGAACGGTCCTGGTCCGCATCCTCTGACATGTCAGAACTCTCAGAGCTCTCCCCAGAAGATGGGGGGCAGTGGGCATTTTTTACCCCCATTGCGCCCACACGCCGCTTCCACCCTGGCAACAAAGGTCTCTAGGAGCGCCGACAAAGCATTCATAGGCACCGCTTTTTTTGCAGGTGAGCCGGTTGCCATAGCAGGGATGTCTGGGGAAGAAGCGCCAGCTTCTGACCCCATGCTTACCCTCACTTACCTGCCACAACTTAGGGACTTAAGGCAAGGTACACAAATCTCACCCTCCTAGCTGCTCACAGACTGAGGGGCCCCTCCGCAGGACTCACCATTCTGACTGAGTGCTGTGCTGTGCTGCTGCAGACCGCTCTGCCCTGTTTCAGTCACAAAGTGCTCAGAGTGAAAACCGCGCTGTTCTGAGGTACACAGACCCAGCACTAGAGGTAAAAACATGCAGAGGCTACAAGAAAATGGCCGCCGGCCGTCTTTAGCACAAAAATAATCAAGAAAATAGCTGCCAAACCTTCTAGAAAATGTCTGACAGCCCATACACTGTAGAAGACTATAGGAAAATGCCCGTGGCCTCAGCAAAATGTCCATGCCCCGCATGGCAGCCTCTCCTGAGGTAAATTTACTTCACCTCACAGCGAAAAAAAAGGGACAGAAAAATAAAAAGGGACCCCAACAGCCAGCGTAGCCCCCCGCCAAAGCCCAGAGCCCCCCGGAGGACCCCCGACCTAGGTACATACACCGCACCTCATGCCCAGTCACACAGCGGCCCCAGCAGGAGGAGGAGGGAAAGAGGGATAGGGAGAGAGGAAAGGGAGAGTGAGAGAACCCACTAGTCGACCTCCCAGGGAATTCCCAGCTGCTCTATCCTGCTGAGGCAGGGAGAGCCGTACTTACCCTTCCTGTCAGAATTGCTGGACGCATTCCACCACAGACCCATCACCCGAGCAGTACGGGGTTGCTGTTGGCCATGGTGTTAGGGAATAAGTGGGGCTCATGAACACATACATGGGTCGGAGTGATGCTTTAACTGCGTTAACCTTATATTGAACTTATAGGCTGGAATGCACACAGCAAGGCTTAATGCTTAAATTAGCAGAATAAACTAGACTTTGCAGCTTGCAAAACAGCTCACAGGAAGTTACTTGTGGTTAAGAAGGAGGCATATCTCGGAAAGATATTTTGCAGACAAGACACCGTTGGCGTTGTTCCAATATGTCAGAACATTGTTAAAAGGTTATATATATAAATATAGATAAAAAAATCAAATGACTATGATGTCTTGTATTTCCAGACAGCCCAATTATTCCCTATTATGCAAATATATGTATTACGTATGTATAACATGTAAACGCCTGTATGTGTATGATTGGTTAGCCCCCCCCCACATCCTGTGTAATCATGTAACCTATATAATCGCTGAGATCCTAAAATATATCTGTATTTCATGACAATCCATATGCTTCATGGTGTCTTGTTTTACCCGATCGATCAGTGGGATCTCTTGGTGTCTGCTAAGGTCCAGCTCGAGCAAAGAGGGGCGCACTTGACCACTGACCGAACAGAAATGGTGGCAGCGGTGGGATTTTGACTTCCGGTCAAGGTAAGGTTTATTATCACACAATTATTATTTTGTGAAAACCTTGCTATGATAGGATTCAAAATTCGAACTGTAAAGTTAAAAGTTATAGGCAAGTAGCTCGCTAAGGTTGATGAATGTATTGTGTAATGATAGTAGTCCCCGCTAGGTTGGCCAGGACTGGGAAAAAAAGATAATTGGAAATAATTTCCGATTATCACATTGGACAAGACAACCAAGAGATTTCAATTTTTTGTTTAAATGAATGGCCCAGGGCATTTTAGGGAATTAAGGGCAGGACGCTGTCCAGATTGTAAAACCAGTTTATTGTTTGTATATCGTGGTCAGCATACATATCTTGTTTCTTCTGTTTCTGGTGGATATTATCACAAAGTCGGAAAAGGGCCTCTATTCAGAGAAGGTCCACCCTGGGTGTGGGCTTTACGATTTAATATCCACAATAACTTTGTCTTCCAAGAGGGATTAAGTGTTAAAGGTGTTAGAAGCACTATTGAATTTAGAACTGGTGACATATTTGTTGTATGCCCAAAATCTTTGATTGTATGTTCTGTTGAAGACGTTTATAAATAATTATGGGGAATCAATTGGAGAAGCTGGATGCTGTTGGTGAGTCAGAACAGCCGACCCCAATTGATTTTGTGTTGGGAAATTATGGAAAAAATTGTACTAATCCCTTTTGGACTAATATTCTGTCCCGTACACACACTTTGCAAATATCTGGATTGACTATACATGGACCTTGTAGTCAAGAGGACTAGGAAGAGGTTACAAAATTATGCGGTCAACACAAACAGTACAATTACCCACCATTTCCCTATGATAAAGAATATATGTTAAATTGTTACAAGATTTGGTCAAAAGCTTTGAAGGAATATAAAAAGAAATTCCCCCAGACTATTTATAAAAATCCTATTTCCAGACCACCACCTAGTGCTCCTCCAACATCTCTCACACTACCCCCACCACTAGTCCCTTATCCCGCGCCACCTCCCTATGTCATGGCCAAAATTGATGAGACTCTCACAGCTCAAAAAAAACCTGTGATGACCCCAAAACAACCAGACCCTAAACCAAAAAAGAAATTATACCCCTCAGACGAATTACCCATAGGCGCCCTAATGGCCATTGCTGAGGAGAAGGGCGATTACTGGCTAGAACAACAAGAAATAAATAGACAAGCTATACAAGAATATGAGCAGTCACTAGGTGAAATAGGGAAAGAAATAGAAGCACAGATGATAGACGATAGGCTTAAACTGCTAAAGACTTCATGGATGACATAAAGAAAAGGGCTGCCTCCGGGGTATTCCACACAAAGGGAGGTATATTTACACAAACTAGTGCCGATTTAGTGCCAGCAGTATCAGCAGTTGAACAGACAACCATGTGCCCATCCATCCCTGTACCTAGTTATGCACATCAGTATGACAACACTTACACACAAAATGAACAGGGTTGCTTTAATTGTGGGGACCCCAACCACTGGAAATCAGATTGTCCTCAATGAAGGGGCTACCGCCCAAGACGAGGAATGCAATGGAGGGGAGGACCTAATAGGGGATATAGAGGAAACAGCCGCTTCATACAAAGACAGAACGGGCCTCCCCAATACAGAACACCTGAAACTCCTGGTCCTCCTCTAGGTCATCAGAGGCAAACACGGGCAAACATTCAAATGAATTGGCCAGGACACACAAATGACAATTACATGTCACAAAATAATCCTTTCCACAATCAACAATAGGGCTGCCCAGAGCATGTTCCCACCTTGGTGATGCATTTTTTGTTGTTTAATTGTTGTTTAAATTCTTGTTTAAATGACCCCGTTTTGTAACTGATGACTGCACCGAGGGATGCTCTATGGGAATTAACGGGACAGACCTTATCCACAAAATCACACCTCCACTGGAGGTCTCTGACTTAGACGACAAATTACTCACCACATTAAAATTTGCCGTACTAGTGGACTGTCCATTATGTCTAATGGGACGAGACTTAATGTCAAAACTGGGACTACACATCAAATTTGACAGGGATGGGGGTATGACGGCCAAATCCCCCCATTGTAACCTTACAATGCCAAAAAGACGTGACCTTGTATTCTACTTCATGTCCATACCCGTCCACTTGGAGGGACATCCTATTTGGGCAAAATCAAAAACAGATGTGGGACACATTAAGTGTACTCCTTATGTCCCCACTTTCAAAATAGACACCTCTCCTTCCTTTCAAAAACAATATCCCTTGCCACTACAGAAAATTCAGGGAATACAACCACTAATTGAATAATACATTAGGAAGGGTATTTTGAAACCCATCATCAGCCCATGGAATACTTCCATCAATCCCGTAAAAAGGCAAACGGGGAATGGAGGATGGTACAGGATCTAAGAAGTGTCAACAAATGCATACAACCATTACCCCCTCTTGTATCTGATATCACGGGAATATTTGTGAATATCCCTGCATCATCCACAGTATATACGGTACTAGACCTATCCAATGCTTTCTTTAGCATAGATGTGCATGGGGATTTTCAACCTATATTTGCTTTTTCATGGGATAGGGGGGGGGGGGTCAACAAAAGGGTCAACTAACATGGACCCGTCTTCCACAGGGATATGTAGACTGTCCAGCCGCCTTCTCTATGGTTCTGAAAGCCACTCTAGATGATTGGGTCCCACCAGAAGGTTCAGTCCTACTGCAGTATGTGGATGACCTTCTGTTGTGCAGTGTGGATGGGGTGCAGTGTGCAGTAGACTCAGAGCCTGATGACCCACTTAGCTCTTAAGGGCCACTTGGCATCTCGCAAAAAGATCCAGTGGTGTCAGAGAAAGGTGGAATACCTAGGATGTATTATCTCAGGCGGGACCAGAATGGTATCCCCACAGAGAGTCAAGACCCTCACTTGCCTAGGCCCCCCAAAGGACAAAGCAGCCCTCTTGTCCTTCCCTCGGATCAATAGTGTACTGCAGACAATGGATTCCTGACTGTTCCTACTATGACGCAATCCTACGCCCGGCCACCAGCCTCCAGGCACCAAAGACTGTCACATATACCAGTTAAATGACAATGGCTTTCAAATCCCTTTTGCAAGCTTTGGCCAATGCCCCTGCATTAGGGTTACCAAATTATGACAAACCTTTTACACTCTACTGTGTGGTCAGAGGTCCTGCATTTGCTGCAATCCTTGCGCAAATGCATGGCACTCACTACCGCCCCGTTGCCTATATTTCCAAAAAATTAACAGTGCCAGTTCAAGGCATGCCTGCCTGTTTGCAGGCACTGGCAGCCTGCGCAATGACAGTAAAAGAAGCCTCTAAAATCACTCTAGGTTCACCCACCACTCTGTATACGTCACACAGTGTCCTGCATCTGTTGCAAAATATGTCTACCCAACATATGACTGTCCAAAGATCCAGTGGATATGAAATTATTCTAATGAATACTCACAACTTGACTGTAAAATCTTGTGCAGAAGCCACAGCAGCGATGAGACTGTTACATGCTCTATTGAAACTCCCAGTCATTGAACCAAACGTACATGACTGTACACAGGAACTTCTGACTGTCACAGCACCCAGAAAAGATCTTAGTGACATTCCGAACCCAGATTATTTACACATTTATATTGATGGCAGCTGCACACGACCAACTGACAAAACTTACAAAACGGGTTACGCTGTGGTTACACTTCCTGATAGAATCATAGAAGCGAAACCTCTATCTGCTACATCTGCTCAACAAGCAGAACTCTGCTCAACAACCAACATTATGTGACAGCTTTACTCCAAGCTATTCACTTACCGGCTAAAATTAATGTCATAAAGGTCCAAGGACATGCTCATGGCAAAACTCACACAGCTAGGGGGCAAAATTTAGCAGACATCGCAGCAAAACAGGCGGCCGCCAATTTACCAGAATGGCAACCCGTCGATAAACTTTTATTTGCCACTGATTTTTCTTCACCAGACTTCCCCTCAGTGGCATCTCTCTTACAATCTAAAGCACAACCTACAGACCTTGATTTCTGGGTACAGTCAGGTTTGACCTGCAGCCCTTCGGGCTTATGGTCAAACAAGTAGGGAGTACTGGGCATGCCAGAAAGCGTTGCGCCCCTCATACTATCTTACCTACACGGCCCAGGAATATTATCAATATTAATATAAAATTAAAAAAGGCTACCCAGGGCACTATGAAAAACTGGCTCCATTTCCTACCAGGAGTACTTTTTCAAATAAGAACAACTCCCCACAGCAGGACAGGGATCTCCCCTTATGAGATATTAATGGGAAGACCAGCTCAGAAAAGGCCACCGGAAGGAGAAGAATCTAATTTATATTCTTTACAGGAAGAGCACGTGAAACACCTGGTAAGTAGCTTGACTGAAACCTATGACAAGGTTGCTGTCACGTTTCCTCCTCTTTCCACAGAACCAACACATCCCTTCATCCCTGGAGAGAAGGTTCTGGTGAAACAACTCGCTGCAAGGAAACAACCGGGACCCATTTACCAAGGCCCATTTAAAGTGTTGAAAGCCTCCAGGAAAGCGATCCTCACCGAACAAGGACCACAATGGATACACGCCTCAAGGATAAAAAAAAAAGCACCCGGCCAGAAGGAAGTCCCGATCCACCCATCGAAAGAATCAAACTCAAACCCAACAGAAAAAAACAACCACCTTACTTCACCCCCCTCCACAACCTGCCCAGAGGACATAGAGGCATTAGAAGCCTCGGACCTGATGACTTTCAACTAGTCCCTGAACCCCCCCTTTCCGCCCAAGAGACCTACCAAGCAGAAATGTACCCCCCAGATTATTATTGTTTTCGCTTTTTCTTTTTCTTGAGTAGAATGGTCTTCCTGCTCATCTGCTTCCAGTACTGGATGCACAGGCATACTCTCTGGATCAATAAGGATCTCACCATGTTCTACACAGAACAGAGGTGGTATAATAGTGACCAATAAATGACCAGAGTGATCAAAGAGAGAACAACGTTCCCATTCAGAGATCGGAGCGTTGTTCTCTGTTTGATCAAAGGACGGGTTGTTAGGGAATAAGTGGGGCTCATGAACAAATACATGGGTTGGAGTGATGCTTTAACTGCATTAACCTTATATTGAACTTATAGGCTGGAATGCACACAGCAAGGCTTAGCCTGGGTTAAGACTAGTGCGGTGCGAATTGAAGGCCCTGCGTGACTGCGCAGTGAAACGTCGGCTGTTCTGCGGTTTGTCCGCGTTTTAGGTGCGAATCAGCTGCTAACATAAATTCGCAACTCATTGTACTACTTCTAAGGGGGAAATCCATGCCAAATTAAAAACAAAAAAACAGCATGGATTCCCCCTCCAGGAGCATACCAGGCCCTTAGGTCTGGTATGGATTCTAATGGTACCCCCTACGCTGAAAAAACGGCGTGGGGGTCCCCCCCAAAATCCATACCAGACCCTTATCCGAGCACGCTGCCTGGCAGATCAGGAAAGGGGGTGGGGACGAGCGAGCGCCCCCCCTCCTGAACCGTACCAGGCCGCATGCCCTCAACATGGGGGGTGGGTGCTTTGGGAAAGGGGGCGCCCTGCGGCCCCCCACCCCAAAGCACCTTGTCCCCATGTTGATGAGGACAAGGGCCTCTTCCCGACAACCCTGGCCATTGGTTGTCGGGGTCTGCGGGCGGGGGGCTTATCGGAATCCGGGAGCCCCCTTTAATAAGGGGGCCCCCAGATCCCGGCCCCCCACCCTATGTGAATGAGTATGGGGTACGATGTACCCCTACCCATTCACCTAAGGTGTAAAAGTGTAAATAAAAAAAACACACACATTTTTTAAAAATATTTTATTGCACTGCTCCGGGGGTCTTCTTCCGTCTTGGGGGGTCTTCTCGCCGGACTCCTCCGCTCTCTTCTGCTCTTTTACCTAGCTCTTTCACGAGCGAAGGAGCCCGGCTTTCTTCTTCGTCGTCGCCGCCGTCGTCGTCTGGGGGTCTCGTTCCGCCTTCGGGGTCTTCTGCGCTGACGCCACCTTCGTCTTCTTCTTAAGATGTTGACTCGTCGCTCTCTCTGGCCGGAATGGCATAGACACGCGGTGTTGTGACTTATATAGGGACAAGGGGCAGGGTCACATACTCATGTCACATGGTGACCTCGCCCCCCTATGATGTCACATCCTCCGGGACTGTGACATCATATGAAGAAGAAGAAGAAGAAGAAGAAGAAGAAGAAGAAGAAGAAGGCGGTGCAGAAGACGACGACAGCGGCAAGAACAGAAGAGACCCCGGAAGACACCTGAAGGCGGAACGAGACCCCCAGACGACGGCGGCGACGACGAAGAAGAAAGCCGGGCTCCTTCGCTCGTGAAAGAGCTAGGTAAAAGAGCAGAAGAGAGCAGAGGAGTCCGGCGAGAAGACCCCCCAAGATGGAAGAAGACCCCCGGAGCAGTGCAATAAAATATTTTTAAAAAATGTGTGTTTTTTTATTTACACTTTTACACCTTAGGTGAATGGGTAGGGGGACATCGTACCCCATACTCATTCACATAGGGTGGGGGGCCGGGATCTGGGGGCCCCCTTATTAAAGGGGGCTCCCGGATTCCGATAAGCCCCCCGCCCGCAGACCCCGACAACCAATGGCCAGGGTTGTCGGGAAGAGGCCCTTGTCCTCATCAACATGGGGACAAAGTGCTTTGGGGTGGGGGGCCGCAGGGCGCCCCCTTCCCCAAAGCACCCACCCCCCCATGTTGAGGGCATGCGGCCTGGTACGGTTCAGGAGGGGGGGGCACTTGCTCGTCCCCACCCCCTTTCCTGACCTGCAAGGCTGCGTGCTTGGATAAGGGTCTGGTATGGATTTTTGGGGGGACCCCACGCCGTTTTTTCGGCGTAGGGGGGTAACCTTAGAATCCATACCAGACCTAAGGGCCTGGTATGCTCCTGGAGGGGGAATCCATGCCGGTTGGCATGGACTTCCCCCTCAGAAGTAGTACAATGACTTGCAAATTTTTTTTCACAATGCAAGTCAGGTGCGAATCAGATGCGTGCCCATAGAAGATAATGGGCCTGAATTCGCCCCTGATCCGCACCGCACCAAAGTCGGTTGCGTTTTTTCTGCAATGCGCAGTGCGCATGCACCGGAGATATGTGAACATGCCTCATTGAAAACAATGTATTTTGAAATGTCCTGCGAATTCGCAGTGTTTTCGGCCGCTGCAAATTCGCATAAGTGTGAACCCAGGCTTAATGCTTAAATTAGCAGAATAAACTAGACTTTGCAGCTTGCAAAACAGCTCACAGGAAGTTACTTGTGGTTAAGAAGGAGGCATATCTCGGAAAGATATTTTGCAGACAAGACACCGTTGGCATTGTTCTAATATGTCAGAACATTGTTAAAAGGTTATATATAAATATAGATAAAAAAATCAAATGACTATAATGTCTTGTATTTCCAGACAGCCCCATTATGCAAATATATGTATTACGTATGTATAACATGTAAACGCCTGTATGTGTATGATTGGTTAGCCCCCCCCACATCCTGTCAAGTCATGTATATAATCGCTGAGATCCTAAAATATATTCGTATTTCATGACAATCCATATGCTTCATGGTGTCTTGTTTTACCCGATCGATCAGTGGGATCTCTTGGTGTCTGCTAAGGTCCAGCTTGAGCAAAGAGGGGCGCATTTGACCACTTGACCGAACAGTACACTGTGACACGGACAGCAGTAGCCCAGTCATATGTGTGTCCCGGAGCATATAGCTCACCGGCCACCCCTGGAGCAGAAGGGCATGTCGTGGCCAACCCAGCGCATAGCTAGGGTCTGCTCATGCTCGATTGCCAGGCTGGGGAGACTACAAGGATCTATATTATCCAGCCTGTCACCCAGCCGGCTGTTGATAGTAGATCACAGGATCAAAAATTGTAGAAAAAAAATGAAGGACCAATGGTCCCCTCATGTAGCCAGGTCCTTCTCCTACACTAGGCAGAAAAAAAAACTGAGCTGCAGGAAGCAGGGTGAGGGGTTATAGCCAGGGGGACCGCCCCCTGGGAGGTGCTGGGAGGTGCTGTGCAGTCTTGCTGTTTTTACATGTGTTACATGTTCTGCCTAGTTCTCCCCTGAAGGTGGCGTGATAACCCTAAGGTCAAGAATTAAAGGAGCTGTGTCCGTCAATGAACGAAAGAGAAAAATATCAATTGTATTTAAAACTCAATTATTAGAATAAAAAATAAACAAAGTAAAAGAAAAAGAAAAAGAAAAATGCATTCATTAACCTCTTGCCAAGCAGCCGCCATCATTATACTGCGGCAGGTTGGCATGATACCCTTTCCCTGCCAGTGCTCCTAAAAATCATCCCTTCTACCCATCCCTCACCACTTGCCCCTTCTCTCCCCTTGATTTTACACATATTTATATTTATTTATTTATATGTGATTGTGTATTTTTGAGCTACATCCATTGTACGCCATATTAACCCCTCGATTGTGTTTTTTTTTATCTGAAAGAAGTACATTTATATGTACAGCCGTTGGATTTATGCTAATTGTATTTATCTCTCTCACTATACCCATGCATTTAACACGTCCATGATCTAACACCATCTCCCCTTTCCATCCCTGCTTCATTTCCCATTTCATGTTTATTTTTTATTTTTTACTTATTGTGTGTGTATATATTATACTTTATTTTATTTTTTATTTTATTTTATTTATCGCATCAGTAATTATGGAAATCATACAGAGAATAGAATCCGTTAAGTACACCACACTAGATGACCTATATGGTAATTTCCCAGGAAGTTATTTTGTCCCTTCGACCACAGTCCCCCGCCTGATTTACAGACACACATGTGCCAAGTTTCGTAAAATAGAAGACACCATTAATAGTATTAATCAACAATGGTGGCACAAGTTTTTTCTAAATCTATACTTGAACTACAAAATTTCTCCTAGAGGCCTAAGAAATCAGAAAACCTGCTCATTTTTGGGTGCAGACCTAGCGTCAGAATGGTCTACCATTTCTGAATTCTGCACTCAAAAATGGATAGAAATTATCATCAAACAAAGGGATATACAATATCACGCGCTAATATCCAAACTTATTTATCTGATAGATGATTTAAAATCACATATCACATTATTACCCACCTCTTGGTGCAAAAAATTTAAACTTAACACCAAGTACCAAGAGGATTGCCTCATCAGAAATATTTGATGACTACAACTATAATAGGATTTTTTGTTGGAAAAAACCTAGACAAAATACACCACCATCCAGGCCCTATGCCGATCACTCAAATTCTCACACTTCTTCAGATCATGAGGGTCATATCCCTATCCCTTTGATGAAGTGTGTCCCTATACCTACCACCACCTGCCCATCCCACCATAGCTCCTCCCATCCCCCTTTAAATCTCTCATTTCACACATGCGGTTACCACAAGTGGGACCCCCAACCACTTGTTTTCCCCCATCACGTAATGGCTACCTTTGCTAACCTTCCATGCAATGTCCTCCCATCACTAAAACCAAGATTGTAAAAAAGATACATAACACCAGCAGTTCCATCCCTTCTGTGTCAGTCCCCATTCACAAGACTAACAATAAAAAAAAAAAAAAAAAAAACATCAGTAAACACCACCCAATTGATACCCATATCACCCACTTTAGAATCACTCCGCCGGTGACCATAGATTCCAACTCTCACCCACCTGATGGTTTGGCCACTTTACCATCCACCCATGACAACAACACTGAGGTATCTGCGAATAGCTCTATACCATCCACCACCACCACTACTCCTTTTTTAGTGGTCACCCCCCTCCCCTGCCCAAAAAGAAAGCTCATAGGCGAGGCAGAAGAGGGGGGGAGACAGACACAGAGGAAGGAAAAGTTGCGCAGACTATTAAAATCTTTTATTTATCTGACCATGCCTTGTCCATACCTGACCAATCCTTAGTGGCACGTGGACTCACTTTTGCCCCTACAGCATCCCCTAACCCTTTCACCCTCTTCTTAGACCTTAACAGGTTTATCAGAAATATTACAATTAAACGATATTTTAATATTCAAGCCAACAAAAAGGACACTAAAACTCCTAACAATTACAACAACTGCCTGACATATAATACTTCTTCTGAGGATACCTCTATCCTTGGACCCGCAGAACTCCAGGCCCTAGACCAGTTAGAAGACCTTTATACAGATGATCTCGTTGAGTCACTCACTCAATATTTACCCACCTCCCGCCCATTCAGCACACTACATTCAAACCCAAATCCATATTCGATCCTACGTTTTTCCAAAGGACCATATGTACAGACATTTTATCAGGTTGCCTATGCAGACATACTCAGAATGTGCCAACAATCCACCTCTTCACACACACAATCCAATCTAACCTCTGCCGAACGCACAGCTCTAAAATTACTTACTGATAACAAATCGATAACCATTAGATCAGCCGATAAAGGTGGCGGCATTGTAGTTCTAAACCATACCGACTGCATACAGGAAACCAACAGACTACTAGCAGATGCAACGACTTATAAGAAAATCTTCCATTTATTTAGATCATTTTTTGCAAAACATAGTACAAAATTCACCATCCTATATCAAAGATAGCATCCATCTACTCACCACGTTACAATACTATTCTTGGGAACCGATGTATCGCTGGCTCTCCCTAGATGTCGTTTCCCTCTATACCTCCATCCCTCATGATATAGGAATCCAAGCCGTACAACACTATCTTAACAATGAGCCACAATTCAACCCACGTCAGAATCAATTTTTACTCAAAATTTTACAATTCTGCCTAACACATAACTATTTTGAATCCAACTGTGACTTCTACATCCAAACCCAGGGAACTGCGATGGGGGCCAATTTTGCCCCCAGCTACGCCAACTTAACTATGGGACTGTGGGAGCTACGACATATACAACACAACAACCCGTATGCAGCCAATATATTTTTTTCTTCCAAAAAGTTTTTATTAAGCGTCAAACAGATATACAGAAATCACATGCTTGAAATAGTAACAGAGAAACTACCAATGAAATAAGAAGATACATAAAGTATATAACACAATCCATTTCATATGAGTATAATAGCTACTGACAATCGAGTGAGGTAGAGAAAGACTCAATTGAAGAGATGGAAAATAAGTGTGAATGGATATCTCAGTATGTTAAAGCGGAGATGACGTGTGATGGATTGCAAAAAGAAGTTGTACACAGTTCCATACCTGAGAATCGATATGTGAGTGAGTAAAATCATATCTCAAAGCCATATTGATCAAACCTCAGAAGGGAGTTCTATATCTAGCCACCCCAATAGGGATCTAACTGTGACTAGGTTAGAGCCTAAGAATGCTGAGCTGACCAACAGGTAGTCCTGACATATTCGGAGACCATATGCCAATGAAAGTATATATAAACATAAAAGTTATACAAACTATTGCGGACATAGCCGCCATAAGGTTATTAGAAACATAACAGATAAACTATCGGAAATTAGAAAGTTATCATATTATAAACATGAATGGCAGGTCTAGGGCAGTAAAGGTAGGGAAGGAAAGAAGGGAGAGAACCAGGTGTCTTGTAAGGATGTTCCAAAGGACCAGGAGGGAAATGGGCGCGCCATATATGCATTTATGTGGAGATAGGATTGCCTTGTGATAGGGGGGAGTCGCACTGTAGAACATAAAATTCCTGGGTTGTGGTAAAGTGAATCCAGCAAGACCAGGTTTGAGTGAATTTTAATTGCGTTTCTCTAGACTGATGGATTATTTCTTCCATGTCAGCTGTCTTTTGGATGCGGTTGAACCAGTCTTTAACAGTTGGTGGGAGTGTGGAGCGCCAATTACGTGGGACGCACATGTTTGCAGCAGCCACCATATGCATCGGTAGTGAATGCAAGTATGTGTGTAAGGGATGAGCTGGGTAGTGCAATAAAAATTGAGCCGGGGAATAATCCAATATATAAGTCGTTATTGTTTGTATCAATCTGTGGACATTTGTCCAAAAAGGTTGGATTTTGCTGTAAGACCACCAGAGATGTAGAAGTGTTCCAGTTTCAGTACCACATCTCCAACACATAGGTGATAGAGACGGATAGATTCCGTTCAGTTTAGATGGGGTATTATACCATCTGGACAACAGCTTAAACGCGTTTTCCTGCACACATACATTTAATGAGCCTTTGTGGGCAATCGTATAGATTGATTCCCAATGACTATCAGGTATGTGTAAGGAAAGATCTTTTTGCCATTGTGCACTACTAAAATGACCCAGGGACTGTTGTTGAGGAAACAATAAGGCATAAGAAAAGGAAATAAGGTGACGTTGGGGTTCAGTCTTGAGGCACATATCTTCAAAAGGGGTGGTAGGACGAGACCATACTGTGTGGGTATCTTGTGTGTCCAGGAAATGTTTAATTTGCAAAAATGTCCAGTATGTAATCATCTGAGGTCTAAGCCCAGTGGAAATCTCAGAAAACAAGAGTTGTCTGTCATCTTTATAAAAGTGCATAGCTTGGACATTTGTGTGTATCCAAATATCTTTCAGATAGGATGACAAAAGTTATACCTGGAGGAAATGTAGGGTTTAATCTAAGAGGGGTCAAAGGACTGTTAATAGATGATATCTTGTATTTAGTACATGCTTGTTTATAGGCACGTAGTGTGGGAAGGACCAATGGATGAGCTTTGTATAATTTTGAGACTCGTTGGGAAGGTAGCCAATGGGTTTGAGCTAAGGGTATCGGGGAGAAAGAGTGTTCTAAGTGGACCCAATCTTTGGTGGAGTAATGAACGTTCCAATCTACAATTCTGGTTAATTGACTGGCTATCTGGTATTTACGGATGTCAGGAACCCCCAACCCTTCTCGCAATTTAGGGGAGGTAAGTCTAATGAAGTTTTGTCTGGGGCGGATAGCCCCCCAAATAAATTTCGTACATAGTTTTCGATAGGTTATAAAAAAGGATGGAGGGATATGAATAGGGACTGTTTGGAAAATATACAATAATCTTGGTAGGATGTTCATTCTGATGATGGCTGTCCTACCAAACCAAGAGAAGAGTCCTATAGACCATTTTTTAAAATCCTCTGTGATGTTTCGCAACAGAGACAGATAGTTAGCGGAGTAGAAATCTGACAGTGATGCTGTTATTTTAATGCCTAAGAGAGTTATCATCCCATTTTTTTTTTTATAATTATATCTTTATTAATAATTTTATTTATACAATTTACATTTTGCTGATTACATTTCCTTAGTCTATCCAATCGTTTAATACCCCTGTGGTCTGAAGATTGGCCCTTCCAGCGGCCCTCGTCCCCCGGGAGAGGAGCAGCAAAAAGCCAAAAAAAAAAAAAAAACTTCCCGTTCTTTACTTCAGGTGATGTAACACCTATTCCCCAAAATAATATTCAATTACTTTGTTACTACGTGAACTTAGTGTCTTCCCACCTGTTGGATAAAGGTGTTTAAGTGTCCTACAGTCTCCCCCGACCAAGTCAGGGTCTCCTACCATACCTCTCGACCTTCCCCTATCACCCTTCCCCCCCCTCCCTCCCTCTATACTCTGCTCCATTTAAGTGTTGTGTTGCTCAATCCTTGTGCCTTCCTAATCAAGTGTGATTTTCCTTAGTTTGTGGTGAGAGAAAGGAGAGAGAAAAAGAAAAAAAAAAAAAAAGAGAAGGAAAAGAAAAAAGAAAGAAACGACTTAATATGTACAGTGGCTTGCGAAAGTATTCGGCCCCCTTGAACTTTTCAAACTTTTGCAACATTTCAGGCTTCAAACATAAAGATATAAAATTTAAATTTTTTGTGAAGAATCACCAACAAGTGGGACACAATTGTGAAGTGGAACGAAATCTATTGGATATTTTAAACTTTTTTAGCAAATAAAAAACTGAAAAGTGGTGCGTGCAAAATTATTCAGCCCCTTTACTTTCAGTGCAGCAAACTCACTCCAGAAGTTCAGCGAGGATCTCTGAATGATCCAATGTTGTCCTAAATGACTGATGGTGATAAATAGAATCCACCTGTGTGTAATCATGTCTCTGTATAAATGCACCTGCTCTGTGATAGTCTCAGGGTTCTGTTGAAAGCGCAGAGAGCATCATGAAGACCAAGGAACACACCAGGCAAGCGATCATTTTGAAATGGAAGGAGTATCAGACCACTGCAAATCTACCAAGACCTGGCTGTCCCTCTAAACTTTCAGCTCAGACAAGGAGAAGACTGATCAGAGATGCAGCCAAGAGGCCCATGATCACTCTGGATGAACTGAAGAGAACTACAGCTGAGGTGGGAGAGTCTGTCCATAGGACAACAATCAGTCGTACACTGCACAAATCTGGCCTTTATGGAAGAGTGGCAAGAAGAAAGCCATTTCTCAAAGATATCCATAAAAAGTCTCGTCTAAAGTTTGCCACAAGCCACCTGGGAGACACACCAAACATGTGGAAGAAGGTGCTCTGGTCCGATGAAACCAAAATTGAACTTTTTGGCCACAATTCAAAACGATATGTTTGGCGTAAAAGCAACACAGCTCATCACCCTCAACACACCATCCCCACTGTCAAACATGGTGGTGGCAGCATCATGGTTTGGGCCTGCTTTTCTTCAGCAGGGACAGGGAAGATGGTTAAAATTGAGGGGAAGATGGATGCAGCCAAATACAGGATGAAAACCTGTTGGAGTCTGCAAAAGACCTGAAACTGGGACGGAGATTTATCTTTCAACAAGACAATGATCCCAAACATACAGCAAAATCTACAAAGGAATGGTTCACAAATAAACGTATCCAGGTGCTAGAATGGCCAAGTCAAAGTCCAGACCTGAATCCAATCGAGAATCTGTGGAAAGAGCTGAAAACTGCTGTTCACAAATGCTCTCCATCCAACCTCACTGAGCTCGAGCTGTTTTGCAAGGAAGAATGGGCAAGAATTTCAGTCTCTCGATGTGCAAAACTGATACAGACATACCCCAAGCAACTTGCAGCTGTAATCGCAGCAAAGGTGGCTCTACAAAGTATTAACGCAAGGGGGACGAATAATTTTGCACGCCCCACTTTTCATTTTTTTATTAGTTAAAAAAGTTTCAAAAATCCAATAGATTTCGTTCCACTTCACAATTGTGTCCCACTTGTTGGTGATTCTTCACAAAAAATTAAATTTTTATATCTTTATGTTTGAAGCCTAAAATGTGGCAAAAGGTTGAAAAGTTATAGGGGGCCGAATACTTTCGCAAGGCACTGTATATATATATATATATTGTATGTGTTTGTTTAATTAGGGGGAGAAGGCTCATTCCTCCCTAAGTGTTTCCTTGTGGGAATGTGCGTTTCCCAGTTACTCCGCGATCCGTGTTCCAATCTCAAATTTCCCTTCTTAACCTCCCCCTGTTACCCCTCCCCTCCCCCCATCCCCCCCTACACACCACTCAATCTATGTGTTATTTTCTCTTTATACCCCATCCTTATACCTACCTAATCAAGTGTAGTTTATCTTATGTTTGTGGGGGTGTCAGAAAAAAAAAAAAAGAAAAACCCATTTAAAAAGGTTTTGATTTGTTCCTCATCCCTATGGTCCCCGGCCACCGAGAGCGCCCCTCTCCCTCCACAACAAGCATCCATCAACTTTGTATTCAGCAATTCATTATACATTTCTGTTTTTAAGACAAAAAACATAAAAACTAATTTATACATTCCCTGAATAGGTCTCCCAGGTTGTGGTCTCCTCCCCGTCTGTTTACTTCAGTCCCCTTTGCTTTTCCTGGCTTGTATTTCAATTTCTATTTCCTTGGCCTGTTCTTCCCATCCCTCCCAGATTGCATCGTATTTCTCTTGTTGATTTCTCGTGTTATATACCCATCTCTCTGCCTCTTGGATTTTATCTACCTCTCTTTTCCAGTCCTCCAATGTTGGGCCCTTAATCTGTTTCCAATTTCTTGGTATTAGTTTCTTGGCTGCGTTCAGTAAGTGCTGTATCATATTTTCTTTGTGTACTGCCTTGGTGTTCATAGCCCCATGGAACAGGTAATGTTCTGGTTTCATCTCCATCTTCTCTTTTTCCATTTTCCTGATCCATGGGGCTATTTCACATCAATATTTCCTTATCTCAGGGCAGGTCCACCATATATGGAGGTGAGTTCCCTTTTCTCTGCATCCTCTCCAGCAGGAGCTCTTTGCGGTTGGGTATATTTGTGCCAATCGGGCAGGGGTTCTATGCCATCTGGTTGAAAATGTATATGACATTTCCTGTATGGCTGACCTTGTTGACGATGAGTAAGTGGCTTCTATTACCTTTTTTATTTGTAGTGTCATGAATTTGTACCCTAATTCTCTTTCCCATTCCCTTATAAAGTATGGTATTGTATTTTCTTCCTCGCTGAGTACTATTTTATACATCTGAGATAATAGATGGTTGGGCTTTGCTATATCTATACACATTTTCTCGAACACCGTTAAGGAATCCTGTGATCGGATTTGTTTATCTTGTTTCTTGTAAAACTGTTTCATTTGATTGTACCTCCACCCCGTCCATCTCGTGCTTCCATACCTTAATTCTAAATCCCTCTGTGACAGGATAACCCCATCCGGGGCGTATTTTAAACTCATCATTTTTCCTTCTGTTTCCCAGGGTCCTAGCGCTCCTTTTTCCTCGCCTGGAGGGAACCATGGATACCCACCCAATGGGGCTAAGGGTGATATTTTCGGGGCATATCTTCCCGTTTTATTCATTCTGTCCCATACCGACAGCGTGTTCTTCGTTAATGGTGATATCCATTCCGATAGCCCCCTATCTTTAGTTGGTATCCATGGTGCCCCTGCTAAATCTCAACCCGCCAGATTATTTTCCAGCAGCACCCATGCTTTATTATCCTGATCATGACACCAGTTCAGGATTCTAACTAATGTCATTGCTCTGTAATATTTTAGCATGTCCGGTAGGCCTACCCCTCCTTCTCCCTTGTTCCTGCATAAAATCTTATGTGCTAGCCTTGCTCTTCCATTTTCCCATATGAAAGCCATCAATATTTTCCGTATTTTTCTAAAAAATGTTTGGGGTACTGGGATTGGTAGTGTATATAGGATGTATAGAAGCCTAGGCACTATGTTCATTTTTATCGTATTTATTCTGCCAAATAAGGTTAATATCTTTCCTTTCCATTTCTTCAGGTCTTCTTCTATCCTTACTAATAGAGGGCTGTAATTTTGTTCGAACATTGTTTTTACATCTGCTGAGATATGTACTCCCAGATAAAACAGTGATTTTTCTTGCCACTGAAATGGGTAATTATTTTGTATTTTTGTTCTCAAGTCTCTTGATATATGTATAGGTAGTATTATCGATTTCTCCACATTAATTTAGAAATTTGAGAGATTTCCAAATCTCCTCACCTCCCCCATTACTTCTCTCACTGACTCTTGTGGATCTGACAGGGAGAACAGTAGATCAGCAGCATATGCTGAGACCTTGTATTCCTTTATACCCATTTCTACTCCCTTTATCCTCCTGTTCTCCCTTATTTTACATAGGAAGGGTTCCAATACCAGTGAGAATAATAAGGGGGACAGTGGGCAGTTCCGTTTGTGATTTCAAATCCTTCTGACAGTGCCCCATTTACTTTAACCCAAGCTTTTGGTCCGGTGTATAGTGCTGTCACCCATCCCATCATCCGCTCTCCCAGTCCCATTTCCCTTAATACCTCTAGCATAAAGACCCAGTTTACTCTGTCAAAGGCCTTTTCGGCATCCATTGACAGAATAACTCTTGGGCTCTTTTGGGGGCCGTTCTGCATCCAGTGTAGCAGGTGTATAGCTCTTATAGTGTTGTCTTTAGCCTCTCTACCTACCATAAAACCTGTCTGATCGTTATGCACCACCCTTGTTATTTTATCTTGTAGTCTGTTGGCTAGGATCTTTGCTAATAGTTTCGTGTCTGTGTTCAAAAGAGAGATGGGTCTGTAATTAGAGCAATGTTTCGGGTCTTTTCCTTGTTTTGGGATTACTGTCAAGAAGGCTGTCAGGGATTCCGGGGACATTCTCTGGTTAACTGTTATCTGATTAAAATATTCACTTAGCGGTGTTGCCAGTATGTTTTTAAATTTTTTATAATATGCGCTCGTCAACCCGTCAGAGCCCGGGCTCTTGCCATTAGGGAGACTTTCTATTATGCCTTTTATCTCTTCCTCGGTTATCTGCACTTCCATCCCCTCTACCACTTCTCGAGCCAAGTTCGGCAGTGAGGCTTCTCTGATATATTCCCTAATTCTTTCAGCTTGTTCCTTCTTATCCCCATCTCCCCCTTCCTTTTTTATGTTATAAAATTTTTTATAGAAATTTTCAAATTCTTTTGCTATCGATTTAGTATCTGTTATTAATTTGTCCCTGGATTGGATGCCATGTACGTGGGAAATTTCTTGTTGTTTTTTAAGTTGGTTAGCCAGCAGCTTGCCGCATTTATTCCCATAGAACTTATGCGCCGCATATCTATGTTTATTTTGCGTTTTCCTATACAGGTGCAAATTATACTCAAGTCTGTATTTTTCCAGCTGTCTAGCCTCTTCCGGGTTCATACTATTTTTATGTTTCTGTTCCATTTTATATATCTTTCCAATCAATTCCTCCAGCTCCTTTTTTTTTTTTTTTTCCTAATTCCATGGGCTATTAATGCTCCTCTTACCACCGCTTTATGGGCGTCCCATCTTACTTGTTCTGATGTTTCCCCCGATCTATTTTCTTCAAAGTAGCCCACCAATTTATTTTCTATGTCTTCTGATATCTGATTGTCATCTAATAGTGACTCGTTTAATCTCCAAGTTCTTTCCTTCTGGCCTCCGGGTAACGATCGGAACCTCATAACTACTGGGGCATGGTCCGAGATTGTTATAGCTCTTATTTTTACTTCTTGTACATTATCCAGATAATACTGGTCTACCATCAAGATATCCAGCCTTGAGTATACCCCATGGGTTTTAGAAAAATAACTGTAATCTCTTTTTTCTTCATTGAGTACTCTCCAGGTATCTACCCAGTGCACTCGTTTCAAATATTCTTTCACCCGTTTCCATATCTTGAATGGTAGTCCAGTTCTTTGGGATGTAGTGTCTAAGTCGGGGTCCATAATTATGTTGTAGTCCCCCCCCCCAGAATCACACCCCCCTCCTTAAACTCATCTAGCTTTTTCCATGTTTTCAGTAAGAATTCTGCCGTGCCCACATTTGGTGCGTAAATGGATGCCAGCGTGTAAATTGATCCCAGGAGAGCCCCTTTTATAAATATGAACCTTCCTTTCGGGTCCGCCTGCACCTCAGTTATCCTCATGGGGCAAGTTTTCCCGAGGGCTATGGATACTCCTCTTGCTCTCGCTATTGGGGACGTAGCATGGAACCACTGATTATATAGAAATACTAAAATATATAAAAGAATTTCGCGCAATAGCTAAAAGATAACTATAAATATAAAGTGCAATATGGATAATGACCAGTGGTAGGCGCTGGTGCTAATGAGAGGTGATTAATAATGAGTAAAAATGTATAAAGTTCATATGTGACTGATGATCAAAAAAAATAATAATACACGTATGAATGACTAATAATAGATTATCGCAAATGGTATGTCAAATATTCAAAGTGTCAAGTGCAAAGGCTTAATGGGTACTGGTAAAAGTGTTAGTGCATGAGAAAATATGCATAAACCAATAAAACAATAAATTAATAAATAGTGGTGAAAATCCGTGAATAGTGAAACACAATTAAAATTGATAAATAGTGAAACACGATTAAAAAGACAATTGATGAACGGTGAAACAAAATTAAAAAGATAAATATTGATATAAAGGTAAAAAATCAATAGATAATCGATAAAATATTAATAATAAAAAGAACAATAGTGAATAAGTGATTGGGCGATTCCAAAAAAGTGATAAAAATAAAGGTAATAAGTTCATGTAGTCCCAGGAAGGATAAAAATATATAAATAAGCAGAGTCCAAATTGATCCGTCAGATCCTAATAATGGAGTGGTGTGGGATCATACACAACCATTTTTGTGGATCATACACTATAAATTTAAAAGTGTCAATTCATCCGAATGGTCAACAATTTCTGGATAATATTTATACAACGGTAGAAACTTGGTCCTGGTTTTCATATATTGTATCCAAACACTGGCCTCCCAGAACTCTCACCTTAAAGATGATATATTAAAGCCTTTCGGGGGTATCCTATTGCCCCAGGTGGTTTAGATACAGATGTTCGGCAACAGTTGTAAGAGTAATATACTTCTCCTTTAAGGGCGTTTAAAACCTTTAGTCCTGCAATGCTCAGTGTCACAGTGACACAGCGCCAGGGAAAGAAAAAAAGAAGGGGAAGCCTCCACTAGTGTAGTAGTTTAAATAATCATTAGTGGTGTTTATTAAAGTAATGGGTGGACTCTTACATCAAATAGAATAAAAACAGGCATAAAAGGGTTAAAAGTGCTCTCAGGCGTTCTCAGCGCCTTCTCACGTCTCCTTGTGTGCTTCTCTGCCTACGGCCACTCCCTACGTGTTACGACACGTCACGTGTCTTCATCTGGGGAACCGGATTGGCTGTGTAGTGTTGGTATATATGACGTGAGACCGGAAATAGATGTTCGGACATCTTTGTGGTGGTCAAGTGTATGGTCGATAGCGGCCATTTTGCTGGTGGTATAGTGTAGATGTCATAGCGGCCATTTTCTTGGTGGTGTGTTCTGTTGTTATGGTGGCCATTTTCTAGGGGATCGATATGCTATTATACGGCGGCCATGCTACCGGAGTATTTTGCCGTTTTACAGCGGGACAACTAGTGTTCATGCTGTATTAGGTTTTGTTTATGTATAACGGGATATGGATATATTCTATTCATATTATTTCTGTGAATAGTCCTATTACATTTACAGCATCCCGGACTGTGGATGTGTACCTATAGATTCAGTAGAGGTGCAAGTCATAGTGGGAATAATAATATATATCTCCGACTTGTTAAATAGGTAAAAATGGTGAGCATCCCCTGGTAAATATTAAAAACAGGGTTTATTAAATATGGGTATTGTTTTAAAACTATAGGGATAAATCAGAGACTATATCCATATAAGAAGTGTTCCCAGAGATAATAAATAAATACATTTAAAATTTAAAATAAATGGGTCCATATACAAAGGGTATTCCCAGAGATATCTTAATATTGTATATATATGCATATAAAAACACATTAAAAGTATATACATATATATACATGGGTAGCCATAAATGTGTGGAATAAATGTATCAGGGATGAGAGATAAACTAGAGCGAGAGAAAACCTTGAGGTACCAATGGAGCTTACAGTACATTGAGCAAATTGATATCCAAGTACATAATAGGTAGAAAATATATGATCCACGTGTCATTCTTTGTAAACTGGATACATAATTTAACTCTATATATTGTGGTTGCTTTGTATTCCAACATATATATATTCCTATATCGATTTTGTGAGGTAGGTCAATATGGTTAGAGTACAGGTGAATGTAGATATATTAGAAGTGTATAAGATTAATGTTAATAATCATGAATGTATTCCCACACATCTAATTCCTTCTTTGGGATACAGGGTATCTAGATATATATATTCCCATACATATATTTCCTTATTAAACAAACAAGGGATATATTTTTATGTGGTTTATAATAGATCTAAAAATTGCTTAGGAAGCAGTTCAAATCGAATTCGACGTTCAATCTTCCAGGAGTGAGGGTCCGCATAGTGTGGATCCACTTAGATTCTTTTTGACTGATTGTTCGTATTTTATGACTACCCCTCCATGCCTTGTTGTATCTCTCAATTCCCCAAAATTGTAAGGAGGAGGGGTCTTGGTTGTGTTTCTGTGCAAAATGCCTTGATACGTTATGTTTGGGAAATCCACTTTTGATATTTTGCACATGTTCTTCTAGTCTTACTTTTAGGGCCCTTTTGGTTCTTCCCACATATTGGAGGTTGCAACTGCACTGTAGCACATATACGACTCCTTCCGTATGGCAGCCTATGAAGTCTCTTATTTTAAACGTTTGTCCTGTATTTGTGGCTATGAAGTCTGTTCTTTTCTTTTGGAATTTTTGTGCATGTCTACAGGCGTAGCAGTTGCGACAGGGATAGAACCCTTTTCCCGAGAAGAACGAGAAGGACGGTTTTGGCGGGGGTTTCACTACTGATTTTACTACTAGGTCCCTAATGGTAGGGGCCCTAGTGTAGATTATGTTGGGTTTTAGAGGTAATATAGTTTTTAAATCCTTATCTCTCTTGAGAATGTGCCAATGTCTTTCTATTACCTTAGCTACATCTTTGTGTTGGATGTTCTAATCTAAAATTAGGCAAGGTGCTTCATTTTGGTAACTTTTTTTCGGTTTGTTTTGGAGCATAGTAGTTCTATCCATTTTACTGACATCTTGTATTTGTTTTTCTATCCAATGGTCATCGTAACCTTTTGTTTTGAATCTTTCTCCTATTTGTTTTGCCTGGGTTTGGTAATCTTCTTCTCTTGTGCAGTTCCGTTTTATTCTTATTAGTTGTCCCTTTGGGATGTTGTATAACCATGGTTTATGATGACAGCAGTTTAGTGACAAATAGCTGTTGGTGTCAAGTAGGTTTTAGTTATTATTTTGTTTCCCTCCAGACTTATATTCAGATCCAAGAAGTCCACCTCTTTTTCGTCTATTTTCCATACAAGTTTGATATTGTTTTCATTTTCATTTAGTTGCTTGAGGAATGATTCTAAGGTGCTTCTGTCTCCGTTCCACACGATTATTACATCATCGATGTACCTTTTGTATAGCGTGAGCTCCGCTGGGGTATCAGTGTATACTGTATCTTCTTCCCATTGGGCCATAAATGCATTAGCCACTCCTGGGGCAAATTTGGCACCCATGGTTATGCCTATGGCTTGTTTGTAGTATGTCTGATTGTGCCAGAAGTAGTTATACTTGAGACAGAAATCTAGACATTTAATTAGGAATTTTCTCTGTTTACATATGTGGTTGCTATAGTTTCTTAGAAGCCATTTAGTTGCTGAGCATGCATTATGGTGTTGTACTATCGTGTACAGCGATGTGACGTCTGCTGTGGCTAGTATGGTCCTCCCTTCCAGTACTGGTGTTGTTTCTAGAAGTTGTAGTATGTGTTTGGTATCCTTGAGATAGGCCTTTGTCTGTTGTACGGCTGGTTGGATATAATGGTCTATATATTGTCCTATTCGTGAAGTTAGGGAGTCAATCCCAATCACTATTGGTCTTCCTGGTGGGTTCTCCTTACATTTATGTATTTTAGGGACTGTATATATAATTGAAATCCTGCACGTTTCCGGTATAAGGTATTTTGATTCTTTTGCATTGAGGATTTCTTTCTTCACTCCTAGATTCACTAATAGTTCTAATTCTTTCTTGTATTTCAGAGTTGGGTTGCCCAGTAATTTGATATAGGTTACTTCATCATTCAGTTGTCTATTGAGTTCGTTCTGGTATTGTTCTTTAGATTGGAGTACTATTGCTCCTCCCTTGTCCGCCGGTCGAATTACTAAATCTTTTCTCTCCATTAGGGACTTGATTCCCTTTTTGATGTGGATGGGATCAGATATTTTCTTTAGTTTTAGAGACTCCAGGTCTTGTAATACTAAATTCTTGAAGACTTCTATATGTTGGTTGTTGGACACTTGGGGGTTGTATACCGAATTGTTACGTAACATGCTATGTGTCACTGTTGGTGATGTGTTTCTTCCTTCATTGTGTGGTCTCCATGGATTGTTCATGATACATTTTTTGATGTTAATTTTTCTAATATATTTTTGTATTCCTATATATGTATTGAACTTATTGAGGTTTTTGATCGGTGCATGTTTTAATCCTTTATCTAATACCGCCAACTCTTCCGTTGTTAAAGGTATGTTACTAAGATTGACTACATTTTCTCCAACTATTCTCTTTTTCTCTTGGATTCTCTTTCCCGCTCTATGTCCTCTCTTCGTTCTGGACTGTTTCTGTGTTCTTCTTGTGGGCGTCTCCGTTCTGGGCTGTTTCTGTGATCCTCTTGTGGTCGTCTCCTTGGTGAGCGATTTGTATCGTATGTTGGTCTCCGAGGAGAGTACTCTCTCCTCTCCCGGTCTAAAAAAGGTTGCTGTGTATTGTAGTCATATTGGTTTCCATAGTTGCGTTGGTTATCATGTTGGTCGTGGTAGTCTCTTATAGGGTCAAATCTGTTGTACATGGGAATTGGTGCTCTTCCATATCCTCCATAGTTTTCATATTGGTATGGTGGTCCTCTATAATCCCGTTGGTTTCTCTCATTTGGGTTCCAGTTGTTGTATGGCTTTTTAAATGTTTTTTTGAAAGTTTTTTTTCCATTTTTCTTTGGGGTCTGTTGTCCATATCCATTATTTTGTCTTTGATTACTCTGGGGTCTAGGTGTTTCAAGATGTCTGTCTCTTTCATCCCATCTTGGTGGGTTGTATACATGTGATGTTGTTGGATCCTGGATTCGGACCTCTTTTTCCGGTGTGGAATAAGTTGATGCGGGTTGTGTCTGTTCTATTCTGGTTTGCTATTTAAAGACTTGATCCGTTTTGTAGTCTGTTGTATCTCTTAGGTATTTTTTCATTTTTCTCTGTTGTGCTTCTAAGTGTAAAGCGTCAAAATACTCCGGTAGCATGGCCGCCGTATAATAGCATATCGATCCCCTAGAAAATGGCCACCATAACAACAGAACACACCACCAAGAAAATGGCCGCTATGACATCTACACTATACCACCAGCAAAATGGCCGCTATCGACCATACACTTGACCACAACAAAGATGGCCGAACATCTATTTCCGGTCTCACGTCATATATACCAACACTACACAGCCAATCCGGTTCCCCAGATGAAGACACGTGACGTGTCGTAACGCGTAGGGAGTGGCCGTAGGCAGAGAAGCACACAAGGAGACGTGAGAAGGCGCTGAGAACGCCTGAGAGCACTTTTAACCCTTTTATGCCTGTTTTTATTCTATTTGATGTAAGAGTCCACCCATTACTTTAATAAACACCACTAATGATTATTTAAACTACTACACTAGTGGAGGCTTCCCCTTCTTTTTTTCTTTCCCTGGCGCTGTGTCACTGTGACACTGAGCATTGCAGGACTAAAGGTTTTAAACGCCCTTAAAGGAGAAGTATATTACTCTTACAACTGTTGCCGAACATCTGTATCTAAACCACCTGGGGCAATAGGATACCCCCGAAAGGCTTTAATATATCATCTTTAAGGTGAGAGTTCTGGGAGGCCAGTGTTTGGATACAATATATGAAAACCAGGACCAAGTTTCTACCGTTGTATAAATATTATCCAGAAATTGTTGACCATTCGGATGAATTGACACTTTTAAATTTATAGTGTATGATCCACAAAAATGGTTGTGTATGATCCCACACCACTCCATTATTAGGATCTGACGGATCAATTTGGACTCTGCTTATTTATATATTTTTATCCTTCCTGGGACTACATGAACTTATTATCTTTATTTTTATCAATTTTTTGGAATCACCCAATCACTTATTCACTATTGTTCTTTTTATTATTGATTTTTTATCGATTATCTATTGATTTTTTACCTTTATATCAATGTTTATCTTTTTAATTGTGTTTCACCGTTCATCAATTTTCTTTTTAATCGTGTTTCACTATTTATCAATTTTAATTGTGTTTCACTATTCACGGATTTTCACCACTATTTATTAATTTATTGGTTTATGCATATTTTCTCATGCACTAACACTGTTACCAGTACCAATTAAGCCTTTGCACTTGACACTTTGAATATTTGACATACCATTTGCGATATTCTATTATTAGTCATTCATACGTGTATTATTATATATTTGTTTATTGATCATCAGTCACATATGAACTTTATACATTTTTACTCATTATTAATCACCTCTCATTAGCATCAGCGCCTACCACTGGTCATTATCCATATTGCACTTTATATTTATAGTTATCTTTTAGCTATTGTGCAAAATTCTTTTATATATTTATCCTTATTTGTGTACTTGTGAACACGCCACATTTTGCTACACAGCACCACTTTTTACTTTTTTTTTTTTTTTTTTTTTTTTAATTCTTTATTTAAAGTTTCAAAAATGCATACAAAACTACTACATCATAAACCGATGCAAAGGATTCGCCAAAAATACACAAAAGCATTTATCATTTTTCTCCCCGTCCCGTCCCCCCGCCCCCGGTCCCCGCCTTGCAAAAAAGCGCTTATATGGGTGCTACCCCTTGGTTCCGAGTATTTCACGGCTATCAACCCTATTTCATGATTTCTTCAGCGAATCTCCAAGAGTTTTTAAAGATTTCCCAACTCTCCCATTTCCCCTGACCACTCTCCGCTCTGGCTCTTCCAGTCCCTCGGTCTTCGAAGCTTTCTATTTTTTGCTGTAGATTTACTCTGATTATCCATTCTCCTATACTCGGACTCTCTAGGTCACGCCAATGCCCTGCAATGAGATTTTTTGCTTCATTTAGGAGTATCGGGATTGTGGAGGACTTATACTGTCTCATAGGTATATCGGACCCATGGAACAGCACAGTCCAGGGGTCTTCTGATATGGATTTCCCTGTAATTGTTTTAATTAGGTCTAGGATTTGTTGCCAAAATTTTTTGATTTTGGGACATTCCCACCAAATATGGGCCATCGTTCCTATGCTCCCGCAGCCTCGCCAGCATTCCGCAGTTTTATCTTTTTGGAACCTACTAAGCTTTAGGGGGGTTAAATACCACCCTGAGATGCATTTATAATTGACCTCTAGTGTTTTTGTGTTCCACCCGGAATAGTGCATTAAGTGAAAAATTCTATTAATCCTTTCTTTACTACATGTGATTCCCAGTTCCCCTTCCCAACTCTTGACGCCTGGAGGGACCCAGTCAGTTTCTTCCTGAGTCAACAACTTGTATATACGTGATGTGTTGTTTCTTGTTGAAGTTCGCACACAAATTTTCTCCAACACTGTGTACTCCTTTCCATCTCGGATTGGCTGTGGGAGACTGTCTACAAAGTGCTTGAGCTGCGCGTACCTCCATGCGTCAATTGTCATGAGCTCACTATTATTTTTTAAGTCGTGAAAAGTGTCGATCTTACCTTGCTTTGTAATATCCCGTAACTGTGCCTCTTCATTTTTAATCCAATTACCCCATATTTTACTTCTGCCCGGTGTGAAAAAAATATTATCTTTTAAGTATATTAAGGGTGAGTTATAAGTCCATTTATTTTTCCTATATAATCTGTCCCATTCTCTTAGTGTAACCCGTGTAATTTCATGTGACCCATCTCCCAATTCTCTATATTTTGGGGGATTCCATATAATGTGACCTAGTTGCGTGTTACTTTGTGCGTTCTCAATATTTACCCATCTCTTGTTGCTTCCCCCTTTTATCCAGTCCATTGCTCTAGAAATTACTATGGCGCTAAAGTAGTTTTCGAAATCGGGGCTAGCTAGCCCTCCCTGGTGTTTTCCTTTAGATAGTGTATTTCTGGCTATGCGAGGTTTCTTATTAGACCATATAAATTTGGAAATGATTCTGTTCAGGGTTCTGAAAAAAGCTTGTGGCACTGATAGTGGGAGCATCTGTAGTTTATAGTTTACTTTTGGAACTATGACCATTTTAACCGCATTTATTTTCCCCATCCACGACAAGGGGCAGGGTGTCATTCTTCTAATTTCTGCTTTGACTTCGTCCAGCAAAGGAGGAAAATTGAATGTGTAAGTTTTCCTTAGAGTGGGCGATAGTTTAACTCCCAGATATTTAATTACCTCCCTCCATGGAAAATGAAACTCTTGTTTGAGTCGAGCCACTTCGGCTTGCTCAATATTTATGTTGAGGATCTCTGACTTGGTAAAATTAATTTTAAAGTTGGATATAGAACCGTATAACTTTAGAGTACTGAGGAGATTGGGGAGAGTAGTCCTGGGGTGCGTAATAAAGAAAAGTACATCATCGGCGTACGCCGCCATCTTGTGTTCCTCTCCCCCGACCCGTATACCCCTTATATCTATTGTATTCCTGACAACCGACAGAAGCGGTTCCAGAGAAAGCACGAACAGGAGGGGTGAAAGAGGGCACCCCTGACGCGTGCCATTCCTCATCACCAATGGTTGTGATAACAATCCGTTAATCCTTACCCTAGCCTGCGGGAAGTCATACAGGACCTTTACCCAGCTGATCATCCTTTTTCCGACACCCATGGCCTCTAGTGTGTTTATCATGTGCCCCCAGTCGATCCTATCAAAAGCCTTCTCGGCATCCAGAGATAGGAGCAGGCTGGGGGCCTCTCCCTTTCTAGCCTCCTCCAATAACAACAGGGCCCTGATCCCGTTATCCCTCCCCTCTCTTCCCGGAATAAACCCGACTTGGTCCGGATGGACCAGCTCTGACATATGGATTTTAAATCTGTTCGCCAACACTTTGGCGAACAGCTTTGTGTCGGTATTGAGCAGGGCAATGGGTCGGTAACTGGAGCAGAGTGTCCTGTCTTTGCCTTCTTTTAAAATCACTGTAATAGACGCCATAAGCGCATCAGTTCTCATAGCTCCATCCGCACCGAGCCCGTTCCAGTATCGACACAGTCTTGGGGCGAGGATATCTTTGAAGCGCTTATAGTATGTTAACGTGTACCCATCCAAACCCGGACTCTTACCCGATGGGGAAGATTTTATAGCTTCTAGTATCTCTTCCTCAGATATGGGTCTGTCCATGTTTAAACTGTCCAATTCTGATAGAGAACTGAGCAAGCTCTTATTGAGGAAGTCCTGACCCTGCGTAGTCGGCCCCTTGTGATGTTGTTCCTTTGAGTTAACATTATAAAGTGTTTCATAGTATGTTCTGAACTCATTGGCTATGTCCTTGGAAGAGTTAAGCATTTGTCCTGTTGAGTTTTGAATTTTCTCGATATAATTAATTTCTCGTTTCTTTTTTAAAATTCTTGCCAAATGCTTCCCTGACTTATTTCCCCAGTGGTGTCTTTCTTCCGCAATTTTATAAAACCATTTCCTGGAGTGTTCTTCTAAGATGGTTTTAAGTTCCTCCCTTTTGTTTAGAAGTCTATGAAACGTCTCCTGGCTTTGTGTGCTTTCCAGCCTATGCTTTTGTTCGAGGTCGTGGATCTCTTTCCTTAAACCCTCCATGTACCCTTTCCTCTCCCGCTTCTTAGCAGCGCCGATCGAGATAAGTATACCCCGGATGTAGGCTTTATGCGCCTCCCATAGTGTGCTCTCTGATGTCTCTCCCGTGTCGTTGGTCAAGAAAAAGGATTCAATCTCCCCTTTTATAACTTTTTCCACTGCGTCCTCTAATAGAAGACTGTCGTTCAGATGCCATGTAAATGGGGGCCTTTGCACTCCACGGAGCTTAATGACCAGCGACACCGGAGCATGATCCGAAAGGGTCGTTATCTCGATCTTCGTCGTCTCCAGCAGCTCTAGGGCTCTATGTTCCACCAAGAAATAATCTAATCGTGAATGTGTACCGTGAACAGGTGAGAAAAAGGTGTAGTCTTTGATACCTGGATGTTGTACTCTCCAGGCATCAATCAATTGGTGCTGGTAAATTTTCGATTTTATTTTTTTGAGCTTCGCATGGCTCATATTCAGGGTGCCTGAGGAACTATCCAGTTTAGGGTCCAGAACAAAGTTCAGGTCCCCAGCCAGGACAATCTCGCCCTCACGGAAATTTGCTAGTCGACTCAAGACCCTATAAAGAAAATCAATAGGGTTCTTATTTGGGGCATAGAGGTTCGCCAGGGTCAATATATGCTCTCCTATCTTACATTTAAGAAACAAAAACCTCCCTTCAAAGTCCGATAGTCTGTCCAGCAACTTGAATTTTAGGTTTTTTGCCACCCCAATAGCCACCCCTTTAGCCCCTCTTGTTGGAGAATCGCTGCAAAACCATGTGGGGTATTCGAATGACGAAATCCTAATATTATTCTTATGTTGAAAATGTGTTTCCTGTAAAAAAATAATGTCTACATGATACTCGCTCATTTCTTTAAGAATTTTGAATCTTTTCTCTTGTGAGTTGATACCCTTTACATTATACGTTACAATCTTGACTGAACCTTCACCCATATTTAAACCAAGCGCTTATGACCCTAATGGGTCCTTTGATCTTCCTCTTCATTTTGCGTTTTTGCAAGGCAGGAACCGCTACTTTCCCCCTCCCTCCCCCCTCTCCTATCCTAATTCCTCCCCGCTCTCCTCCCGCCCCCCCCCCCTCTCATCCCCCCCCGCCCTCCCCTCCCCCCTCCTTGGTCTTAACCCGACCCTATGTATACCGCAGGGCATCCCGTTGGGGTCCCCTCTGTATACTGCCCATTCTAGGGGTGGGGCTCCGTGTCGGGCGGAGATCCACCCATTCTCCACCCCTCTCCCTCTCCACTTGGAGGGAGAGGGGTGGAGTCAGCCAAGTCCCTGACCACCCCCAAGGTTCCCCGCCGCCCCTCGCATTTTTCTGCCCTCCCCTTACCCTTAGTTAATTGCCAGTAAAGAGAAAAAAAAAAAAAAAAAAAAAAAAAAAAAACCCCTATGACTCGATCGTTTAATACTTAAAAAAAGGGTCCCTACACCGCCCCCCTCCCCCTCCCCCCACCCCCTCCGCCAACTTCCAGCCTATATTCATTAGTCCGTACTAATCGGGGGGGCCAGGAATAATAGGTGGGGTAATCCCCAGCTCCTGACAGAAGTTCATCATCTCATCCATAAATTTCAGTCGTGATGTTCGGCCTTCTTTGGTGACTATCAGTGCTGCGGGGAATCCCCAACTGTATTTGATATCTAGTGTCCTTAGTGTTTCCAGAAGGGGTTTCATCTGTCTTCTTCTTGCTAGGGTGCCAGCTGAGAGGTCGGAAAATATCTGAAGTTCTATTGTTTCAAATTTCAGGGGCGGGATACCCCGGAGTTTACTCCACACCTGGGATTTCTCTTCATAAGAGTGGAATCGAACTAGCACATCTCTAGGGGCCTCTTCTCTTACCCCTGGTGGTTTTCTGACCCGGTGAACTCGGTCAAATTTAAGATCTGGGGCTTCCATTGTGCCCAATAAGGGTTTAAAAATACTGTTGAGTTTTTTCGCCAAGTCTTCCCCCTTCTGTTCTGGAAGGGATCTAATCCGGAGATTTTGTCTTCTGCTCTGGTCCTCTAAACTCTCCATCTTGTATATCATGTCACGTTGCTTCGTTTGCAGTGCTTCCGTTTGTTTTCTGAGGTGATGCAGATCTTTGATTTGTTCAGCAGCAGCGATTTCCATTGATTCCACCCTTTTTATTATTTGGCCCATATCCACCCGGACATTTTTAATTTCCGTTTTAATTGAACTTTCGAGACAGGAAAGCATTTCTGCCATCTCAATTTTGGTAGGTATTTGCGCCAGATCCCTGTGTGTCATTTGGGCCCCCGGGCCACCAGCCCTTTCTTGTTCGAACTCCACTCTAGAGGCTTCCGCCAGCTCTTGTTTCTGTTTTTCTAAATCTTTTTTCTTTCCCCCAGTTGTTGTTTTTTTTTCCATCTCTGGGCTCCTTAGACTTATGTCTTTGAGATATTTTTGGATTGTACTATTATTTAAACTGTCCTTAGGGGTCTTGGGTTCTGTTACCTTTTGTGATCTTCCCTTCATTGTATTTGCTCCCTTACTGCGTTTCCGTTATTGCTCCCTTTTTGGGAGGGGAAAAAAAAAAAAAAAAAAAAAAAGAGGGGGGGGGGAGAAAGAATAGCAGCAGCCCCTTTCCCGACCACCTAATTTATATGTCGGAAGCCAACGTGTAGGAGACCAATCCGGTACCAGCGATAGTCCTATTCTTGAACCTTTTATTCAGTTTAGAATTTGGGGCACACTGGGCCTATAATTGCTTGTGGTTATCCGTTACAGGTGTATTGCAGGATTGTGTTTTCTCCTAATTTTGACCTCTGATATTTTTAGTGCACTCTTTGGTTATAATAGTCCTGATCTGATCCTTTTTATGTCCTCTTACTTTTCATCACTTGTAAACTAATAGGGCCTGGAGGAGGACCCTCCATGTGGTTCCGGAGGGTTTATCGGGCGTTTATTTGAGTCTGATCCATGTGTGCTGTTAACTGCCCGTTTTATGTTAAAGCTGGTGGGGGGGGGGGGGAGGGGGGGGGGATATACTGTCCCTTTTGTATGAAATGCTCCTGTTTGTTAATGTTTTAGAGGGAAGCTTATAAAACAGTGTCTCTGTTGTTTATACTTTTACCCTCGCTGCTCGGCGTGCTTTAATCTGCTCCAGGGCGTTTCTATTGGGATCGTGTGCTTCCCCCAACAAATCCTTCTCCCTTTATGCTGCAAAAGGCTCTCTTTTTCTTTAATCCTATCCTCCTTCTTTTCCCTCCTGTTCCTTTTTATACTTAGGCACTCTCCACAGTGAATATGAGGGCCCCTCAACTCCACAACGTGCCGCCCTCCCAGGCCCAATGTCCAGCTGGGTCCCCCTCTTTGCAGAGCCCCAAAAGAGGTGATTTACACTTGTCCTGCTCTAGTACACGTCCAAAGCTGTGTGGCAGCAGAGCCCCTTGAATTGAGACCTTGGTTACTCCTGCTGCTCTGGTACCCTGGGTCTTAATTTATTACAACGTATTTCAGCGCTTTCCGCTTAACTCCAGGGTTAAGCCACTGTCATAACGAAAAAAAAGAAAATATAATGTCCCTCTTTGAGGGTAAAAAGATCGTACCTGGACGGAGGGTACCCACCGAAGGTATCTCCCCTCCGTCAGCTGTCTTCGGAGGTGTCCTGGTGCAGAGTCTTTGTGAGAAGGGCACAGTCTCAGGAAGTTGTTAGGTGGAAGGCGGCACGTAGCGGTCCAGGGAAAATGAGGGAGGGAGGGTATGATAGACTGCCGGTACTGCGATATTCGTCCTTTGACCCGCGCCGCTAGTGGTTTGAATTTGTGTGGAAAGGCAGCGTGCGGCGTCTTCTCCTGTCCTGTGCGAGTCCTCCTTCCTCTCTCCCGCCGGGGGGGTTCAGGCACGCTTCGTACCTCTTGTCTTCAGGCGAGGTAGGGCAGAGTTATGCGGATGATAAAGGGGGCAGCTTGGTGGGGCCCGGGGGTGTCACGGAGGGTGATCCCGCAGTTCTTAGATCAGGCTCAGCGGGCTCTCACCTCCGCTTCGCTGGGTCTGCTCGCGCGCATGACCCGACCCCTCTCCGCTCGGCTTGTGTCTCCGCCATCTACGGGCACCTCCCCCTACGTCAACGTCTCACGTCAGCATGACGGGCACCACTTTTTACTTAGTTTTAGACTATCTGAAATACTCCAAGTAGCGCGAGAGACACATATTTACACATATATAGAAATACTGGTAGTTTGGGGACCGGTCCTGGCCCGAAGTGAGTCTCCTGTAGAAAAATTATGTCCACCTCCTGGTGACTCACTTTGTGCCATAAGCGGTCCCTTTTTTGGGGAGAGTTCAGCCCTCTCACATTGTATGTCATTATTTTCATCACCTTATCCATCATCTAGTTTCTCTTTGAAATACACTTCTCTATTTTTCTCTTTTACATTTGGGTATTTTTCTTTTTTTTCCAGGGGTTTCTGTTCCACAACCTGTCTTCCTATCTCCTTTTCCCCTTGGCCCGTTTTCCCTTTCCCGAGCCCACTAACAGAGGGGGTCCCCTGCCCGGGCATCCCTTGCCCTTCCCTCCCCCTCCCTTTTATCCGCATACTGCGGATTGCGAGTCCGGCCTCCGGACCTTCCTAATTGTATCAAAAAATGTTAGAACTAACCCACCCTTACCCTAGAGCCCCCTTCCCCGCCCGGACCTATTGCTTTTATTATTCTTCTTACAGTACACCTTTTTCTCCCTTTCTTGTTCCCCCTCATCCTTCCTCCCCTCACCCCCCCCCACCTCCATCCAGCGTATTTATTGACTTACCCCTTAACCAAGTAGAAAAGAACATATTCCAACATTGTACAAACCACCGACAATAAATGCCATCAATAATTTCTTGTGCAGTCCGTATAGAACCGCCTTTTGGGCTCATTTACATTTCAAACTTAAGTCCATATCAACATTCTTTCGTCCCTCCCCCTTCCCATTTAAATGGGAAATTGTGCCGACATTGTTCACGCTGTGTCAAGGGGAGCGTGAGGTTCAATGCGGTGGACTTAGCAAGGTTAATTTGGAGGTTCGATAAAGATTTAAAATGTTCCAGTGTTTTAAAGAGATTAGGAAGCGTAGTCAGCGGTTCAGAAAGGAACAAAAGTATGTCGTCTACAAAAGCAGCTGTTTTGTAGGTACTACCTTTTATGTCAACTCCTTTTATGTCAGGGTTTTCTATAATACTTCTCAGTAATGGTTCTAACGTCAAGATAAAAATCAATGGGGATAAGGGGCATCCTTGACGGGTGCCATTAGAGATTGAGAAGGCGTTTGATAGGTGGCCATTTACCCTGACCTGAGCAGTGGGTCCAGAATAGAGCATAAGTATATAGTTGAGCATATGATCGGGCAAACCAATGTATCGCAGGGTTGCTGTAATATAATCCCAGGCCACTCTATCAAATGCCTTCTCTGCATCCAAGGATAAAAAGAATCCTTTTGTCTTTGAGGTCGTAAGCCAGTAATGAATATTTATGGCCTTGAGGGTGTTGTCCCTCGCCTCCCTACTGCGGACAAACCCTACTTGATCCAAATAAATTAGGTCAGGGAGTAAGGGGAGTAGTCTATTAGCTAATATTTTGGCGTACCACTTGAGGTCAACATTAAAGCGGTTCTGCACTCATTTCATTTAGTAAATCTCTTTGCCTTCCAAATCAGGCAAAGAGTACTAAATGAAATGTTTTTTTTTTTTTTTTTTTTTTTTTACCTTGTAATTGAAGACTTCCGGTCTTCTCCCTCTGCGGCAGCGGGCGGGGTCTCTGCGTCGATCGTCGTCACGCCGCACTGTCTCCTGGGATCTGGTGTCATTGATCCCAGGAGTCAGTGCGGGCATCTTCCGAAATCTCGCGAGATTTCGGCCACATCTTCCGAAATCTCCAGAGATTTCGGCCGCATCTGCCGAAATCTCGTGAGATCTCGGCAGATGTGCCGTTACTGCGCACGCGCGAGTAACGGCAGTGCATGCTGGGCCATCAACAGTGCCTGTGGGGTTTCACATGCCCACAGGCAAGATGGCCCCCAGCACTAAAGAAGAAGACGAGGAACTTCAGCGGACGAAAACTGGCGGCGATCGAGATGGAAGATGGAACAGGTGAGTCCCCTAATAAAGGTAAGCATACTTTATATTACGTCCTTAAAAAAAAATTTTTTTTTTCAGAGTGCAGAACCGCTTTAAGTAATGAAATGGGTCTATAATTTGTAACCAATTGCGGGTCCTTTCCAGGTTTGGGGATAACTAATGAGAGCATTCAATACATTTCTTGGGGGTTTGGTCGGTGTAGCATAAGTGTTGAATGTAGATATGAAGAAGGGAGTCAAAATGTGAGCAAAAGATTTGTAGTATCCTAACGTGAAGCCGTCAGGCCCTGGACACTTGCCCGCTTTCAATCATTTTAAAGCTGCCTCTGTTTCCTCTATGGTGAATGGTTTGTCCAAAGTCTGACGGGTTGTGTCTGCAATGGGTAAAGGACTATATCGGTTAAGGAAATCAGATATCAGAGTATGTCTGTCGGAGGATTGTGAACGTGGATTTGTAGGCGTTAGGTTATAAAGTTTGGAGTAATACTGTATAAATTGTTCAGCTATGTCTGGTGTAGAAGAGACCTTCCGGCTCTTGGCATCTGTGAGAGTGTGAATCGTGTTGGCAGTTCTAGATTTCAGAGCTCTAGCGAGCAATTTACCAGCTTTGTTGCCAAACCCATAAAAGGTCTTTTGACGTAAGATAAATGTACGTTTAGTTTGTTTACCCAACATTTCCAGCAGTTGTTTCTTTATAGCTATCAAGGAAGATAAGGTATCTAGAGCTTGAGTTTTTTTTATGAGGTTTTTCTAATTGGTGAATACTATTGGTCAAATCATTAAATCTTTTTAGTTGTATTTTGCGTCTCTTAGCAGCTGCAGCGATAAGGATACCCCTAACAACGCATTTATGTGCTACCCAATGTATAGGCGGTGAGGTGTCAGTGGCTAGTATTGTTGTAGGCAGTCTTCTATTTCTGTATTAATGGACTTGTTTGTAAGGAGGGACGGGTCAAGTTTCCATGTTCGGGGACGAGGTAGAGTTTTGGGAAATGACAGGCAAATAGAAATCGGGTGATGGTCTGAAAGGTACATAGGGTCAATGGATGTAGTGTGTAAAAAGGGAAGATCAGATTGTGTCAAAAAGAAGTAATCAATTCTGGAATATTTACCTTGAGGATTGGAAAAGAAAGTAAAATCTTTACAGTCAGGATACATAGTGCGCCAGGAGTCATGAAATAACAATGATTGTAGTTCACATTAAATTGCTTTAACCGGTTCCCAACCGGCGCACACAGATATACGTCGACAGAATGGCACGTACAGGCAGGAGGGCGTATATACAAGTCCCTCCTTAATGCCTGTCGTGCCATCGGGAGCGCGCCGGGAGCGGCGCGCTCCCGCGCCGGTCAGGACCCCCTTGAGTCCGGTCGCGGCTCCCGCGGACTCGATCGCCGCGGGGACACGGGAAGGCAGAACGGGGAGATGCGGAAGTACACAGCATCTCCCCGTTCTGCCTAGCAACTAGTGACGCCGATCTCTGCTCCCTGTGATTGGAGCAGAGATCAGCATTCACTAGCTGACAGCCACGCCCCCCCACAGTAAGAAACACACCCCTAGGCATACTTAACCCCTACACTGCCCCTTGTGGTTAACCCCTTCACCGCCAGTGTCATTTATACAGGAATCAATGCATTTAAATAGCATTGATTGCTGTATAAATGACAATGGTCCCAAAAATGTGTCAAAAATGTCCGATGTGTCCGCCATAATGTCGCAGTCACAATAAAAATCGCTGATCGCCGCCATTACTAATAAAAAAAAATTATTAATAAAAATGCTATAAAACTATCCCCTATCTTGTAAACGCTATAACTTCTGCGCAAACCAATCAATAATCGCTTATTGCGATTTTTTTTACCAAAAATATGTAGAAGAATATGTATCGGCCTAAACTGAGGAAAAAACATTTTTTATATATTTTTTGGGGATATTTATTATAGCAAAAATAAAAAAGAATGCATTTATTTTCCAAAATTGACGCTCTTTTTTGTTTATAGCGCAAAAAATAAAAACCGCAGGGGCGATCAAATACCACCAAAAGAAAGCTCTATTTGTGGGAAAAAAAGGACATCAATTTTGTTTGGGAGCCAATGTCGCACGACCGCGCAATTGTCAGTTAAAGCGACGCAGTGCCGAATCGCAAAAAGGGGCCTGGTCCTTTGGCTGCAAATTGGTCCGGTCTGAAAGTGGTTAAGTGCGGAATAAGGTATGGATGATATGCCATTGGAGGTGTCTAATAAAAGGATTCATAGGAAGGTTGAAGTCCCCCCCTAAAATCAAAGTGCCTTCTTGGAAATCTGCTAAACGTTGGGTGATTTCACGAAAAAAGGATACCTGGCCAGTATTTGGGGCATATATATTGGCTAACGTGATATTTTTGCCTTTAAAAGTGTCTTTTAAGAAGAGGAATCTTCCTATTTCGTCGACCATAGTGTCAATGACCTGCATGGGGTTGTGTTTTGATAGCAAAATGGATACTCCTTTCATTTTAGAGTTGGGGTTTTTCGGGATGGAATCTCCCCGGAAGTGCGTCTCTTGTACAAAAATTATGTCGGCTCGGTTGCGTTTCATTGTCAATAATAATTGAGATCTTTTTTCAGGCAAATTTAAACCTTTAGTATTTAGAGAGATGATTTTGAGTGGGGTCGTGGGCGATTTTGGAGGAGTGAAAGCCATATTTGCCAGTCAGGTATCTATCTGGTCCCTTGGAACGTCTTATAGGGGAGTAGGATCAGGGTCCAGGTGATGTAAAGGGTAGTAGGAGACACCTTTGGGTAGGGAGTAAGGGGGGAACCGGCGGTAGGTGAGAGCCTGCTCACCCACTGGTGTGGAAGGGTAAGTGTGCCGGTAAGGAACAGTGGTGTATAAACAGCAAAAATCTAATAGTGTAATGAATTAACGTAAAACCACTTTGTGGGAGGTGGCTATGATGAGAAGAAACGGGTTGTAGGACTATCTAATAGATCCTGTCAAACCGTGTGCCCCATAAAAAAAAGTTGAGAATGGTAAGTATGGGGAGATATAATGTGGATAGAGACATGGGGTTATTGTAAAGGAGGGAGGGAAACCTATGGTCTCCTACCCTGTAAGTAATGTTCAACTTGAGAAATCGGTAGTTTGAGTAAGGGATTTTATTGATCGTATATTAACAGAATTTGAACAGAGAATTCGTATGAGGTGTTGAGCTTTTAAGAATTCATTCAGAGGCCTGAAGTATTCAATGACAGCAATTGTGAACAAAACTAGAGAACTAAGACCATAGCAATATATCGGCATAAGTGGATATTAGTAAATCCAGTAACAATAACCTCCACAATATCTATAACAAGACATTAAACAGTTTTGAGTGAGAAGATAGTATGACTCCAGGACTAGTGTATGTTAGGAATAATGTAGGGCTCGGACTGGTAAGTAATTAGAATAAACATTCCAATAACCAATCTTAACCATGCAGGTTATTAAAGACTATACAGAAAATAAACATAGAAATACCAAAATCAAAATTATTGTTCAGGCCTTGCAGATACCCGGTGTATACGTTCACAGATTATGGGAATAGGCTTACCAGAAATAAGGATGATAACCGTCATCAATACCTGAGGTCGTTACTAGATGCCTCGGTCCCACAAAAAGCAAAAATGTAAATAAGGCAAGAGAGGTAGCTATGTTTCAAATTATTATATAGAAACGCCATCAGTCGAAGCCAGTGCTATTGTAAAAAATAAAATAAAATGGGGGGGGGGGGGGGGTATAGGTCTCACACTTCTGCATGGCCAAAACTCTTAGTGAATAATATATGAAGTATTAAGAAAATAGCAAGACATAACATCCTAAAACAAACAGTATAGGAATTCCAGGTATTACCTGAGATATAGCTAACCCTTCTATGTTAAGCAGATTAGTACAAAATACAGACTAATTTACTGGAACCACATGTGGAATGGAACATCCCTAATACTATGTAGTCATGAATATTAGAAAGAGCAATGAGCTCTAGAGAGGTAGAGTAAATGGTGTAAAACAAAAACAGTACCAGGGATGAGCGAATATGTCCACATTCAACAATTCAGTGTCGACCGTGGGTCGGGAAGGCACTTGTATCAGGAGAGCGTCCGTTTGGACATGGAACAAAGTAAACCTAAAAAAAAAATAAAAAGAAATAAAAAGGAAAAAATAAAACATCAGAAAGTCAAAGCAGAATATGAGGACAATTAGCGGTTGGAACTGAGCTGATCCAAAGATTCAGGGTGAATCACCTGTCTAACGGTCTCTTTGTGGAAGTGGAGCTGCCGTAGGGCTGTAAGGTTGCGAGGGTGGTGTCACATTGGTGTTCAATCTTGTTGTAGATGGAGATCTGCGTCTTCTGAAGTGTGAGGCCTGTGTTTCCATCTGATCTGTACTGCGATGCTGAATATGTAAGGTAGATATTGGAAATTCCGCATACCAATTTGGTACCGGGGTATACGGAATGTCGAGGATCTGATAGAATGAATCCAGATATTCAGGGGATCGTAGAATTGCAGTATGCCCTTGGTTAGGAGCCGAAAGGGCAAAAGGAAACTTCCAGCGATACAGGATATTTTTTGATTGTAGTACCTCTAACAACGGGCGTAAATCTTTCCTGTGCCTGAGAGTTATGGCAGAGAGGTCCTGGTATATAGAGATTCTGTGGCCCTCATATTCCAGCAACCGTTTAACTCTGGCTTGCTTTAGTATGTCTTCCTTCAGCTTATAATTATTGACAAAGCAGATAACATCTCTGGGGGGATCTGTGTCCCTCCCCTTAGGTTTAAGAGCCCTATGGATCCGATCCATATCGATGGCTATAGTGCTGTGTTTATCTAGCAGCTGGTTGAAAATGGCTGACACCGTGGCAATGAGCTGTGTATTATCCACGCTTTCAGGTAAGCCTCTCACCCTCAAATTGTGCCTTCTTCCCCTATTGTTGAGATCCTCGACTTGTCTTTGAATGTCTCTCAATTGCAGGGAATGTGTGCTTACAGAGGCAGCCACTTTCCTCAGAACGGAGTTATGAACAGCTGCTTTCTGTTCCACTTCTTGCATCCTTCCCCCCATAGCCTGCAGTTCCTGTCTCAGGTCTGTGATGGCAGCGGTGAATGTGTCCTTAATGTCCGTTTCTACCGCACGGAGATCTTGTAAGGTTGGATGTTGAGGTGTACCCGCCATCGTCGCTGGTGGTGGTAAGGACGGCGTTAGAAGAATGTTACCTTGCGTCTGTGAGATTCGCTGCCATATTGGATCTGTGAGGCCTGAAGAGTTCCGGGATGCCTTGGCTGTGCTGTTCCCCGTTACGCCTTGGGGATCTGGAACGTGAAGCCGACAAGGTGCGGGAGGCTGTCCCCATGCTCGGTAAGGCAGAAATAAGGTGCGGAGTCCCGGTTAGGGCAAAGATAGGGCTACGGTCAGACGGAGCGATCGGGTTAAGCGGCCATCTCTCCTCACGGCAAGCCACGCCCCCCCAATATAATTTTTTACGGCCGCTACATTGATGATGTCGTGATCATCTGGGATGGACCAGACACCCTCATCCCACCATTTGTACAACATTGCAACAATAACACCATGGGCCTATCCTTTACTTCGGTTAGCGATAAATTGGCCTTTTTAGATTTGGAACTTTTCCACCATAATACTACCATCTGTGCTCAGAATTTTACCAAACACTCCTCATGGATGTTGAGGTGTACCCGCCATCGTCGCTGGTGGTGGTAAGGACGGCGTTAGAAGAATGTTACCTTGCGTCTGTGAGATTCGCTGCCATATTGGATCTGTGAGGCCTGAAGAGTTCCGGGATGCCTTGGCTGTGCTGTTCCCCGTTACGCCTTGGGGATCTGGAACGTGAAGCCGACGAGGTGCGGGAGGCTGTCCCCATGCTCGGTAAGGCAGAAATAAGGTGCGGAGTCCCGGTTAGGGCAAAGATAGGGCTACGGTCAGACGGAGCAATCGGGTTAAGCGGCCATCTCTCCTCACGGAAAGCCACGCCCCCCCAATATAATTTTTTACGGCCGCTACATTGATGATGTCGTGATCATCTGGGATGGACCAGACACCCTCATCCCACCATTTGTACAACATTGCAACAATAACACCATGGGCCTATCCTTTACTTCGGTTAGCGATAAATTGGCCTTTTTAGATTTGGAACTTTTCCACCATAATACTACCATCTGTGCTCAGAATTTTACCAAACACTCCTCATGGAATTCATATCTGCATTTTAACAGTTGCCACCATCCCAGATGGGTTGAAATTATCCCAAAGAGCAAGTTTTGCCATCTGAAGCATAACTGCACATGAGTACAAGACTACGAATCACATGGCCAAATATTAAAAACAAAATTTAACCACTTGACCACTGGGCACTTAAACCCCTTAATAACCAGACCAATTTTCAGCTTTCGGTGCTCTCACATTTTGAATGACAATTACTCAGTCATACAACACTGTACCTATTTGAAATTTTTGTCCTTTTTTTCACACAAATAGAGCTTTCTTTTGGTGGTATTTAATCACCGCTGGGTTTTTTTTTTTGCGCTATAAAAGAAAAAAGACGAAAATTCTGTAAAAAAATTCATTTTTCTTTGTTTGTGTTATAAAATTTTGCAAATTAGTAATTTTTCTTCATATATTTTTGGCCAAAATTTATACCCCTACATATCTTTGGTAAAAATAACCCAAATCAGTGTATATTATTTGGTCTTTGTGAAAGTTATAGAGTCCACAAGCTATGGTGCCAATCTCTGAAAATTGATCACACCTGAAGTACTGACGACCTATCTCATTTCTTGAGGCCCTAACAAGCCGGGAAAGTACAAATACCCCCCAAATGACCCCTTTTTTGTAAGTAGACATTCCAAGGTATTTAGTAAGATGCATGGTGAGTTTTTTGAAGTTGTAATTTTTTCCCACAATTCTTTGCAACATCAAGATTTTTCTTTTCTTTTTTCTTTTTTTTTTCACAAAATTGTTATATTAGCAGGTTATTTCTCACACACAGCATATGCATAGCACAAATTACACCCCAAAACACATTTTACTACTCCTCCTGAGTATGGCGATACCACATGTGTGAGACTTTTACACAGCGCGGCCACATACAGAGGCCCAACATGAAGGCATTCTTGGAGCATAAATTACACATATCATTTCTTGACTGCCTCTTACACTTTTGAAAACCCCGGAGAACCAGGACAACGCCCCAAAAATGACCCCATTTTGGAAAGAAAACAACCCAATGTATAATCTATGAGGCATATCGAGTCTTTGAACATGTCATTTTTTTGGAAAATGTGTAAAGAAAATGAAACCACATTTCTTTTTACACAATGTTGTCCATTTACACAATATTTCGAACACATAACATTTACATGGAAAAAATAACACCCCAAAATACATTTTCCTACTCCTCCTGAGTATGGCGATACCACATGTGTGAGACTTTTCCACAGCGTGGCCACAGAGGACCAACATGCAGGGAGCGCCGTCAGGTGTTCTAGGGACATAAGTTTCAAATCTAATTTGACAACCTATTACACTTTTGTGAGGCACTGTGGTGGCATGGATGAGCATGAATGGGGATAGATGAGCCATGGATGGGGATGGCTGCGCATGAATGAGTATGGCTGGGTACGGCTGAGTATGGATGGGTATATAGGGGATGGCTGGGTACGGCTGAGTATGGCTGGGTATGACTGAGTACGATTGAGTATGGCTGGGTATGACTGAGTACGATTGAGTATGGCTGGGTACGGCTGGGTATGGCTAATTATGGATGGGGGTGGATGGGATGGCTATGGATGGATGGATGGGTATGCAGAGTATGGATAGATGGGTATGCATAGTATGACCGGGTATGCAGAGTATGGACGGGTATGCAGAGTATGGACGGTTATGCAGAGCATGCAGAGTATGGACGGGTATGCAGAGCATGCAGAGTAGGGACGGGTATGCAGAGCATGCAGAGTATGGCTGGGTATGCAGAGTATGAACGGGTATGCAGAGCATGCAGAGTATGGACGGGTATGCAGAGCATGCAGAGTATGGACGGGTATGCAGAGTATGGACGGGTATGCAGAGCATGGACGGGTATGCAGAGCATGGACGGGTATGCACAGCATGGACGGGTATGGCTGGGTATGCAGAGTATGGCTGGGTATGCAGAGTATGGCTTGGGTATGCAGAGTATGGCTGGGTATGCAGAGTATGGCTGGGTATGCAGAGTATGGCTGGATAGGCAGAGTATACAAAGTATGGCTGGGTATGCAGAGTATGGCTGGGTATGCAGAGTATGGCTGGTATCGGTGAGCAGGGATGGATGGATGTCTCCCTGAGCAGGCTGTGGGCACTACACATGCAGCCCACAGCGCTGCTGTCAGCGATCTCTCCGCTCACACTGGATGGAGAGGGGAGGGAGGAACCGGAAACTCACGCCGGTTTGTTGACATATGATCGCGCCGTCATTTGACGGTGCGATCATGTGGTAAACGGCGCCGATCAGCGTGCATTCACCGTGATCCGTGGTCACGGAAGTTCTCGGGTGCGCGCCCCAGGGGGCACGTGAGAGTGGAATTCCGGGAGGACGTCAATGTACGCCCTCCCAGAGTTAACAAACCGCCCTGTAGCCGTCATTCGGCTATGGGCCGGTTGTTAACTGGTTAAAGAGAAGGGCTATCCCGATCAAATCATTAAGGATGCTTTCCATTACTACCTACACAACAACATTAGGGCAGCTAAAACATCCCACACTGATGACACCAATGCCACCGACACCATCCAACCTGTCAGATTTGTCACCAAATTCCATAATAGATTCAAGAAAATTGAGAAAATCTTTTCAAAACATTGGTCCATCTTGCAGGAAGACCCGCATCTTAAACTAACTTTAAGTAACAGGCCACTAGTGACCTACAGACGAGCTAGGAATATCAAATCCCAGATAGCACCCAGCAAAATCCTTCCATCACATCCACCTGCCAGTGAGTCCTTGACGTTTTTCAACCTTAAAGGCATGTACCAGTGCAAAAAACTCTAGTGCCTCACTTGCGCCCACATCACCCACAGACAAAAAGATTTTTATCATAAAGGAAGACAGTACGTTATCCCTGACTTCTTCAATTGCAGTTCTGACTATGTAATTTACTGCCTCACTTGCCCTTGTGGCCTACTCTACGTGGGCGGCACCATACGGGCACTCCGTAAAAGATTTGGTGAACATCTCAACCTAGTGGAAAAGGGTATCGCCAAACTTATGCGGCGTACACACAGTCGGAATTTCAGATGGAAACAGTCCGATGGGAGCTTTTCATCGGATTTTCCGACCGTGTGTATGCCCAACGGTCTTTTTCTGTCGGAATTTCCGACGGACTTTGAATTGAGAACCTGTTCTCAATTTTTCCGACGGAAAACCTTTCTATCGGATTTTCCGATCGTGTGTATGCAATTCCGACACGCAAAATTCCGACGCATGCTCGGAAACAATTCGACGCATGCTCGGAAGCATTAAACTTCCCTTTTATAGTGCTGTCAAACGTGTTTTATGCCGCTGTGTTATTGACCGTCGGAATTTGGTGTGATCGTGTGTAGGCAACACATCTTAAGCGGAATTCCGACGGAAAAACCGTCAGAGTTTTTTTTCCGACGAGAATTCCCGATCGTGTGTACGCGGCAATAGTGTGCCCAGACATTTTAAGGAACACCATGAGCAAATGTCTTCAGGATTACGTGTCTGGGTGTTGGAATGCATTACACATACTCTCCCAACCGCAGAACGGTACAAGCGTGAAAAGTGTGAATGAGAGAATACTGGATCTATAAACTAGATACATTATCGCCAGGAGGCCTCAACAAGGGAATTGAAATCAATATCCTTCTGTGATGTCCACCTTGATCACCCATGATGAATTTTTATTTTATTCATTTTGGGTTTAATTTTGTGCCTTTTTCCACGCAATATTTCACGCGCATGTTTTTATATTATTACTCTCCTGTGCTTGTTTATAGTTGTGCTCTTTTATGGCTTTTCATTGTTTTTTTTATGGGGTGTATTTGTGTATATATGTGTATGTATTTATGTGTATATATGTATGTGCATATGTATTACACCAGTGTTTCCCTTATGTATATGCGTATATATTTTATATGTATACACCCAAAATGGTAAAACACAACACCGCAAACCCCCCCTTGTCCTAACCCCCTCTTCCTATCCCCCCAGCGCTTACCCACCATCCCCCCCCTTTTCCTTCCACTTGTTCCTCCCTCTCCTCTATTACGCCCATTTTTCGCCCATCTTTCATAACTATCTATTGGTCTTTTTTCAGTCTAAAATATCATCCATTTTTTAATTAATTTAAATAAACAAATTCTATTTTTAATTTTAATACATTTTTAATTTTTATTTTACATTTATTAGCCATAGATGCATGCACATATGCATGTACGCTTCCCATGTGGGCACATGCGTGTTGGCACACGTATATCTATATTTATATCTCTTACCCTACATTAGGGATGAGCCGAACACCCCCGGGTTTGGTTCGCACCAGAACCTTCGAACGGACCGAAAGTTCGCGCAAATTTTCGAACCCTATACGTTATAATGGACGCAAGCGTTCGAAATCAAAATTGCTAATTACAACAGCCAATATGCATGTTAATGTCATAAAACAGGTTTGGGGACCCGGGTCCTGCCCCAGGGGACATATATCAATGCAAAAAGAACTTTTAAAAACTAACGTTTTTTCGGGAGCAGTCATTTTAATGATGCATAAAGTGAAAAAAAAGTGAAATATTCCTTTAAATATGGTACCTGGGGGGTGTCTAAAGTATGCCTGTGAAGTGGCATGTGTTTCCCGTGTTTAAAACTGTCCCTGCACAAAATTACATTTGTAAAGGAAAAAAAGAAGCCATTTAACCACTTCGCAACCAGGCCAATTCTGACATTTCTCTCCTACATGTAAAATTCATAATTTTTTTGCTCGAAAATTACATAGAACCCCCAAACATTATATATGTTTTTTTTAGCAAAGACCCTAGAGAATACAATGACGCTCGTTGCAACTTTTTATCTCGCACGGTATTTGCGCAGAAATTTTTCGAACACGTTTTTTTCAGAAAAAAAACAATTTCATGCTTAAAAAAAACAAAACAGTAAAGTTAGCCCAATTATTTTTGCATAATGTGAAAGATGAAGATACGCCGAGTAAATAGATACCCAACATGTCACGCTTCAAAATTGCACGCGCTCGTGGAATGGCGCCAAACTTTGGTATTTAAAAATCCCCATAGGCGACGCTTTAACATTTTTTACTGATTACATGTTTTGAGTCACAGAGGAGGTCTAGGGCGAGAATTATTGCTCTCGCTCTAACGTTCGCGGCGATACCTCACATGTGTGGTTTGAACACCGTTTTCATATGTGGGCGGGGCTTACGTATGCGTTCACTTCTGCGTACGAGCTCACGGGGACAGGGGCGCTTTAAAAAATAAAAATAAATTTATTATTGTTAATTTGACTTTTATTTTTTAAATTTGACAGTTTAAAAAAAAAAAAAAAAATTGATTACTTTTATTCCTATTACAAAGAATGTAAACATCCCATGTAATAGGAATATTACCTGATCGGACCTATTAACAGTGAGATATGGGGTCAATAAGACCCCACATCTCACCTCTAGGCTGGAAAGCCTAAAATTAAAAAAAAAAAACGATCACCGCTTCCCAGCGGAGGCGGCGCCGTTATTCGAATGCAGAGGCCGGGCGTGACGTCATCACATCGCGCCCGGCCTCCGAACGGTCATAGAGACTCCGGCGACCATCTGGTCCGCCGGAAATCTCTATAGTGATCATCCGGGGCCAGCGGTTCCTGTGTCCGACTCACCGATGGAAGCGGTGAGTCGGTAGAAGCACCGGAGTGCGGCGGGAGGGGGGGGCGTCCCCTTCCGCCGCCCATAAGAACGATCAAACGGCGGAACAGCCGCTATGATCATTCTTATGGTGCAGGGAATCACCGGCTGAAACCGGCAATATCTGAATGATGTCTGTAGCTACAGGCATCATTCAGATATACCCCCGCAAACCGGAGGCCGTCATATGACGGCCTGCGGTCGGGAAGTGGTTAAAAGCACTTGCGGCTTTAATGTCATGTCTTGTCCTGGCTGCCATATGGCTGAAAATCCTTGAGAAAAATGGCATGGCTACCCCATCACCCCCCCCCACCCCAGCCCCTTTGGGTCTTGTATGGATATTAAGGGGGACCCCGCACCCAAAATAAAACCCTATACCTACCACCCTATATACTCTGAACAGCAGTATATAGGTGGTGCAAACAAGACACGGGCTGTAAGTTTGTTCTTAAGTAGAATCTGACCAGGTACATTATGAAGTGTAGCTCCATCCAAAAAAAACTATTTTTAAGCTTTTTGGAGAACATAGGGAGGGGTTATCACCCCTGTAACATTTGCTGTCTTTGCACATCTGTTCAGAACATTTCACCTCACTTTCTGTCCCAATGACAAATGTTTTTGGAAAAGTGGGGTTTTAATTGAAACAAGGATTGCTGATAAAGCATCAGTAGAGAGGAGATACCTTTTTCCCAAATTAAATCTAACAGGATAGAATTTCCCTTCCTAGGGGTAGATTTCCTCTCACTTCCTGTTTTCTCTTTCCGTTTGCAAGTAGGAGTCGTTTGTAAGTTGGATGTTTGAAAGTAGGGGCCTGCCGTATATACTCTGCAGAAATTTGCCCTATTAGATGTTGGTGTAGCCACAACACTGTAAGCCCTCACAGTTACTCTTGGTGGGCACAGGAATGGGCCCTGCTGTGAGTTATTAGATCAAGATTTGTAATTGCATGCACCTGTTGAACAGGGCAGAAAAATTGGGCCTTTGGTGGTGGTGGTGGTGGTGGTGGACAGTGTTGCCACAAGACTGTAAGCCCTCACAGTTACTCTTGGTGGGTGCAGGAATGGGCCCTGCTGTGAGTTATTAGATCAAGATTTGTAATTGCATGCACCTGTTGAACAGGGCAGAAAAATTGGGCCTTTGGTGGTGGTGGTGGTGGTAGTGGACGGTGTTGCCACAAGACTGTAAGCCCTCACAGTTACTCTTGGTGGGTGCAGGAATGGGCCCTGCTGTGAGTTATTAGATCAAGATTTGTAATTGCATGCACCTGTTGAACAGGGCAGAAAAATTGGGCCTTTGGTGGTGGTGGTGGTGGACGGTGTTGCCACAAGACTGTAGGCCCTCACAGTTACTCTTGGTGGGTACAGGAATGGGCCCTGCTGTGAACTATTAGATCAAGATTTGTAATTACACGCCCCTGTTAAACGGGGGCTGAAAAATTGTGCCTTAGGCATTGGTGCTGGTGCCACAACACTGCAACCCCTCACAGATACTGTACTCTGAGCACAGCAATGAGACCTGTTGCAAAGCATTGCCTAAAAATTGTAATTACACGCCCCAACAGGGGCTGAAAAATTGTGCCTTAGGCACTGGTGCCACAACACTGCAACCCCACACAGATACTGTACTTGGAGCACAGCAGTCACACCTGTTGCGAAGCATTTTTAAAAAAAAATTGTAATTACACGCCCCTGTTATACAGGGGCTGAAAAATTGTGCCTTAGGCACTGGTGTGGTGGCATGGATCATTGAGGAGGAGAAAGAGAATAGTCAGTGAACATAACAGGACAGTCACTCAGCATCAGCATAGGCCACCTTGAAGGGATGTGACATTATAAATTATTCAGTTATATCCGCTTCAGGTGCCTGGTAGCTGGTGGTGATCCAAGACTGATTTTTATGAAGGTCAGTCGATCAACCGAGTCGGTGGACAGGCGCACCCTGTGATTGTGACAAATCCTCCAGCAGCACTGAATGTGCGTTCGGAAAGAACGCTGGATGCAGGACAGGCCAGTAGCTCAATTGCATACTGTGCAAGCTCTGGCCAGTGATCCATCCTCAGGACCCAGTAAGCCAGAGGATTTTCGGTGGGAAAGGTGTCCAAGTCTGACCTTGCCCCTAGGTATTCCTGCACCATTTATATCAGACGCTGGCGATGGTTGCTGGAACCGATCATACCTTGGGGCTGCGGACTAAAAAATTGTCTGAACGCATCGGTCAGACGTCCACCTTCCCCACCGCTCCTTCTGCTACTGACCGAAGCCTCAGCAACTCGTCGTCCAGGACCAGGAGTTTGTAACCTCCCAGTTTCTGGGAACGCGTTGCACAGACCTTTCTGCAAGGCCTCCCTGAGACGTCTCATCCTCTGCTCCCTCTACGATGGCAAGATAAGGTCCGCAACCTTGCCCTTGTACCATGGATCAAGGAGAGTGGCCAGCCAGTAATGGTCCCTCTCCTTGATCCGAAGAACACAAGGATCCTTCCGCAGGCTTTGCAGGATCAGGGAGGCCATGCAAGGTAGGTTAGCTGAGGCATTCGGTCCGGAGTCTTCTGGGTCACTGAGGACGACATGATCGCCAGCCACCTCCTCCCAGCCACGTACAAGTCCACTGGTTTGTTGGGACTGTACATCATCCCTAAAAGACTGCTGCTGCTGATGCTGAGTGCCAGGCTCCACCTCCATGCTCACACAATCCTCCTCCTCCCTCCTCCTCCTCATCCTCATCCTCTTCTTGTGTGATGGGTGGGACAGAAGGAACACTGTCTGGATAAAGGGGGCCTTGAGAGGCAAAGAAAGTCCTCCTCTTCCTGCCTCTGTTTCTGCCTCAAGTGCCCTGTCCATTTTTCCAAGCAGCGTATGCTCCAACAGGTGGACAAGAGGTACAGTGTCACTGATGCATGCACTGTCACTGCTCACCATGTTCGTGGCCTCCTCAAATGGTGAGAGGACAGTGCATGCATCCCTGATCATGCTCCACTGACGTGGGGAAAAAAACCAAGCTCCCCTGACCCTGTCCTGGTGCCGTAGTCGCAAAGGTACTCATTGATGGCCCTCTGCTGCGTGTGCAGTCGCTGCAGCATGGCCAACGTTGAGTTCCACCTGGTGGGCATGTCACATATTAGGCGGTTCTTGGGCAGGTTCAGCTCCTTTTGCAGCTCAGTCAGCCGAGCACTGGCATTATAAGATAGGCGGAAATGCACACAGACTTTCCTGGCCTGCCTCAGGACATCCTGTAAGCCTGAGTACCTTCCCAAGAACCGCTGCACCACCAGGTTGAGGACGTGAGCCATACAGGGCACATGGGTGAGCTGCCCCTGTCGCAGGGCGGAGAGGAGGTTGGTGCCATTGTCAGAAACCACCATTCCTGGCTTAAGCTGGTGTGGTGTCAACCACCTCTCGGCCTGCCCCTGCAGACCTGCCAGAACCTCTGTCCCAGTGTGGCTCCTGTCCCCCAAACACACCAGAGCACGGCATGGCATCTTTATGCCTGCGTAATCGCTTAGCCCCTTGTATGCCTACGGAGCACCGCTGGTTCCGAGGACAGAGCACTCGAAGAGGCCATGGAGGAAGAAGAGGAGGGGGTGGAGGAGAGAGGTGTGTCACAACCAGTAGTAGCATTTTGGAGGCGTGGTGGCGGAACAACCTCCAACACTACTGCACCTTGTCCTGCATCCCTCCCAGCTGCCAATAGAGTGACCCAATGGGCCGTGAAAGACAGATAACGTCCCTGTCCATGCCTGCTGGACCATGAGTCAGCGGCAATATGCACCTTACCGCTGACCACCCTGTCCAGCGAGGCATGGACATTGCCTTTCACATGCCGGTAGAGAGACGGAATCGCCTTCCGTGAGAAAAAGTGGCGTTTGGGAACCTGCCACTGAGGAACCGCACATTGAACAAACTCACGGAAGGGGCCGAGTCTACCAACTGAAAAGGCAGCAGTTGAAGTGCTAGCAATTTAGCCAAGCTAGCATTCAACCGCTGGGCATGTGGATGGCTGGGAGTATACTTTCGACGGTCCAGCAGCTGGGGCAGGGAAATTTGCCTGCTACAATCGGACGTCGGTGTACTGCAAGTACTTGGTTGTGACACACCTAATTCTACACCTTCAGTCCTCTCAGAGCACCTTTCAGAGAGGACTGAAGATATAGGGGGGATGGAGATCCCAGCTGATGAGGAGCAAGGAGAGGTCCGCTTTGTTCTTTGGTGTGGGTCTTTTATGTGTGCTTGCCAACGAGCTGCATGGCAGGTCGACATATGTCTGCTCATGCTTGTGGTGTCCAAGCGGCTGATGTTTTGGCCACGCGAGATACGCTTGAGACAAATATTGCAAATAGCAGTGGTGCGATCTGATGCACTCGTCTCAAAAAAGGCCCACACCAAAGGCGGAGCTCTGCGGTGTGATACAGTTGGTGTGCTGGCCTCTAGCTGGCCTACAGGGGGCATCCTGCCTTGTTCGACATGTGCCGCCGCATCCTCCTCCTCCTCCTCCTCCTCTCTCCCTTCAGGCACCCACGTGGAGTCAGTGACCTCACCATCCCCTCCCTCTTGACCACTAGAGCAAACCTGGCAGTAAGCTGCAGCTGGTGGAACATTACTGCCAGATTGCTGTCCTTCAGCATCCCCTCTCTCTGCTCGCACACTACTGCCTTCCTCAAGCTGGGTATCATCATCCGAGCCTTCGAATCGTTGGGCATCCTCCTGGAGCATGTACCCAACACTGTGCTCAAACAGTTTGGGGGACTCCTCAGGAGGATATGGTGGGTCTAGGGAAAAGGTGGCTGATGATGCCATTGAGTACGCGTTGGCAGCTGCTCTGCCAGTACCCTGAGCCTGGGTGTGAGAGGATGAGGAGGATGAGGACGGCTTGGTCATCCATTCTACCAAGCCTTCGGCATGATGCGGCTCAACATGTCCAGTTGCCGAAAACAAAGACAAGCGTGTCCCATGGCCACGTGCTGTTGACGATGCATGACCACGTCCACGACCAGCACTGTTGTCTCTAGAAACAGAGCCTGCTTGCCCTGTGTTCTTGCCTCGGGACGGTCTGCCTCTCCTTGGCGGTCTTCCAGCCATTGTAGTCGGTAGTGTATATTGTATAAAAAATAGAGCTCCTATGTGTGCTCACAACACACTGTAGGTCCTATGGGTGCTGACACTAACACACTATAGGTACTATGTGTGCTGCTGACAAGAAAATATAGGAGCTATGTGTGCTGCCACAAACACACTATAAGTCCTATGGGTGCTGCTGACACAAAGACACTATAGGTACTATATGTGTGCTGCTGACAAGAAAATATAGGAGCTATGTGTGCTGCCACAAACACACTATAAGTCCTATGGGTGCTGCTGACACAAAGACACTATAGGTACTATATGTGTGCTGCTGACAAGAAAATATAGGAGCTATGTGTGCTGCCACAAACACACTATAATTCCTATGGGTGCTGCTGACACAAAGACACTATAGGTACTATATGTGTGCTGCTGACAAGAAAATATAGGAGCTATGTGTGCTGCCACAAACACACTATAATTCCTATGGGTGCTGCTGACACAAAGACACTATAGGTACTATATGTGTGCTGCTGACAAGAAAATATAGGACCTATGTGTGCTGCCACAAACACAATATGACTCCTATAAATCCCTGCCTGGGATGGGACAGAAGGTTGGGACAGAAGTTGGGGTGCAATGCTGTTCTAACAGCACTGCGGTTGGTGCTACTGCTATGCTGTACTAACAGCACGCACACACCAGACTTATCCCCAGCAGCAGCTAATATCACACTCACTGTGCAATCAGCAGCAATGAATGATCAGTATTCAGTAATGATGAATGACTCAGGTAGCAATGGTTTAGCAAAGAAATAGCAATCAAGCAAATCAATCAGCAGACTGCTCTCCCTAAAGCCGGAACACATGTGACCGGGGCCGACGCGTGGCGGCCTTTTAAATGGTGGGGCGTGTCCTAAAGCCCATGAGCTTTAATTGGCTACAGGCGTCCTGCCTGTAGCCAATTATTGATCTCCTTGTTTCCGGGCGCTGTGATTGGCTAAGCATGCGGGGTCACAGTGCATGCTTGGCCAATCATCAGCCAGCAATGCACTGCGCCGGCCGCAATGCATTGCGGGGCCGCTCGCATCACACGAATGTGATGCGAACGGCCCAAATAGTTCTGGGCGCGCCGAGCGAGCGAACGCCCGGTGCTCGATTCGAACGTGGGTTTGAATCGAGCACCGGGCCCATCCCTACCCTACATGTATACCCATGTGCTTGCCTGTTTGTATGTGTTTCTGTGCATGCAGACAGACATACACTCCCCCTCCTTCACCCCTCCCCCCCTTCACTTTCATTTCGGCATAGACGGTAATCCTATTCTAGTTCTACTTATTTGAATCCTAACTTATTTGTAGCTACTCATTTTATAATGTCATCTCTCCTTTGTCCCATTAATTTTTATATACATTTTGTATATATATTTTTAATATATCTTTATAGATTTCCCATACGGCCGTCCCCAACATAATGGCTGTAAGTATATAGTCTTTAATATATAGCCTATAGTATATATCCATTTAGTGTTTAATATAGTTATTAAGCGCTCTAACAGTATTACATTCCATTTCATTACTTTTATCCTCATGTCCATATACTAACAAGAACCTTCCGTCCCCCTGTCATAATAATTTTTAAACCATTCATATGAGAGTGTATATATTTTAATATAGCAACATCCATTATCATTATACTGAGTTGTCATTTCTCATTCATATCTATATTTGCATTCACATACGGTCATACTCCTTCCCTATCCACCATAAGTTCTCCTGGTTTCCATAGCTATTTTTGTCCATTTGGCCATTTCTGTCCGTCATTGTTTATTCCCCTGCCCCCGTTTCGCCATCCATTACAACACCGCCCCTCCTCTTACTTTTGGGATATAAGCCCTCATCCAAGATGGCCACCGACACAGCCTGATGAAGGAGCGTGCATGCTCCGAAGCGCCGCCAACTTGACCCCGTTCCCGGAAGTGATCCAAGTATACCAGCAGTACAGAATGAAAATAACCAACAGTATCCATAGCCTGCGCTCCAGCTATCCGGAAACGCTGGGCACCCACAGCGCCACCAGAAAAGCACAGAGAGTAGGACACAGGACCTTTCTGGATCAGCTTGCCACTACCGCATCACCCGGGAGAAAAAATGGAAGAAACATTATCCCTGACATGCCTGAACAAACATCTCTTTTGTGAGTGTTTTTATTCCCTTTGAAATAAAATTATTTTAATAATTGCTGCACTTAGAGGGCGCAGTCTCTCTTCCTTTTTTTTTTTGGCATGATACCACGAGCCGTCGTAGCTGTATGTCGGCTCCTTTAAGTGGGATATCGGGTGCGTGCACGCCGCTGCACTGCGGGGGTGCTGATGCACGTGACCGCCGGTTGTGATGACCACCAGCCACGAGCAATCGCGGGCACGAGAGGCAGAACAGGGACATGTGTGTGTGAGCACACACATCCCAGTACTGTGAGGAGAGAGAGATTGTGAGTTCCTATGAGCTGGGAACCATGATCTCTCATCTCCTATAGTCACTCCCATCCCCCACAGTTAGAACACATACATAGGTAACACAGTTAACCCCTTGATAGCTCCCTAGTGTTTTACCCCTTCCCTGCCAGTGACATTTACACAGTAATCAGTTCATTTTTATAGCACTGATCGCTGTATAATTGTCAATGGTCCCAAAAATGTGTCAAAAGTGTCTGATATGTCCGCCATAATTTTGCAGTTCTGATAAAAATTGCAGATCGCCACCATTACTAGTAAAACAAAAATAATTACAATGACATAAATCTATCCCCTATTTTGTAGACGCTATAACTTTTATGCAAACCAATCAATATATGCGTTTTTGCGATTTTTTTATTACCAAAAATATGTAGAATACATATCGGCCTAAACTGAGGAAAAAATTAGCTTTTTAAAAAAAAAAAATTGGGGCTATTTATTACAGCAAAAAGTACAAAATGTTGTGTTTTTTTTTTCAAAATTGTCGCTCTTTTTTTTTTGTTTATAGCGCAAAAAATAAAAACCTCAGAGATGATCAAATAGCACCAAAAGAAAGCTCTGTTTGTGGGGAAAAAAGAATGTCAATTTTGTTTGGGTACAGCATAGTATGTCTATGCAATTTGTCAGTTAAAGGGACGCAGTGCCGAATTGCAAAAAATGGCCTGGTCATTGAGCAGCCAATTCTGTCAGGGCTGAAGTGGTTAAAACATATCTGTTTAGAAATATATATATTTCCTGGACATCCCCATGTCAGCCTACTATGGGTCAGCTCCGCCCCTTCTGACCCCTCCAGGACCACCTTTTTCCTAGCCCATAAAGGGCAGCTGCCTGCCAACACCAGTGTTCTTTTCTGTCCCTGCTCCGGACACCTTTTAAAGTTTAATTTTAGTTATTTATTTATATTTATTTATGTATTTATTTATTTTTTCCTCCATCCACCATCCATCCTGTCCGGGTTAAGCCTCTCCTGGATCAGAAGACCCCCCCAGATGGGCTGTAAATCTCCCGAGGAGTGTGGGTTCCCATGGTGCTGGGATTGTATGGTACAGTATAAATGACTGTGTATTACTGGTAAGGTCACTAGCAGTATAAATTACTGTATACACCTTCGTTAGGCAGGTGCTGGCACTCTCTCCTATGTTTTTGTGCGTTCATGCAGTGGTTTGGCTCGCTGGGACTTGCAGTTCACCACCTCCACATGTATTCCTTTCAGGAAGCTCAGAGTTGAGCAGGTGAGGTCAGAGGTAGCTTCCTCTTGGATTGCTTAGCAAACACCAGAATGCTCACTACTGATTTGCAGCAGGCTCTGTCCTCTAGGCTAATCTCAGCCTCCAGCTGATTAATCTGCTACTCTGCTCTGGTAAGCCTGACTTCAATTACTTACTGCTGTTTTAGGGCTCTTTCACACGGACGGTCCATATGTCCATTTTTCATCCATCCGTTGTCGGATGAAAAACGGACATACATGTATCCCTATGGGATAGCGGGTGTCAGCGGATGAGCATCCGCTGACACCCGATCTCGTCCGTGCCTGCTATGGTCCGTTTCTGCAGACGGAGGAAAACTCTATTTTTTCATCCTTCTGCAGAGCGGATCGGATGACGACGAACTCTACGGTCCGTTGTCACCCGATCTACCATAGGGGAGAGCGGCGCTGTGACAGGTCCGTCACTGCGCTGTGTGCAGAGACGGACCTGTCATCTTCCTGCTCAGCGGAGATCGCTCCAGCGATCCCCGCTGAGCAAGCGGATATCTACGGGGCGGATCAGCACTGATCCGCCCCGTGTGAAAGAGCCCTTACTTGTCTGGAGTGTTATTATCCTGTGCCTTTATAGATCTGGGAAGTTTTGCCTGCCTAGCTGCCTTAGCACTGAAGATTCGGATGGAGAAGTTTATTTTATTTATTTGGTTAGTTAGTTATTTATTTTTATTTAAAAAAAAAGAGAGCACATCCTCTGTTTTAAAGAGAGAAGGGCCCAATGTGCGCTAAATGCCCGCAAAGAGGTTCCTAATCAGCACTCCAGCCTCAAAGGAGTAAAAAGGAGACTAGACATGACAAATCGCAAAGTCGCATGCAGCTGGATAGACGCCTGTTGTCGCTGCATTCCAGATCTCCCTCACCCTTACCTCACTTTAGTCGCTCAGACTAGAGCCAAGAGAGGTGAAGACATCAGAAAGCCTCTAGAAAGAGCATATCCGGGCGCAGACAGAGAAGAAGATCCTCTTCTTTGGATAGATCTTCATTGCCAGCCCAGGCAGAAGGATCATGTTGGGCCTGCTCAGCTGAGGTCATCAGAGGAAAGTGGGTTTGTGTATCTTGCTTCAATGAGGCGGCTCAGGACAATGCTGCAAATGCACGCCAGGTTAAATCCTACATTAAGGACACAGTCAAGGAAGGGTTAAACAGCCTTTCAAGGAATCCTGCTCATCCTGCTGTATCTTTAAGCATCTGCAGATTCAGATCATGTGTTTTCAGTGCGTTTTAACTCTGAAGTCGATATCGATTAGGATCTATCTGAGGCTGTGATGGTCTCGGAATCACATACGTTTGATTTTTTGCACTGGTTCCCCCCTTGGTGGAGGCTGTTAAGGATGCAATGAAATGGCAGGAAGAATTGTCACCTCCAAAGAAACAGCAGAGATACTACCCATATTTAAAGAAATCATTACCTTCCTTCCCATTCATTTCTAAAATTAAAGTAATATTTGATGATGAGTGGGCGGGCCTGAGAAGGGGCTCAATGTGCATAATAGAGTATCGAGGCTGTAACACTTGGGGCACTACGCCTAAGGTGGATACTTCATTGCGTAGATTCACCTGCCACATTCCACTTCCGCTGGAGGATTCAGATGCCTTTAGGGATCCTATGAATCACAGAATAAATGCAGACCTGAAAAAAAAGTTGTATAGTTTGGCCGGAGCAGCCTGCAGGCCGGCGGTAGTGCTCACTTCTGTGGCAGAAGCACTTGGATTCGCACCTGTGCGTTTTTATTTTTATTTATTTATTTTGGTGCTTTTTGCAGTTTTGCTCTACCATTTATTTACTGTGGTCTCTTAGGGGACGTGTTCTGTGGTGCGGGTCTGCGGAATACAGGGATGCATGGGTGTGAATCCAGCCTTAGACTGAGGGTAGCAGAGCTGGTGGATGGATGTTCAGATGAGAGTCTGGGAAGTGGCAGTTATTCTCTTTTGCAGTTTTCAAGACTGCTTTAGAGTTTGAGGCTGAAGTGGCTGTTGACCAGGTCAGGGAGCTGGTTCAAAAATGAAAGCAAAGATATTGGCTCATTCAGTCACAGCCCACAGAGCCTTATGGTTGAAACATTGGTCAGCCGATAAGGCTTCTAAGAACAGTCATGTTAAGTTCCATTCGACGGGAAGCTACTATTCCGGAAGACTTATGTCGGAATTCTCGTCGGAAAAAGCTGATGGTTTTCCCGTCGGAATTCTGATGGAATTTCGCTCAAACTGTCTTGCCTACACACGGTCACACCAAATTCCGACAGTCAGTAACACAGCGGCATAAAACACGTTCGACAGCACTATAAAAGGGTAGTTTAATGCTTCCAAGCATGCGTCGGAATTTTTCGTGTCGGAATTGCATACACACGATCGGAAAATCTGATAGGAAGGTTTTCCGTCGGAAAAATTAAGAACAGGTTCTCAATCCAAAGTCCGTCGGAAATTCCGACAGAAAAAGACCGATGGGCATACACACGGTCGGAAAATCTGTTGAAAAGCTCCCATTGGACTGTTTCCATCGGAAATTCCGACTGTGTGTATGCGGCATTAGAATCAGCAATTCAGCAGGTTTCCAGCGGCAAATCTAGCCTAATCCTGCAGAAGAGAAAAAGACAACAGCAGCCCTTTCAGTTTAACAAGAGATCCAAAGAAGGATTCAGAGGCCAGTGCTTACGGACAGTTTTTCAGACAGTGGAAGCGAGCCGGTTCAACCTTCCAGAAACCTTCCAAGCCCAGGGCCAACGAAGCTCCTAAGGCTTCAAATAGGTCCTTCTGAAGGTGTCTCCACTTGACCCTCTCGAGTAGGAGCAAGACTAGCCCAATTCGGGGGGGTTTGGGCGAACAAATTACAGGATGCCTGGATTGTAGCCATCATTTGATCACGTTATCATCTCAAGTTCAAAACAAGACCTCCTCAGACCTTGTTCGTAGAAGCTGGGCTTCCTACAGATGTTTGTGAGGCTATATAGGGGAGCTGTTGGAAGCAAGGGCCATCCTTCCGGTTCCAAGGCACGAATTGGGGCAAAGAGTATGTTCCCCTCTGTTTTTGGTCCCAGAGGCTTCAGGGGGTTTCAGAATTCTTATATGAAGGTACCACTATTCAAAATTGAGTCATTGGACTCAGGAGACTGGATGGTTTCCATCGATCTGGCGGTGCGTATCTTCTTGTTTCCATAGACGCATCTCACCATCGATTTCTCAGGTTTTCCGTGGAATGCTCTAATTTTCAATTTTAATGTCTCCCATTCGGTCTCTGCACAACTCTGAGAATGTTCTCAAAGCTACTGTCATCGCGACTCTCGGGGTCAAGGGAGTGCAAATATTCCATTATCTAGACGACATGCTACTTCTGGGTCCATCAAATGAGCTCCTTCTACTTCATGTGAATTTCACCTGTAAAACACTAGCTCGTTTCGGTTGGTTGTTCAACTCTCGGAAGAGCCAGATGCATCCGACCCAAATGTTGGAGTATTTGGGAGTACAATTCCACACGGATCAGGGTGGTGTTTCTCTTCCTCAGAGGAAGGTCCAGGAGATTCAGTCTTAAACAAAAACATTGATAGCCAGGCCTTCTATAATGGTGAAGCAATGCATGCAGTATCTGGGGGTTCTATTAGCCACAGTTCCAGTAGTCCCGTGGGTCAGGTGGCGCAGAAGGAGGTTGCAATGCAACTTTCTTCTTCAGTGGGATCGTCACTCCTTGTTCCAAAAAATCTATCTGCCATTTCCGATAATCTGGTCCCTGGTTTAGCGGTCAGTAGCTCGCAATCTTTCCCGCGGAGTTCCATTGAAGGCCTCAGAACCAATAGTGGTGACGACCAATGCCAGTCTGGCAGGCTGCGGGGCACACTGCCTGGGACAGCAGGTTCAAGGCCGATGGAACTTTTGTGGGGTGAAGAGTTAGCGCTCCAACCTATGTTGCGAGGTCGAGCTGTCAAGAGTCTTTGAACAACTACGGTGGCTTATGGGGCACAAGAAGTCTCCCTCTCCTTCAGGTGGCATGTCAATCTACCTATGCGCAGAGAAGAATCTCGGCTCTCTTACTTCATCTTATCTCCCAGAGCCTGGGAATGTTTTAGCAGATCACTTGAGTCGAGGCTTTGAGGATCACAACGAATAGGGCCTCAATCGATAGATCTTATGGCATTGGAGGAGAATTGTCAACTGCCTTGCTTCTCCTCCCAGACATGGCATCCAAAGGCATTGGGTCGGGGTGCTCTGTCCAGGTCTTGGAATTTCCCCTTGGTATATGTGTTCCTGCCGCTTCCATTGGCTCTCAAAATCCTGCTGAAGATTCAGCGAGAAAGGATCACAGCAATAGTAGTCTTACCTTACTGGCTCAGGCAGCTGTGGTTCCCTCTGGCTTGGAGGATAAAGTAGGGCTCACCAATCCCACTGCCTCCTTGTAAAAATCTCCTTTTGCGGAGTGGGGCCTGACACCCGAACCGCAGGAGGATGAAGTTAATAACTTGGAAGTAAGAGGGAGGATTTAGCTGGCTTGGGTCTCTCGGGCAGTATAGTGGAGACATTATTACAGGCTCGTAAGAAGTCCACGAACGTAACCTATTACCAGATCTGGAATACTACAGAAAGGGTTTGGGGGCCTTGGATCTCCTTCGGTATCTAACATTTTGGAGTTTCTGCAGAGTGGTCTCTTAGGGTTAGCTTATAATTCCCTGAAGGGTCAAATCCCCGCTTTGTCGGCTATGTCATGTACAAGATATGCTCTACATCCGATGGTGATCCAATTTTTATGGGCAGCCATAGAAATTAGACGTCCTTTGAAATCGTTTTTTCCAAAAGAGAACTTAACACTAGTCTTGGAAACATCGCTGGTTCCTCCATTTGATCAAGCTTTCTCTTGTTCATTATTTCTTTTAACAGTTTTTTGTTTTTTACTAGCCGTTGCCTCGGCCAGAAGAGTCTTCGAATTGTGCACCTTTTCATCTAAAGAACCATATTGTTTGGTGCTCCCAGACAAGACAGTCCTTAGGCCGATACCAAGCTTACTACCTAAGGTTGCCATATAATTTCGTAGGAATTGGGAGGTCATTCTCCCAGCCTTTCCGGCGGATACAGCTGATGAGTGGAGTAGGTTAGACCTGGCCTCTGCGGTTTCAACCTACCTGGAATGGACTAAAAGCAGATCAGCTGTAGTTTTTTCCAATGGGCCCTTAAAGGGTATACAGGCAACATCCAGAGTTGTGTCTTCCGGATTTGTCAAAGACCATACATATTGCATACAAAACGCTGGGCCTTCCTCCTCCTCCAGAGATCAAAGCACATTCAATGAGGGGTATGGCAGCATCCTGGGCAGCATCCTGGGCAGCATACGTAAGGGTCGCCCCTGAGGTAGTTTGCAAAGCAGCAAGCTGGAGCACGCCCAACACCTTTTATTAGGCATTACAGGCTTAATTTGGCTTGTCCACCTGAGGAAACATTTGGCTCTATGGTTATTACGGCGGCTGTTGCCCATTAAAATTTTAAGTAGCATTGCATTGAGGGTTTGGCTTATTTTTTGTCTTCCCTCCCTTTTTAATGTTGCTTGGTACATACCATAGTAGGCTGACATGGGAGGTCCAGGAATAAGGAAAATTGTTGCCCATACTTACCGTAATTTTCCTTTCCTGGATCCTCCCCATGTCAGCCGGAGGATTCCCACCCAGTTTATCCGTCCCGAGGCGGGTTTTTTTTGAACAATGGTGTGGGCAGACAGCCGCCCTTTATGGGCTAGGAAAAAGGTGGTCCTAGAGGGGTCAGAGGGGGCGGAGCTGACCCATAGTAGGCTGACATAGGGAGGATCCAGGAAAGGAAAATTACGGTAAGTATGGGCAACAATTTTCGAAGTGTCATTTTGGAATTGTATATCTTTTCAGGAGGTATTTAATAAAATATCTATTTAACCAGTTCGGGCCCGCGCTATAGCCGAAAGACAGCTTCAGCGCGGACGCTCCCTGCCGGGAGGACGTCCCTGGACGTCCTCCTGTTTACATCCTCCCCGCGCGCCCTCGAGGGCGCGCAGCAGGGAAAATCTGCGTTGGCCGTGTCCACGACCAATCACAGATCACTGTAAACGGACAATCACAGCGGCCGTTTACAGCGCAATCTCAGCAGCCAATGAGAGATGATCTCTAATGTAATTATATGAGATCATCTCTCATTGCCGGCTTTCTCCCTCCTCACACAGAGACAGCGTGTGAGGAGAGAGAGAGCGATCTGTGTCAGTGAGTGTTACCAATTGTAAAATACATTTTACAGTGCCATCAGTACACATACAGTGCCATCTGCCAGCCCATCTGCCAGAGCGATCTACCAGTGCCATCTGCCAGTGCCATCTGCCAGTGTCACGTGTCATCACTGCCACGTATCAGTGCAATCTATCAGTGCCACCTGTTACCAGTGCCACGTATCAGTGCAATCTGTCAGTGCCACCTGTCACCAGTGCCACGTATCAGTGCAATCTGTCAGTGCCACCTGTCACCAGTGCCATCTGTCAGTGCCACCTGTCATTGCCACCTGCCACATCAGTGTCACCTGCCACATCAGTGTCACATATCAGTGCCATTTGTGATCAGCATGTCACAAAGATTATTTTCAGCTGAGGAGGCTTACGACATTCTTGCGGCCAACGAGAGCAACGGGGAGCTCTCCGCTTTGGATTCCTCCTCCTATTCAGGTTCTGAGTCTGACATGGACTACGCGCCTGTCCTAAGTAGTGGTACAATGACAGCCTCAGAGGAGGAAGATGAGAGTCCACCCACCAGACGAAGGCGTACTGGTGAGGCAGTGCCATCCACCAGTAACGCAGTGCCATCCACCAGTACCGCAGTGCCATCCACCAGTACCGCAGTGCCATCCACCAGCACTGCAGTGCCTTGGCAAAGGCCAAGTACCAGTGGGGTGTCACCTCAGCCCCAAAGGGTTAGGTCCCATGCTAGCCTTCCCTATTCCCTTCAAAACCCCTTGTGGCTTCCTCCTAATTCAGGAGAAGCTAACGTTCCCCCTTTCACTGCCCACCCAGGAGTCCAGGTGGACACAGGACATTTTTCACCGATAGATTTCTTCAATTTCATTTTTACTGAGGACATGCTTGCATTGATTGTGGCCCAGTGCAACCTGTATGCACAACAATTTATAGCAAGTAACCCAATGTCCTCTTATGCGTCCCTACGAGTGGAGAGCCCTAACAGTGGAGGAGTTTAGAATTTTTTTGGGCCTCACGTTCTGTATGGGACTAAACAATAAAAATGAAATACGTGCATATTGGTCAACCCTCCCCATCTACCACATGCCCATCTTTTCTTTAGTAATGCACAGGACCAGATATCTCATGATTTTAAGATTCCTACACTTCAACGATAACACCCAGTGCCCTCCCCCAAATGACCCAAATTTTGATAAGCTCTATAAAATTTGGCTGCTAATAAATTATTTTTCTGAGACAGTTCTTGGTGCCAAACAGACTATTTAAACTGACTCATTCGCAGGATCAGTGCTGTCTGGTCTAAAGCATTTCCTGTGATTTCTGATATTCATTTGCTTTTGCCTGTTCCTGTTGACCTATCCAACATGTCGCTGACTATGCCTGCTATCTGCCGGCACCCGACCTTGACTTGTCTTTGACTACGCTCCTGCCTGCTCCTCCTGCTACCTTGCTGCCAGCCTGCTGCTTAATCTGACTGCACCTGACTCTGCTCTTGTATCCACGTCTGTTCTAGACTTGTTTACCAGTGTCTCCAGCCAGCCTGCCTGCACCTGCCTGAGCTCTAGACATGTGCGATTCGTTTCGTACGAATTCGTAATTCGTACGAATTTTTCGAAATTCGTACGAATTTACGAATCTGTAGTACAAATTTTTTTTTTTACGAATTCCGTACGGAATACGAAATTCCGTTTACGAATTTCGTCGCCGAATGATTCGAATGAATTCGAATGGATTCGAATGAATTCGAATGACAAAGTGTCATTTTTGCAGGAAAAATTTCGTTTACGAATTTCAGCTCCAAATTATTCGAATCCAAGCTATTTAAAAAACAGTCATTCATTGATATAAAAAAAAAAAAAGCGTAGGGGTCCCCCCCAAATATCCATACCAGACCCTTCAGGTCTGGGATGGATTTTAAGGGGGACCCCAGCCAAAAAAAAAAAAAGATGGCGTGGGTCCCCCCAAATATCCATACCAGACCGTTTAGGTCTGGGATGGATTTTAAGGGGAACCCCGGCCAAAAAAAAAAAAAAATGGCGTGGGGTCCCCCTCAAAATCCATACCAGACCCTTTATCCGAGCACGCAACCTGGCAGGCCGCAGGAAAGGAGGGGGGGACGAGAGCGGCCCCCCCTCCCGCCTGAACCGTACCAGGCCACATGCCCTCAACATTGGGAGGGTGCTTTGGGGTCCCCCCCAAAGCACCTTGTCCCCATGTTGATGAGGACAAGGGCCTCATCCCCACAACCCTGGCCGGTGGTTGTGGGGGTCTGCGGGCGGGGGGCTTATCGGAATCTGGAAGCCCCCTTTAACAAGGGGACCCCCAGATCCCGCCCCCCCCCTGTGTGAAATGGTAAGGGGGTACAAAAATACCCCTACCATTTCACAAAAAAAGTGGCAAAAATGGTAAAAATGACAGGAGACAGTCTTTGACAATTCCTTTATTAAAATCTTCTGGTCTTCCTTTCTTCATCTTCTCCTTCCGTCATCTTCTTCCATCTTCCTTCGATTCGCTTCTTCTTCCTCCGGTCTTCTCGTCCTTCTCGTCCGGCGTCGTCCTTCTCGTCCGGCATCGTCGTCTCTTCTCGCAGGCCGCTCCTCGCAATGGGAGGCTCCCGCTCTGTGAGGCTCCGCTCCGGGTGACAGGTCTTTTATAACGAAGGCACCTGGTGACCCCGCCCCCTCTGACGCACGGGGACGTCATGTGGAATTCCCTATGGCTTTCCCCATGACGTCAGAGGGGGGGCGGGGTCACCAGGTGCCTTCGTTATACAAGACCTGTCACCCGGAGCGGAGCCTCACAGAGCGGGAGCCTCCCATTGCGAGGAGCGGCCTGCGAGAAGAGACGACGATGCCGGACGAGAAGGACGACGCCGGACGAGAAGGACAAGAAGACCGGAGGAAGAAGAAGCGGATCGGAGGAAGAAGAAAATGGAAGAAGAAGATGGAAGAAGATGACGGAAGGAGAAGATGAAGAAACCGAAGGATGAAGAAAGAAGAAAGAAGATTTTAATAAAGGAATTGTCAAAGACTGTCTCCTGTCATTTTTACCATTTTTGCCACTTTTTTGGTGAAATGGTAGGGGTACTTTTGTACCCCCTTACCATTTCACACATTGGGGGGGGGGGGCGGGATCTGGAGGTCCCCTTGTTAAAGGGGGCTTCCAGATTCCGATAAGACCCCCCCCCGCCCGCAGACCCCCACAACCACCGGGCACGGTTGTGGGGAAGAGGCCCTTGTCCTCATCAACATGGGGACAAGGTGCTTTGGGGGGACCCCAAAGCACCCCCCCAATGTTGAGGGCATGTGGCCTGGTACGGTTCAGGCGGGAGGGGGGGCCACTCTCGTCCCCCCCTCCTTTCCTGCGTCCTGCCAGGTTGCGTGCTCGGATAAGGGTCTGGTATGGATTTTGAGGGGGACCCTACGCCATTTTTTTTGGCTAGGGTTCCCCTTAAAATCAATCCCAGACCTCAAGGGTCTGATATGGATTTTGAGGGGGACCCTACGCCATTTATTTTTTTTTTTTTTTGGCTGGGGTCCCCCTTAATATCCATCCCAGACCTGAAGGGCCTGGTTATTGAATTTGGGGGGACCCCTACGCATTTTTTTATCAATGACTTCAATGAATGACTGTTCTCTGTATTACGGATCCAACAATTCATTTGCCGGCAAATAGCCGCGAGTGATTTTAAATAGTTTTTTTTTTTCCTGCAAAAATGACACTGTGCGGGAACATTTCTCTATATTAGATATACTGAATCTCGAAGCATTCGAAGCATTCGTTATATCCGCTATTATAATTTCTTTCATGTTAGTTGAAATTACATATTTGTTAGTAGTTGTATTCGAATTGTTCTCTGTATTACGGGAATCGGCAATTAGCCGCGAGTGATTTTAAATGTCTTTTTTTCCTGCAAAAATGACACATTGTACAGAGAGAGTTCTAAACACGGGAAACATGACCCCTTCATAGATACTATATACTCTATAGTATGTCTATGAATGGGGTCATGTTTCCCGTGTTTAGAACTCTCTCTGTACAATGTGTCATTTTTTGCAGGAAAAAAAAAATATTTAAAATCACTCGCGGCTAATTGCCGATTCCCGTAATACAGAGAACAATTCGAATACAACAACTAACAAATATGTAATTTCAACTAACATGAAAGAAATTATAATAGCGGATATAACGAATGCTTCGAATGCTTCGAGATTCAGTATATCTAATATAGAGAAATGTTCCCGCACAGTGTCATTTTTGCAGGAAAAAAAAACTATTTAAAATCACTCGCGGCTATTTGCCGGCAAATGAATTGTTGGATCCGTAATACAGAGAACTGTCATTCATTGAAGTCATTGATAAAAAAAAGCGTAGGGGTCCCCCCAAATTCAATAACCAGGCCCTTCAGGTCTGGGATGGATATTAAGGGGGACCCCAGCCAAAAAAATAAAAAATAAATGGCGTAGGGTCCCCCTCAAAATCCATATCAGACCCTAGAGGTCTGGGATGGATTTTAAGGGGAACCCTAGCCCAAAAAAATGGCGTGGGGTCCCCCATAAAATCCATACCAGACCCTTTATCCGAGCACGCAACCTGGCAGGCCGCAGGAAAGGAGGGGGGGACGAGAGCGGGGCCCCCCCCCCCCCCCCTCCCGCCTGAACCGTACCAGGCCACATGCCCTCAACATTGGGAGGGTGCTTTGGGGTCCCCCCCAAAGCACCTTGTCCCCATGTTGATGAGGACAAGGGCCTCATCCCCACAACCGTGCCCGGTGGTTGTGGGGGTCTGCGGGCGGGGGGCTTATCGGAATCTGGAAGCCCCCTTTAACAAGGGGACCCCCAGATCCCGCCCCCCCGTGTGAAATGGTAATGGGGTACAAAAGTACCCCTACCATTTCACCAAAAAAGTGGCAAAAATGGTAAAAATGACAGGAGACGGTCTTTGACAATTCCTTTATTAAAATCTTCTTTCTTCTTTCTTCATCCTTCGGTTTCTTCATCTTCTCCTTCCGTCATCTTCTTCCATCTTCTTCTTCCTTCGATTCGCTTCTTCTTCCTCCGGTCTTCTCGTCCTTCTCGTCCGGCGTCGTCCTTCTCGTCCGGCATCGTCGTCTCTTCTCGCAGGCCGCTCCTCGCAATGGGAGGCTCCCGCTCTGTGAGGCTCCGCTCCGGGTGACAGGTCTTGTATAACGAAGGCACCTGGTGACCCCGCCCCCCCTCTGACGTCATGGGGAAAGCCATAGGGAATTCCACATGACGTCCCCGTGCGTCAGAGGGGCGGGGTCACCAGGTGCCTTCGTTATAAAAGACCTGTCACCTGGAGCGGAGCCTCACAGAGCGGGAGCCTCCCATTGCGAGGAGCGGCCTGCGAGAAGAGACGACGATGCCGGACGAGAAGGACGACGCCGGACGAGAAGGACGAGAAGACCGGAGGAAGAAGAAGCGAATCGAAGGAAGAAGAAGATGGAAGAAGATGACGGAAGGAGAAGATGAAGAAAGGAAGACCAGAAGAAAGAAGAAAGAAGATTTTAATAAAGGAATTGTCAAAGACCGTCTCCTGTCATTTTTACCATTTTGTCACCTTTTTTGGTGAAATGGTAGGGGTACTTTTGTACCCCCTTACCAATTCACACAGGGGGGGGGCGGGATCTGGGGGTCCCCTTGTTAAAGGGGGCTTCCAGATTCCGATAAGCCCCCCGCCCGCAGACCCCCACAACCACCGGCCAGGGTTGTGGGGATGAGGCCCTTGTCCTCATCAACATGGGGACAAGGTGCTTTGGGGGGGACCCCAAAGCACCCTCCCAATGTTGAGGGCATGTGGCCTGGTACGGTTCAGGCGGGAGGAGGGGGGGCCGCTCTCGTCCCCCCCTCCTTTCCTGCGGCCTGCCAGGTTGCGTGCTCGGATAAAGGGTCTGGTATGGATTTTGAGGGGGACCCCACGCCATTTTTTTATTTTTTTTTGGCCGGGGTTCCCCTTGAAATCCATCCCAGACCTGAAGGGTCTGGTATGGATATTTGGGGGGGACCCCACGCCATTTTTTTTTTTTTTTTTGGCTGGGGTCCCCCTTAATATCCATACCAGACCTGAAGGGCCTGGTTATTGAATTTGGGGGGACCCCTACGCTTTTTTTTTTCTGCAAAAATGACACTTTGTCATTCGAATTCATTCGTTATATCTGCTATAATAATTTCGTTCAAATTAGTTGAAATTCGATATTGGTAGTTGGATTTACTAACGATTCGTAACTATTCATAACGATTCGTAACTTGAAATTGAAATTCGATATTTGTAGTTGGATTCGAATTGTTCTCTGTGTTATGAGAACCAACAATTCATTAGCCGCGTTAACGATTCGTAACGATTCGTAACGATTCGTAACTTTACTAACGATTCGTAAAAAAAATTACGATTCGTCCAAATTTCGTATTTCGTACGAATTCGAACGGAATTTCGTACACGAATTACGAATTATGAATTTTTTTATATACGAAACGGGACGAAACGAAACGAAACAAATTTTTTGACAGTTCCCATGCCTACTGAGCTCCAGTCTCCAGCCTAACAGTTATTCCTGGTCCCATCCAGGCTCTACCATCAGTTCCAGTCTAGCTCCATGGCTGGCAACTCTGCCAGGCACTCGTGTGACTTTGCACTCTTGTGCCTCCTGTTTACTCTACCAGGGGCCTCGAGTCAGAGGTGTAAGAGAGGCCTCCCACTGAATATCAGACTCTACCACCAGGTACGTGACAGCCATATCTGAGTCTGTGCAGGACCTCTCCCATGGATGAACTTTACCTACACCTGTCAGGCCTTACCCAGGCTGTCAAGAACATACAAGAGGGTTACACCCAACTTGAGGAACGTGTCCAGGCTCTGTCCTAACCTATTACTGCACCGCAAGGATCTTCCCATGCATCCACTTCCTCCACTGGCGTCTCCGCTACCCCTGCAGTTTTGATGCTACCTCCAGAGCCCAGGGTTCCCATGCAACACACCTCACCAGCCCAGGGCGTACATGGAGGGGTCCCCATAGCTGACTTCCCCACAGTGGACAGACCCATTTCTGACACAGTACTAAAAGAAATGCTACTGTCACTGAGATCGTCACTACAGGCTGATATGGTCAGAGGGATCAACCAGTGTCAGAGGGAAGTGCAAGCACTAGGGTCCAGATTGGATCATGTGGAAAGTAAGATGGAGGAATATACCTCCTCATACAACACGATAGTAGAGGCCCACACAGCACAGGGGGAGGACATAACACGGATGAAAGACAAAATCGCAGACCTTGAAGATAGATCCAAGAGGGACAATCTCAAAATGTGAGGTGTCCCAGAGTCTGTGCCCCCCAATGAAATCTTACAATATGCCCACACCATGTTTTCCACACTGGTGCCAGAATTAACAGCCCAAGACCTGATTATGGATAGGATCCACAGGGTCCCCAAACCAAACTTTGTCCCTGATGACACCCCCAGGGATGTCTTTTTGAGAGTCACATTACTATCACGTAAAGGAAAAGATTCTGCAGGTGTCACGCAAGCAAGAATTAATTCCGCCACAGTATGCGACTATAAGGCTACTCCCGGATCTCTCCAGACACATGCTGCAAAGACGCCGCAACCTGATGACGATCACAAAAGCGCTGAGAAATCATAAAATCCTACCTAAATGGAAGTACCCAGCAACACTCTATCACCCACAATGAGGTCACTTCCTTAATCTCGACACTAGAGGAAGGGATCACAGCCCTGCGGAAGTGGGATATACTCCCTGACCAGGCCGCACAATACTCACCTATGGCAGGCCCACAACCAATTCAGAACAACTGGCAAGTAGTGACCCACAAGCGGTCTCACAAGAAAAATGCCGGTGGAAACTCGTGAAGGACTTACATGTTATCATACGATAATCTCCAGGGACAGGAGATATAAGTTTGTAAAGATATGTTTGTAGATGTTTGTAGATATAAGAGTAAAACAATTACAAAAACAAAATACAATGTACATTATACCAGTAGTATAAGCATAGTGGATACAGATAGTTAGAATGAAATTAAAGAGAACAGGTGAACAGTGTCCATAGTGCAGAGCACAGGGGTGATCTGCACATCTTATTAAAAGTTATATAACAAAACGCACATGTAGGTAATAAGATTGACAATCCAAGAGTAGATATATTAATGGATCAGTGAACAATCTTGCAGAGGGTACTTGTAGATTAACACAGTATTCAAATAGGCACCAATTAGTATACAAATAAAATTAAAATAGAATAAAAAAGGAAGGAGGGCAGAGAGGCGGAAACACTACTTAATTTTGGATTAAAACATTTTCCGATGTGTTTATTAGTCTATGAGACCCATATTCTGATTGATCCCATAGCTCCCATATTTTATCAAATTGAGGAATAGAATCATGTACAGAGGCTGTTAGATACTCCATCCTCCGGATCTCAGCCACTAGATGTAAAAATATAGACCATGAGGGTGGCGTGGCAGATAACCAGCACATTGGAATAATTCTTTTGGCTGCAAGTAAAATATAAGAGATTAATCTGTTGACTCTTTTGGGTAGACCCTTAACCGGAAGCCCCAGTAGACAGTGCAAGGGATCCAGGGGGGGGGCGCTACACCCACCACCCCCTGTATTAGTTGCCCCACATCCTGCCAGAGGGGCTGTTTTAGAGAGCACTCCCAAAAAATGTGGAGCAAAGAGCCAGTCTCGATTTCACATCGCCAACAGCGGGATGGAACCGAGGAATTAAATTTGTGTAGAACATCGGGGGTCCTGTATCAGAACATAAGGATCTTTATAGAGGTTTCTCTCTGGGTTACACATCTGGAAGATTTAAAGATAGAAGTCCAAATCTTATGCCATGTTTGGGTCATTATGGGGTAACCTAAGAGGAGGGACCATTTCCTCATGTAGTGGTGAGTGGCTTCTGTAAGAGGGGTCGACTCATGGAGGATGCAGTGAATGGAAGATATTAAATGTAACTGTTGTGGCCCCTGGGCGCATAAGTATTCGAAAATGGTAGGTCTGTCAAGGGTCAGGGTCAGGGAGGAGGACTTGGAGTGGAAGAAATGTCTAACCTGTAAGTAAAAATGGAAAAGGCGTCAGGGAATATCAAATTTTTCATGTATTGTACCAAAGGAGTAGAGCTTCCTTGTAATGGGATGGACCAGGTCTCGAAGTAGAAACAACGGTGCGTTAAGCCAAGGAAAAACCCTACTCAAGGACATGCTGTCTGGTATGGCTGGGTTAAACAGCACATTCATAAGGGGAGGGCATGGAGAGGCAAAGGAATAGCTTTTGAGACATTTATGCCCAACACTTAGAGTGAAGTTCATTGGAGCGGTACACTGGCATTTAAAAACGGAGTCTAGGGGTGAAGGGGCTCCCCAAATTAAGGAGCAAGGGTGAACCGGGTACAATACTCCCTTTTTCAATAGCTGTCCACTTATTGGGTGCGTGTAGAGTCGACCATGAGACCAAAGCTTTCAAGTGTGTGGCATAATAGTATTTAGTAATATCCGGAGCTCCCAAACCCCCCCCCCCCCTAGATTTTAGAGCTAACACAACCGAGCTCGCTATATGATGGGCTCCGCCGCCCCAAACAAATCTCAGAAAGGCTGTCTGAGAAGCTGGCATGTCAACTGGTAGTGTCTCAAAATGGTAAAGCAGTTTAGGTAGAATAGACATTTTAAGAACATTAATCCTACCTAACAAAAATAGGGGGTACTTTGACCAGGTTGACAGGGATTTATGTATGTCTAATATTAGAGGAGGGATGTTAGAAGGGTATAGGGAGGAGTAGGTAGGGGTAAGAAGAACCCCTAAGTATTTAAGAGAAGTGTTACACCATTTCAGTGGCGGCTGGTGCTCAAAATTTTTGGGGGGCGCAAATGAACTGAGAAATTCTGAAAAAAAAGCCCATCAAACGCAGCCACTGTACCAAACACAGCCACTGTGCCCATTAAAACGCAGCCACTGTGCCCATTAAAACGCAGCCACTGTGCCCATTAAACACAGCCACTGCATCAAATGCAACCACTGTGCCACTGTGACATCAAACACAGCCACTTTGCCATCAAACGCAGCCACTTTGCCATCAAACACAGCCACTTTGCCATCAAACGTAGCCACTTTGCCATCAAACACAGCCACTTTGCAACTTTGCCATCAAACATAGCCACTTTGCCATCAAACGCAGTGAAAAATAAATAAAGTGAAAAACCATCAATGTGAATGCTCCATCATGCTGAAAAACCATCAACTGCATAGAGCCTGAGAGAAAAATTTCCTTCTGCTTCAAAATAAAGCTGTCCCTGCAAAGAAGACCATAAATACATGTCCTGCTGCACATGCTGCTAATCTCTGTGCCCCAAGTGCTGCCACTGTGCCCCCCCCCCCCCCCCCCCCGCCCTGCACTTACCTTGTCTCGGGTGACGGCGGCAGCGGTGTCCTCCATTTCTTCTCCTGCCCGCTCCTCTCATCCTCTGCTATGATTGGACGCCTGATAGGCGCCCAATCACAGCGCCTGTCATTTCAGCCAATCAGGGAACAGGTAACACAGACCTGTGCTCCTGATTGGCTAAGGGGCAATACAATGTTAGCAAACCAAATTCCTTCGGTTTTCTAACATACTGCTGAGTGACAAGGAACGCACAGCGTTGCGCCCGCTTCTCACTTTTTTGGACGCCTATTAGCGCCTATGGCGCTAATCAGGTGTTTCCAAAAAACACCCCCACAGCTGTAATTCAGGTGCCCGGTGACCGAAAAGGGGCTGGACACCTAAATAGGGGGTGTCAGAAGCGACCATAGATAGATTCATGCATTGCATGTATCTATCTATGGTGTATAGAGAGTGACAGGAGAGGGGAGCGGCACCGCTGCACCATTTATAAGGATATGCCTCTCTAAGTTGCAATAGTGTGGGTTGTGGGATGTGTATGGGAAGAGCCTCAGTTTTTGAAGTGTTAATCTTATATCCAGAAATGGCACCAAAAGAGGATAGTAATTTGTGTAATGAGGGGAGTGATATCAGTGGGTTAGTGATGGACGTCGTCCGCAAAAAGCGACAGTTTATATTCCCCCTGTCGCATCACCACCCCACGAATATCTGGATGAGAACGTATAGATTCAGCCAGGGGTTCTAGACATAAGATAAAAAGCAGTGGCAATAGGGGACACCCCTGGCGAGTTCCATTTGTCATGGGGAAGCTAGGCAACAGGAGGGACGGCATCTGTACCTGGGCTGAGACCGTTGAGTAAAGAGCCTCTAGAGCTTTTAAAAATGAACCTTGAAAACCGTAAACTGGTAAAGTAGCAAACATATAGGGCCAACTCAGCCTATCGAAGGCCTTTTGTGCATCTAAACTCAGGACCAGTGCCGAACGGGATGATCTATCGAGAAGATATATCAGATCTATTGTGCGCCGGGTGTTGTCTCTGACATGCCTACCGATGACAAAACCCACCTGGTCCCTATGGATTAGTTTAGGAATCAGCTCAGAGAGTCTAGAGGCAAGGATTTTGGTGAATATCTTATAATCGGAATTTAAGAGAGCAATGGGTCTGTAGTTATCTGGAATAGAGGGGTCCTTACCAGGCTTCGGAATAACAGAGATATAGAAATGGGAGAAATGTGGGTGGGGAACAGAGCCCTTGAGCAGGGAACCATACAAGGTCAGCATATGTGGGGATAAAACATCAAGGAAAGTTTTGTAATAAAAATATGACAGACCATCAGGGCCAGGTGATTTGTGCAAAGGCAATCCCTTAATAGTGGCCAGGAGTTCCTCATCTGTGACAGCTTTGTTCAGGTTACCAAGTCTGTTGGGGTTAGTTTAGGAAATGTTATATTAGAGAAAAAAGTTTAAAATGTTTCCTTGGTAAAATTAAAATGGTGCTCTGGAGTTAGGCAGTTATATAATTTATTGTAAAATTTGACAAAAATGCCTGACATCTCTCAGGGACAATATGTTCTGGTTCCATCTGGCTGCAGGAGGAAGTCAGGAAAAGAGTTAAAGGGTCGTGGGCGGAGCTTATTAACTAACATTCTATGGGGTTTATTTGCATATTCATAACATTTTTGTTTCGACCAGAGTAAGGATCTGAACACTATTGATCTGTATTGATTTAATTTTGTTCCCTAAGGGATTGGACCTTCTGCAATTTCATCACCATGGGGGCGCACAGCAGCTTCCGTTCCGCAGTCATCAGGGCAGACAACAGGATATGTTTAAGTCTATTCTTATCTCTTTCTTTGACCGAGAGTTCTCCGCTATACAGGCTCCACAAAATACCGTCTTGTGCGCCTCCTGCAGTGTGGAAAAGTCTGACACTGATCCCACGTTAATTTGAAAAAATTCTGTTAAACTCTTAGACAAATTAGTACGTGAAACTTCAGACTGTAGAAGATGGTCGTTGAGATGCCAGTGGCATGATCTGGTGTGAGCCTGATCAAGTATGAGGTCCAACACTATGGGAGCATGGTCCGACCATGTAATAGGTAATACAACCACATAAGGAATAAATGGCGCTGAGACTAGGAAGTGGTCAAGATGTGAGTACATCTTATGGGCTGGGGAGTAGAACGTGAACTGCCTAGCAGAGGGGTGTTTGATCCTCCATGAGTCGAAGAGTCGGTGGGATTGTACACATTTACGAAAGGCATTAGCCTGGGAAATTATCTTTTTAGAAGGGGAGGTAGTGAATAGTGGTTGTCTTTCCCTAGTGGCTGACATAATCAAATTGAAGTCTCCTCCAACAATCATAAAGGGCTGAATACGATATTGAGAGGAGTCAAAACGTTTATTAAGGAAGTCAATCTGACCTGTATTGGGAGCGTATACATTGACAAGGGAAAGAAAAGAGGTCAAGTATTGGCAATCTAAGATGAGGAATCTCCCATGAGGGTCAGCATAGGATTTTTTAACCTTAATAGGGCATGACTTCTTTATCAGAATTGCCACTCCCGCCTTGCCCGTGGAGTCAGAGGCAAGAAAGGAGATAAGAAAAAGCTCTGAAGCCAATTTAAATGATCCCCCTGTCCGGAAATGTGTTTCCTGGATCAATATCACATCAGCACTAGGGATGAGCTTCGAGTTCGAGTCAAACTCATGTTCGACTCGAACATTGCCTGTTCAGCGAACAATTTGGGGTGTTCGCGGCAAATTCGAAAAGCACCCTGTAAAAGTCTATGGGAGAAATCTTAAGTGCTAATTTTAAAAGCCTATATGCAAGTTATTGTCATAAAAAGTGTTTGGGAACCTGGGTCCTGCCCCAGGGGAAATGTATCAATGCAAATTTACTTTTTAAAAACGGCCATTTTTTTCAGGAGCAGTGATTTTAATAAAGCTTAAAGTGAAACAATAAAAGTGTAATATTCCTTTAAATTTCGTACCTGGGGGGTGTGTATAGTATGCCTGTGAAGGGGCACATGTTTCCCGTGCTTAGAACTGTCCCTGCACAAAGTGTCATTTTTGCAGGAAAAAAAGCTATTTAAAATCACTCGCGGCTAATGAATTGCCGACTCCCGTAACACAGAGAACAGTCATTCATTGAAAGTCATTGATAAAAAAGAAGTCATTGATTTAAAAAAAAAAAAAGCGTGGGGTTTCCCCCAAATTCAATTACCAGGCCCTTCAGGTCTGCTATGGATATTAAGGGGGACCCCGCTTCAAATAAAAAAAAAAAAATGACGTAGGGGTCCCTCTAAATATCCATACCAGACCCTTATCCGAGCACGCAACCTGGCAGGCCGCAGGAAAAGAGGGGGAGACGAGAGCGGCCCCCTCCCTCCTGAACCGTACCAGGCCACATGCCCTCAACATTGGGAGGGTGCTTTGGGGGTCTGTGACCCCTCAAAGCACCATGTCCCCATGTTGATGGGGACAAGGGCCTCGTCCCCACAACCCTGGCCATTGGTTGTGGGGGTCTGCGGGCGGGAGGCTTATCGGAATCTGAAAGCCCCCTTTAACAAGGGGACCCCCAGATCCCGCCCCCCGTGTGAAATGGTAGGGCCTACCATTTCACCAAAAAAGTGACAAAAATTTTAACAAATTACAGGAGACGGTCTTTGACAATTCCTTTATTAAAATCTTCTTTCTTCTAGTCTTCCTTCTTCCTTTCTTCATCTTCTTCTTCCATCTTCTTCTTCCATCATCTTCTTCCATCATCTTCTTCCTCCGATCCGCTTCTTCTTGCTCTGTTCTTCTCGTCCGGCATCTTCTTCCATGGCGTCGGCGTCTCTTCTTGGGCCGCTCCGCTCAATGGGAGGCTCCCGCTGTGTGAGGCTTCACTGCGTCTGACAGCTCTTTTATAGACAGCCCCCGCCCCCCTCTGATGTCATGGGGAAAGCCATAGGGAAGTCCCCATGATGTCCCCGTGCGTCAGAGGGGGGCAGAGTCACCAAGTGGCCCCGCACTCCATTATAAAAGAGCTGTCAGAAATGGTAGGGGTACTTTTGTACCCCCTTACCATTTCACATGGTGCGGGATCTGGGGGTCTCCTTGTTAAAGGGGGCTTCCAGATTCCGATAAGCCCCCCACCCGCAGACCCCCACAAGGACGAGGCCCTTGTCCCCATCAACATGGGGACATGGTGCTTTGAGGGGTCACAGACCCCCAAAGCACCCTCCCAATGTTGAGGGCATGTGGCCTGGTATGGTTCAGGAGGGAGAGGGGGCTGCTCTCATCCCCCCCCCTCTTTTCCTGCGGCCTGCCAGGTTGCGTGCTCGGATAAGGGTCTGGTATGGATTTTGAGGGGACCCTACGCCATTTTTTTTTGGCCGGGGTTCCCCTTAAAATCCATCCCAGACCTGAAGGGTCTGGTATGGATATTTAGGGGGTCCCCAACGTCATTTTTTTTTAAATTTGAAGCAGGATTCCCCTTAATATCCATAGCAGACCTGAAGGGCCAGGTAATTGAATTTAGGGGAAACCCCACGCTTTTTTTTTTATCAATGACTTTCAATGAATGACTGTTCTCTGTGTTATGGGAGCAGACAATTCATTAGCCACAAGTGATTTTAAATAGCTTTTTTTCCTGCAAAAATGACACTTTGTGCAGGGACAGTTCTAAGCACGGGAAACATGCGCCCCTTCACAGGCATACTATACACACCCCTCAGGTACGAAATTTAAAGGAATATTACACTTTTATTGTTTCACATTAAGCATTGTTAAAATCACTGCTCCTGAAAAAACTGCAGTTTTTTAAAAAAAAATTTGCATTGATACATGTCCCCTGGGGCAGAACCCAGGCCCCCAAACACTTTTTATGACAATAACATGCATATTAGCCTTTAAAATTAGCACTTTTGATTTTGAACATTCGAGTCCCATAGACTTTAATAGGGTTCCAAAGTTTGCACAAGCTTTAGGTCTGTTTGCAGGTTCTGGTGCGAAGCAAACAGGAGGGTGTTCGGCTCATCCCCAATCAGCACCCGAGGCCCTGAATTCCTTCAGGGCCAACTAGCGTTTACGGACAGATCCCAGACCCTTCACATTATATGATAGGATCCTCAAAGCCATGAGAGCATCTTAGTTGGGTATGCTCTTGTAGGGGTAATAAAACTATAAAACCCTGAGACATAGAAAGTATAACAATAAAAATAAACGTATATCTGTTCACAAACATTACAGATAACTACAACCCTTTGGTACCTTGGTGTTAGAAAATATACCTTGTAGGGGTAAGAGAATGAAACTAAAAAACATAAGCAATGTAAGCAATATAATTTCAACCTATGGAGTTGATCTATAATCATGGACATCTTAGCTAGAAAAAAAAAAGTTAGAACAATAAGAGAAACAAAAAATTTAGTTTTGAAAAACCTGAGAGGTGAGGACATCTCAGGAGGTCCTGGACAAAGTCCAAGGCCAGATAGGGACGTGTACGGGCTTCCATCAGGGAACTCTGAGCAGAGAAAGATGAAGAGGCCTAGCTGCTCATCTTGAGAGCTTGTTAGTGTTTAGAGTCAGTGGGCAGTATAAGGTAGAAAAAGGACCAAGTCCAATTAACTGTTTAGCAAGAATGTCTGTCCACTGAGGCACATGGCTCTTTTAGCACGCCATGGGTTGAGTAAGTAGAAATACTAACAAAGTTCCACCCTGAGTAAGGAGCAGGGTGAAAACAAAACTGTTTAAAACCATAACAGTAGTCCTTGATTCATCCAATACATGAAAGGCAAGGAGTCTAAAATGCGAAGAGCATTAAAAGGGTAGATCCAAAGAGGAGTGTGCAATGTCTCAAGGAGGCTGCTTGGAAAAGCGTGATCGTTGAGGGGTAGAAAGATGTTTTAGATTTGCCCCTAACAGGGGTCCAGATATGGCTGGGAGTGTTTGGAGGTAGTCGGGACTGGGTATCTGGAGGGTTTAAATCTTCTTCCGGCAGTGGAGGCAAACCGAGGCTTTTCAGAAATGCCTCGTTCTCTTGCAGGTCACGGAGGGTGTGTTGGGCCCTGTTCTTTGAAACAACAAGGCGGAATGGGAATCCCCAGTAGTATGAGACTTTATGATGTTGTAGGTGTGAGGTGAGTGGACGCAGGTTCCTGCGTTTAGCAAGGGTGATGGGAGAGAGATCGCTGAAGATTTGCAGTTTTGCTCCCTTGTACATAATTTGAGATTTATTGCGAGCAGCCAATGTTAGTGCCTCCTTGCTTTCGAAATAGTGAAACCTCACTATAACATCCCTGGGTCTGGCTCCAGCTGGGGGTTTAGGTGCAAGAGAACGGTGTGCCCTGTCGAGACGCCAATCTATGTCCACCACCGTGGGGGCCAGGGTGTTAAAAAGGCCCAGAAGGTAGGTGCGCAAATCAGAGTCCCCCACTGTCTCGGGGATACCCCTGAAGCGCAAGTTTTGCCGTCTTTCCCTATTCTCCAAGTCTTCCTGTTGTAGTTTTAGTTGGGAAACTGAAAGACGTAGGTTATGGCTTGCCTCCTCAGTGGCCTGCACATAGTTGACCAACTCATCGAATTTGTTCTCAAGAGTGTCTGTGCGCTCCCCTAATTGATTAATTTCCCCTCTCAGGTCTGCAGCCAACTTGTTCACCTCCGCCAAAACATTGTTAGTGATTTGTTGGAGTAGAAGTTGTAGTTTAGCGTCTAGCTTATTGTCCAAGATGTCTGGAGTAAGAATTTCACGTGGCGAAAGAGACTCAGACTCTGAACCCTGAGTGATATTTAGCGGAGAGTTCACAATAGGCTCAATCCCTAGGGACGGGTCCACTGTGGTAAATGGGTCTGCGGAGCAGGCCGGGGTGGAAGAGTTTGACCTGGTAACAAAACTTTTCCATGTTTACTTTCGTGCACTGTCCAAAAAGAGGTTTGTAGTATTTCTGCTGCTGACCGATTTTGCCCAAAGGGTGCCTATAGAATTATAGTGAACAATCAAGCTTACCCCTGGCATTGATACAAGAGTTGTAATAGCATTGCGGAGGTCTTGGGGAGCAGCCGGGGCTCCAGGCTTATTCAAATAGCATTCTCTGTGACGGCCAGGGTGGCCGTTTAAGTAATTAGAAAGAAGTGGCAGTCAAGTATTACTCCTGGCCTCAACCTATGATGGACACTGGGCTCAGGATAGTTTCAGATCTGGTGGGGAGGAAGTGACACTCCAGGAGGGGTTCACCATGCAGGATTAGGGTGTAGTGGGAGCAGCAAGATGGCCGCATGCTCCGTGAGTAGGCCGAAGCCGCGGCCTTTCCTAGCGTCCACCCCCCACACAAAATTCAGACAGGCCCCAGATCCTCCGTCTATATTTTATGTTTGAAAAAAGGACTTTAGATTGCCAGATCTATCCAGGGAGGGGCCGTCGGAGGGGCTGTCAGCCTTAGGGGAGAGACAGAGTTTGTCTTCTTGTGGATTTCACTCACCACTTGATAGTAATGTAGGCTTGAAGAACAGCGTCCGCCCGTGGCTCGCCCAGGCCGGCCGAGGGGAGTCCTAGGCGATCCAGCCTGGCTGTAGTGAATAACTGGGTCCTCCGGAGACTGGGGACAAATCCAGGAGAGCAACCGCTCTGGTCTCGGGCCGTGGAGGAGAAGCGCCGCGGCATCTGGAGCTGTAGTAGGCCGCAAGATGGCGCCGGGCGTTCCTCAGGAGGAACCTCACAATGGGTCCAGGGGTCTCTACTGGCTAAACTCTGCGGATGGCTGGCCGGATCGACTGCAAAGGTGGGCAGGATCCGCCACAAGTCAGTCAGGGGCTTCCAGGAATGTTTTGGGCCGGGATGGCAGTGGATGATCACTATCTGTGTGGAGCACAGCCTCCACACGTCTTCCCTATATCGCGTCTGGACACGCCCCCAGATATAAGTTTGTTTACTCCTCTTCCCCTCCGAAGATTCAGTAGCAGTCATAACTGCACACAGATCCGTTCCAAGATCCACTTATGTTATCTACGTTGACTTTCTTTATTTTGATTTTTTTTTTACTCTTTGTTCATCTTAAGCCCCATACACACGGTCGGATTTTCCGATGGATTCTGTCTTATCGGACAATGCTGTCGGAAATTCTGACCGTGTGTAGGCACCATCGGACAGTTTCCATCGGATTGTCCTACGGACAAAGTTCTATCTCCTGCTGGATAGATTTTCTGACAACAAAGTCCGATCACACCAATTCCGATCGTGTGTATCGAATTCCGACGGACAAAGTGCCACGCATGCTCAGATCACATTACAAGACCAAAGCTATTGGCTACTAGCCTCTACGTAGTCCCGTCATAGGCAACAAACGTCACCACGTTCAGAATGATCAGATTTTCTGACAACTTTGTCCGACCTTGTGTATGCAACACCAGTGTCGGACTAAATCCGTCGGACTAAATCCAATGGATTTTGTGGTCGGATTTTCCGACCGTGTGTATGGGGCATTACTGTTCATTCGATATACTCAAACTCACGCAACTCCTCGTATTCATCCAATAAAGACACCCAACACCAACTGCATCCCTCAATATGGATTGACCCATTCCAGCAAAGATCCTGCGGATGCAGTGAGTACATGTACAATACGACCATACAAATATTTGCAACACCCGTGCAATGACAATTGCATACCTCTCTATTAATGCTCGGGGCCTAAATCATACCGGGAAAAGATTTTCCCTATGCAAAGAAGCAAGCAAACACAAAGTGGACATGTGTTCAGGAAACCCACTTCCAATTAAATAAAATTCCGCACTGTTCCCACAAGGACTACCCACATATATCCATGGCCTGCACACCACACCGCAAAAAAGGATGAGTCCTAATGGCCATTAACAACTCTTTCATTTCAACCAAAGGAGACATTTCTGGACGAGGGAGGGAGGTATCTGTATGTCACAGGAGACATCAACTCCAAACCTTATACCGTAGTCACACTATACTCCCCAAACTCCAACCAAATTTGTTTTGTGAAAAAAGTACTCAACAAAGGTAAATTTTATGAAATGCGGTAAAATCCTGATATGTGGGGACTTCAACGTAATCTCCGACCCAGCTATGGACACCACCACCAGTAAACCTAAAGGGTACAGTTTCTCTCCAAGCACTACTTCACATGGAAGAATTGTTTGATGCGTAGAGATGCCTTCACGCCAATGAAAGGGACTATACCTTTTTGTCACACAGACACTGTTCATATTCACATGTTCCTAACAGATAAGTGGCTCCTACAACAAGTAGAATCCACTAAAATACATGACATCACGTGGTCCATTTATAAGGATATGCCTCTCTAAGTTGCAATAGTGTGGGTTGTGGGATGTGTATGGGAAGAGCCTCAGTTTTTGAAGTGTTAATCTTATATCCAGAAATGGCACCAAAAGAGGATAGTAATTTGTGTAATGAGGGGAGTGATATCAGTGGGTTAGTGATGGACGTCGTCCGCAAAAAGCGACAGTTTATATTCCCCCTGTCGCATCACCACCCCACGAATATCTGGATGAGAACGTATAGATTCAGCCAGGGGTTCTAGACATAAGATAAAAAGCAGTGGCAATAGGGGACACCCCTGGCGAGTTCCATTTGTCATGGGGAAGCTAGGCAACAGGAGGGACGGCATCTGTACCTGGGCTGAGACCGTTGAGTAAAGAGCCTCTAGAGCTTTTAAAAATGAACCTTGAAAACCGTAAACTGGTAAAGTAGCAAACATATAGGGCCAACTCAGCCTATCGAAGGCCTTTTGTGCATCTAAACTCAGGACCAGTGCCGAACGGGATGATCTATCGAGAAGATATATCAGATCTATTGTGCGCCGGGTGTTGTCTCTGACATGCCTACCGATGACAAAACCCACCTGGTCCCTATGGATTAGTTTAGGAATCAGCTCAGAGAGTCTAGAGGCAAGGATTTTGGTGAATATCTTATAATCGGAATTTAAGAGAGCAATGGGTCTGTAGTTATCTGGAATAGAGGGGTCCTTACCAGGCTTCGGAATAACAGAGATATAGAAATGGGAGAAATGTGGGTGGGGAACAGAGCCCTTGTGCAGGGAACCATACAAGGTCAGCATATGTGGGGATAAAACATCAAGGAAAGTTTTGTAATAAAAATATGACAGACCATCAGGGCCAGGTGATTTGTGCAAAGGCAATCCCTTAATAGTGGCCAGGAGTTCCTCATCTGTGACAGCTTTGTTCAGGTTACCAAGTCTGTTGGGGTTAGTTTAGGAAATGTTATATTAGAGAAAAAAGTTTAAAATGTTTCCTTGGTAAAATTAAAATGGTGCTCTGGAGTTAGGCAGTTATATAATTTATTGTAAAATTTGACAAAAATGCCTGACATCTCTCAGGGACAATATGTTCTGGTTCCATCTGGCTGCAGGAGGAAGTCAGGAAAAGAGTTAAAGGGTTGTGGGCGGAGCTTATTAACTAACATTCTATGGGGTTTATTTGCATATTCATAACATTTTTGTTTCGACCAGAGTAAGGATCTGAACACTATCGATCTGTATTGATTTAATTTTGTTCCCTAAGGGATTGGACCTTCTGCAATTTCATCACCATGGGGGCGCACAGCAGCTTCCGTTCCGCAGTCATCAGGGCAGACAACAGGATATGTTTAAGTCTATTCTTATCTCTTTCTTTGACCGAGAGTTCTCCGCTATACAGGCTCCACAAAATACCGTCTTGTGCGCCTCCTGCAGTGTGGAAAAGTCTGACACTGATCCCACGTTAATTTGAAAAAATTCTGTTAAACTCTTAGACAAATTAGTACGTGAAACTTCAGACTGTAGAAGATGGTCGTTGAGATGCCAGTGGCATGATCTGGTGTGAGCCTGATCAAGTATGAGGTCCAACACTATGGGAGCATGGTCCGACCATGTAATAGGTAATATGTCAGATTCAACCACATAAGGAATAAATGGCGCTGAGACTAGGAAGTGGTCAAGATGTGAGTACATCTTATGGGCTGGGGAGTAGAACGTGAACTGCCTAGCAGAGGGGTGTTTGATCCTCCATGAGTCGAAGAGTCGGTGGGATTGTACACATTTACGAAAGGCATTAGCCTGGGAAATGATCTTTTTAGAAGGGGAGGTAGTGAATAGTGGTTGTCTTTCCCTAGTGGCTGACATAATCAAATTGAAGTCTCCTCCAACAATCATAAAGGGCTGAATACGATATTGAGAGGAGTCAAAACGTTTATTAAGGAAGTCAATCTGACCTGTATTGGGAGCGTATACATTGACAAGGGAAAGAAAAGAGGTCAAGTATTGGCAATCTAAGACGAGGAATCTCCCATGAGGGTCAGCATAGGATTTTTTAACCTTAATAGAGCATGACTTCTTTATCAGAATTGCCACTCCCACCTTGCCCGTGGAGTCAGAGGCAAGAAAGGAGATAAGAAAAAGCTCTGAAGCTAATTTAAATGATCCCCCTGTCTGGAAATGTGTTTCCTGGATCAATATCACATCAGCACTAGGGATGAGCTTCGAGTTCGAGTCAAACTCATGTTCGACTCGAACATTGCCTGTTCAGCGAACAATTTGGGGTGTTCGCGGCAAATTCGAAAAGCACCCTGTAAAAGTCTATGGGAGAAATCTTAAGTGCTAATTTTAAAAGCCTATATGCAAGTTATTGTCATAAAAAGTGTTTGGGAACCTGGGTCCTGCCCCAGGGGAAATGTATCAATGCAAATTTACTTTTTAAAAACGGCCATTTTTTCAGGAGCAGTGATTTTAATAATGCTTAAAGTGAAACAATAAAAGTGTAATATTCCTTTAAATTTCATACCTGGGGGGTGTGTATAGTATGCCTGTGAAGGGGCACATGTTTCCTGTGCTTAGAACTGTCCCTGCACAAAGTGTCATTTTTGCAGGAAAAAAAGCTATTTAAAATCACTCGCGGCTAATGAATTGCCGACTCCCGTAACACAGAGAACAGTCATTCATTGAAAGTCATTGATAAAAAAGAAGTCATTGATTTAAAAAAAAAAAAAGCGTGGGGTTTCCCCCAAATTCAATTACCAGGCCCTTCAGGTCTGCTATGGATATTAAGGGGGACCCCGCTTCAAATAAAAAAAAAAAAAAAATGACGTAGGGGTCCCTCTAAATATCCATACCAGACCCTTATCCGAGCACGCAACCTGGCAGGCCGCAGGAAAAGAGGGGGGGGACGAGAGCGGCCCCCTCCCTCCTGAACCGTACCAGGCCACATGCCCTCAACATTGGGAGGGTGCTTTGGGGGTCTGTGACCCCTCAAAGCACCATGTCCCCATGTTGATGGGGACAAGGGCCTCGTCCCCACAACCCTGGCCATTGGTTGTGGGGGTCTGCGGGCGGGAGGCTTATCGGAATCTGAAAGCCCCCTTTAACAAGGGGACCCCCAGATCCCGCCCCCCGTGTGAAATGGTAGGGCCTACCATTTCACCAAAAAAGTGACAAAAATTTTAACAAATTACAGGAGACGGTCTTTGACAATTCCTTTATTAAAATCTTCTTTCTTCTAGTCTTCCTTCTTCCTTTCTTCATCCTTCGGTTTCTTCATCTTCTTCTTCCATCTTCTTCTTCCATCATCTTCTTCCATCATCTTCTTCCTCCGATCCGCTTCTTCTTGCTCTGTTCTTCTCGTCCGGCATCTTCTTCCATGGCGTCGGCGTCTCTTCTTGGGCCGCTCCGCTCAATGGGAGGCTCCCGCTGTGTGAGGCTTCACTGCGTCTGACAGCTCTTTTATAGACAGCCCCCGCCCCCTCTGATGTCATGGGGAAAGCCATAGGGAAGTCCCCATGACGTCCCCGTGTGTCAGAGGGGGGCAGAGTCACCAAGTGGCCCCGCACTCCGTTATAAAAGAGCTGTCAGAAATGGTAGGGGTACTTTTGTACCCCCTTACCATTTCACATGGTGCGGGATCTGGGGGTCTCCTTGTTAAAGGGGGCTTCCAGATTCCGATAAGCCCCCCACCCGCAGACCCCCACAAGGACGAGGCCCTTGTCCCCATCAACATGGGGACATGGTGCTTTGAGGGGTCACAGACCCCCAAAGCACCCTCCCAATGTTGAGGGCATGTGGCCTGGTATGGTTCAGGAGGGAGAGGGGGCTGCTCTCATCCCCTCCCCCCCTCTTTTCCTGCGGCCTGCCAGGTTGCGTGCTCGGATAAGGGTCTGGTATGGATTTTGAGGGGGACCCTACGCCATTTTTTTTTTGGCCGGGGTTCCCCTTAAAATCCATCCCAGACCTGAAGGGTCTGGTATGGATATTTAGGGGGTCCCCAACGTCATTTTTTTTTAAAATTTGAAGCAGGATTCCCCTTAATATCCATAGCAGACCTGAAGGGCCAGGTAATTGAATTTGGGGGAAACCCCACGCTTTTTTTTTTATCAATGACTTTCAATGAATGACTGTTCTCTGTGTTATGGGAGCAGACAATTCATTAGCCACAAGTGATTTTAAATAGCTTTTTTTTTCCTGCAAAAATGACACTTTGTGCAGGGACAGTTCTAAGCACGGGAAACATGCGCCCCTTCACAGGCATACTATACACACCCCTCAGGTACGAAATTTAAAGGAATATTACACTTTTATTGTTTCACATTAAGCATTGTTAAAATCACTGCTCCTGAAAAAACTGCAGTTTTTTAAAAAAAAATTTGCATTGATACATGTCCCCTGGGGCAGAACCCAGGCCCCCAAACACTTTTTATGACAATAACATGCATATTAGCCTTTAAAATTAGCACTTTTGATTTTGAACATTTGAGTCCCATAGACTTTAATAGGGTTCCAAAGTTTGCACAAGCTTTAGGTCTGTTTGCAGGTTCTGGTGCGAAGCAAACAGGAGGGTGTTCGGCTCATCCCCAATCAGCACCCGAGGCCCTGAATTCCTTCAGGGCCAACTAGCGTTTACGGACAGATCCCAGACCCTTCACATTATATGATAGGATCCTCAAAGCCATGAGAGCATCTTAGTTGGGTATGCTCTTGTAGGGGTAATAAAACTATAAAACCCTGAGACATAGAAAGTATAACAATAAAAATAAACGTATATCTGTTCACAAACATTACAGATAACTACAACCCTTTGGTATCTTGGTGTTAGAAAATATACCTTGTAGGGGTAAGAGAATGAAACTAAAAAACATAAGCAAATTTTTTTTTTTTTTTTCCATAAAGATTTTATTAAACTTTTCAATACGGTACAGGAACAAGCAAAGATGAAACAAAGTACAGATTAGTACATATAAGACACAACGCATATGAGTGCTGTACAGTTTTTACATCGTTAGTAGGCATAAATGTAGCACACGCTCCTCTACAGTTGCATAATGGGAGAGTCCGTTAGATGGAGCTTTAATTGTTTGAGTCTGGTTAACGAGTATCCTGGCTATTTTCTTTGGTGTGCTAGGTACCTAGTGCAAGGCACCTGTAAGATAGAGATAGAAGAGGAAGGGAAGAAAAGCCTGGGAAATTAGAGAGGGGGGGACAGAGCGGGGGAGAACATCGGGGGGGGCGAGGGGGGGGTCAGGGAGGGATATGGGGAAGGGGGGTAGGTGGGGGGGGGGGAAATGTAGGGGAGGGGAGATCCAGGGGAGTGACCACTCGGACAGATTGCTTTCAACAATGGAGAGGGTGAGGGAATGGATGATTTTCGCCTAATCAGGAGGGATATGTTGTTTATATTCGGGTGTTGTTTTGAAGTGTAACCAACAGGCCCATGTGGTCGAGAAAGTCTCCACTCTCTCCTGGGAAATGTGAATCAGCTCCTCCATGTCACAGATTCTAGAGACCGTCAGAAACCATTCTTTCAGCGAGGGGCTTTGGGTGGTACGCCAGTGTCTGGGAATACAGACTCTAGCAGCGTTGATCAAGTGCATGGCTAGAGATTTGTAGTATGTTCTCCTGGGGAGTGACGTGTGGTGCAGGAGGAACTGTGCCGGTGTGTAATTGAGGGGGTACGTGGTAATCGAGGAGGTAAGTCTGTGGACTTCCCTCCAAAAGGTTTGGATGTGGGTGCATTCCCACCATATGTGAATCATGGTCCCAACTTCAGTATTGCACCTCCAGCACACGTTGGGGGTAGATGGTGAAAACTTGTGTAGAAGGGATGGCGTTCTATACCATCTAGTGAGCACTTTGTATCCATTCTCCTGGATGGCGATATTCAAGGAGCCCCTATGTGCGTATTCGTACACTCTAGACCATTCTGCGGGCGTCAGGGGGTGAGATAGGTCCCTATTCCAAGACTCTTGAGATGGGGAGAGGGGGAGGTCACCAGGTTCATTCAAAAGGTTGTAAAGGAGGGAGATAAGGTGTCTCTGAGGAATCTTATTGTGACAGAGAGCCTCGAACGGGGTGAGGTGTCTTGTCCAGTTGGCAGTTCTGGAATGCGTGGATAGGAAGTGGCAAATTTGCCTGTAGGTCCAGAAGGAAAAGGATGAGGTATTCGAAATATTCCTGAGATCTTCTACCGAGGCGAGCTTGCCTTCGGGGAAGAATTGGGTAGCAAGGACTTCTTGGAAGGGCCATTCCTGTTTAAGGAAAGAGGGATTCTCCCCTGGAGGAAAGTCTGGGTTTCCTCTCAGTGTGGTCAATGGACCGGGGGAGGAAGCTAGGAGTCTGCTAGCCTGGGGGTTCCTAAGGAGCATCAAAGAGGTGTAGATAAAGGGGTGTGGGGTTAAGGTCGTGGGCCATTGTCCCGGGAGTAGCCATGGAAGGAGATGTAGTGGGGTAGGTGAGAACGCGTTTTCGAGAGAGACCCAGACTTTCACATGGGGGTGGATGTTCCAGTCAGCTATCCTCGTGAGATGACAAGCTATATAATATTTGTAGAGATCCGGGAGTGCTATACCCCCCATGGGTTTAGGAAGTGTGAGTCTGGTGTATTTAATTCTAGGGGGGGCCCCTTTCCAAAGAAAGGTGGAGCAGGCCTTCCTATATGAGGAAAAAAATCCCTTTGGGATTGCCATTGGGATGGTTTGGATTAGGTACAATATGCGTGGGAGTATGATCATTTTGATCAGAGCTGCTCTACCAAACCAGGAGACATTAAGTGATGACCACTCTTTCAGATGTTTTTGTGCTTCAGTCAGGGCAGGGAGAAAGTTGAGGGAGTACAGGTCCGAGAGGGAAGTGGGGATCCGGATCCCGAGGTAGGTGATGGCAGTCTTTTCCCAGTGGAATGGGAAGGCCTCTTGGCAGTGCTCCACTTCCTGGGTGGGGAGGGAGATATTTAGGGCATGGGATTTGGAATAATTAATTTTAAGATTCGAGATAGAGCCAAAGGCTTTAAGGTCTAGAAGGAGAGATGGCAGGGATGTGCGTGGGGCTGAGAGGGAGAGAAGGATGTCGTCTGCAAAAGCAGCTACTTTAAATTCCCTATCTTTGACTTGCAGTCCCTTAATATCTGGGTTCCCTCTAAGTTTGTTCAGGAGGGGTTCAAGGGAGAGGACGTATATCAGAGGAGAGAGGGGGCATCCCTGACGCGTACCGTTGTTGATGGGGAAGGCATTTGACAGGTGGCCGTTAACTCTCACCGCAGCTGTGGGGTTAGAGTATAGTGACATTATGGAGGTAAGCATTCGGTCCGCGAGGCCGATACCTTTCAGGACTGCCCGCATATAGTCCCAGGCCACTCTGTCAAATGCCTTCTCCGCATCAAGTGAAAGGAAAAATCCCGGGAGTTTGGACGATGTGAGCCAGTGGTGGAGGTTGAGGACTCGGATAGTATTATCGCGGGCTTCCCTGCCCGGGACAAAACCCACCTGGTCGGTGGAAACAAGGTCAGGAATTAGAGGGAGTAGTCTGTTGGCGATAATTTTTGCGTAGATTTTAATATCCACGTTGAGGAGTGATATTGGTCTGTAGTTAGCTACTTGTAGGGGGTCTTTACCCTCCTTGGGGATCACGGTTATGTGCGCCTCTAATAGTCTGTTCGGTCGGTCTTGGGGTATGGACAGGGCATTGAAGGTCTGTAATAGGTTCGGAGTGAGAGCATCTGCGAAGGATTTGTAGTACTGAAGGGTATAGCCATCAGGGCCAGGGCTCTTGCCTATTTTCATCTGTTTCATCGCAGACTCTAATTCTAGAGTCGAAAATTGTCCCTCTAGGGATTGTGCCTGTTGGGAGGTTATGGGTTTGGGGCCGTGCTGGGATATGAAATCCTCTATGAGTGACTGACGGGTATCACCTGAGGATCGGGGCGGTAAAGGGGGATGGAGGTTATACAGTTTGTGGTAGAAAGTCTCGAATTCCTTCGCTATGTCTTCACTCTTGGCTATGGTGGAGCCTTTGGAGTCTCGCAAAGAGTGAATAGTAGAGGAGGATTTAGCGTTCTGGACTGAGCGTGCCAGTAGGCGTCCACTCTTGTTGCCCTGTTCGTAAAATATACGTTGGCCTAGAATGTAACGTCGTCTTGTGCGTTTCCCTAATTCTTCTGTGAGGAGTAGGCGGGTTTGGATCAGGTCCTGTAATGTGTTTTGGGCCTGTGTCTGTTTATGGGAGAGTTCCAGTGTTTTCAGTTTCTTGAGGAGAGTGTTTACTCGTTCTTGGTGAAGTTTTTTGAACTGCGCGTTCAAAGTGATTAGTTCGCCCCGTATCACACACTTGTGTGCTTCCCAGAGGGTTATGGGGGAGATGTCTGGGTTAGTGTTTTCCTGAAAGTATAGTTTGATTCGCGAGCGTATAGATTCAAGGGCAACTGGGTCCTTTAGTATGGAAGGGTTAAACCGCCAAATCTTGGCTTTGGGACACGTTTCCGGGAATGATAGAGTGATCGTGATGGGGTGATGGTCTGACAGGAACATAGGTTCTATGGACGATTGGCTTAAGGTAGACAGGTCGGTCTGGGAGAGAAAAAAGAAGTCTATTCTAGAATATTTTTGGTGGGGAGGCGAGAAGTAGGTATAATCTTTGGATGAGGGGTAAAGGATGCGCCAGGCGTCGTGTAGGTTCAGAGTCTGGAGTTGGGCCTTAATTTGGCGTAGTGCCGCGTAGGTGAGAGAGGACGAGCCCGTTGACGTGTCAAGGAGGGGGTTTAGGGGGACGTTGAAATCCCCGCCCAGGAGAACTAAGCCGCTCTGGAATGAAGATAAAAGTGCACAGGTTTTTCGAAAGAAGGATACTTGGTGCTCGTTAGGACAGTAAATATTAGCTAACGTGATTGGCTTAGAGGCGTATGTTCCTTTAAGAAATATATATCTGCCTGCTGGATCCACTAGGGAGTCAGTCAGGAGGAAGTTTGCATGCTTCGAGATAAGGATCGATACGCCTTTCGACTTAGCGTCGGGATTGGTGGCGTGTAGAGCTGTGCGGTATGTGTGGTTGGAGAGCTTAGGTATGGCATCAGAGCGGAAGTGAGTTTCCTGTAGGAAAATGAAATGCGCTTTGTGCTTGGAGAGAGCGGAGAGTGTTTGCGATCTCTTTTCTGGGATATTAAGGCCTTTCACGTTGAGTGAGAGGCATTTCAGAGTCAGTGGGTTACTTTTTCCCATTTTGGGGGGGGGGTAGGTGTTGGCTGGGGTAGGGACCTAGTATGGCAGTAGGGCCCAGCTAAATGGGACGGTGGGGGCGAGGGTCACTCCCCTAGGGTTAGTCTGGAGTAGAGGCGAGAGTGGGTGGAGTACGGGGGTTTGTGGGTGAGAGGCCGGTTGGGGGGGGGGGGGTGAGAGGGAGAGGAGGGTTAGAGGAGTAGAGGGTGGTATAAAGTGAATGGGGGTTCAAGGGAAATGAGACTAGGCGGGTGGAGAAGAGGCGTAGAGGGTTAGTTTGGGAGGGGGGAAAGAGATGGAGAGAAAAGGTGTACCAGGGGTGGAAGTAGTTTAACTACCCACCTATAGGGTCTAAGAGGAGTTCCTGGTGTGTCGGCAGCGTCTCCAAGAGACTGCCGTGTGGGGGTATATGGTATGAACGGGAACCACAGCATGGCTGCGGCCCGGGAGTCCAGAGTGTGAGGGAGCAAATTCCTATCTGAGATAGGAGTCAGTGTAGCGTAGTGGGGAGCCTACCATTATGGGGAAGAGCCTATGTGGGAAGTCCACTCATATCATGTACAGTTACGTAGTTGCATACAAGGAAAGAAAAAAGAAAAAAAAAAAAAAAAGAGTAAAAATGCGAATGAAAATAAAAATAAAAATAAAAATAAAAATACAAATACAAATACAAATACCCCCTATGGAGGGAAACGTTCTAATAATGTACTGTAACCCGCTTATGGGGCCTAGGTAGATCAATTAAACATTGCCTGCAAGAAAAGCGGAACATAACAAAAATAAAAAAATAAAAAAAAAAACCCCTGCACATCAAACATTACTCATGTTAATAGCAACCTGTGAGAAGAGCCCTTAGGGAGAAACAGTTCCATACCAAGTCAGGCACATCCTGGCCTAAGGTAGTATTGGAAGTGGAGGGGGCATGGGGGGGAAATTATGGGATGGGGGGACTGAGGGACAGGGGGAGGGGAGAGAGAGAAGGGGATTAGGGAGGGGGGGGGGGAGTGGAGAGGGGGTAAACGGGGCAGGGCAGGGGAGGAGGGGGATGAGAGAAGAGGGGGAGGGGAGTGGGGGGGAGGGAGGGGGGAAAGCGGGGGGGGGGGGGGGGAGCAGAGGAAGGGAGGATTGAAAGGGTAGGGGGTACATTCCTGCATTGGAGGAGGGCTTTTGGGAGAAAGGGGGGAAATGAGTTACCTTGGCACCTGGTGATAGTCTGAAGTGAGGATAAAGGCGCTCTAGATCTTGGCGTGTGGTAACATCGTTTGGTCGGGCTGGACCAAGCCCTGTTTCCACCGGAACAGCACAAGGGGCTGGCAGAGCGCGGGCCGGAGCTAAAGATCAGACAAGGAAAACACATAAAAAACAACGTTTGTAATTGCATGAATCACAATGGGATTAGCAGAGGCTTCATATATTAGGATCAATACTTTGCCTGTGGGGCAGCGGGTGCTTTGTCAGCATCGGGGGAGTAGGGCTATGATGCGGGTGTGGGTCCCCAAATCAGGGGGGGGTCTGTGTCTCGAGGCTGTGGCACAACAGGTTGGGGATCAAGGGTGGAGGGCAGCAGCCTGAGTCTACTTATCTGAAGGGCTTCCACTCGGTGTAGTCCTTCTTGAGAGGCTGGCATAAGGAGGGGGATTCTCAGTCCCTGGGACCAGCACCCATGTCTGAGGAGAGGAAGTCCCATCTTCGCAAGCGTGGGGCGTCCTTCCAGCGTGGGGGATTTGTGCTGCGGGGCAAGAGAAGTTGCGAGACACTGCGCTGGTGTGGATCCGGGTGAACCTATGGTAAGCTGAGAGTGCAAGGAAGCGTTTCCAGGGTGTCCGCTTGCTGTGTGGTGATATGGCATCTACGTGCCTGGAAGACGTTGTCCTGTGGCTCCATGGTCGGGGCAGGGGAAGAACAGCATTTCGGCGAGGCCAGTCCGGCACAGCGCGGTCCGTGACGTGGGGTCCATGTCCACGGGCAGGGGGATGAGGGTGAATGAGGAGGCAAGGGAAGTCTCTGGGGGACCCTGAAGGGGTAGGGTCAGGGGAGGATCGCATGGGGGGTGTAGAGGGTTACTCACAGTCCGCAGCGTGCAGTCCGGGTAGCAGGCATTCCTTCGTCTAGCGGAACGCGTCACATGCGAGGGGGTGACGGGCTGCGTTGGTGCAGGTTTCGACGAGAAGAGCGGTCGTTCGGAGACAGCGGATCTGGTCTACGTCGTCTTGATCTCTGGCGGGCGGACTTCGGCGACGGGTTGAGGGAAACTGGAAGCCAGGGTTCCACTGGGAAATAAAGCGCGTACCACTCCGGAAGTTCAATGTTGGGCAGGTCAAGTTGGTCGCAGAAGGCTTGAAGGTCTTCCGGCGTGCGTAGTAGTGCAGAGCGCCCCCTGGCGGATGCAGAAAGACCAAACGGGAATTTCCAGCGATACTGTATATTCCTTGTCCGCAGGGCATCTAACAGTGGTCTGAGTGCTCTCCTATTCTGGAGGGTGATTTGGGAGAGATCTTGAAAGAGTTTCACCTCATTTCCATTAAAGAGTATGCACCCTCTTACCCTTGCCTTGCGAAGGATTTCCTCTTTGAGGGGGAAGTTGACAATGCAGCATATTATGTCTCTGGGGGGTTCGTTGTCTCGAGGGGGGGGACGGAGAGCGCGGTGTGCCCTTTCCATATCAATGGGGGAGTCTGCTGGGCGCTCGATCAGGTCATTAAAGAGAGCGCTGATGGTTTGTTGGATGGCGCCCGGCTCCACCGTTTCAGGGATCCCTCTCACCCTGATGTTATGCCTCCGTCCCCTATTGTCTAAGTCCTCCACGTGTCTGTGGAGTTCAAAAACTTGAGCTAACTGAGAGTCGTAGGCAGACTGTACCTGGCGGATGGCTGCCGCGTGCGTCTGTGAAGTCTGTTCCACGTTGTCAATACGGTGGGCAACTGCCAGGAGGTCCGTCCTTAGATCTGCAATCGCCGCTGTGACTGTGCTTTTTATGTCCGAGGCAACCTTTTCCAAATCGAAAAGACTGGGGGGTAGAGCCCCGCTGGGGTTGGGGGAGGATGCTCCCGGCATGGGGATAGCTGGCGGTCTGTCAGGCGAGGCCGCGGCTTGGGCCTGTGTCGGCACGTGTGGTGGAGCGAGGGCCTGAAGTTTCTGGGCTCGGAAGATCTCGGGAATGTTCCTCCCCAGGTGAGTATGGGGGTCTTTGGGGGTGCGGGGGGTGGACGAGCTCCTAGTGGTCCTGTGCATAGCAGGGAAGATGCGGTAGGCTCCCGTTTAAAGGGGGGTGGACGAGCTCCTAGTGGTCCTGTGCATAGCAGGGAAGATGCGGTAGGCTCCCGTTTAAAAAGGCTAGGATGTCCCGGGCACGCAGGAGCTCACGAGTCAAGCAGCCATCTCAGTCTCCGTCCAGGCCACGCCAGCCAACCCCCCTATAGAATTATAGTGAACAATCAAGCTTACCCCTGGCATTGATACAAGAGTTGTAATAGCATTGCGGAGGTCTTGGGGAGCAGCCGGGGCTCCAGGCTTATTCAAATAGCATTCTCTGTGACGGCCAGGGTGGCCGTTTAAGTAATTAGAAAGAAGTGGCAGTCAAGTATTACTCCTGGCCTCAACCTATGATGGACACTGGGCTCAGGATAGTTTCAGATCTGGTGGGGAGGAAGTGACACTCCAGGAGGGGTTCACCATGCAGGATTAGGGTGTAGTGGGAGCAGCAAGATGGCCGCATGCTCCGTGAGTAGGCCGAAGCCGCGGCCTTTCCTAGCGTCCACCCCCCACACAAAATTCAGACAGGCCCCAGATCCTCCGTCTATATTTTATGTTTGAAAAAAGGACTTTAGATTGCCAGATCTATCCAGGGAGGGGCCGTCGAAGGGGCTGTCAGCCTTAGGGGAGAGACAGAGTTTGTCTTCTTGTGGATTTCACTCACCACTTGATAGTAATGTAGGCTTGAAGAACAGCGTCCGCCCGTGGCTCACCCAGGCCGGCCGAGGGGAGTCCTAGGCGATCCGGCCTGGCTGTAGTGAATAACTGGGTCCTCCGGAGACTGGGGACAAATCCAGGAGAGCAACCGCTCTGGTCTCGGGCCGTGGAGGAGAAGCGCCGCGGCATCTGGAGCTGTAGTAGGCCGCAAGATGGCGCCGGGCGTTCCTCAGGAGGAACCTCACAATGGGTCCAGGGGTCTCTACTGGCTAAACTCTGCGGATGGCTGGCCGGATCGACTGCAAAGGTGGGCAGGATCCGCCACAAGTCAGTCAGGGGCTTCCAGGAATGTTTTGGGCCGGGATGGCAGTGGATGATCACTATCTGTGTGGAGCACAGCCTCCACACGTCTTCCCTATATCGCGTCTGGACACGCCCCCAGATATAAGTTTGTTTACTCCTCTTCCCCTCCGAAGATTCAGTAGCAGTCATAACTGCACACAGATCCGTTCCAAGATCCACTTATGTTATCTACGTTGACTTTCTTTATTTTGATTTTTTTTTTACTCTTTGTTCATCTTAAGCCCCATACACACGGTCGGATTTTCCGATGGATTCTGTCTTATCGGACAATGCTGTCGGAAATTCCGACCGTGTGTAGGCACCATCGGACAGTTTCCATCGGATTGTACTACGGACAAAGTTCTATCTCCTGCTGGATAGAATTTCTGACAACAAAGTCCGATCACACCAATTCCGATCGTGTGTATCGAATTCCGACGGACAAAGTGCCACGCATGCTCAGATCACATTACAAGACCAAAGCTATTGGCTACTAGCCTCTACGTAGTCCCGTCATAGGCAACAAACGTCACCACGTTCAGAATGATCGGATTTTCTGACAACTTTGTCCGACCTTGTGTATGCAACACCAGTGTCGGACTAAATCCGTCGGACAAAATCCAATGGATTTTGTGGTCGGATTTTCCGACCGTGTGTATGGGGCATTACTGTTCATTCGATATACTCAAACTCACGCAACTCCTCGTATTCATCCAATAAAGACACCCAACACCAACTGCATCCCTCAATATGGATTGACCCATTCCAGCAAAGATCCTGCGGATGCAGTGAGTACATGTACAATACGACCATACAAATATTTGCAACACCCGTGCAATGACAATTGCATACCTCTCTATTAATGCTCGGGGCCTAAATCATACCGGGAAAAGATTTTCCCTATGCAAAGAAGCAAGCAAACACAAAGTGGACATGTGTTCAGGAAACCCACTTCCAATTAAATAAAATTCCGCACTGTTCCCACAAGGACTACCCACATATATCCATGGCCTGCACACCACACCGCAAAAAAGGATGAGTCCTAATGGCCATTAACAACTCTTTCATTTCAACCAAAGGAGACATTTCTGGACGAGGGAGGGAGGTATCTGTATGTCACAGGAGACATCAACTCCAAACCTTATACCGTAGTCACACTATACTCCCCAAACTCCAACCAAATTTGTTTTGTGAAAAAAGTACTCAACAAAGGTAAATTTTATGAAATGCGGTAAAATCCTGATATGTGGGGACTTCAACGTAATCTCCGACCCAGCTATGGACACCACCACCAGTAAACCTAAAAGGTACAGTTTCTCTCCAAGCACTACTTCACATGGAAGAATTGTTTGATGCGTAGAGATGCCTTCACACCAATGAAAGGGACTATACCTTTTTGTCACACAGACACTGTTCATATTCACATGTTCCTAACAGATAAGTGGCTCCTACAACAAGTAGAATCCACTAAAATACATGACATCACGTGGTCAGACCACGCTGCAATAGCTCTGTCGGTCCAAGAATAGGGAGTCTCCTCTTCACCCCCCATCTGGCACTGCAATGTGCGATTATTACATGAACCACTAACCCACACAAAAATCTTGCAGCATCTTAAAAATGTATTACTCGACAACACAGGATCGGTAAAAAAAAAACCTTTATCCTTTGGAAAGCACACAAGGCCTATATGAGAGGCATACTTATCCAATTGGGGGCTAGAGAAAAACAAAAGGTATTCACAAACACTTACTAAATTATTGAATGACATCCATGACACTGAATCCCTAAATAAAAACTCGCCCCCACACCAAAGTGGAGGACCACCCAAAAAAAAAAAAAATTACATTAACAAAATAAAAAAAATAAAAAATTTAAAATTAAAAAAAAATTTAACATTTTTTTCACTTTCCTGAAACGCTGTTGCTACGCAGACTTCCTAATCTGCCTCTTCCTATTCCGCGGAACCTCCTCTTTGGTGATCGGCCCCATTGCCTTCTGGGACATGTGTGTGTCCCAGAACACAATGGGGCCATTCACAAAGCGCTGCACGACTCGTGAATGTGCAGTAGGAAACGGGCAGTGAAGCCGCAAGGCTCCACTGCATGTTTCCCTTCGTTAGGATGGAGGCGCCGGCAGCCGATCCGATGGACAGATCGGCCTCGGGGCCGCCGACATTGCGGGATCGTTGGACATATAAGTGTTCTTATTAAAAGTCAGCAGCTACAGTGTTTGTAGCTGCTGACTTAAAAAAAATAAAAAAAAAAGGAATGGCCGAAACGCCCCTTTAAACACACAAACTGACCACACTCAGGGAAACACTGAGGAAACACTTGTCCCAACAATATGATAAACATTTAAGACGCTTGCAACTAAACTACTACGCCTATGCCAACAGGACAGGAAAATACCTAGCAAACAGATTGAAAGCAGCATGCACAAAATCTAGACTAGAGTATCTAAAACACCCCACACTTCACCACAAAATTATAAACCCACAAGACATAGTGAATCAGTTCGCCAATTATTACAGCTCATTGTATAGCCTTCAAAATGATTCCAACACCCCCAACCAACCACTGAAAAAATACAATCATTCCTGCAGGGACTGAATCTCCCATCTCTCTCAGAACATTAACTGGCTAAACTAAACACTCCAATTACCCACCAAGAAATAGAGAAAGTCATAGACACACTCCCGAACGGGAAATCCCCGGGGCCAGATGGATTCACTAATGAATACCTCAAAATGTTCAAACACATACTATCACCGCACATGGAATAGATCTTTAACAAAGCGACCGAATCTGCAAATTTCCCCCCAGAAATGCTAAAAGCACACATAGTGACACTACCCAAGCCAGGAAAAGATCCCAACACCCCAGCTAACTTCAAACCAATATCCCTTCTCAACTCCGACATCAAAACATATGCAAATTATTGGCCAAAAGGTTAATGACCATCATTCCCTCAATCATACAAAGTGACCAGATGGGTTTTGTGAAGGGGAGACAAACCTTGAATGCAATAAGAAGAATTATAAATGTGATACACCATGCTGAAAAGCACTGAATGCCTTCTCTGCTATTTATTGATGCAGAGAAGACGTTCGACAGGGTCCATTGGACTTACATGAAACTAGTATTAACAAAGTTTGGTTTCAAGGGTTCCATTCTAACAGCTATGATGGCTTTGTATTCATGCCCGTGCGCACAGGTCTACTCATCTGGCTTCTTATCTACACCTTTCAACATATCAAACGGGACCAGACAAGGTTGTCCCCTGTCACCGACCATATTCAATCTTATGATTGAACCACTGGCTCAAGCAATTAGAACGCACTCCATGATCACGGGTTTCCATTTTGGATCTAGCATACATACTATACATTTTTTTTCAGATGACGTAATTCTGCTTCTGACCAATCCACTTTCACCCCTTAAACAAGCCCATCAAATCCTACTGGATTTTTGCAATGTTAAAGTTAACTTCACCAAATCCCTAATCTTAGATATGGGAGTACCACACCACATAAGAAAACTACTGCAAAAACAGCTACCATATATGTGGAGCGATAAAGATATTACTTACCTAGGAAACAAAATAACAAACACAACCTCTGCACTAGCTAAGGCTAATATGATTCCGCTACTAGCCAAATTGGAAACTCAATTCCATAGCAATGCCATTTGAGGGGAGGGAGACACAACCCATAGGGCGTCAACAGACTTGAGGACCTATACTGCTTCCTGCAGCACACTGCACCCAAAAGCCAAATTCCTCATGCCCTTTTTTTTTTTACATCCATTTGATAAGATCCGGTGAATGTATAGACTGCAGACCAAGTTGCGGCCTTGCAGATCTGAGCCATGGAGGCTTGGTGATGCACTGCCCCAGAAGCATTAACTGCTCCAGTAGAGTGCGCTTTGACATGAAAAGGTAAAATCTTACCTTTTAACCAGTAGGCCTGAATTATAACTTGCCAAATCCACTTAGCAATAGTGGATTTTGACGCTGCCTGTCCCTTCCTAGGACCCTCTGGCAGCATAATAAAACATCAGTCTTTCAGACCTGATCAGACCTGAGCAGTCGTCTTTAAATAGACCTTGACTGCTCTCACATCAAGACAATGTAGTGAGTTCCCTACCCTACCTGGTCTTTAAAAAAAAACGACGGTAGGACAATATCTTGGTTAAGGTAAAAACCTAAAACCACCTTAATAATTAAATATGGCTTCTTTACAGGAAAGAGCAGCCAACTCCGATACCCTTTTGCAGAGGGTATAGCAACCCAAAAACACAATTTCCCTTGTCTTAAGGACCAGGGGAGTGTGCTGTAACGGTTCAAATGGCTGTTTTTGCAATACCGACAAAAAAGTCCCAAGGGTTCAAGGGTGGTCTAATTGGTGGAATAAGCCGCCTTGCCCCTTGTATAAAAACCCCGAACCACAGAATGCAAAGCAAGCGGTCTTTGAAATAAGACAGATAAACCGAGACTTGGCCCTTAATAGTACTCAAGGCCAGCTTCATTTGTACTTGTAGAAAAAAAACAAGAATTCTACCTATGTTATATTTCCGAGGGTGCCAACCCTTGGATTCACACCAGGAAACATAATATATGACTCTGGAAGCTGGCTTCATTAATGAAGGTAGAAATCACTGACCCAGGGAGACTACGTCTCTGCAGAATGTGGGCTTCAAATAGCCAAACCGTCAAACTCAGAGTTTGTAAGGTAGGATGGAATATCGCCCTCTGTAAGAGTAGGTCCGGCCGTAGTGGAAGGGACTATGGATCCTCCACCGCCATCTTTACGATTTCTGCATACCAGGACCTTCTAGGCCATGCTGGGGCTTTCTTTTCAGCTTGATCCTGCAAAGAAGCTGTGGTACCAATTGAATAGGGAAATAAGCCCAACTCAGTAAAAACTGACCCCATGGGGTCACCACGCATCTGTCTTGCATGGATCCCTTGTCCTTGACATAAAGTTGACCAACTACATGTTAAACCTGGACGCCAAAAGATCTACGTCCGGGATCCCCCATCTTTGACATATAGCCAGAAAGATTTAGGGGTGAGGGGACCACTCCCCCGGGAACAACTGCTGGCGACTCATGTAGTCTGCCTGCCAATTCTCTATTCCCGGAATGAAGACTGCCGATAGGCAAGGAACATCTTTTTCCGCCCAAGCTAGAATATGGTCCACCACTCTCTGAGCTGCATGACCCTTAGTACCCCCATTGATAAAGGCCACAGCTGTTGCATTGTCGGATTGCATCCTGACAGGACAATCCCATAACCTGAATGTTCAGGGCTTCAGAGCCAGAGACGCTGCCCAAATCTCTAGGATGTTGATGGGCAAGACTTTTTTGGTTCTGGACCACTGTCCCTGGACAGTTGTCTTTTCCAGTACTGCTCCCCAACCTGAAAGGTTGGCATCTGTTGTTACCACTTTCCAGGTAACTGGTATAATGTTTTTTTCCTTCTGCAGATTCCCGGATACTGAGCACCAACTGAGGATCTGGAACACCTTTGGGGACAGCCGCATTGGCAAATCTAAAGCTTGAACCATTTTGTTCCAAGCAGACAGGATACTGTTTTGCAACAGTCTCAAATGGAACTGGGCATAGGGAACCGCTTCAAATGAAACCACCATCTTTCCTAACAACCTCATGATAAGGCGAATGGAGGGATCTCTTTTTGACCTGACCATCTATCCAAGCTTTCTTATGGCGATCTTTGCCTGAGGCAACAACACTTTTTTCTGGGCTGTGTCTATGATCAGACCAAGTACTCCCAGCCTTTTAGCGGTTTTAAGGAAGACTTCTCTAGTTTGAGAATTCAACCCATATTTTTCAGGTATTTGGTTGTAATGCCCACGCTTTGCTCCAAACGAGCCACTGACCGGTCTATTAGCAATAGATCGTCTAGGTACACCAAGACTGGTGTGCCCTGTGCCCTTAACCTGGCTAGAGGTGGGGCCAGAACTTTTGTAAACACCCAGGGGTGCTGTAGCTAGCCCGAAGGGCAAGGCTACTAGCTTAAAATGCTGCTGTTCTACCTTGAACCGCAGAAACCCTTGGCGAGTTGGTACAGGGACACACAGATATGCATCCCTGATGTTGATAGACACCAGAAGTTCTCCTCCTTGTAGGATAGAAACCACTGACCTGACCTGACCTTTGCAGATTTCTGGCCCCAGGACTTCTTTTGTGCCTGGGCCTGACCCTAAGGTTTTCCTCTAGACTCTGATGGCGGAGGCCGTTGCCACTGCCTAGAGGCGGATGCACCTGGCGCAGGAGAAATAGTCCACTTAAATGAAGGGCGTTTTATTCTTTTTGACTAGCAAAAGTACTTTTCACACTGGAAATCGTTTGGATGTATCTGTCCAAATCATCCCCAAATAGCCGATCCCCATGAAAAGGAAACCCAATCAGGAGTTTTTTGCATGGTGCTTCGGCTGACCAATTTTAACCACAGGATTCTATGAATGTGTACTAGCACAAACGCAAGGCTGGATGCCTGGTGAATAGAATCTTTAATGACATCTATGGCAAAACATAATGCTCTTGGTAGTTCGGCCAAATCCCGGGCTTGCTGTACAAGAACCTCTAAAGGACCTGTCTAAATTGGTCCTTTAGGAATTGACAGATGCCTGTTGCAGCAACTGCAGGCTGAGTAATGGCACCTGCCAAAGAAAAAGAGTATTTTAACAGAAAATTCCAACCTTTTATCTGTTGGATCCTTAAGCATTTGTCCATTGTCTACTGGACAAGTTAGACTTTTATTCACACTGGAAATCACAGCATCAACTGCTGGTACATTCCATTTTTTTGGTGAATTTCTCCTCCATGGGATAGAGAACCAAGAATCTCTTTGGAGGGAGAAAATGCTTATCCGAAGACTGTGAAGGTTTTAAGGAACCCAAATAAGAAACCAAACTTTCAGCTGACTCAGTTAGGGGCAGCATGAAAGGGGAACAAGCCATCTCCGTAAGAGATTGCACCAGCAATTTCTCTGATTGCGAGGCTGAAAAGGGTTCATCTACCGATGTTTCCTCTGCAGAGGAGTAATCGTCTTTCCTCCTGATTGCCTGATGGTAACACCTCCTCCTGTACCCACTGTACCCTTTGTAAAGGGTCTAAGGCGGGGAGGGGTATCTACCACGCTTCCTATCCCTTTGGATGGAGGATGAGATTAAAGCCGCTATTCTTCCTTCTAGGCCCATCAGGGTGGAGGAAAAGGCATCTTCAGTGACGTATACAGGGGCTGAGATGTGAGAAGCGGCTGCACCACCAATTTGTTCCGATGACTCACCCTGGCTTGCCACATATGATTTTTAGGAGAGGATAACAGTGTGGAAACACACCTGGAGTTCCCAGCACCTAGGGGTGAAATCTTTGGTACCTTTTTTGAGGTCTTTGTGGTGTCTTTTTTGGCAGACATAGTCCTAAGCACAAAAAGCAGAGGCGCTATTTAAATGCACTAATCGCTGAACAATAGTCTGACAGCATAATACCGCTAATACAAGTTCAGCCTAGCAGTGGGAAAAATGTCCTTTCCATATTAGGAATGCCCGTTTTGCACCCTTACATGCCCCACCACTTCTGTGTCCTGAGTGTAGCCAGCTTGCTTCTCCTTACTACACAGCCAAGGAGAAACTTCTCCAGGTAATGTCTCCTCTCTGCGCTTGCGTCCTCATGAACATTGTATCTTACACAAGGCCCCACCCCCTCCGTACACCCAGCCCCCCTTTCTTTTGAAAATGATAAATGTTAAACTGCGTGCACGCGGGTGGCCTTCGGGTCCCGCAGACCCAACACAAAGGGGGGGGGGGGGGGAAGAGGCAGAGCCTAATGGCACCTAGCAGGAGAGCGATACCTCTAAAACTGAAAACCAGGACCTCTGCACCCCCTGTGGGGGGTATTACAAGGGGAGCCACAACAATTGTTGATCCCTAACCCCTCTTGGTCCCTCTAGGGGGGAGAAATGCAGGATTGCAGATCTTTTGCCTCAAGAGAAATCCCCACTGTGCAAGCTGCTGCTGCCGCACACAGACTGACATTGAGCTGAATTGAAAGACAACAGATTAAGGTATGTGCATATAATCCCTCTTGTGGAGGATTAAGGCATGGAAACATCTTCCCTAAGGAAGAAAAACCATTAGGTGAACTTTTTTAGTTCCTAGGCTTCTTCCCTTACCTTATCCTCGCTGCAGGTTTCTGCTGAATTAACAGACAGATCCAACCTTCACCCATTATGGCGGGCTGTGTTAGCAAACCTTCAAGGACCGAGTCCCTTTTTATCGGGGTTCCACTCCCTTGGACCTGTTTAGCAACCCTGAGGAAAAACTTTAGGTGAGTAATGAGAGCATGACCAAAAAAGCCTTGGGTCTCGGAGTCCAGTCCTGCAAGGAGAGGCGTTACAAGCAAAACCTTGTGCTTTGTATACGAGGCCCAGGTACCATACACCTTGGCCTCAGTGGCACTTTGGATGGATCCGGTCTGTGGAGGCTATTTAAATCCAGGAAGGATCCCTCCTGGAGCTCCTCAGAGCACATCTTCACTCATGACCAACACCTTAGACACTGGAGAAATAACTGAGGTGCTCCCGGTATGGGAGGGTTATACAGGGAGGCAACTTCCTGTTTAGGGTGTGCCAGTGTCCAGCACCTGAAGGTGACCTATAACCCACATAATAATTACTATGGTGCTCTGTGTCCCGTGATGTACGATAAAGAAATAAAAAAAATAAAAGGTTTTGCCTTTAGTTCTACTTTAAAGTGGATGTAAACCCCATTCGTGAAAATTGACCTGGGCACATATATCTGTAGTGTTTACTTATCTCTCTTCAAAGCCCCGTGTCCAGTGTCATTCTGCTGCTTCATTCCTCTGTTATCAGCATAACTTCTGACAAGCTCTTTGACAGGAGATAAAAGCAGCTGGATATTTGTGTCGGGTGGGTACTATAAATAGTTTAGCACAGAGCTTGTCTATTCACAGAACAGCTTGGCAGGTTTGTTCCTTCCTCTGCCTATGTGGAGGGGGGTGTGTGCCTTTCCTCCAATCATTTCCCACTCAGTGTATGCCCAGACTCCACACCCAGTGCTGGAACAGGAAGAAACAAATCTAACACAACGATCACTTTCTAAACAGTGCATAAAGCTGGAGACAGAAGATATACATGTAAAACGTATGTAGGAGGTTTTTTTTATCTCTGTATATCATCTGAGGCTGTTCACTTTACTGGGTATATGTGAGGGTTTACATTCACTTTAAGTCTTATCTGATGTATTCAGATAAATAGATGTGTACAGTCTGCATATAACAGAAAACAAATCACACTGATAATTAGTAACTTCTCTGGAAAAAAACACCTGAAAATACCAATTTATTACAGCAATGTGATTATTCAGATTAAATATTTACCTCAAACTCTTGATATTGTGTAGAGCCGGTATAAGTTTCCTCAATCCTTCACTCGGAATATTACATGACTTTAGATTTACTTCTGTCTCTCTGCAGGATTGAAGGATAAAAGACAGCACAGAGCAGTCCAGAGGGCTGAGGGGGACCCGAGAAAAGTCAACTTTGTTTGATCCAATACATTGTGCCACCAGAGCCTTATTTCTGCTCTCATTGACATAGTAGAATACATTAAGAATCTCTCTCTTGTCTTCTGTAGATTTGTCAGATCTTTGGTCTGTGATTTTCTTCTGGATCCAGGAGATGACATGTCTGGCAGCCTGAGTAGACAATTCTCCCACATAAGACTTTAACATGGCTCTAGTAGAAGAGTCTGAGAGACCGCTGAGGAAACGGAGGAATATTTCAGCACGGCCGTCTTTGTAAGATTCAGCCTTATCAAGTGTTTTCTGTAATGTTTCAGGATTATTGTTCATAAAGTGGACAAAAGCAGCAAAAAACTCCTGAAGAGTGAGATGTAAGAAGGTGTAATCCACATTAGGAGGCTGACCAGATTCCATCATGAAAGATGAAAAGACATGATTATCATTTCTCACACTGAATGACTCCAGATGACGCTCATCAAATACAATTGTGTGATTCATGACTCCATGTTCTGCCATCCACCCAATAGAGGTTAGCAGTTCCTGGGCAGTGTGGCCACCATCTTTATTCTGGCTGTGATTGGCCAGAATGTTGGAGACAAAAGTCACAAAGAGTTGTGTCACGGTTTTGGGTAATGATGTCATCAGCTGATCAGTGATTGTTGGTTGGGATCTGAAGCACATTGATAACACTGTACAGATGATCCAGCAGTATGATGGGATATAACAGAAAGTGTACAGCATGTCATTCTCCTGCACATGATGAAAAGCCTTTCCTGATAATTCCTCATTTCCAAAGAAATTGTTAAAGAAGATCAGTCTGTCTCCATGGAGAAATCCCATGATCTCAGCTATTCTCTGGAAAACACTGGTATCAACTGATGCCACTCTGGTTGGGCGGCTGGTTATCAGTACAGAGCAACCCTTAAGAAGACTCTGCCTCACCAAACTGTCCACAATCTCACCAAAATGTGATCTCTCTTTTGGATTGGACAGTTTACTTGAACTGAAATCCATTTGGTGAATACTTTCATCTAATCCATCAAATATAAACAGCAGTCTCTCTGGATCTTGTAAAATATATCCAATCTGACTCTCCAGGTGTGGATATTGTTGAAGAATCATCTTCTCCAAGCTGACCTCTCCCAGTCTATTAAGGTCCCGGAATCTGAAGAAGAAGAGAAAGGCAAATCTCTGGTAGTGTTTTCCGGTCACCCAGTCATAGACAAACTTCTGCATCAGTGTGGTCTTCCCTATTCCTGGCACTCCGCTCACCATTACTGCATGTGGTACACATTGTGACTGGGGGTTCCATCGAAACAGCTTGTTGGGGGAAATGTGTTCCAGTCTAGTTTGTGTTTCCTTCAAGCATTCCTCATGTTTTACCCCAGTCTGTATTAGCTCATTCTGGGGACGCTGCCTGAACTGATCAGTGGAGACTACAATCAGATTCACATAACGCTCATTGATGAGGAATCTTTGTGGTTCCAGGGTAGTTCCTGGGGGCTTATGATCCACCAGAGTCTCAGTCTTCTCCATTAGATATTGTTTGTGCTTTTTCTGAACATCTGGAAATATAATGGAAATATTTTATGGATCAGGTTAAAGCAGAAGTCAAGAATGTTGATATCATTTTCTTCTGTATTGATCATAATATTAGTTTGGTTTTATCATTACTACATTTTAATTTCAAATGCTCACGATACAGGTTACTTTGTGTGGTCATCCATATTACTTGAAAACAGAGATTTTTTTTTCTCAGCAAAATATACACTTTTTTTTATCCTTTTAAAGACATTGCAAGTACAGAAAAATACCGGATATACTTGTACCCTAAATAACTCTTAGGACAGTTGTTTGATGTCATAATGTAGAGAATAAGATTTCCTTTCATTTGAGCAATCCTCTTTTATTGTTCAGTTAGAGAAATCTTGACAAAGTCTTGAAAACTTTGTCAAAAACGCCCCCTTGCTGTGAGTGATTTACATATCATGCACTAGCCTGAGACAGGTTATCATCAGATCACTGGATGTTCTACTCTGCCCAGCTCTGACTACATACATGTCCCCTAAATCACTTGTCTGTCTATAGTCTGCTGACTGTTCACTGCATCCCATGATGAGAAACATTCAGTCAAAACACAGTAAAGCTGGGAGAGCTGGAGGGGAGGGGGGTGTGAATTGTGAACTTTTTACACAGGATGTGCCCGTCTCAGGCTAGTGCATGAGATATGTAAATCACCTGTCACTCACAGCAAGGGGCGTTTTTGAGAAAGTTTTCAAGACTTTGTCAAGATTTCTCTAACTGAACAATAAAAGAGGATTGCTCAGGCCTTGAGTAAATCTGTGTGGCAAGACTGGGCTCAAATGAAAGGAAATCTTATTCTCTACATCATGACATCAGAAAAAAAATAAAAATAAAATGTTTGGGTTTACATCCACTTTAAGTGAAAAAACATAATAAATTGCCAAAATCAGTAACAAAAATGTGACAGTTCCCTACACCAAATAAGTGCTTCAATATAGATATCTTCTAGTTCTTTTCACCACTGTTGCTCAAAGGGTAGATGCCAACTCATCAGAGGTGTTTGACACCTTTTTGTACAGAAAGGTCAAAAAACACCTTTTGAAAACCTGATTGGTTCCACAGCTTTAACCACTCCACTCCAGTGATCCCTCAGGGTATGGCTTAGATGGGTGAAATGACTCCACAGGAGACATAATTAAAAGGATTCCATAGTGTAATATGTTTATTTGGTAATAAAAACAAGTATAAAATGATTTCACTCACATCTTACTGTGCCTCCATACCGGCACTAGGTGTATACATCATGTGTGGCTGGAGCCTGTTACTCCTGTGTTGGTGTGCAGTTCATGCTTCGCTCTCAGTGGCAGGCCAGTTGGGTAGTCACACGCGACCCGGAAGTGACGAATCCCCCGCTCTGACGTACATTGCACCATACTTCTTCAGAAAGTATGGTAAAACGTGCATCGGAGCGGAGGGATTCATCATTTCCAGGGTCCCGTGTGGTTACCTATCTGGCCTGCCACTGAGAGCGAGGCGTGAAACACACGCCAATGCCAGAGTAACAGGCCGGAGTAAATTTCATGTGTGTATGTGCCGCCCTTTCTAATTTGTTGCCCTCGAGTCCTGTCCCTGAACTATTTACTATATTCCAAATAAAAATTGGAAATGTTTTTTGCCTTAATAATCTACCTTAAATCACATTGCTAATTGCATATTGTATTTGCTTGTAGCATAAATGCTGACATTTGCACTTAACCACTTGAGGACCAGCCTCCGCAGTTATACTGCAGCAGGTTGGCTCCCCTGGATGAGCCATCATATCTGTACGTCGGCCGATTTAAGAGCAGTATTAAAAAATATGAAGAAGAATACATATCGGTCTAAACTTAGGAAGAAATTTGTTTTTTTAAAAAACATTTTGGGTATTTATTAAATTGTAGATCTTATTTTGTTTTTTGCGCAAAAAATTAAAACCGCAGAGGTGATTTTGTTTGGGTACAGTGTCGCACGACCGTTCAATTGTTAGTTAAAGAAAAGCAGTACCGTATCGCAAAAAATGGCCTGGTCATTAAGGGGAAAAATCTACATTACAACCCGCTGATCAGAGTTATTAATCCCTAATATGACAACTCCCCCTCTCCATGCCACCGCTTCCTTGTCCCCAGCCTCTCTACCTCCCTTCCACCTAAAACTACTCCCCCCACTCTCCTCTCCTATCCCCTTCAACCCCCTTCTCCCCTCCCCTGACCCCCCCCCTACACCCGATCCCCCACAGCCACTATCATAAGTCGTCGCCCCTGTAATCCCCCGTGATCACTGTAATCGCTCCTATATGCCCACTGACATCTGATAATAGTAACTGCAAGAGTTACTATGTATCGGACTGTCAGTTTATGAATAAATGGAATCTCTATACAGATTTTATTCATTCAAGTAAAATACGAGAAATAGAATATCTTCAGTCCCCTTCTCGGTCTCAAAAAAAGGGATATGGAGGTCTGTTTAGACCTATGCTATTTCACCAAAGACCCCCCAATGTAAAAAATAAAAAATGATATCCACCATTAATCAAACAGTCGCTGAAGACGTAATCAGGAAACGTGTCAGGGCGTGGCCACGCAACGTTACAGTCAGACACAGCAAGCTCTTTCCGGGACTCATCCAGCCATTCGTGCAGAGACAACGCCGGTCGTGGGTGAGGCAGAGGCTATGCTGTACTGAACTGACATGCCTATATACTTTTTTTATCTGATTTTAATGTAAGTGGGACTTGTATATGGGGCATGAAAATGTGCAATAAATGGTATAACACTATGTGAGCCTTTTACGTGTATCCTTATATGCTGATGCCTATTGATGAGATCCTGATCTTAATTGAAGGAGTAGGAGGTCGGAGTGCAAGGATTGGCTTAAAGTGATATCCACATTAAGGCTCCATTTTATAGCATCTCTGGTAAGCAGCCAACTATTGGGGAGTGCACAAGGTGGAAACGGTGACAGTGTAGGAGAAAAGCACCTTTAACCTGTTACGTCTTTATGGTGGATTGGACATTATTGCTGACACCGCTCTCTCTCCCTACCTCCTGTTCACTTTCAGTCTGAACATTGTTTCTGTATTGACAATTATGTGCATGTTGACCAGTGGAGACATTTCTGAAGCAACAGTTAACCCTTCCTAATAAGAGGACCTCTGAACTCAGATTCTGAGGGGGTCCATCTGTGCATATATATTGTTTTAAACGTATTGAGTTGTATTTCCTCGTTTTTAGTTTAGTTTACCTTTCATGAGCAAACACCACTGTTTGATTAATGGTGGATATCATTATTTTTCAGTTAGGTCACATAGCGCTGTTAATGTTTGATATCCAATCATTTTTTTGTATCGTATGACATTGACCGTGGGTTCATAACAGCAGCTTCCAGCATTTACTTTCTGAGTGTATACAACACTATTTTGTTCATCTTTTTATTGTTTTATTTATTTTTTCCATTAAGGGCTGGGATCAAGAATATTTATTATTTCTGAGCTGTGCATATTTAAAAACTAAAAAAAGTTAAAAAAAAAACAAACAAACCACACTCACCCCTCCACGATGACGGTCCCCCCCAGAAATCACCCCTCCACGGATCCCTCAGCTTCTCCTCCTGGCCAACCCGATCCATCCTGATTGGCCAGGTGGAGAAGCCGGAAGACAAGTCGGTGGGTTCGGGGTGCAATGCTCTGCGACCCAAGCCCAACCTTTTTCAAGCCAATTAGAGCCTCAGGCTCTAATCATGTGGCCTGAAAAAAAAAAAACCTTATACAAACGTATGAGTCCGGTGCCCTGAAGGGGGGTGGCACCCCTGCTCCCACAATGGACTGGCCTCTCCTGGAGCTGAGCAGGCAGATGACAGGTCCGTGTCTGCTCCACTGATGCAGAGCGGACACGGACACAGCCCACTGTTCTCTATGGGGCGATCAGATAGAAACTGACCACCTATCCATTTCCATTGGATGCCATCTGATCTGATCTGCTAGATAGATGGGGAATGGAATCCCTATCTGTCAGTTTTTAGCAGACTGGATCGGATGCAGGCGGGTGTAAACAGACATATGTCCATCTACATCAGTCTCTTCATAGAGAACAATGGGTGGTCTGATTTAGGCCACCTGAAAAACAGACAGGCAGACCCAATCAGTGTGCTTGTGTGAAAGGGGCCTAAGGCCTTGTTCACACAGGGCATACACAACATACATTTACAGGGATGCACAGGTGTTCCGTGCATCTCTGTGCAGGCCGTCCCATTGATGTCATTTGGGATGTAGCAACTATACCAACAGAGCCGCTGCTCCCAAATTTTACATCCATATAGGTCCGCATGCATGTCCCTGAGCTCACACTGCCTGCGTTCGGGGTTGTGTACCCACATCCATTAGGGATGAGCCGAACACCCCCCAGTTCGGTTCGCATCAGAACATGTGAACAGGCAATAAATTTGTTCGAACATCTGAACACCGTTAAAGTCTATGGAACTCGAACATGAAAAATCTAAAGTGCTAGTTTTAAAGGCTTATATGCAAGTTATTGTCATAAAAAGTTTTTGGGGACCTGGGTCATGCCCCAGGGGACATGTATCAATGCAAAGAATTTTTTTAAAAAATAATGTTTTTTCAGGAGCCGTGATTTTAATAATGTTTAACCGCTTCCCGACCGGCGCACAACGATGTATGTCGGCAGAATGGCACGCACAGGCATAAGGGCATACAGGTACGTCCCTTTGAATTTGCCGCCATGCCATCGCTGGTCGGAACCTCCGTGAGTCCAATCCCGCGGACTCGATCGCTGTGGGGATACCCGCGGTTGTCTCATGGGGAGGAAGAACGGGGAGATGCCAATGTAAACAGCATCTCCTAGTTCTGCATAGCAACAAGTGACACTGATCTCTGCTCCCTGTGATTGGAGCAGAGATCAGTGATGTGCAAAACACAGCTACGCCCCCCACAGTTAGCAACACGCCTCTAGGACACACTTAACCCCTACACTGCCACCTCCTGGTTAACCCCTTCACTGCCAGTGTCATTTACACAGGAATCAGTGCATTTGTATAGCGCTGATTGCTGTATAAATGGCAATGGTCCCAAAAATGTGTCAAAAATTTCCGATGTGTCCGCCATAATGTCGCAGTCACAATAAAAATCGCTGATCGCCGCCATTACTAGTAAAAAAATAATTATTAATAAAAATGCCATAAAACTATCCCCTATTTTGTAAACGATGTATGTAGAAGAATACTTATCGGCCTAAACTGAGGGAAAAAATGTTTTTATATGTTTTTTTTGTCACTCTTTTTTTGTTTATAGTGCAAAAAATAAAAAACGCAGGGGTGATCATTTGTGGGAAAAAAAGGACGTCAATTTTGTTTGGGAGCCACGTCACACGACCACGCAATTGTCAGCTAAAGCGATGCAGTGCCGAATCGCAAAAAGTGGTCTGGTCTTAAGCCAGCAAAATGGTCCAGTCTGAAAGTGGTTAAAGTGAAACAATAAAAGTGAAATATTAGTTTAAATTTCGTACCTAGGGGGTGTCTATAGTATGCCTGTAAAGTAGCGCTTGTTTGCCGTGCTTAGAGCTGTCCCTGCACAAAGTGTAATTTCTGAAGGAAAAAAAAGTCATTTAAAAGCACTCGTGGCTATAATGAATTGTCAACTCCCAGTAATACAGAGAACAGTCATTGAAATTCATTGATGAAAAAAAAAAAAAAGACGTGGGGTTCCCCCAAATATCCATACCAGACCCCTCAGGTCTGGTATGGATTTTAAGGGGAACTTCATGCCAAATCTAAAAAAAAAAAAATGGCATGGAATTCCCCCCAAAAATCCATACCAGACCTTTTATCCGAGCACGCAACTCGTACAAGCGCCCAGGGGAGGACTCTTCGGAGGAGGGCCAAGAAGCTGGCTGCTCGGTAAGAGCCTGGGAGCTGAGTTGTATGGACACACTTCTCACAGTATCGCCAAGAAGGCTGAGAGATCCAGGTACTGTGGGAAAGGTTCCTACTTATCTTCAGATACAACCTAGTCTGTGGCGGAGACTTTACTAACTTTCCGGATCACATGTTGGCTGCTAAATCTATGGTTGGAGGTTTATCCAGCAGTGAAGCGCCCAGTTGCGAGTGGCTATTCTCTGGGTTATCCAAGAGACATTCGATTGATGTCTGCAGTTCTAAGTGCCTGAGTTTTATCACCAGTGCCCTCTATTCCCACCTGAGACTGTGTTATTGTTGGATGTTACACCTGCAGAATAAAAATCCTCAAAAAGGACTTTTGTGTGTCAGCTTCTAAGTTACTGGGTACTAACCCTGGGAACCCCTAGACAACAACCAACGAGGTAATTGGTAAGACCAGAAAATTCAAGGTAGCCCCTAGGGGCTATGGCCGCTACACATCCGTTTCCGAGCCTCGGAACTGGCTAGCAGTGTTGGTCATCTTACTTTAAAAAAGTAATTAGTTAAGTTACAAATTACTTCTCCCAAAAAGTAATTGCGTTAGTAACTCAGTTACTACATTGGAAAAGTAATTAGTTACGCAGCAAAGTAACTGACTTTTTTTTTTCAAATATTCTATACGTGTAACTAAGGGGCGGGTCTAGTATTACTGTAACCAAGGGGCGCATTTATTATTATTGTTATATATCGTGTAACCAAGGGGCTGCTCTATTATTACTCTAACCAAGGGGCAGATCTGTTATAGCGTGTAAGCAAGTGGCGTGTCTATTATTATTATATCGTGTAAGGGGCGGATGGCTACAGAAGAGGGCGAATGTTAAATTAATGGGCAGAGCTCGATATATAACAATAATAATAAATGCGCCCCTTGGTTACAGTAATACTAGACCCGCCCCTTACTTACACGATAGGTGCCCCTTGCAGAGTAGCACGAGCATCAGGAGCGTGCGGCATTGCCTCGTACAATTACATGTTAACTGCACCTGCGCGGTGTAGAGTTCACTAAGAGCTGTTTAGGTTCGGCAATTTTCGGAAGCTCCGTAGTCCTTCGTACTGCGCAAGCCCTGCGCCTGCGCAGTACAGGGGGTCCTTATCCGGCGGGGGAACTTTTTCGGCAGGACACTGGAATTACACTACTGCCATCTAGTGGCGGTAGATGTAATTGGGGTAACTAAGCCAAAGTAATGGGAACTGAGTAACCATGAGGGGAAAAGTAATCAGTTAGATTACTAGTTACCCTCTAAAGTAACTGCGTTAGGTAACTCAGTTTATTTTAACTCAGTTACTTACATCACTGACTATGGCTGCAGTCTCTCACCATCTCCTGTACTATGTCTTCTCTCTCTGACCGTCTCCTGTACTATGTCTGCAGTCTCTGACTGTCTCTTGTATCATGTCTGCAGTCTCTAACCATTTCTTGTATCATGTCTGCAGTCTGACCATCTCCTGTACTATGATTGCAGTCTCTGACTGTCTCTTGTATCATGTCTGCAGTCTCTGACCATTTCTTGTATCATGTCTGCAGTCTCTTACCATCTCCTGTAGTATGATTGCAGTCTCTGACTGTCTCTTATATCATGTCTACAGTCTGACCATCTCTTGTATCATGTCTGCAGTCTTTGACCGTCTCCTGTACTATGTCTGGGGGCTCTGACAGACTCTCTAACAGAAGCCCTCTGTGTGTGCATCAGAGAGACTCCCCTCCAGGTCTCATTAGTGTACCCTCTTCCTGTATTTTCTTTATTGTTAAAAGATCATGGGAGGATCCCAGGGTAACCAAGACTGGTAAGATGACCACGCCCATGTGGGGGCATCAGAAATATTTCTGCACCCAGGCGTCTGTGACCCTAGGATCTGCCCTGTGTGTCCATCAATGAACTCAGAGAAAGGGATTTTACAGTGATTTAAAAAAAAAAATTAAGAGACAGATGCCTGATGTTGGAATGCTTAGGAGCTGCTAACCACCCTGGTGGAGCACACGGTAAAAGGGAAGGGAGGTTTCCCCCGATGCTATCACGGCACTGTAGCAACATCAGTATTCTTAGAGCCGGGGCTGTATGAGAGGCCTCCCTCTACATGTAAGGCTCTGACACAAGGTAAGAACAGCCCGCAGCAAAAGCCAGAAGAAAATAAGCAAAGGGCTGGCATGAATGAGTTAACTGGCCATTCAAGTGCTGGCCGTTTAAGGTAGGGGGTGGAGCTTGGGTAAAGTTAGGAAGGTTCAGCCCTCCCCAGCATCAGTGCGTCTGCAGGAAAGTTCCAGGGAGGTCAGTCTATGGAGGAGCTCCTGAAAAACATCCGGGCGGCGGCGAATGGGGAGGCCTGGATGCGGGCCCAGGTAGACAAAGCCTTGGGGGTGGTGGTGGGGGGTCGGGGGGAACCCATCGACACTGGCCGGGCGCGTCGCTCCCGCCCTGCCAAAGCGGTATTCCCCGGATGGACACAGGGCCGCAGGAGGCCCAGGGGACAGACAACAAGTGTTTGGCGCCGAACCGCCGGCTAAGCAGTCGGCGAGGGGGGGTTCCAGGACAGCAGGATTGCCAGCTATTGCAGGGGGGAGCCCAAAAACTGGCGGAATGGCGCCGGCACCACGTGGAGCACAATGCAGGCCTCAGGCCTACCCCAGGACGTGGCCGGGGCCTCAGCAGAGCGGAGGACCAGGACAAAGAGGCCTGAGAGCGAGGGGGCGAATGGGGGGGCCCACACAGTGACACGAGGACTGAGCGGGAGGAGGACAACTGGGGAGACCCAGGCAGAGACCCAGGGTGGCGGCCCGCCATCTGGGGGAGGATGGAGGACTGGCCGGAACAGGAAGGGAACACCTGGGGGGACCCAGGTACCTGAAGTGGCCCAAAAAGACTCCTAGGTTGGGGGTCCGCCTGCGGGGGGAAGAGGGACGTCTGAGGCGGGAGGCGGTCGGCCTGGTCAGAGGTCGGCGGCACGCGGGGCCAGTGCGAGTCGGCCCAGCGTTAACATTGCCAGCCAGAGGGCCGGAGGCGGTCCGCCTGCCCAGGCGCAGGCAAGGGGCGGGATCCGTGCGGCCGGCGACCAGGGAGTGCAGCCAGTAGGGGCCAGGGGTGTTCTGCCCAGGCCCGGGAGGTCACCGCAGGGGTACAGAGGCGAACAGCCTAACCCCAAGACACCACCACAGGAAGCAGCAGTGATCGGCGACAAGGGCCCAAAGAAGTGCACCGCCAAGACAGCGGAAGGGAGGAGAAGGAGCCAAAGGGAGCGGAGCTCGTCTGCATCCTGGGGCGAATCCCCTGGAGGGAAGGCTATGTCCACAGCGGGTGATGTCACGGAATTGTCCGAAGGCGAGCTGTCGAGATCCGGGGACGAGGTCGCAGAAGGACGGTCGGCGACGTTGAAAGCGGGACCATCGGCTGGTGGGATCTCTTCCAGGCAGCCCGGTAAGTCGTGTTCCTGTCATGGGTTTTTTGGTAGGGATGAGGTGTTAGGGGGAGGTGGGGAGGAATGGGGCAGCTATGTGGGACGGAGAGGCGGGTTGCAGGAGGGTGTAGCCTTTCCGGGAAGCAGGGTTCCCGAACCATCATCCGGGGAAGGGGGCCTCAGGGGCTTTCCGGCGGGCCTTAAGGAGCTGGTGGGCAGGTTTGAGCCTACACCAGTTGGCCCCCCCGGGGCCAGCCAGGGCCTGGGCTCCGCAGGGGGAGGTCAACTGGGGGGGGGCGGGCGATACAAGGTACAGGGGGGGAGGGAGCGTCAGTGCAGGTTGGGGAAGCGGTGGTGGCGGATCCGCCCGCGGTGGCCCCGGGGGGGTGTGAGGCAGGTTCGGGGGACTCGGGGGTGGCGTGTCCGCCCGCGGTGTCCTCTGCGGTCGAGGGGGAGAAGGGGGGGATAAAACCAAAAAACAAGACATTGTGAGGTTGGCTGATTCAGCACGTTGCAAGGTATACATGTGTTTTGAAGGGCCATTAGGGGCTCATTTGAAACAAGAGGTCAGGGAAAAGATTTGGAAAGGGGAGTATGTGGAGATATTTTTATTACTTCCCCTTGAAAAATTTAATTTATATCGTGTAAAGCCTGGAGGATAATAAGAAGGAAGACGAGGAGAAGAGGAGGTATAGATTGATACCGCGCACATTCCAGAATTGGTTGCAGGCATTCGCCATTCTGGCGAGTGTGATAGACAAGAAAGAGCCTGAGCACTGCTCGGCCCTCTTTTGTTACCTTGACGCCATAGGGGAGGGAGGCTCACCGGACCTACGGGGGACTGTCATGGCTTCGTTACGACGAACAGTTTCGTCAGAGGAGGGCAGTGAGACCAGCACTTCCTTGGGATCATGAAGACATCAGTCTGTGGATGCGCTTGATGATGTCGTCGGCGAAGTCAACAGGTCAGTTTTTTCAGGGGGGGGGGGGGGGGGGGGCGGTGGATCAGGGGCTTCAGGTCAATCGGCCGCAAAGAAAAAGTCTGCTGGCAATACAACGAAGGAAGTTGTAAGTTCGGCAACAGCTGTAAATATAAGCACGAGTGCTCAGGGTGCGGAGGCACGCACCCTGGATCTCGATGTTTCAAACAGGGAAAAGGCAAGGCCAGCGAGTCTACTAACAAAGGGGAAGGCGCCGGTGAAAGTGGGAAGAATGCCTCCTTTTCTAGATAAATACCCGGACGGGACGGCGGTGCAGTTGTTGAGGCAGGGTTTTTCAGAGGGTTTCAGGATTCCTGCTACATTGGGCACAACTCCTCCAATTGCGGACAATTTGCGGTCCGCTCTGAAACATCAGTAGGTGGTCTCGGACAAATTGCACAAGGAGGTAGCTCTGGGCTGGATGGCGGGCCCCTTTTCCGAAAAACCCATTCCCGAACTGGTGGTTTCTCCGTTGGGGGTAGTCCCCAAGAAGGAACCTCACAAATTTTGGCTTATTCACCACCTGTCTTATCCCAAAGGTGGGTCGGTGAACGATGCCATTGATCCCGGGGTTTGTGCGGTCTCATACACGTCTTTCGATGCAGCGGTTTTCTGGGTACGAAAGTATGGTAGAGGAGCTCAAATGGCAAAAACAGACATTGAATCGGTGTTTCGGTAGCTGCCTGTTTACCCTGATAGCCACTTGCAACCCAATAAATAAAAGCTAAGGGAATACTACGTAGATAAGTGTCTGCCCATGGGATGCTCTATCTCGTGTGCATTTTTCGAATGTTTCAGCTCATTTGTGGAATGGGTGGTGAGGGACGTCACTGGTTTGAACTCGGTGATCCATTATTTGGACAATTTCCTATGTGTTGGGCCACCCGCTTCAAATGTCTGTGCGGTGCTCATGACGACGCTGGAGAGAATTGCGGGGGAGTTCGGCATTCCGCTTGCACCGGACAAGACGGAAGGGCCCAGGACGGTGATCAGTTTTCTGGGGATTGTCCTTGATTCCGTAGCGATGGAATGTAGGTTGCCAGAAGTGAAGTTGGAAGCATTGAAGGCGGAGGTTAGGGCGATGGTTGGTCGGCGCAAAGTTCAGCTTAGAGCTCTGCAATCGGTTCTGGGCAAACTCAATTTCGCTTGTAGGGTCATACCTATGGGCAGAGTTTTCAGCAGGAGGTTAGCGGCGAGTACTGGTGGGGTGGAATCGCCCAGGCATCATGTGACATTGTCGAGGAAACATAAGGACGACCTGAGGATGTGGCACATGTTTTTGGACAACTTCAACGGCAGAGCGTTGTGGATGACTGGGCCGGTAAGTAATTTTGACCTAGAGTTGTTCACAAACGCTGCAGGGTCGGCAGGTTACGGGGCCTTTTTCAAGGGCGCTGGAGTGCCGGCCCTTGGCCGGAAAGCTGGGAACGGGAAGGGCTACTCAAGAACATGCTGTTACATGAGTTGTTTCCTGTAGTACTGGCAGTTGAATTGTGGGGGGAATTCTTCCAGGATTGGAAGGTTTGTTTCCACATTGACAACTTGGGGGTAGTATAGGTTATTAACAAGGTATCAGCGGCTTCTCCGCCGGTGGTGCGTTTGTTAAGACACTTGGTGCTTCGGTGCATGCAGCGGAACATCTTTATTCATGCAGTGCACTTACCAGGACTCGACAACGTGATTGCTGATGCTCTTTCTCACTTTCAGTGGGAAAGATTTCGGGAGCTGGCGCCAGAGGCGGAGCATTGTGGGGTCCCGTGTTCATTGGCACTGTGGAGGATTGCTCTGGAAGGGTAGCAGATTGGATCCGGCGATCAGTGAGCGAAGGGACATGGTGCGCTTACAGGAAAGTATGGGAAGAATGGGTGGCTTTTCAAACACAGGCCACGTAGGGTGAGGGTGATACCAGGTTACTTTTTATCTATTTTGTCATCAGGCACATGGAAAATTGTATTTCCGTGTCGAGGCTGGAGAAGGTGATGGCGGCCATGGCTTTTTGGTTCAAACTCGGCGGTGGGAAAGATTGGACGAAAGAGTTTTGGGCGTGTCAGGCGGTGAAGGGTTACCGGAAGGGGACGAGGGTCCGGGATGATAGAAAGCCTGTTACGTTCGAGCTGTTGGGCAGACTGGTGGACAGTTTGCCTGGGGTTTGTTTATCTAGTTATGAAGTAGGGCTCTTCTGCACGGCCTTTGTTTTGGCATTCTTTGGGGCTTTTCGGATAGGGGAACTGGTTAGTTCTTCAAAGATGAAAGGGGATGGTTTAGCAGTTGGCGACATGCGCTGCGCCACAGATAGGGTGGTATTTCTCCTACGGCGATCAAAGACGGATCAGGAAGGTCGAGGCAAGGAAGTGGTGGTATTCGCCATTCCAGATGCCAAGCTTTGCCCCGTCTTCGTCATTACTGTTTATCTCGAGCAGAGGCCGGCTATCGCGGGTCCTCTTTTAATTCATCACAATGGGGAGGCGCTGTCGCATTTCCAGTTCATAGGGGTATTTAAGAAGTGTTTGGCTGAGCTGGATCTCGGGGGACAGAAATACTCATCGCATTCATTCAGGATAGGTGCGGCGATGGAGGCAGTTCGGTGGGGTTTAAAAAGATTGGGAGGTGGGAATCCAGGCGATTTTGGTCGTATGTTCGGCTTGATTTAGTGGGTTGATAAGGCATGGGGGTTTTTTGGTTGAGTTTATGTGCCGGCATGGGTTCGTGTGGTACAATATGGTGAAGTTCATCTGGATTTTTTTGTTGTTTTCTTCTTTTTCAGATACAGCTCCAAGCTTCGTATGGATTATGGGGCATTCTTATGTCTGCTGGGGAGCCAGGAGGGGTGATGCCAGGCCAGATGGTAGACAACTGGGGTTTTCCAGGAGGGAGGCCTACATTAAGTGGCTAGGATTTCCGGGAAAGCTCTGGAGCCGCCTGGTTCCGGAAGCGCACAGATTTGCGCGATAGGACAGGCCTCCTGAGGTTTTAGGGATCCACGTGGGGGGGAACGATCTTGGTCTAAGGACCAAGTTGGACATAACGAGGGACATTAAATACGATTTTTGCCGACTACGGGCGGCTTTTCCAAAGACGGTCTTAGTTTGGTCTGACATGATAGCTCGGACTTCTTGGCGGCTCGCTAGGTCAGTTGAGCTTATCAATAAGGCTAGGAAAAAAATTAATCAGGAGGCCAGCAGGTTTTTTGTTAAAAACGGAGGCCTCGCTATCAGGCACAGGGAGCTGGAGATAGATACGTGGCGGTATCTTAAAGCGGATGGGGTTCATCTGAACGCTGTGGGCACGGACATGTGGGCCATAGGAATCCAGGATGGGATTGAGAGAGCGCTTAGGGTGTGGAGGTGCACTCAAGGTTAAGGTTTTAACCTTGTTTGCTGTGGCGGATGTTGGCTGACGCAGGTAGAGAGAACATACCCCCTCCCCACAGAGAACTTGATGCGGGACCCATTGGAGATATGGGCCCATTTGTTAATATTCTTTATAGGAGATGTAGGGAATATGGTGGATGACTGCACTGCGGGAATAGTTTTGTCTCTGAGCTAGCATGTCAGCTTGAGGCCTAGTTACAGTTGATATGACCGCAGTGCACAATGTTTTTGTTTATGGTAAAATGGGTGGGGGGGGGTAATGTCCTCCTGTAGACCAACGCCACGCCTTATTAAGATGTTTGTTTATGGTATTTTGTTTATTATTTGTTTATTTACCACTACAATACTGTGCACTTTCGCCCCCTTCCTTCCCAGACCAATTTTCAGCTTTCAGCGCTCTCGCACTTTCAGTGACAATTGTGCGGTCATGCAATGCTGTACCCAAATGAATTTTTTATCATTTTGTTTGCACAAATAGAGCTTTAGTTTGGTGGTATTTATTCACGACTCAGTTTTTTATTTTTTGTGATATAAGCGAAAACATAGCGGAAATTTTGAAAAAAAACAATATTTTCTCCTTTCTTTTTTAAAAGAAATCCAATAAAATCTAATTTTGTCATAAATTTGAGCCAAAATGTATTCTGCTACATGTTTTTAGTAAAAAAAATTCCGTTAAGTGTATAATAATTTGTTCGCGTGATCACGGACATATGTACGCAAATGATCATGTACAGATGTGTGCAGGTGATCACGGACATATGTGTGCAGATATTCATTGGCACATGTTATTTTACTGGGACATATGTGGGGGACATGTGTTTTTATTATTTGGGGACATGTGTTTTTATTTGGGGACATGTGTGTTTTGGGGACATGTGTGGGGACATGTGTGTTTACACTGTGGGCACACTACACTGGTGATCAGTGAGTAAAAAGCTGTAAAAAACAGCTAATACTCACTGATCACCAGCCGGCTGCAGCGATCCGCTCTCCTCTCCTCACCGACGACTTCCGTGTAAGGAGAGGAGAGCCGATTGCCTAGCAACCGGCTGTTTGCTTACATCACATGACGGCTGTGATTCGACACGGCCGTCATGTGATCAGGAGGGCCAATCAGCGAGCCCTCCTGCCGATCCGAGATGCGCCGGGTCCGGAACGTCCTATCAGAAGTAGACGGCTCCCACCCGGCCTTATATGTACAGTGGCCGGGTGGGAAGTAGTTAAATAAAGGGGCTGCTACGGCCTATTAGCACTCCAGCTACGGTGTGGTCTCCGTTATTGGGAAAGGTAAAGGTGGGAGTGTTACAGCTGGGCAGCACAAGGATAAGTTAGGTTATACTTGGTCATGCGACAGCCACATCCACAAGTGAAGTTATCCATCAGCACGTCTACAGGAACAGGACTGACACCTTCAGGAGGGGGTCCAGGGGGTAGCAAGCTCCTGAGACTCCATAGGGACAGCACTACCCAACAGGTGCTGCTGCAACTAGTGACCCCAAGTTAAAGGAAAGAGACCACCCCCAGGCTGCCTAGCAAAGAGGGAGATAGCGGGATACCATGGGAGGACTCACCGCAGGCTGCCATATGCTACCAGAAGTCAGCAACATGTCTCTGCCAATGTGTAGCACTCAGGACTGCACCAACATCCTCTGACCCTCAGAAGACATGGGAAGGCCGCTGCTGTGGGCTACAAGAAAATGGCGATTCATTACCAACCTGAGCCAGCTCTCTCAGCCCATACTGGCACTTAGTCTTAGGGAAAATAGGAACCGAGCATGGCAAATGCAGGATGTCTCCAAAAGTGAAGGTAAAATGGTGGCTGTGGCTCCAGGAAAATTGCTGCTGGCCAATATGGCAGCCATATGAACCTATGCTGGACCCAGAGATCCTCCTCTCCACTGAAGTGGGGGGTTGTCATCCAGGGGTAATAACACTGTGACACAGACTAAAGGTGCCCAGTCACATGTGTCCACATGAGACATTTAACTCACTGGCCACCCCAGTCCAGGATGAGGTATAGTCGCTATCGACTGAGAGCAGAGCTAGCGGTTTGTGTGCTCTCGCTGGTCAAACTGGGGTGACCTGACTGTTGATATAAGATCTCCACATGAAAAAAATTCCAGATAAAGAAAAGGAAAAAACATAAGAAAGCTATAAAACCACAAGTCCCAGCACAAAACAATACATCCATACTCTGGCACTAGACACAATGACTGGAGGTCTATAGTAAAGAGGGAGTTTTAAGGCCAGGGAAGACTGTCCCATAGGAGGTGCCATTTCTGCCTAGTGTTCTACTCCTAAAACCTACTATAAAACCGTGTTTGATCATGGATAAAGAAGAGACTATGTCCGTCAATGAACATAATATAAATCTTCATAGAATGCAAGGAGGTAAACAAAATCTTCAGTCTTTAGAACCACTTAAGTGATATTACAGATGAGAACTATGAATGTACATCTTTGAATGTTTCTGATTATTAAGTGACATCCAAATCTCCTCTATCATTCAGGAACAAATCATCAGATTCCCAGTCCTGTGATCACTATGAAATCTCTGACATGTGATCATATATTATTATTCACAAACACATATGCTGGGTTATGATGTCACAATACCTCACACAGATAGAAGCATTTTGACATCTGAAGTTGTCAGGCTACAGTTTTTACTTTTCAATAAGTTTTTATTGAATTTCATAACATACAGTAAAGATGCAAATTACACATTGTATGCCGTTAAAATAAATTAACTCAGAATAGCACTTAAATAATGTCAACTCAAAGAAGTGTTACAGAACAAGAATTACTGTTATTAAAATGCTACAAAACGCAATACATTCAATATAGAAATATAAGATCAATATAGTAACATAAGATCAAATAGAAGTATATGTCCTCTAGACACCCCCATGGGGACTACACTGTGTCTAAGAGGAGAACGTTGCCACAATAATAGAACTTATCCAGGAACCTGTGTCCATACTCTAGAACCCAGAGGCAAAAGTGTATATCAATCTGTTAGATATGAGTGTTACAAAAAGTTAGTAATAGTCGACCATTGTTCCCATGATGCCCACTTGATTTTTTCCTTGGGTAATTTACCCTCACTGGATGCCATCATTAATTCATAACTATAATGTAGGTTTACGGTATCTAAGAGGTGAGTGATAGAGGGAGTTGTATCTGACTTCCATAATCTGGTTATAGTTAACCTAGCTGCCAATAGGATATGTGTCGTCACATGACGAAATGAAAAGGGTATGTCTTTAATGGATAAATTCAGGATAGTTAGACCCGGAGACATTGGTATATCTATCTGGGATATATCTTTTAAGAGAAGAAAAAACGGTTTTCCAGTATTCCTGTATGAGGGTACATTCCCAAAATATGTGGAATATGCTTCCTATGTTGGAATTACATCTCCAGCACTTATTAGATAATGTGGGATAGAATGTTGCCAAGTGAGAAGGCGTCAAATACCATCTAAGGGACAATTTTTGTGTGAGTTCCCACAACGCAGAGCTTTTCGTGGATTTGTATACACTTCGTGAAGCTTGTTCCCATTGTGATTCTGTATAAGTTGTTGCTAGATCATTTTCCCAGTGTGTATGTGGTGTGGATTTAGTAAATACACGCTTTTGGTTCAGGGTGTTGTATACAAGTGAAATACCCTTCTGTTTAGGAGATTCAAAGTGCAGGTATTTCCATATTACTGAAGAAACTGTATATAAGGGAGGTTTGATTTTGTTAAGGCATTTCAGAAGTTTGGAATATGCAATAAAGTCTGATTCAGGCAAGTGAAATTCATTTTGGAGGGTTGAAAAGGATTTTGGGTTTGAGTCATGAAATAGTTGATTTATGAATGAGATTTTTCGGTTAGACCAATGGGATGTAGATAATTCAGGTGAGATGTGGTTTAAGACTTCTATAGGTATCGGTATCTGTGTAGTAGTGGGTTCTTGATGGATAGTTTGGGTTAGAATTTTCCATGCTCTGACCGTGGCTATCATGGTAGGGGGAATCGCTTTTGGTATTTTAGCGTCTAATGGAGTGCTCAACAACCAATTTTTTAAACTAGGACGAAATAGTAAGGAAAGTTCTATATTGCACCAGTTTTTATTCGGACCTTGCTGAAACCACTCAGTTGCTTGAGCTATGATCGCTGAAGTGTGATAATCTGTAAAATCTATTGAACCTGATCCTCCCGCTAATTTGTGTATCCTAAGTATAGAATGAGCGCATCTAGGTTTTGTACCGTGCCAAATACATCGGTTGAGTATCGTTTGAAGTGACTTAAAGTAATATTTAGGAATAGGAATAGGAATGGTAGGCTACAGTTTTTAAAGGGCAATACAGTAGTCCATTGGTGAGAACACGTTTTATAGATCCATTTCCTGCAAAGAGCTTCTGGCCGTGAAATAAAATGGAATACAATTTAGTGTTCAAGAACTATGAACCTGGTAACAGAAAACAGACCCCAGATCCAGTATAAATCGGTGAACATAGATCATCATTATAATTTCTAAAGATTCAGATCTAGAAGCCCTCAGTGGAGTAGATGGTACAAAGAAGTAATTATTCCAACACCATCTCTGCACCTTACACAAAGTGATTCCTGTAATAGATACACTACGGGTTTTATTTACCTTTCAGCTCCGGAGTCAGGGAATGTCCGAGTTCATCCAGCAGAATCTGATCCGGCAGACCCTCACCTATAGAGAGGAATGTAAGATGATGGCTCTGAGTCATGTATGATTGAAGCTGACCTTTCACATACACCAAACTACACATTACAATTATGTCCACACAGCAGAATATAATGAATCCTATGTTACATGTAACATGTCAGAGTAAAGTTCTCTATATTCTGACCATATATAAATATACAGAAGTGATCTGATTAAGATTGTGTTCTGAATAAGTGTATGAAATAGAGTTGGAGTGTGATATTGGAGTGGAGAGAGATAGCAAAAGGCTCTGTTCGTTGCTACTAGCAAGTTAGTGTGCTATAGTGTGCTACAGTGTAGAGTAAAAATAATGATAGTGCAGTAATAGTGTAGTGTGACCATAAATTTTTATAGTTTAGTGTTTCAGGGCGTGTTTACTGCAGTATATTAAGGTGCATTGGCACACGTTTACTGAAGTATATTGAGGTGCGTTTGTGTATGTTTACTGCAGTATATTACATTACATATTTACATAGTTAATCAGGTTGAAAAAAGACCATCCAGTTCAACCAAAAAAATAAAACATACAATCCTATATACACAATCCTACACTCACAATTGATGCAGAGGAAGGCAAAAAAAAAAAACAGCAAAGCATGATCCAATTTGCTCCAGCATGGGAAAAAAATTCCTTCCTGATCCCTTGAGAGGCAATCAGATTTTCCCTGGATCAACTTTACCTATAAATGTTATTACCAGTTATATTATGTACATTTAAGAAATAATCCAGGCCTTTTTAAAAGCAATCTACTGAGCTGGCCAGAACCACCTCTGGAGGGAGTCTATTCCACATTTTCACAGCTCTTAGGCTCGATCCACATATATGCATTTTGCTTTTGTGCGCTCTTGCAGTGCTTTTTGCGGTGCTTGCCGTGTTTTTGGACACACGATTTTGCCGCAATTTTGCATTTTTATTATTTTTATTTTTTTTTAAATGTTCCACTGTGGTTGCTTAGCAACCAGCTATATACAGTGTAAAAAAAAAAAAAAAGCAAAACGCAAATCGCGGCAAAAGCGCGGTACTTGCGTTTTGTATGCGGGTCCATTGACTTCTATTACATGCAAAACGCTGAATTTTGCATGAAAAAAAGTCCCCGACCCTTTCCAAAAACGCAGAGGCACAAAAATGCATGGATGTGAACATGTTTTTTGATGCATTTTGCATTTAGCAGAAATGCATGGAAATTTTTTAACATGGGTTCCTATGGGACATGTTCACATCAATGCATTTTTGTGCCTCTGCGTTTTTGGAAAGGGTCGGGGACTTTTTTTCATGCAAAATGCAGCGTTTTTGCTGCAATTTGCGTTTTTTATTTTTTATTTTTTTTACACTGTATATAGCTGGTTGCTAAGAAACCACAGTGTAAAAAAAAAAAACGCAAATCGCGGCAAAAAATCGCGGTAAAAACACGTGTCAAAAATGCGGCAAGCACCGCAAAAAGCACTGCAAAAACGCTCAAACGCAAAATGCATAGATGTGAATCGAGCCTTAGGCCCCTTTCACACTGGGGCGGGAGCCGCGGTGACGGTAAAGCAGCGCTATATTTAGCGCTGCTTTACCGTAGTTTTGCCCGCGGGTTTCTGCCGCTCGTGGTGCGGTTTTACCCCCCGCGAGCGGCTGAAAAAGGGTTAATATCCCCCGCAGGGCTCCGCCGTAGTGGCGCTTTGCGGCGGTATTGCCGCGGTTTTACCGCGGTGTCCCATTCAAACCAATGGGAAGGAGCGGTATAGGAGCTGTGAATCACACCGCTCCTATACCGCTCCAAAGATGCTGCTAGCAGGACTTTTTTTTGCCGTCCGCCGGCTTTCACACTGGAGTGAATGGGGCTGTTTTTTTCAGGCGGTTTACAGTCGCTATTTTTAGCGCTGTACCGCCTGAAAACCGCCCCAGTGTGAAAGGGGCCTTACTGTGAAGAAACCTTTCCGTATTTGAAGATTAATCCTTTTTCCTCTAAACGAAAAAAGTGCCCCCTTCTCTGTGCTGACCTTAAAGTGAATAACTCACCACCAAGTTCACTATATGGACCACTTATGTATTTATACATGTTGATCATATCCCCCTTATGCCGTGTACACATGGCCAGACTTTGACAGCAAAGGTCTGACGGAACAAATCCAATCGGACAATTCGATCGTGTGTGGGCTTCATCAGCCCTTTGCTGTAAAAAAAAATAGAAAAATCAGATGGACTTTAGATTTAGAACATGTTTCAAATTTTTCCGACGGACTCGAGTCCGGTCGAAAAATCAGTTTGTCTGTATGCTAGTGCGACGGATGAAAACCGATGCTAGGGCAGCTATTGGCTACTGGCTATGAACTTCATTATTCTAGTGCGGTCGTACATCATCACATTTAAATCCGTCGGACTTTGGTGTGATTGTGTGTGTCCAAGTCTGTTCATTCAGAAAGTCCGTCGGAAGCCTGCCGAAAGTCCATCGGAAAAACCGTCGGACCTAGTCTGCTGGAAAGTCCGGTCATGTGTACATGGCATTAATCTCCTCTTCTCAAGAGAGAATAAATTCAGTTCCTCTAATCTTTCCTCATAGCTGAGTTCTTCCATGCCTCAGTTTGGTTGCCCTTCTCTGCACTCTCCAGTTCCTCCATATCCTTTTTGAGTACTGGTGCCCAAAACTGAACTGCATATTCCAGATGAGGTCTTATTAATGATTTGTACAGGGGCATTGATATAGCTCTCTCTGGGGTCCATACCTCTCTTATACAAGAAAGGACTTTGCTCGCTTTGGAAACCACAGCTTGGCATTGCATGCTATTATTAAGCTTATGATCTACCAAAACCCCCAGATCCTTTTCCACCATTTGTTCCCCCAGGTGTACTCCCCCTAGTATGTATTATGCATGCATATTCTTAGCCCCCAAGTGCAGCACTTTAAATTTATCAGCATTAAACCTCATTTGCCACTTAGTTGCCCAATTAGATGCATTGAGGTTGGCTTGTAAATTGGAGACATTATTTTACTACAAAGCTTGGTGTCATCTGCAAAGACAGAAATGGTACTTTTTATCCCAGACCCTATATCATTTATAAAGCTATTAAAAAGTAGGGGTCCCAACACTGAACCTTGGGGTACACCAATGATAACCTTAGACCATTCAGAGTAAGAGTCATTAACAACTACTCTCTGAATTCTGTCTTTTAGCCAGTTTTCTATCCACTTATAAACTGATCTTTTCAAGCCTGTAGACCAGCCATTCTCAACCAGGGTTTTGTGGAACCCTAGAGTTCCTTCAGAGGTGGCTAAGGGTTCCTTGAGATATGGCTGATTTACCTCCTGTTTGATGGTGCCTACATAGATCTGAGCAAACGCCACTTGAAGTAGCCAGTGGAATGACACCACCACTGTAAAACAGAAAAATCTTCTCACTGAACACCAAAGTAAGGGGAATTGTTCCCACTGACCATTAATGAATGGGTTTTATCAGGCATTCCCCGAGACCTGAAAATAATTTTAAGGGTTCCCCTGGGGTAAAGAGGTTGAGAAAGTATACCACGTCCACAGCCACCCCTCTGTCCAAGTATACCACGTCCGCAGCCACACCTCTGTCCAAGTATACCACATCCACAGCCACCCCTTTGTCCTATTGACATGCGTTAGTGCACGTTTACTGCAGTATATTGAGGTGTGTTAGTTGTATGTTTACTGCAGTATATTGAGGTGCATTGGTGCACGTTTACTGCAGTATATTGGCGTGCATTAGTGCACGTTTACTGCAGCATATTGAGGTGTGTTAGGTGTATGTTTACTGCAGTATATTGAGGTGTATTAGGTATATGTTTACAGCAGTATATTGGCATGCATTAGTGTAGGTTTACTGCAGTATATTGGAGGTGTGTTAGTGCACGTTTACTACAGTATATTGATGAGCGTTAGTGTATGTTTACTGCAGTATATTGATATGTGTTAGGTGTATGTTTTATTGCAGTATATTGACATGCGTTGGTGCACACTTAATGCAGTATATTGATGTGCGTTAGTGCACTTTTACTGCAGTAGATTGAAGTGCATCAGTGAAGTTTTAAAATAAAAAAAACAGAAGGCGCTTCTAAGTGCAGTAACACAAAGCTTAATTTATTGCCCAAGGATAAAAACACACTTACTAGAAGTAGAAAAGGTAAAGGTTCATCATATCTGTGATGAAAAAGAAGATATGAGGTCTAACAATAGGCAGTCCTGAGGACGGTCCGGTATGCAGCTAGTTGTAATGAATCCCAGCCGACTAGCAGAGGGAAGCCACAAGGAGAAGTCACTAGGAAGAACATTTGTGATGCCGGGACCAGCATGGAAATGCAGGACCCAGAAATGATGTCAGCATGTGTGATGTCGGGGCAGCGTCGACCGCAGATGTCCAGGAAAAAAAGGGCGGGACATGTTTTGTAGCGTGCAATTGGCTCCTTCATGCCAATAATGGAGAGTAAGAGCACAAGGCTTTATATAGCAGCTGGGGGCTGGGTGAGGGGTGGAATCACGGGCGGGGAAAACAGCAGCAGCTGTGATTCATGTGCTGTATATGCACAATAAAATTGACAATAATGCAGGTAATCCATAAAAACTGAATTTAAAAAGGAATTAAAAATACTAATTATTGATGACATAAAACACTGCACAAATAACAAAGAACATAGTCCAAGGAAAGAACAAAAAAATTAGTAAAAGTAATAAAAAAAAGTGATGACCAAGATACCATATGAAGATAATGATAACATGAAGTATATGGACTGCAAATACCAGCATTCCATACGTAGGGCGAGGAGCCAGCTATCTGCATGATGATAAACATAAACCAGCCAAAAACAGAAGGACTACAAATACCCTATTGTAATAATAGTAACATAAAATGTATGGACTGCAAGTGTCAGCATTGCATAATGGAGTAATGAACAAACAGGTAACCCCACTCCAGGTGATGGTAATGTTCTCCTTAATATTCAGATGCTGGTCCAGTCTGTGATCTGGATGAATGATTCAAAGGCAAAAGCGAATGACTGCACTCCAAGAATATGGAAGACGTTTTACTGTATACAAAAAATGGGTGGAACCTTGCCCTTGTTCACTGCTTGAAACTACACCTGGAATGTGACTAGAATTGCTAGTATACCTATATCAGCTGATGGCACTTCCCACACCTTCCCAAAATGTGAAAAACCAAAACAAACACATTATATATATATATATATATATATATATATATATATATATATATATTATATTATATATACCTGTGCGTGAGCACCTGAATATAAAAATGTGCCGTGCTCCTAATCAAATAATGAAACAGTTTGATGTGCTGGAATAAATTAGTTTAATATATAAATAATTAATAATTGTGCTGTGCTCCTGTTGCAATGACAAAATAACAAATAATAAATGCTGTGCTGCCAATCAAACCCTCTGAACAAACATAAATAAATTCCAATGAAATAAATAAATAGAATAAGTGAATAAAAGTGCTCCATGAATAGATGTGAATGGTAAATATCATGCTATAAAGTCCGTAGAAAAAATCAAATAATAATTAAAAAAATCTATCTATCTATATATATATATAGTGACAAGTGTCTCAAAAAATGTCAAATCAGAAAAAAATCAAAAGAGGTCCATATATAAATATAGTGACAAGTGGCTTCATGCAATTTTGTGCTCGCCTTCCCTTTCAGGTGTGCCCTCATATTTTAAGCCTGAGATATATATCAGCAGATGATCTGGATCCTCCCTGGAATCCTTTTAGCCTGGGTTCACACATATGCGGTGTGAATTGAAGCTCAGGTTTCCCTGCAAAGAGAAAACTCAGTTGTTCAGCGTTACATGTCAGTTTTTGCTCAGTATCAGCTCAGGATTGCCACAGTATTTTATCCTGTTCACACATCTGCGAATCAGATGCGTGCCTATAGAAGATAATGGGCCTGAATTCGCACCTGAGCCGGACCGCACTGCCTAGAAAACGCACACGATTTTTGTGCAATGCGGAGTGCGAATGTACCGCAGATATGTGAACCAGCCTCATTAATATTATTGTATTTTGAAATGTCCTGCGAATTGGATGCGGTATAAGGCGCATCTAATTCGCATAGGTGTGAATGGGGGCTCAGTGTGCTGACTGCTGTATGTGGACACTTGGGTAATCTCCTGCTCTCAGTGGCTACGCTCCTGTCTCCTGATTATGTCCAGCAAGCCTCCTCATATGCACCACATGGGAAGAGTAATAAAGGCATTCAATAGTGTGATACCATTGATAAAAACTTTTAATCCTCTTAAAACATGATATACATTGAACTCACATTTATACAGATAAAAATGCTCATGTAGTACTTGTAGTGTTGTAGTGATGGGGGGGTATAGGATCACCTGTCTCCCAGATCTGCAGCCCTGGTGTACACTGTGTACGGACTCTCCTATGCCTCCTCTCCAGGCTATCTACTGCTTACTCAGCATCAGACAGTCAGGCTCCGGTTACAAAACTCGTAACTTCCTCTGGTATTGCTCTTAGATTACTGTATAGCATCTGACATTAAAAACATTTACAAAGGGGGGGAGGATGGTTGATATGTTTCACAAATTTCTTCGCTTAGTCATAACCCTTAGACCACTTTCACACTGAGGCGCTTTTCAGGCGCTTTCACGCTAAAAACAGCGCCTAAAAAGCTCACGAAAACTTATTTCCATTAAAATCAATGAACGCTTTCACACTGGGGCAGTGTGCTGGCAGGGCTGTGAAAAATTCCCCTCCCCATTGAAATTAATGGAAAGCTCTTCAAAAGCGCCTGAAAAGCTCTTTAACCACTTCAGCCCCGGACCAATTGGCAGCCAAAGGACCAGGCCCCTTTTTGCGATTCGGCACTGCCCCCCTTATCTGACAATTGCGCGGTCGTGCGACGTGGCTCCAAAACAAAATTGGCGTCCTTTTTTTCCCACAAATAGAGCTTTCTTTTGGTGGTATTTGATCGCCCCTGCGGTTTTTATTTTTTGCCCTATAAACAAAAATAGAGCGACAATTTTGAAAACAATGCAATATTTTTTGCTTTTTGCTATAATAAATATCCCCAAAAAATATATAAAAAAACATTTTTTTTCCTCAGTTTAGGCCGATACGTATTCTTCTACATATTTTTGGTAAAAAAAATCGCAATTAGCGATTATTGATTGGTTTGCGCAAAAGTTATAGCGTTTACAAAATAGGGGATAGTTTTATAGCATTTTTATTAATATTTTTTTTTTTACTAGTAATGGCGGCGATCAGCGATTTTTATTGTGACTGCCACATTATGGCGGACACATCGGACATTTTTGACACATTTTTGGGACATTTGTCATTTATACAGAAATCAGTGCTATTTAAATAGCACTGATTCCTATGTAAATGACAGTTGTAGTGAAAGAGTTAACCACTAGGGGGCGGGGAGGAGTCAGTGTGACGTATTGTGTTTTTTTTTTACAGTAGGGGGCGTGGCTGTACGTCTGACGTCATTGATCGGCGTTCCCGATGACAGGGAACAGCCGATCACTGACAGTCAGTGTAGGAAGCGCGGGGAGAGGTTCTTCAGCTCCGTAACCCGATCGCGGGACACCAGCGGCGATCGGGTCCGCTGGTCCCGCGGCCGGGGACAGGGAGCTCACGACCGGGTCGCGAGCGCGCCGCTGGCGGCGTGCGCGCGACCCACAGGCAGGCACATGCACGATCACGTACGTGCCTGCCCGTGCCTTTTTGCCGCAGTATATCTGCGTTAGGCGGTCGGGAAGTGGTTAAAGCGCTCAGTGTTTTTACTGGCAGTGTAGAAGCGCTTCAGTGTGAAAGTGGCCTTAAGCACTAGCAAACATACACCTTATATATTCTTAACACAGCTGAATAATATTGAAGTGCTTAATTGGCTCTGCTCCAGACTAACTTTACAGCATAATAAAATCAATATAGGAAATAATATATAGACATATATGTTGTTAATAAAGAAAAGAAACATTATGGAAAAATAATGTATTTGTCTTAAAAACACACATATACCTAAATCAAGTTCAATTAATGGCACATATATGTACATGTCCAATGTAAAACACTGGTAAGTAATGAGGAAAGATAAGTAAGTAAACACTGGTAAGTAGAAATGAAAAAACAATCAATGATCAAAAATCCTGAAAGATCATCTGTGCAAAAAGGAACAACATACACACACACATAGATATATATCTATCTGAAAAAAATACAACATATAGAGAACTAGAATGTATTAATACAGACATGATGTGTCCAAATAAATACTATCATTTGTAATAATGTGTCACATGCCATTCAAAATGTATTCCGATAGGTATTCTGCTCTGTAATTAAAAGATCCAAAAAAACTTTTACATAGGAGGCAAAAAACATAACACCCCACTGGTGTTTTAAATTTTTATATGATTTGAACCTTAACCAAGGATAAATCACCATTATGTATGTGATTGAAGTGACAGGCAACATTAGTAGATTTGTTGCCCCTAATGTCATCCAAATGTTCCCTAAATCTACCCTTGAGTTTACAAACAGTTCTAACCACATATTGCTTGGAACAGGCACCACATGTTATGACATAAATGACATAAGATGTGTTGCAGTTAAAAAATGTGTTAATTTGGAGGGGGCGTGGCTACCGCGCTAGCTGATGGACGCTTAGAACGAGAGCTCCGCTCCAGTGTCGGAAACTCAGCAAATTTGAGGCACTCATAACAGCCACCCGCATCTTTACCGGAGCCCTGATGGTCCCTACTACCCCACAGGATGGCCAGGAAACGGCAAAACCCGAATCAGCCGAAGAGGCTCAATGATTTCTTTCCTCCTAAGGATCGCGGCCTTGTCCAGGATGGCGCCAGCGGCCGCTCGCCGGCCTCATCACAGGACTCCCAGCTAGCATCGCCCAGCTTTAGCCCTGGGATGGGCTCACAGCAGCGTTCACCAGATGCATCTACCCCACTATCGGGCAGCCCAGCCGAATCGAGGCCCCGGATGGCAGACGGCCCCTGCGGCCATAAGGTCAGTGACGCAGCTACTTCTTTAGAAGACACCAGAGAACTAGCTGACACCATCAACTCCTTCCCCACCTCTAACCAGCCAGTGTCAGACACAACCCTGAAAGACATGCTTGTCTCCCTGCGCAGCTCCATGCACACTGACATGATGCAATGCATGCATAACTTTAAATCTGAAATAGGAGAACTGGGGAACAGAGTAGATCATGTTGAAACAAAAATGGGAGAATATGCTGCATCCTATAACACACTAGTGGACTCCCATAACGATCAATCTGATGAGGTCACATGGCTGAAAGCAAAGGTCGCTGACCTTGAAGATATGTCACGCAGGAATAATGTAAAGGTCAGAGGGGTTTCAGAATCCATTCAACCTGCACAATTACAACAATATGCCCAGGAACTTATTTCTGCGTACCTACCATCACTGACCGCGTCAGACCTGGTGATTGACAGAATACATTGCCTCCCCAAACCATCCCACCTTCCTGACACCATTCCTAGAGAGGTCCTGATGAAGGTACATTTTTTCCATGTGAAGGACCAATTCATGTCCGCCTTTAGGAAATCTATGCAACCCCTTGACCACTATGCCAACATACAGGTCTTCTCCGCCTTATCACAGTACACCATGCAGAAACGTAAATCTCTCTAACTGTGACCAAAGCCCTACGCAACCATAATATTGCCTACCGCTGGGGGTACCCAACAAAACTTACAGTCACCTATGAAGGGAAGTCATCAGTGATTACCAACTTAGAGGAGGGCCAAGCCCTATTGCGGGACTGGGACATCCTCGCTGCACATGCTCCTGAAAAGAAGCACTCATCCCCCAAGACAAACACACTGGAAGAGTGGCAAATTATGTCGCACAAAAAGAAATCGCACAAGTCCACCGTGCTTCGAATGTAATTACCTACTCAAACCAACTAGTTTCCCATCAAACGCTGGAGCTATACACCACAAAGCTCCCCTATGCAAGCTATGTGCAGTTTAACTGCCATCAGATCCCGAAAGGAACCTACTTTCTTAATCCAACAGTTTATGTTTTGTTTAACTATTGACAATCTGTTTTTTCTCCTTCTTCTCCTGCCACCCTCACCCCTCTCCTCCCAAATCCCGATGGATCATACAACATGGAACCAGCTGAGCTCCTGTGACACCCCTTCTACTGAACACCACCGCCTGGAGCCTAAAAAACACCTTCTGAGCTGCTCAAGGTACCTCTCTCTCTACTTACCACACCACACATGGCTATCACAGTAACTTCCTTTAATGTTCACGGCTTGAACCACCCGGCCAAAAGAGCATCCACCTGGAAAGAAGCCCTTAAACTCTGTGCAGATGTCCTATGTCTGCAGGAATCCCATTGGTCCTCTTTGGCTTCCCCTTCTTTCCACCACAGGAACTTTCCCCACATTTTCCATGCCTCATCAACTAAAAAACAAAAAGGAGTAGTGATAGCCATCAAAGACTCTGTGACCTTTTCTCTACAGGAATCTCATGCAGACCCTGAAGGTCGATTTCTAATTGTGATTGGCACAATCAACAACCATCTCTACACTCTGATAAATATATACGCACCCAACACGCATCAATTATGGTTTATGAAGAAACTACTTCACAAGATCAACTCTCTTAAAAAAGGTGCAGTCATCATATGTGGTGACTTCAATGCCACAATAGACCACAAAGTTGACACCACCTCCAAGGCCAGACACCCTCCACCATCACTCCAACGCACTTTGCATACTGAGGAACTGTTTGATGTTTGGAGGTGCCAACACTCCACGGAACAGGAATACACCTTCCATTCTTCCCGACATAACTCCTACTCTCGGATAGACTTTATCCTAGTCGATAGGAACCTGTTACAAAGAATCTCCTCCTCCATCATACATGACATAACATGGTCAGATCATGCTCCTGTCTCAGTTGTGGTGGAGGAGAGACATTCACCATCGCCGGCTTACAGTTACATTTACAATAATACTTTTTTACTACAGCAGCCCGATCAGGTGGCTCTAGTGAAAAAAACATCTAACCGAATATTTCTCTCTTAACAGGCACTCAGTAACTAACCCTTTCTCCTTATGGTGCGCCCATAAGGCGTATATCAGAGGTATCTTAATACAAATGTGCTCCAGGGCAAAAAGGCAGAGGATGCATAATATTGACTCCCTTATCTCACAAATTAGAGCTCTAGAATCTCAAAACAAAGCCAACCCTGACCCCCTGGCGGTGAACCAGTTAGGCAGTTTGTGAGCGGATCTCAGACTCATATTGCTAGAACAACATAACAAACACATTTCACATCTTAAAGCGAATCACTACTCAGCTGGAAATAGAGCAGAAAAAATCCTGGCTCAAAAATAAAAGATCATAAAGCTAAATCTAGGATCCCCTTCCTTACGAACCCTGCTGATAACAGCAAAATTTACAACCCACAAAGTATTGCTGACTCCTTCGCTGATTATTACTCTTCCTTGTATAATTTAGTAAATGACCCATCCACCCCCCAACCATCAGAAGAAGCGATTCATAAATTTCTGAACGATCTATCACTCACCTCTCTAACTGAACCACAACTTGAAATATTGAACGCCCCCTTTACTGAGTCTGAGATCCGTAAAGCAATTCATACACTTCCTGGTGGTAAATCCCCAGGCCCAGATGGTCTACCGAATGGCTATTAGAAGACATTTTCAGAAAACCCCCTACTCCCACCAGTGGCGTCTCCAGCTTTCATATTTAGGGGGGGCACATGGGGGGACAGGGACAAAAGTAGGGGGGCAACTATAAAATGCAATTTTACTACGATCCCCAGGGTGGCAGAAACAAGAGATATATGTCACCAGCATACCAAGAAAATATAAGGGTCCAAAGCAGTGGGAGAACTATCAGGGTTGCAAAGGTTGTCTTGCCACCGGGCCTTGGTTTTCTGCCACTGTGGTGTTCTCCAGCCACCTCTTGCTGTCCTGCCCCTGCTATTGACAGTGCTGGTCTGGCATCTGTCTCCTTGGCAGCGGCGGTGGTCTATTAGGATCTAGGGCTGGTGACATTATGGGTGCATGCAGGGGAAGGCTGGCACTATTGGTTGTAGAGAGCCGAGCCCCCAGCTGGTCACCTAGCAGCAGTAATGTTGTATAACCTTCTCTGTTGACATGCTGATCGGGATGTGATCCAGGTGATGCTCCCAGTCAGATCTAATAAACACAGTATTTATTAGCATCAACAGTACAACCACATCCACCGTATGTTTAGCAGCCATGTGGGCTCTATGCCTGTAAGGTGTGGGCTCTATGCCTGTAAGGTGTGGGCTCTATGTCTGTATGGTGTGGGCTCTATGCCTGTAAGGTGTGGGTTCTATGCCTGTAAGGTGTGGGCTCTTTGCCTGTAAGGTGTGGGCTCTATGTCTGTATGGTGTGGGCTCTATGCCTGTAAGGTGCGGGCTCTATGCCTGTAAGGTGTGGGTTCTATGCCTGTAAGGTGTGGGCTCTATGCCTGTAAGGTGTGGGCTCTATGCCTGTAAGGTGTGGGCTCTATGTCTGTAAGGTGTGGGCTCTATGCCTGTAAGGTGTGGGCTCTATGCCTGTAAGGTGTGGGCTCTATGTCTGTAAGGTGTGGGCTCTATGCCTGTAAGGTGTGGGCTCTATGTCTGTAAGGTGTGGGCTCTATGCCTGTAAGGTGTGGGTTCTATGCCTGTAAGGTGTGGGCTCTATGCCTGTAAGGTGTGGGCTCTATGTCTGTAAGGTGTGGGCTCTATGCCTGTAAGGTGTGGGCTCTATGCCTGTAAGGTGTGGGCTCTATGCCTGTAAGGTGCGGGCTCTATGCCTGTAAGGTGTGGGCTCTATGCCTGTAAGGTGTGGGCTCTATGTCTGTAAGGTGCGGGCTCTATGCCTGTAAGGTGTGGGTTCTATGCCTGTAAGGTGTGGGCTCTATGCCTGTAAGGTGTGGGCTCTATGCCTGTAAGGTGTGGGCTCTATGTCTGTAAGGTGTGGGCTCTATGCCTGTAAGGTGTGGGCTCTATGCCTGTAAGGTGTGGGCTCTATGCCTGTAAGGTGTGGGCTCTATGTCTGTATGGTGTGGGCTCTATGCCTGTAAGGTGCGGGCTCTATGCCTGTAAGGTGTGGGCTCTATGCCTGTAAGGTGTGGGCTTTGATCAATAAAATCACTATAATATTTAACACTAGGATTTGACTAGGAGCATCACCTGGATTGCATCACGATCAGCATGTCGGAGAAGGCTGCACTGCTGCTAAGCAACCTGCAGGGAGGTCAACTGTCTACTCTACAACCATGGGCTCGGGTGTGTTTGAAATTCCACTTGCCCGATCCCGCCAGGAAGCCGACACTGCACATGGCTAATCACAGGCAGTGAGACATTCCTGATCTGTGCAGCTGCGGACCAGGAAATGTCTCACTGCCTGTGCTTAGCGCCGTGCAGTGTGGGCTTCCTGACGGGCTCGGGCATGTGGGATTTTGAACATGCCCTGCCCATCTCTAACAACAAATTGTGCTGGCTCTCCTGTACATTAGCCCCATAAAGTAACCAGCACTGGGTTCCAATGTGCCGCCGCTGCCATGAAGACAGAGACCAGCACTATGAAAAGCCAGGACAGGACAGCAACCCTGGTAGTTCCACCACTGGTCCACAAAGCAAGGATTCCCCCATCCACCTATAATGTGTAGATGGGAGAATTGGATCATTTTTTTTTTTTTTCATGCAACCTACTAGTTAAATGAAAAAAGTGATCAATGTATGGGCTGCCTAAGTGCTAAGACCAGCCATAGGCAGTTTAAATCTAAGCTGGTTGAGGTTTGAACCATTAATGAGCAGGCTGAATGTACCAAGTTGATCGATCAAATTGGGAACAACCAGCCTGACAGATACCCTTATGATTATCACTAGTGGTTGCTATAGCCACTAGTGATAATGACTGTTTGTTGGGAGAATACAATTGCTGGGCAGGAAGGATTTTCCCCTGTCACCACTGTCTGTGTTAATGGGGGAATCATGCAGGTTTCTTTCCTGCACTCTGTGGATGCAGGAAAGAAATTTGCATAGTCTATTACCTGCCTAACTGAAAGTGAAAGTAAGTTGTGAAGGTCTTGAAAAAACAGGAGAGAGGGAGCGACAGATGGGGGAGAGAAGGGATGGAGATAATGCAGTTCAGTGATTACAGTGTACTGCAGTGCACACACTTACCCACACGTCCAGGCTAGAAGAATACTCCCCCTCTCAATAGAGACTGTGTTACTCCAGCGGCAGCCTGAGTAAGATGTGGCGCATCTGCTACGGATGCAAACAAAAAGACATTGCCTTTTGTTTTTTTTTGGTGTTTTTTTTGGGGGGGGGGCACATGGTGGGGCACAGCATCATTTTGGGGGGGTCAGGGCCCCCTCTGGCCCCCCCCTAGGGACGCCATTGACTCCCACTACAAGAGGTGTACTCTGAAGCGGCGTCCTCTGCCTCTTTCCCAGCCGAAATGTTAAATGCTTATATTGTCACTATTCTGAAACCTGGCAAATCACCTGACACCCCAGCTAATTTTCGGCCCATCTCTCTTTTAAATACAGATGTCAAATTGTATGCTAAAATTCTATCTCACAGACTTCTATCAATACTACCAACTTTGATTGGCCCTGACCAGGCTGGGTTCACCAAGGGCAGACAAGCGGCTGACGCCACCAGAAGGGTTATCAACATTTTACAATATGTGGACTCCTGTCGGGTGCCTTCTCTGCTTCTTTCTTTGGACGCGAAGAAGGAATTCAACAGGGTCCATTGGGGATACATGACTCAGACTTTGAAATAATTGGGTTTTGCCGGCCCATTCTAACGGCCTACTTAGCGTTATATTCCTCTCCTTGTGCACAAGTATACACCTCTATAATGCTGTCCCGCCCTTTCTCCATTACCAACGGAACCAGACAGGGATGCCCCTTTCTCCTTCAATCTTTAATCTCATCATAGAACCATTAGCTGAAAAATCAGAACCCACTCAGGAACCCCAGGATTTAACCTACTAGATGAATCCCACAGCATTAATCTCTTTGCGGATGACATTATTTTACTTTTGACCTCCCCACAAACCTCCTTGTCTCAAGCTCATAACATCCTCATCAATTTTAGCCAAATATCCTACTATATAAGTCATATAAGTCAACTTTACTAAATCCCTTGATTTGAGGACTTAACCTTCCCACCCATCTCCGACAACGTTTACAAAAAGACTTCCCTTACACATGGAGCTCAACAAGTATTCCATACTTAGGACTACATCTTACAGCTGACTAGGGATGGGCCCAGTGCTCGATTCGAACCCACATTCGAATCGAGCACCGGGTTGCCGGGACGCCTGTAGCCAATTAAAGCTCGGGGGCTTTAGTACACTCCCCACCATTTAAAAGGCCGCCACGCCGTAGGCCCCGGTCACATGTGTTCCGGCTTTAGGGAGAGCAGTCTGCTGATTGATTTGCTTGATTGCTATTTCTTTGCTAAACCATTGCTACCTGAGTCATTCATCATTACTGAATACTGATCATTCATTGCTGCTGATTGCACAGTGAGTGTGATATTAGCTGCTGATGGGGATTAGTCTGGTGTGTGCGTGCTGTTAGTACAGCATAGCAGTAGCACGAACCGCAGTGCTGTTAGAACAGCATTGCACCCCAACTTCTGTCCCAACCTTCTGTCCCATCCCAGGCAGGGATTTATAGGAGCCATATTGTGTTTGTGGCAGCACACATAGGTCCTATATTTTCTTGTCAGCAGCACACATATAGTACCTATAGTGTGTTTGTGTCAGCAGCACCCATAGGACTTATAGTGTGTTTGTGGCAGCACACATAGCTCCTATATTTTCTTGTCAGCAGCACACATATAGTACCTATAGTGTGTTTGTGTCAGCAGCACCCATAGGACTTATAGTGTATTTGTGTCAGCAGCACCCATAGGACTTATAGTGTTTTTGTGGCAGCACACATAGCTCCTATATTTTCTTGTCAGCAGCACACATATAGTACCTATAGTGTCTTTGTGTCAGCAGCACCCATAGGACTTATAGTGTGTTTGTGGCAGCACACATAGCTCCTATATTTTCTTGTCAGCAGCACACATATAGTACCTATAGTGTCTTTGTGTCAGCAGCACCCATATGACTTATAGTGTGTTTGTGGCAGCACACATAGCTCCTATATTTTCTTGTCAGCAGCACACATATAGTACCTATAGTGTCTTTGTGTCAGCAGCACCCATAGGACTTATAGTGTGTTTGTGGCAGCACACATAGCTCCTATATTTTCTTGTCAGCAGCACACATATAGTACCTATAGTGTCTTTGTTTCAGCAGCACCCATAGGACTTATAGTGTGTTTGTGGCAGCACACATAGCTCCTATATTTTCTTGTCAGCAGCACACATATAGTACCTATAGTGTCTTTGTGTCAGCAGCACCCATAGGACTTATAGTGTGTTTGTGGCAGCACACATAGCTCCTATATTTTCTTGTCAGCAGCACACATATAGTACCTATAGTGTCTTTGTGTCAGCAGCACCCATAGGACTTATAGTGTGTTTGTGGCAGCACACATAGCTCCTATATTTTCTTGTCAGCAGCACACATATAGTACCTATAGTGTCTCTGTGTCAGCAGCACCCATAGGACTTATAGTGTGTTTGTGGCAGCACACATAGCTCCTATATTTTCTTGTCAGCAGCACACATATAGTACCTATAGTGTCTTTGTGTCAGCAGCACCCATAGGACTTATAGTGTGTTTGTGGCAGCACACATAGCTCCTATGTTTTCTTGTCAGCAGCACACATATAGTACCTATAGTGTCTTTGTGTCAGCAGCACCTATAGGACTTATAGTGTGTTTGTGGCAGCACACATATCTCCTATATTTTCTTGTCAGCAGCACACATATAGTACCTATAGTGTCTTTGTGTCAGCAGCACCCATAGGACTTATAGTGTGTTTGTGGCAGCACACATAGCTCCTATGTTTTCTTGTCAGCAGCACACATATAGTACCTATAGTGTCTTTGTGTCAGCAGCACCTATAGGACTTATAGTGTGTTTGTGGCAGCACACATAGCTCCTATATTTTCTTGTCAGCAGCACACATATAGTACCTATAGTGTCTCTGTGTCAGCAGCACCCATAGGACTTATAGTGTGTTTGTGGCAGCACACATAGCTCCTATATTTTCTTGTCAGCAGCACACATATAGTACTTATAGTGTCTTTGTGTCAGCAGCACCCATAGGACTTATAGTGTGTTTGTGGCAGCACACATAGCTCCTATATTTTCATGTCAGCAGCACACATATAGTACCTATAGTGTCTTTGTGTCAGCAGCACCCATAGGACTTATAGTGTGTTTGTGGCAGCACACATAGCTCCTATATTTTCTTGTCAGCAGCACACATAGTACATATAGTGTGTTAGTGTCAGCACCCATAGGACCTACAGTGTGTTGTGAGCACACATAGGAGCTCTATTTTTTATACAATATACACTACCGACTACAATGGCTGGAAGACCGCCAAGGAGAGGCAGACCGTCCCGAGGCAAGAGCACATGGCAAGCAGGCTCTGTTTCTAGAGACAACAGAGCTGGACATGTTGAGCCGCATCATGCCGAAGGCTTGGTAGAATGGATGACCAAGCCCTCCTCATCCTCCTCATCCTCTCTCACCCAGGCTCAGGGTACTGGCAGAGCAGCTGCCAACGCGTACTCAATGGCATCATCAGCCACCCCTTCCCTAGACCCACCATGTCCTCCTGAGGAGTCCCCCGAACTGTTTGAGCACAGTGTTGGGTACATGCTCCAGGAGGATGCCCAACGATTCAAAGGCTCGGATAATGATACCCAGCTTGAGGAAGGCAGTAGTGTGCGCGCAGAGATAGGGGATGCTGAAGGACAGCATTCTGGCAGTAATGTTCCACCAGCTGCAGCTTACTGCCAGGTTTGCTCTAGTGGTGAAGAGGGAGGGGATGATGAGGTCACTGGCTCCACCTATGTGCCTGAAGGGAGAGAGGAGGAGAAGGAGGATGCAGCGGCACATGTCCAAAGAGGCAGGATGCCCCCTGGAGGCCAGCTAGAGGCCAGCACACCAACTGTATCACACCGCAGAGCTCTGCCTGTGCAGGGCGCTGCCTCTGCACGTTATCACAAAAGTTCTTTAGTGTGGGCCTTTTTTGAGACGAGTGCATCAGATCGCACCACTGCTATTTGCAATATTTGTCTCAAGCGTATCTCGCATGGCCAAAACATCAGCCGCTTGGGCACCACAAGCATGAGCAGACATATGTCGACCTGCCATGCAGCTCGTTGGCAAGCACACATAAAAGACCCACACCAAAGAACAAAGCGGACCTCTCCTTGCTCCTCATCAGCTGGGATCTCCATCCCCACTATATCTTCAGTCCTCTCTGAAAGCTGCTCTGAGAGGACTGAAGGTGTAGAATTAGGTGTGTCACAACCAAGTACTTGCAGTACACCGACGTCCGATTGTAGCAGGCAAATTTCCCTGCCCCAGCTGCTGGACCGTCGAAAGAAGTATACTCCCAGCCATCCACATGCCCAGCGGTTGAATGCTAGCTTGGCTAAATTGCTAGCACTTCAACTGCTGCCTTTTCAGTTGGTAGACTCGGCCCCCTTCCGTGAGTTTGTTCAATGTGCGGTTCCTCAGTGGCAGGTTCCCAAACGCCTCTTTTTCTCACGGAAGGCGATTCCGTCTCTATACCGGCATGTGGAAGGCAATGTCCATGCCTCGCTGGACAGGGCGGTCAGCGGTAAGGTGCATATTACCGCTGACTCATGGACCAGCAGGCATGGACAGGGACGTTATCTGTCTTTCACGGCCCATTGGGTCACTCTATTGGCAGCTGGGAGGGATGCAGGACAAGGTGCAGTAGTGTTGGAGGTTGTTCCGCCACCACGCCTCCAAAATGCTACTACTGGTTGTGACACACCTCTCTCCTCCACCCCCTCCTCTTCTTCTTCCTCCATGGCCTCTTCGAGTGCTCTGTCCTCGGAACCAGCGGTGCTCCGTAGGCGTACAAGGGGCTACGCGAGTACGCAGGCAAAAAGATGCCATGCCGTGCTTGCGCTGGTGTGTTTGGGGGACAGGAGCCACACTGGGACAGAGGTTCTGGCAGCTCTGCAGGGGCAGGCCAAGAGGTGGTTGACGCCACGCCAGCTTAAGCCAGGAATGGTGGTTTCTGACAATGGCACCAACCTCCTCTCCGCCCTGCGACAGGGGCAGCTCACCCATGTGCTCTGTATGGCTCACGTCCTCAACCTGGTGGTGCAGCGGTTCTTGGGCAGGTACCCAGGCTTACAGGATGTCCTGAGGCAGGCCAGGAAAGTCTGTGTGCATTTCCGCCGATCTTATAGTGCCAGTGCTCGGCTGACTGAGCTGCAAAATGAGCTGAACCTGCCCAATACCGCCTAATATGTGACATGCCCACCAGGTGGAACTCAACGTTGGCCATGCGGCAGCGACTGCACACGCAGCAGAGGGCCATCAATGAGTACCTTTGCGACTACGGCACCAGGACAGGGTCAGGGGAGCTTGGCTTTTTTTCCCCACGCCAGTGGAGCATGATCAGGGATGCATGCACTGTCCTCTCACCATTTGAGGAGGCCACGAAGATGGTGAGCAGTGACAGTGCATGCATCAGTGACACTGTACCTCTTGTCCACGTGTTGGAGCATACGCTGCGTGGGATAATGGACAGGGCACTCTAGGCAGAACAGAGGCAGGAAGAGGAGGACTTCCTTGCCTCTCAAGACCCCCTTTATCCAGACAGTGTTCCTTCTGTCCCACCCATCACACAGGAAGAGGATGAGGAGGAGGAGGAGGAGGAGGAGGAGGATTGTGTGAGCATGGAGGTGGAGCCTGGCACTCAGCATCAGCAGCAGCAGTCTTTTAGGGATGATGTACAGTCCCAACAAACCAGTGGACTTGTACGTGGCTGGGAGGAGGTGGCTGGCGATCATGTCGTCCTCAGTGACCCAGAAGACTCCGGACCGAATGCCTCAGCTAACCTACGTTGCATGGCCCCCCTGATCCTGCAAAGCCTTCGGAAGGATCCTCGTGTTCTTCGGATCAAGGAGAGGGACCATTACTGGCTGGCCACTCTCCTTGATCCACGGTACAAGGGTAAGGTTGCGGACCTTATCTTGCCGTCGCAGAGGGAGCAGAGGATGAGACATCTCAGGGAGGCCTTGCAGAAAGGTCTGTGCAACGCGTTCCCAGAAACTGGGAGGTTACAAACTCCTGGTCCTGGACGACGAGTTGCTGAGGCTTCGGTCAGTAGCAGAAGGAGCGGTGGGGAAGGTGGACGTCTGACTGATGCTTTCAGACAATTTTTTTAGTCCGCAGCCCCAAGGTATGATCGGTTCCAGCAACCATCACCAGCGTCTGATATACATGGTGCAGGAATACCTAGGGGCAAGGTCAGACTTGGACACCTTTCCCACCGAAAATCCTCTGGCTTACTGGGTCCTGAGGATGGATCACTGGCCAGAGCTTGCACAGTATGCAATTGAGCTACTGGCCTGTCCTGCATCCAGTGTTCTTTCCGAACGCACATTCAGTGCTGCTGGAGGATTTGTCACCGATCACAGGGTGCGCCTGTCCACCGACTCGGTTGATCGACTGACCTTCGTAAAAATGAATCAGTCTTGGATCACCACCAGCTACCAGGCACCTGAAGCGGATATAACTGAATAATTTATAATGTCACATCCCTTCAAGACTGCCTATGCTGATGCTGAGTGACTGTCCTGTTATGTTGTTCACTGACTATCCTCTTCCTCCTCCTCAATGATCCATGCCACCACACCAGTGCCTAAGGCACAATTTTTCAGCCCCTGTATAACAGGGGTGTGTAATTACAATTTTTTTTAAAAATGCTTCGCAACAGGTGTGACTGCTGTGCTCCAAGTACAGTATCTGTGAGGGGGTTGCAGTGTTGTGGCACCAGCACCAATGCCTAAGGCACAATTTTTCAGCCCCTGTTTAACAGGGGCGTGTAATTACAATTTTTTAAGCAATGCTTCGCAACATGTCTGACTGCTGTGCTCCAAGTACAGTATCTGTGAGGGGTTGCAGTGTTGTGGCACCAGCACCAATGCCTAAGGCACAATTTTTCAGCCCCTGTTTAACAGGGGCGTGTAATTACAATTTTTTAAGCAATGCTTCGCAACATGTCTGACTGCTGTGCTCCAAGTACAGTATCTGTGAGGGGTTGCAGTGTTGTGGCACCAGTGCCTAAGGCACAATTTTTCAGCCCCTGTTGGGGCGTGTAATTAAAATTTTTAGGCAATGCTTTGCAACAGGTCTCATTGCTGTGCTAAGAGTACAGTATCTGTGAGGGGTTGCAGTGTTGTGGCACCAGCACCAATGCCTAAGGCACAATTTTTCAGCCCCTGTTTAACAGGGGCGTGTAATTACAAATCTTGATCTAATAGTTCACAGCAGGGCCCATTCCTGCGCCCACCAAGAGTAACTATGAGGGCCTACAGTCTTGTGGCAACACCGTCCACCACCACTGCCAAAGGCCCAATTTTTCTGCCCTGTTCAACAGGTGCATGCAATTACAAATCTTGATCTAATAACTCACAGCAGGGCCCATTCCTGCGCCCACCAAGAGTAACTGTGAGGGCTTACAGTCTTGTGGCAACACCGTCCACCACCACCACCACCACCACCACCAAAGGCCCAATTTTTCTGCCCTGTTCAACAGGTGCATGCAATTACAAATCTTGATCTAATAACTCACAGCAGGGCCCATTCCTGCGCCCACCAAGAGTAACTGTGAGGGCTTACAGTCTTGTGGCAACCCCGTCCACCACCACCACCACCAAAGGCCCAATTTTTCTGCCCGGTTCAACAGGTGCATGCAAGTACAAATCTTGATCTATTAACTCACAGCAGGGCCCATTCCTGTGCCCACCAGTCTTGTGGCTACACCAACATCTAATAGGGCAAATTTCTGCAGAGTATATACGGCAGCCCCTACTTTCAAACATCCAACTTACAAACTACTCCTACTTGCAAACGGAAAGAGAAAACAGGAAGTGAGAGGAAATCTACCCCTAGGAAGGGAAATTCTATCCTGTTAGATTTAATTTGGGAAAAAGGTATCTCCTCTCTACTGATGCTTTATCACCAATCCTTGTTTCAATTCAAACCCCACTTTTCCAAAAACATTTGTCATTGGGACGGAAAGTGAGGTGACATGTTCTGAACAGATGTGCAAAGACAGCAAATGTTACAGGGGTGATAACCCCTCCCTATGTTCTCCAAAAAGCTTAAAAATAGATTTTTTTGGGATGGAGCTACACTTTATAATGTACCTGTTCAGATTCTACTTAAGAACAAACCTACAGTCCGTGTCTTGTTTGCACCACCTATATACTGCTGTTCAGAGTATATAGGGTTGTAGGTATAGGGTTTTATTTTGGGTGCGGGGTCCCCCTTAATATCCATACAAGACCCAAAGGGGCTGGGGTGGGGGGGGGGGGTGATGGGGTAGCCATGCCATTTTTCTCAATTTATTTTCAGCCATATGGCGGCCAGGACAAGACATGACATTAAAGCCGCAAGTGGTTTTAAATGGCTTCTTTTTTTCCTTTACAAATGTCATTTTGTGCAAGGACAGTTCTAAACACGGGAAACACATGCCACTTCACAGGCATACTTTAGACACCCCCCAGGTACCATATTTAAAGGAAAATTTCACTTTTTTTTCACTTTATGCATCATTAAAATGACTGCTCCCGAAAAAACTTTAGTTTTTAAAAGTTCTTTTTGCATTGATATAAGTCCCCTGGGGCAGGACCCGGGTCCCCAAACCTGTTTTATGACATTAACATGCATATTGGCCGTTGTAATTAGCACTTTTGATTTCGAACGTTCGCGTCCATTATAACGTATAGGGTTCGAAAATTCGCGCAAACTTTCGGTCGGTTCGAAGGTTCTGGTGCGAACCGAACCCGGGGGTGTTCGGCTCATCCCTAGTGTTCAGCCTTTGGGGTAGATTTCAAAATTTAGTGCGAGGTAAGTAGTATGGTCTGTCTTGTTTTAAAAAGGTGATTTAGAGGCACAGTTTGATCTTATTAGCCTTTTATCCGGGAGAAACCCCATTTTGAAGGATTTTGTGCTTTTCAGCTCGTAAATCATCCCAGAGTGGAAACTGCTCCTGCGCCACCTTCTCTCTAGGCACCATTTCCTTTTAAATTAATTCTATTTTTGTACTTTTTACATATTTTTCAGTAAAGCTATTGCGTTTCCTGTATTGAATTTTGGTTTTCATTGAAATCTCTGCTTTGCACTGGGTTTCAGTGGATAGCCAAACTAGCTTTAACTATGAGTTTTTGTACACAGCAGGGTGTGTCATTTATATTTTACAAATGTATGGGAGTTTCTCAGAGGGAAATTTATTGTTTTTTAAGCTTGTATTGTATATCCTGCATATGACACTAGGCTAACCCTCCCCTGTAACATTGATATGTAAATAAACCATTTTTTTTTTGTTTTTTTTTGTTTTTATTGAAACAAAAAGACATTTATACAGGTTACAGAATTGTGTCACTTGGAATAAGTCAAACAATCACAATGACTCATGTAACAAAACAATAGTAATCACAAAAGAGAGTATACATATATATACAAGCGATTTAGACTAATAGTCTCAATTTTCCGAATTGCAGTGATTGAGACTAGTGTGTTGGATACCTTTCCATAGTAGCTAGAATTAGCAATATTTGAAATTTAACATTTAATATAATATTCATCCCCCAATAAGTCCCGGAAGTCTGAAAGGTGGAGGATATGCTTTTATCTCAATAGTGCACTATACTCAAAAACAGTATAAGTGGGTGCATACTCAAGTAAACAAAAACAGAAGAAACAAGCATCTGAAAGAGATAAGGTGTCAGGGATGGGAGGGGAGGGGAGAGAAGAAGAGAGGGGGAGGAGAAGGTTTAGGGAGTCAGGTCCGATATGGGTGAGTGTAGAATGGTCTATTTAGAAGGTATGATGAATTTTATCAGTCAATAGTCATGAGGCAAGGGTCATTTATGTGCTTTGTACCAGTTTGTCCAAATTTTCCATTTATTATCAAAGTGTTTTTTATTACAGTCTCTAGAGGCTAGTAATGATTCATATACATAGTGGGTCTGAGTAGTAGTAAATACCTCTGTTACATTAGGTGCCATGTACATTTTCCATTGTCTTGTTATTAGAGATCTGGCTACCAGCAGTATGTGTGTGATTACTACTCTGAACTCTGGAGGAAAGGAATCAATACCTATGTTTAATATTGCTAGGATTGGGGTTGGGGTGTGTTATAATCCCTGTCATGCTAGAGATTGAGCGGAAGATGGAGTTCCAGTAGCTAGTAAGGTCCAGAACATATGGAGCAAGTTGCCAATTGCACCGCACTTTCTCCAGCACAACGGGGAGTTATCTTGCCCAAATTTCGAGATTCTATAAGGGGTAAGGTACCATCTAAGGGCTATTTTTTTTTAGATAGTTCCCAATGATTGATACATTGAGGCTTTATATATCCATCGGAAAGCATCTTTCCACTGTAGATTGGAAAAAAGTTGTGTTGAGATCAATCTCCCATTTTTGATAAGGATGTGATTTAACAAACTAATTTTTGTTGGAATAGGTTGTAGAATAGGGAGATAGCTTTACAGGGTGAAGGAGCCGTATTATAGAATTGCCAATCCTCTTTAGAGATGCGAATGTTGGGAGTTTTGATAGACCTAAGGTAGTGGGAGATTTGATTGTATTTGTAGTTGTCTGGAGAGGATAAGTTAAATTGGTTCTGGAGCACAGCAAAAGGAATAAGGGTGTCTTTATTGTAGAGGTCCGCTATATGTCGAATTTCCTTTTCTTGCCAATCCATAATGCAAAGATTGGGTATTGCCTGTTGGAGTCGATATGGGTACTGGAATGTCAACTAGATTAGAGGCCTGAAGAGGGATTTTCTGAAGGTCCCTCCAGGCTGTCATTGAGGCTTGAACAGTAAGTGGTAGTTTGTGGATAGGGGTAGGTTGTAAGGCATCAAGGAGTAAGAGGTCCTTGAGAGTCCTAGTTGGGCATAGAGCTTGTTCAATGCTGCACCAAAGGGAGTCAGGGCAATAGTTGAACCAGTTTTTAAGTTGGGTAAGAATGGAAGCTTTGTAGTAATCTTGTATGTCTACTAATCCCATGCCCCCTCCTGATCTATGTTTGATTAGTAAGGACTTTGCACATCTGGGTCTTGTGGTTTTTCATATGAATTTTGTTAGTAAGGAGTTTAGGGGGATTGGGAGTGTTCGGAAAATATATAAAATCTGAGGTAGGAATAGCATTTTAAATGTGGCAAGCCGGCCCGACCAGGTCAGTCAATTTTTAGCTAATCTCTTGGCTTCTTTAGTGAGCTTATCTAATAGAGGTGTGTAGTTGGCTTCTGCTAGGTGGTTAATATTGGGCCTTCATTTTAGACCAAGGTATGTTATATAAGGGAAAGGCTTTCTTTAGGGTATTGCTAAGCGAAGGGGGAGGCCTAAAGGGAGAATGAGTGATTTAGTACAGTTGACCTTATAATACTATACCTTGCTGAATTCTTCAAGCGTGTTGTGAGCATGTAAAAAGGGAAGTTTGTGGTGAGGTCAGTAATAAAATAATGTCGTCTGCAAAGAGATTGATATTATGTGAGCTATTTGGAAGGGTGAAACCTGAGATGTGGGGGATGGGTCCTAATTCTTTACGCCAACAGTTCGATGAGGAGATTAAAAATTGAGGGGGATAAGGGACATCCCTGCCTTGTACCGTTGGATATGTTAAATGTGTTTGATAGCATATTGAACGTGTAGACCTGGGCGCATGGGGAGGAGTAAAGAGCCATTATGGCTGAAAATATAGGACCATAAAATCCAAATTTTTGTAGTGTAAGTTTCATATAGCCCTAGTGGATCCTGTCGAATGCCTTCTCCGCGTCCAAAGAAAGGAGCAGAAAAGGCACCCGACAGGAGCCTGAATATTGCATGATACCAATGACACCTTCTGCTGGCGTCAGAGGCCTGTCTGCCCGGGGTAAAGCCTGACTGGTCAGGTTTAATGAGGGGAAGTATCGGGAGGAGCCTGTGTGCAATTATTTTTGCATCTTGCTTAACGTCAGTATCATGGAAATTCCCGTAATCGACCCAGTGATGGGCACCCTGTAGTGCGCCGTGGTGCGTCGGCGCAAGCTGGCACCCGTGGCCGCGTGCATGTGCGGGCTTGCGTCGTTGCGAGTGCGCGTGTCAGCGCGCGCACTCGGCGTGCACGTGCGTGCACAGCATTTGGCGCCAACCGGCCTACTTAGCATCCTCATGCACTGTGCTCAGTGCTGTCCGATCTTCAGCTCCCAGTACCCCTGCACCCGCTGCCTTACCTGAGTCTCCTGATTACCCTCCTGACTACCCGGCTTGCCCTTGGATTACCCTATCTTCTGCCTGTACCTGACCTCGGCTTGTCTTTGACTCTGTACCTGCCTGCTCTTTTGTACCACGTTGCCCGCCTGCTGCCAACCCTGCTTGTGACCCGGACTTTGTACCTGCCTGCTCCTTTGCACCACGTTGCCCGCCTGCTGCCAACCCTGCTTGTGATCCGGACTGTGAACTTGCCTGCTCCTCAGTATAGTGCCTGTGTGTGGACTTGTTGCTCAGCTCCTGCCCTGCATCCGCTGCCAGCAACCAGCTGCCTAATAGGTGCCACTCCATCAGCACCAGAGCCATTGGGCCTCTTCATCTGCTCTTACCCGCCAGGCTCTCATACCAGCTTGCGCTCCCGTGCCTCCTGTCTATACTACCAGAGGCCACGAACCAGGCACGTAAGGGAGACCTTTCCCTGCTATAATCGGGCTCATCAGTCAGGTACGTGAGTCTGACAGTCAGTGTTGAGCAATGAAATAGGTCTGAAATTAGCTGGTGACGTGGGTTCCTTGCCCTGTTTTGGAATTGTGACCACATAGGCTTTGAGCATTTCAGGGGGAAACAAGGCAGAGGACATTGCTGCTGAATATACATTTTGAAGTGTTGGAGTAAGATTATCTTGGAAGGACCTATACTCATTAGGGATCCCATCTGGGCCTGGGGATTTCACCAACGGGAGGGTTCTAATAAGTTTCTTGATCTCAGGCTCAGAGATAGGAGAATTTAGAGAGGCGAGTTGGTCTGGAGTAAGGAAAGGTAGTCAGAGTTTTTCCAGGAATCTCTGTATGCTCTCTTCATTTGGTTTTGGGGTGTTAGGATCTTTCTCTAGGTTAGGATCTAGGTTAAGATCTTTCTCTAGTCGGCATGAGAGTCCGCTATTTCTTTGGGATTGTATATTTTTTTATTGTCAGGCTGTTGGATGAGATGTTAGATTTTGGATTTTATCCTGGCCACCCGAAGTCTTTGGCTAGGAATTTACCTGCTCGGTTTCCTGAGGAGTAGTGGGATAATTTTAGAGAGCTTACGTGTTTTTCATATTGTTCTAATAGTAGGAGCCTGAGATCAGAACGGTATTGGGCCAAATTTTGGGCTAGATGTAAGTTGGCACTGTTTTTGTTGGTAAGGAGTTGCTCAATTTTTTGTGTGCTCTGCCTTTTTTCCCCTAGCACAAATTTGCAGGATTACCCCTCTTATGTAAGCTTTATGCGCACACCACAGCATCATTGGATCAGAGACCGATTGGTCATTAAAAGAGAAAAACTCTGAAATGTTGTTGGCAATGCTAGTGGCGTGTGAAGGCATTTGGTAGATATGAGAATTTGCTCTCCAAATATAAGCAGGTCCTGGAGTGTGCCCCTCCACCACGGTTATGGAGACAGGAGCGTGGTCAGACCACGAGATGTTGTTGGAGGAGGACACTGCCTGCAAAAGAAGTTTGTCCACTAGTATCAGGTCTATTCTAGAATACGAATTATGCCTAGAGGAATGAAATGTATAATCACGTTCATTCGCGTGCTGGCATCTCCATACATCATATACATCTTCTGCATTCAATAGGGGTTTGAGAGTAGGCAGTGGTCGTTTGGCTTTGGAGGTAGTATCTATGGAGTAGTCTGGTGATAAATTGTGGTCTCCGCATATAACCAGAGAACCCCATTTGATAGCAGAAATTTTACGGTGTAGTCTTTTCAGGAAACAAAGTTGATGTGAATTTGGCGCATACAGGTTCACAATAGTGAAAGGTTTATTGTTGAGTTCACCGAGTAGTATGAAATACTGTCCAGCCGGATCGGAATGTAGCTCTTTCAAGGTGAAGGCAATAGAGTCCTTAATGGCAATAAGTACTCCCTTCTTTTTGGTGGGTCCCGAGGCTAGGAAAATATGAGGGAATTGTTTATGTCGAAGTTGGGGTGCGTTATCAGCGGAGAAGTGGGTCTCTTAGATGCAGAGAATGTCTGCATGCAATTTGATAGCCTCCTTCCAGACAGAGGCCCTCTTAACCGGGTGGTTGAGGCCATTTACATTGAATGAGACTATGTTAATAGCCATGGGTGTGTCTTAGGTGTAGATAATGACAGTACCTTAAATGTGTCGGTGAAGTCTTTTTTCTGTGTCTCCAGGCGTTGTTTGTAGCAGGTCTTCCTTCTGGATGATGGCGGAGAATCTTGTGCGGATCAGACCACATAGGGGAGAGAGGGGAGGGTAAGGGGAAGGAGAGATGAGACAAAAAAAAAAAAGTAGTTCAATAAAAAGATGGGTTCAGGCTTGAACCTGAGGGCAGAATTGCTGCCCATAACTTCGGAGGGGGAAAAGAAAAGCACTGAGAGCCCTCATTATTATTTGAAGATAACATCTTACCACATTTCTAATAAATCATGAGTTACGTTTCTTGTTTGAGACTGTTTGCCACTCTTTCTGGAGGCGCTGCCTTTGAGAGGAAGAGGCATCCTCGGATGATGGAGCAGGGAGGATGTCTAAGGAGCGTAGCAGCTTGAGGCCCTCCTCTATGGAAGTAATGACTGTGGTTTTGCCCTCATGGGTTACTGGGAGCTTCACAGGGTAACCCATCTGTATGGGATGTTGTGGTTGCGTAGGGCTTTTGTCACCGGAAGGAGGGATTTGCGCTTCTGCATTGTGAACTGCGAGAGGTCTGGGAATAATTGGATATGTGCATATTCCTCCGGAGGATGTTAGTGCTTGCGTTCCGCAAGCACCAAGTTGCTCTTTTGTTTGATAAAAATGGACTCTCATCAAAACATTGCTGGGAATGTTGTCAGGGAGAAAAGTTGGCTTTGGAAGTCTGTGAATGTGGTCTATCTGCATTTCAGATTGGGCCAGTGAGGGTATAAAGACTTTCATCAGGTCTTGGGCATATTGTTGTAGTTGTGTGGGGAGGATGACTTCTGGGACCCCCCTGATTTGTATGTTGTTCCTCCTTGACCTATCTTCGAGATCTGCGACTTTAGCTTTGAGCCATGCGACTTCTTCAGCATCAATCAGGTCATTATGTGAGGCAGCAAACTCCCCCATTTTGCCTTCAATGTGTTCTACTCTTGTGCCCAGCTCTCCTACCTCTGTTTTGAAGTTATTAATGCACTGCAGCATGTCATTATGCATAGTGGTGTGGAGTGAGAGGAGCATATCCTTCAGCATGGTGTCTGAGATAGGCTTGTCAGTAGTGGGGAAGGCAGTGAAGGGGTCAATCAGTTCTCTAGTGTCCTCCATTGAATCCTGGCATGTGCTCACCTGCAGGGCCTCTGTAGCCATCTGTGGCTTAGACTTAGCTGGGCTGCGGAAGACTGGCGTGGAGGCCTCCGGTGATTGTCAGGAGTCGTTTTCCTGGTTCCCAGGGCTGGATGCAGTGGAGCGGGAGCTGCCGGAAGAGGGAGAAGAAGACTGGGTTTCCGGCGCCGACGCCATTTTGCCACGGATCGCGGCCTACTTGTCTGAAGAAATCGTCTAATTTCTTTGGGGAGGTGGACTCTTTACATTTGCAGGTCATTCTGCTAGCTTGGCCGGAGCTTAAGGCACTCGTGGTGGTTGTTTGGGTCAGCGGTGTCGATTGGTTCCCGTTGCTGGAGCGGAGCTGTGTTAGCAGACGTCCATCCAGCAGCACGGTAGCCACGCCTCCTAATAAACCAGTTATTATGTTGTTTTTTTTCTTTTTTTAGAGCTGGGCATGCAACAGAAAGTTCTTTTCAGCATTTTATGCATCAACAGAAAGTTGGTGGGAGGAGCTTGGTGTTTGAAAAAGTGTTTTCAATTTTAATTTCAGTTGTTGTTTTTCTAAGGTTTATACTGTAATACAGTTTTGGGTAGAGAGTAAACAGGAGGCATCACCATTATTCTTGCAACATCTAGAGCTGGTAGAAAGAAGCCATAATATTGTTTTGAATAGTGGAGGATTTCATGGTGCTTTGCAGTTCGTCTGACAAACATGGTTAGAGCATAAACATGAGGAGTAGTACGCTAACAGCCCCACTCAGGCCGTGTATAATAATCGGGATGCGGGGGTCGATTATGGTGATAAAGGTGCAGTGGCGTCTCCAGCTTTCATATTTAGGGGGGGCACATGGGGGGACAGGGACAAAAGTAGGGGGGCAACTATAAAATGCAATTTTACTACGATCCCCAGGGTGGCAGAAACAAGAGATATATGTCACCAGCATACCAAGAAAATATAAGGGTCAAAAGCAGTGGGAGAACTATCAGGGTTGCAAAGGTTGTCTTGCCACCGGGCCTTGGTTTTCTGCCACTGTGGTGTTCTCCAGCCACCTCTTGCTGTCCTGCCCCTGCTATTGACAGTGCTGGTCTGGCATCTGTCTCCTTGGCAGCGGCGGTGGTCTATTAGGACCTAAGGCTGGTGACATTATGGGTGCATGCAGGGGAAGGCTGGCACTATTGGTTGTAGAGAGCCGAGCCCCCAGCTGGTCACCTAGCAGCAGTAATGTTGTATAACCTTCTCTGTTGACATGCTGATCGGGATGTGATCCAGGTGATGCTCCCAGTCAGATCTAATAAACACAGTATTTATTAGCATCAACAGTACAACCACATCCACCGTATGTTCAGCAGCCATGTGGGCTCTATGCCTGTAAGGTGTGGGCTCTATGCCTGTAAGGTGTGGGCTCTATGTCTGTATGGTGTGGGCTCTATGCCTGTAAGGTGTGGGTTCTATGCCTGTAAGGTGTGGGCTCTTTGCCCGTAAGGTGTGGGCTCTATGTCTGTATGGTGCGGGCTCTATGCCTGTAAGGTGCGGGCTCTATGCCTGTAAGGTGTGGGCTCTATGCCTGTAAGGTGTGGGTTCTATGCCTGTAAGGTGTGGGCTCTATGCCTGTAAGGTGTGGGCTCTATGCCTGTAAGGTGCGGGCTCTATGCCTGTAAGGTGTGGGTTCTATGCCTGTAAGGTGTGGGCTCTATGCCTGTAAGGTGTGGGCTCTATGCCTGTAAGGTGTGGGCTCTATGTCTGTAAGGTGTGGGCTCTATGCCTGTAAGGTGTGGGCTCTATGCCTGTAAGGTATGGGCTCTATGTCTGTAAGGTGCGGGCTCTATGCCTGTAAGGTGTGGGCTCTATGTCTGTAAGGTGTGGGCTCTATGCCTGTAAGGTGAGGGTTCTATGCCTGTAAGGTGCGGGCTCTATGCCTGTAAGGTGTGGGCTCTATGCCTGTAAGGTGCGGGCTCTATGTCTGTAAGGTGCGGGCTCTATGCCTGTAAAGTGTGGGTTCTATGCCTGTAAGGTGTGGGCTCTATGCCTGTAAGGTGTGGGCTCTATGCCTGTAAGGTGTGGGCTCTATGTCTGTAAGGTGTGGGCTCTATGCCTGTAAGGTGTGGGCTCTATGCCTGTAAGGTGTGGGCTCTATGTCTGTATGGTGTGGGCTCTATGCCTGTAAGGTGCGGGCTCTATGCCTGTAAGGTGTGGGCTCTATGCCTGTAAGGTGTGGGCTTTGATCAATAAAATCACTATAATATTTAACACTAGGATTTGACTAGGAGCATCACCTGGATTGCATCACGATCAGCATGTCAGAGAAGGCTGCACTGCTGCTAAGCAACCTGCAGGGAGGTCAACTGTCTACTCTACAACCATGGGCTCGGGTGTGTTTGAAATCCCACTTGCCCGATCCCGCCAGAAAGCCGACACTGCACATGGCTAATCACAGGCAGTGAGACATTCCTGATCTGTGCAGCTGTGGACCAGGAAATGTCTCACTGCCTGTGCTTAGCGCCGTGCAGTGTGGGCTTCCTGACGGGCTCGGGCATGTGGGATTTTGAACATGCCCTGCCCATCTCTAACAACAAATTGTGCTGGCTCTCCTGTACATTAGCCCCATAAAGTAACCAGCACTGGGTTCCAATGTGCCGCCGCTGCCATGAAGACAGAGACCAGCACTATGAAAAGCCAGGACAGGACAGCAACCCTGGTAGTTCCACCACTGGTCCACAAAGCAAGGATTCCCCCATCCACCTATAATGTGTAGATGGGAGAATTGGATCATTTCTTTTTTTTTCATGCAACCTACTAGTTAAATGAAAAAAGTGATCAATGTATGGGCTGCCTAAGTGCTAAGACCAGCCATAGGCAGTTTAAATCTCAGCTGGTTGAGGTTTGAACCATTAATGAGCAGGCTGAATGTACCAAGTTGATCGATCAAATTGGGAACAACCAGCCTGACAGATACTCTTATGATTATCACTAGTGGTTGCTATAGCCACTAGTGATAATGACTGTTTGTTGGGAGAATACAATTGCTGGGCAGGAAGGATATTCCCCTGTCACCACTGTCTGTGTTAATGGGGGAATCATGCAGGTTTCTTTCTTGCACTCTGTGGATGCAGGAAAGAAATTTGCATAGTCTATTACCTGCCTAACTGAAAGTGAAAGTAAGTTGTGAAGGTCTTGAAAAAACAGGAGAGAGGGAACAACAGATGGGGGAGAGAAGGGATGGAGATAATGCAGTTCAGTGATTACAGTGTACTGCAGTGCACACACTTACCCACACGTCCAGGCTAGAAGAATACTCCCCCTCTCAATAGAGACTGTGTTACTCCAGCGGCAGCCTGAGTAAGATGTGGCGCATCTGCTACGGATGCAAACAAAAAGACATTGCCTTTTTGTAAAAAAAAAAATTTTTTGGTGTTTTTTTTGGGGGGGCACATGGTGGGGCACAGCATCATTTTGGGGGGGTCAGGGCCCCCTAGGGACGCCATTGTAAAGGTGCAAACCATAATCTCTCCGAAAACAAAGCACAGGGTTCTCTGGACGCAGAGTTCGCCAAAAAAAGCGATTTGAATCGTCATGGACAAATGTGCCATCCATGCAGTGGAGGATGGCTCCACACCAGTCAGACAGCTGCACTAACACATGAGATCTGGGTTTGGGGCTCCGGACATGAGACCCCTTAAAGTATGACATATATGGTCAGAGGGTACAGTAAGGTGTATTCCTTTGGAAGGTACTTTTGATGTCTGGAGGTATGAGACCCCAGAATAAAAATACCTTGGAAGTAGTTCAGCTACAGCTTCAGAAATATGTAATGGTGAGTGAGTTGATGGATGTGTAGTACATGCTTTTGTGATTCTCAGAGGAGGTACTGTGGTTAAAATTCTCATGCCCATTTTTTTACTTTGTGTGGCTGGTCCATACAATATTCTGAGATGCTTTTGTGTCTTTCCCATTGTATGTATTTTTTTCTATCGCTAAGAGTGAAGGCAGCTTTCCATCTTGTTGGTTTTAATTTTTGATTTGCGAACTATGAAATATCTCCCCCATATTTGTATCTAAATGTTTGTCTCATGTTTTAGTCTTGACATTGTTTGTATGTGGTAACAAGAAGATGTCTGAACCCACCGTGGCAGCCTTCTTCATATGTGTCGCGGGTGTTGTATTTTAGTAAGAATGTAAAGGGAAAGGGTTACAGAGGGTTTAGGTATCGGTTTTGAGGAATGTCAATGACAATTTACCAATGTACATGAATGTTGTACTGTTTATGAAGGACAGAGTAATAACTTTTGTATACAAGTATCTTTTCAGGTCCAAGGAGTTTCTGAAAGTGTATGTACAGGTGTATAAGAAGGTAAAAGTATCATGGGCTCTGCACCATTCTAAACCCTGCGTGTCTTTCTCCACTTTGTAAGGAGGAGGAAAAAAGGGGGATGAGAGTGGTGAGAATGACAATTTTTCAAACCAATAATACCAACCACTCTAATTCTAGCCAAGTTTGTGACATGTGACTGGGTCTTTGTAAAAAAGCTTGAAGAACAAGACAACAAGGATGAGAAGTATCTTTGTTTATTTATATTTTTAAAGTGTATTTTATAACTAGCTAAGAAAGCGAACAGGACACACGGTTGGGTCCACTCCACTCTGAACTCTAGTGCCCCAGAAATGACGGCGGTACATGATATATAGGATGTTCATATTGGTGTGAGGAGTTTTGACAAACTAGTAAAATCCATGATACATTTCTAGAGGGTAAAATTAATCATAATTTTAACAATTGTTCTGGTTCTTGCCAGCTTTGGCATCGGGATAACTAGGTAGACCACAAGTGTGCTTCAACTTTAGTTTGGTATTAATGCGGATCTACAGCTTATAAGGTAATTCCCCCTAATGGAAGAGGTTCATGCGTGCTGCTGAAACTCGTCCCAGCATCTTATGTCACGGCTGATCATGAGGATCTGATGGCGCGAGAGAAGATAAGAATGGACAAGGACAGCTGGAAGGGAATTCCTTGTACACAGTGGGGGCTTGAGCTTATGAAACAACTGAACAATTTCCCATCCATTGAGGATGGGATGTTTCATGTAACTGTTGAAGCTACAAGGAAGTTCCCACAGTCCAAGGGGGGGGGGGGGGTCTCTGTGAATTCATAAGTAAAGATGGTTATACCTGGATTGCAGATACTAGTGACAAAGTTCAGGCCCATATGGATAAGGTTAAGATCCCTGCAATGCAAAGCCAGAGCTATAGCTAGTGAAGGTTGGAATCCTCTTAAGGGTCTGGGAATCTGTGGGGATTTAATTTTTTATTTTTGCAGCGGATCATAGTTGAAGGAAGTAGGGGTATATTTATATTCATGTTGTTTTTGTTTCTATTCCTTCTGTTGCCTTATGGAGGGGTTTATGAGTAATTCCATTAGCAACTGGGAATATGTGTATATAGATGTATATATATATATGATTTTAGCATGCAATATTATTTCTGTTAAGGGTTAACTTGGCTGGATGCAAGTAAATACATCAGACTTTCGGTTTGAATATGTAATTCAGTTAACAGTTCCTTTTGTGTACAGGTATGCCAAGTGTGTGTTGTGGAGATGCCCTGCTGTTTACCTAACTTAATATTCAAAGGACCAGGAAAAGATATCAGTGTGTAGTCAGTACGGGTCCAAATTCATTAGCTAATAAAGGCTTTTGTACTCTTCCGTGCTAATCAACTATTTATCCATATCAAAGGGTGTTTGATATGCTTAGCATATTTCTTTGATCTGTTCAGGAATGGACAATTTACCCTGGCTATGATTGCGCATAATTAAGTGCCTTATTCAAGAGAAGACCTCCTCTTTAATTAAGTTGCCTTCAAACGAATTACCACTAGCTCGTTAATACAAAAGAGGAGGTGCTATTGATGGGAAATTAAGTTAAAGGAAATTTACCAATCTGGGAAGAGATATGCCCGGAGGGAGGAGAGGGCTAACCAATCAGGGTGGTACTGTGCAAGTCAATGACAGATGGCACTTTATTAGCAGGGCTCACACAATGATAGATTAGATGAACACTGACTGTGGTCCCCGGAAACGTAAAATAGGTAATTTATCAGATCATCTCCCAGCACTTACAGGTATACCTGCTTGTTAATCTATGTTTGTTTGCTAAATAATATTTTCTGTGTAATCTTGTATTTTAACCTAACATTTACTCCCTTGCTTAAAACTATAGATATTTTCTGTGTATTACATAGACCTGTAACATTACTCTAATACATGCTATTATGTTAAAGCTTTCAATTCTTGTCAAAGGAACTCTTATTTAACCCATGTCATATTTTGTGATTAATAAATCAGAAATAGAGATTATAGAGGTTAACAGTGGCGGCCAATGAAGGCCAGTACAGGACTGAAAGTTTTTAATATAATATCAAAATTTGTGTATTAGAGATTAAGGTTAGTAGGGGGGAGTCAGCTTATCCAATCTATCTAGGGAAAAATATAGGTGAATATATATATTTTTTTTGTTTTTTATTAAGTGGGTATTAGATTAACTCTAAGGAGAGAATATACACCACAGGTTATTTTATTTTTTTTGTTGTATTTGTATTTTTAGTACATTTATATAGCCAGTAAATGTAATGGGGAGGAAGTATAGAGCGGGAACATTATTGTTTTGATTTTTTTTGTGGTTGTTTTCTTGGAAAGAGGACACTGAAAGAGTGTTCTTTGATTTTGTGGGAAAAAAAAGAGAAAAAAGGAAAAATTGTTTTTTTTTTTGCTAATTTATTGTTTTTTTTTTCTATTTTATTATTTTTTTTTTTTTCTCAGTTTGTTTATATATAAAAAAAAAGATTATATATATTTTTTTGGTTATTAATTCATTTTTTTTGGTCACTGGTTTAGTTTCATGCTGTATTTCAAAAACTTGCTGGTTTTTAGAAATAGGTTCATTAGTTGGCTTGTTATTTCACTTGTATGACCACTAAAGGAATAATATTGCTTTAGGGACATTTAAACTAACTTACAAAAGAATCTGTCTTTCTGTTAGTTGTGTTTCCTGTTTTTTTTTTTATATATATTTTAATATTCTCATTGTTGTCTGTTAAAGTACAAAACTGTGCAAGTTTTGCTACTGAAGCTAATATCTGAGAAAGATTATTATTAGTGTAAAATAAGGTGCACTGAGCATTAGACCTGGCAAAAGTTATTTTTTTGTTGTTGTTTTTTTGAATTGAGTGTTACAAATACTGGTGTAAACACGGCTATGTTTACCTTACTATTGTCAGCCTAGAGGGCTATTCAACCTAATTGATCCTTGGGGGCTTACTGAACACACTCTATCTCAAAGCTCTTGTTTCTATTGTACTCTTGGTCTATTGTATTATTGTCTATTGTATTACAGGTGTAGGTGCAATGCTATGGTAAGGCCCCTTTCACACTGGGGCGTTTTTCACACTGGGGCGTTTGAAAAAAACGGCCTCATTCACTCCAGTGTGAAAGCCGGCGGGCTTTCACACTGGAGCGGTGCGCTAGCAGGATGGTAAAAAAAAAAGTCCTGCTAGCAGCATCTTTGGAGCGGTATAGGAGCGGTGTATTCACCGCTCCTATACCGCTCCTACCCATTGATTTCAATGGGACACCGCGGTAATACCGCGTCAATACCGCCGCAAAGTGCCGCTACGGCGGTGCTTTGCGGGGGATCTTAACCCTTTTACGGCCGCTCGCGGGGGTAAAACCGCCCCGCGAGCTGCTGAATATAGCGGCTAAAACTACGGTAAAGCAGCGCTAAATATAGCGCTGCTTTACCGTCGCCGCGGCTCCCGCCCCAGTGTGAAAGGGGCCTAAGTATAATTAGTGTTTCACCACTAAGATAAAAAGATTGTTTTAATGAGAGCTGAAAATATTGTTTTATTTTTACAGTTTTTTCTGCATTTTTATTTCATTTGAGTTTGTTATTGTTGTTGCTTCCCTCCTTCTATACGGTAATCTCAAAGTGACTTTATAGTTCAAAGGGACATTTAACTTCATCTAGCTTACAAATTGTGCATATTATCGGTTGGTAATGGCTGCTATGTCCTGTCTAGAAAGCTTTGTAGCAACTTATACTCTTAAACAGAAGAGCAATGAATTTGCCTGTGATGCCAAGTTAAAAGCGTCTCCTTGGACTTATGTCCAGGAGTTATTTGAGGAACAAGCTAAAACAACCAAAAATAATAATCTCAAAGGTTTCGCCTTAGCAGGCATGTGGCTTGCATGGCTAGGAATGCTAAAATACAGAAATTGGAAGATATAGTCTATAATAAAAAATATTACAATTTCCAAGAAGGAAGAAGTGAATACAGTTTTACAGAACCAGGTACAAACATTAACTACCCTTAATCAAATAGTTAATGCCTCACAGGAGGAAAATTTTAAATGTTTTAAATTGGCCCAAAAAGAAGTGGTACAGTATAAAAGCATGCTAACTAAAGTTGAGACTGACCTGGGCCACATAACTACTGCATACAACGTAGTCCAAAATCAGTTAAATAAAGCTAAGAAAGGAACATTTATAGATCACACACATTGCATGCAAACAGAGTCACAGTTGCTACAAACAATTTCAATCCTTAAAGGACAGGCGGCTGTGGCCAGCAGATGCGAACATGGGAATGCTACGGCGCCTACGAAATTGGGGACACTGAGGAATATGAAGAGTATTGGGGAGAGGAAGACATGGGTCCCAATTCTACTTTTCCTGTGGCGCTGGGAGAAAATCGCAGAGCCACAGGAAGGCGCCATTGTCAGACAAACCAGACATTGGGGACCATCTAGCCACAGATGAGGAGCATGACAAGTTCCCCATCATGGGTAGGACCCAGATTGCCTCCTCTGCTGAAGGAAATTAAATGTTTTTGGGGTTTGATAGTGAAGAAAATTAGGTGATTTCCAATATGAGGGCACAGAGTTGCAGGTGTTTATGGACTTGGCCCCTAAGACCTTAGCCAGAAGACGACTACTCAAACCACTTCTGGAGAGCATGAAAACCCTGAATATCCGTTATAGTTGGGGGTTTCCAGCCTGCTTATTGGGTTTTAAAGATGGGATCTCGGCTAAATTGACTTTCCCTGAGGACTTGAGAGATTTCTGTGAAAAGCTGGAACTGCAGGTTCCTGAGCTACCGGGTTGGTCAGATGGTTAGGCTGACGTGGACGGGGGGGTATCGGGAGGGGGCGGGGCATACGCGCAGGCTTCCTCGAAGTGCGGCTCAAGATTGGTCAAGATATTCGGGACCAAAGGCGAGCCGGGGGCCGTAGAGGGGCCAGGGGGGGGCGGGGGGTTTGGATTTAGGGGGAGAGGTAAGAAAGGGGGGTGGGCGGGAAAAGTAAAGGGGGGAGGGGAGGGGGGGTGGGAAAGAGATAGTAAAGGGGTTGACCAGAATGCACGTATTCTCCAGACAAGACGAACAGAATTCATCCCACTATATAGAAAATTATGCTAACTACAAGTTTTAAACACTCCCAATAAGCGGCACAAATTTTTAAAGGAGTTAAGACAATATAAAGCGGATGTGGTTTACTTACAGGAGACACATATTTCTCACGAATCAAACGTGAAATTGTTCTCTAAAGATTTCCACAGTTGGTATTACGGGGACACAATCTCCACAAGAAGTAGAGGAGTAGCTATAGGGTTTGCTAGGAAAATAAGATTCTGTCTGGAAGAGAGTGTGGCGGACCCCGAGGGAAGATACCTCTTCTTGAAAGGTAAATTGGGAGAAACAGAAGTCACGCTCGCCAACATATATGCCCCTAATAGTAACCCCAGGATTTATCTAACCAGAATCCTGGGAAAATTAATAGAGTTCAAAAAAGGAGTACTGATACTAATGGGAGACATGCACTTCTGCTTGGACCCACAAGGGGACAGTACGTCCCGTGTGCAGGGGATTAGTAACGTACAATTAAGAAGAGTTAAACAAAAACTACACGAATGCCAATTGACTGATGTCTGGAGAAGCCAACATTTTAAAGATAAAGATTACTCACTCTACTCCCCTGTACATGGGACGTATTCTAGAATTGACTATATTTTTTTTGGAGCACAGCATGTTGGACAAGGTACTCAAATCTAATATTGGGATAATATCACTGTCAGATCACGCTCCGGTCAGAATGGAAATACAAATAATAGGAGACCACAAGGCATTCCCTAGGTGGCGTTTGAACGATGAGATAATACGAGAGGTAGAAGGAGCGGAGAAAATAGGCAAAGAGCTGGAACAATATTTTAAGTTGAACGACACAGAGGGAATCTCGGGGCAGACCATATGGGAGGCCCACAAGGCCTACATAAGGGGGATCCTGATCGCTGCGGGAGTTAAAAAAAAAAAAAGAAAGGGCTGGGAAAATTAAAAAAGTCACAGAGAAAATATTTAATTTAGAACAAAAGCATAAAAAGTCTCCGAGCCAAGATAGAACTTTATACCAAGAAATAATAAAAAAAGGGATGAATTCAAAACATTCATGGAACAAGAAACAAAAAAAAACTTCTATTATCTATCTAGGGAAAAATATTTCGGGAGTAATAAATCCGCGAAGTACCTAGCAAAAATGCTACAGAAGAAAAAAACTATAAATTTCATAGAGAAAATACAGACGGCTGACGGGGCCCTAGAATATACCACAAAGGGGATAGCACAAATATTTAAGAGCTACTATGAGAAACTATACGCAGTGGAGCATGAAGGGGGGTGGGAGAAAAAGGGAAAAAACAGGAAAGTCAAGGATTTTTTAAGTCAAGCGGGCCTAGTAAAGATCACAGAGAGTGAGCAAGACTTGTTAGAAGGACCAATCACAGAAGAGGAGATAATTAGGGCGTTAGCCGAATCCAGGAATGGGAAAAGCCCAGGACCAGACGGGTTCACGTTTTTTTACTACAAAAAGTTTCAGCAAATTTTCATCCCATGGCTATGCAGGTATTTAAACGGTCTAGGAACAGAGTATCAAACGAGTAAAGAGGCTTCATCAGCCTCTATCACGGTCATAAAGAAAGACGGCAAAGACGGAACGTTTTGCTCCAACTACCGGCCAATCTCTCTGCTCAACGCAGACACCAAACTCTTCGCTAAAATTCTTGCAAGTAGGATGAAAACCCTTATGAATAAATTAGTGCACCCAGACCAAGCGGGTTTCGTCCCTGGAAGGGAAGGCAGGGATAATGGGGTGCGAACCCAGCTCCTACTCCTACAAGAGAAGGAGAAAAAGAGCTCAAGTCTACTCCTATCAACAGATGCCCAGAAGGCATTTGATAGGGTAGATTGGTCCTTTATGTTCAGGACATTAGAGGGAATGGGGTTTGGCCCAAACATGCTCCAGCGGATCAGGACGCTGTATCATCACCCGATAGCCACAATTAAAATTAACGGAACAGACTCCCCCCCCCCTTTGAAATGAGAAACGGGACAAGACAGGGATGTCCACTGTCCCCTCTCTTGTTTGTCCTATCCCTCGAGCCTTTGCTGTCCACAATTAGGAAGGATCCCGGGATAGAAGGTTTCAAGGTAGGGGGGAAGGAACACAAACTATCTGCTTACGCAGATGATGTATTGTTCTACATAAGTAAACCAACGGTAACCCTGCCCCGACTTATGCATATAATAAAAGAATACGGCGAACTATCAAATTTAAAAAAAACAATCAGGGGAAGTCGGAGGTTCTAAATATAAATACCAAAAACTCAGAAAAACAGAAGCTTCAAAAGGAATTTAAATTTCCGTGGGGTAAAGAATTGAAATACTTAGGCATTAAGTTAGCACCTTCACTAAAAAAAATATTTAAATTAAATTTTATCCCTTTGTTGAATGAAATTGAGAAAGAGAGCAAAAGACTAATAAATAGACCACTGTCGTGGTTTGGGAGAATCCAGTCATTTAAAATGTTCATTTTGCCTAAAATCTTATACAAATTTCAAATGATGCCCATCGTGCTACCCAAGTATTACCTAGCAAAACTTAAAGCTCTATCAATGTCTTTCGTGTGGAATGGGAAAAAACCTAGAATTGCTTTTACTATTCTGAAGCAGGGGAAGAATAAAGCAGGATTGGCAGTCCCAGATATATGCCTTTATTACAAGGCTATCGTGCTTTCAAGAATTACAGAATGGATAAAATAAAATAAAAACGAAAAGAGATGGGTCAATTTAGAATTCACCCTTAGCAAGGCACATTTAGGTAAAACTATATGGAACCCCCCTAAACACAGGATAATAGATATAAATAGTAGTAAACTTACACTTAATGCACTAAGGATATGGGACGGAATATATAGGAAATTTAATGGGCACTACAACTCACCGCTTATCGCCTTAAAAGAAAATAAATTTTTTGCACCAGGGATGAAGATTAACGGAGGGAATTGGATGAAACACGAACATACACAGCTGAGGGATATTTTAAAGGATGGGAAGATTCTACCACTTAAGGAGCTAAAAGTTATGGTATGGTATGCCACCCTTGACAAGATTAGCAAATACCAACTGGGGAAATCAGGGAATTGCTGGAGAGGATGTGGGGATTTAGGTACAATGACACATATTTGGTGGAGTTGTCCTAAAATGAGGGCATTCTGGGGGAAAGTTTTGCACCATATAAGAGAAATAACAAATATAGAAGTCCCAGATGAACCTTGGACAATTTTGTTTCACGGTACAAAAGATGGAATTAAAAAATACCAAGGATCGTTAATCCCACATCTCTTAAATGCTGCAAAGAAACTAATCCCCATGAAATGGCAAGAGGCGGAAGCTCCAACAATTTGGGAATGGATAGATGAAGTGGAAAGTACTTACAGCATGGAAAGGTTAACGGATGGGCGGAATAGTATGGATGATGGCAAAACAGATAAGTGGCAGGAATGAAGGATATTTAAAAAAACTTGTTGAGTTATGCTGAACAACTAAGAGTCTAAATATTTTGGGAAGGACATCGGATAAGGAGGAGATAAAAAACAGCTTTAAATATGATGAATATAATGGTCAACCTGGGGGGGGACGAGGGCTGGGGGGGACGGGCAAGGGGGGGGGGGGGGTTTAACGGATGGAAGTAGGTTTACAAGGGATTGAGGGAGCACGGAAATATTAGATGTATTATGTATGTATTAAGGAAATTGAGGCATGAATAAAAAGCAGTATACGATATAAAATAAAAGCTACAATGATGTGAATAAGTGAAGAGACAGCTATGATCAGAAAGTTGATTGGAAGTCTCCCAAAAATGTCGCTGAAGTGGCAAAAAAAATAAAAATAGGTGATTTCCAATGTATATCCAATTCAACCTGTAAAAACCCTGATGAGTGTGGCTGATTTCATTGGCAAAATTAAAACTAATGAACACATTACTTCACATGCAACCAATGTACAACAGAGGTGTGAGCTCTTAGGTGTGAGAAGTCCTAGTGACCAAGTTAAGGTGTTACAATTAACCCTTGACGCCCACACCTGGAATGCACTCCCAGATCAAATTAAGGAAGGCAAAGGGAACTACAAAGTAACCGTGGCAGAATTGCAAAAAGTCATAAGCCCCTCAGCTATAGGTTTGATGGTGGCCTATCAAATTAAACAAAGTAATGAGGAAAACCCTTTAATTTATGCCAATAGATTGTGGGCAGCATATAACACTAACAATGGTAAAACCACTAGAGAGGACATGGAATACAAGAACCTATTGATACACAATGCCAATCCAGCTATTCAAATAAAATGTGAGCATTTGATAGATCCACAAAAACACAGCTATTAGGAGGTGATTGGATTAATACATTGATCATTCCATGCCATTCAAGCATATAAACAGCACAGGCTTAAGGAAAGAGAAGAGAAACAGCTATTTAGGAAGGTGGCTGCATTACAATGCAGGACTACCACTGTAGAAGGCCCCCATGCCCCAGGAGAATCCAATCCTCCATACAACCCTAACTGGGACAACAGTTTACAAGGGAGGGGCAGGGGATATAGGGGGAAGTCAGGATATAGAGGGAGAGGCAGAGGAAGAGAAAACTCTCATAGCCACCCATCAGAGGGCAAGCATGTCAGTGAGACACAGAGAGCTCCTACTTATGCAGAGTTAAGACAACAATTACAGGCCTTTCGAGTAGGCCCTGGAAAGGAAGTACAGGTGGCTTCCCAGCCACAGGCTGACCGCCTTCAATGGTGACAACTACAAGGCCCCAAAATGTTAGCACCTATTTCTCTGGATAGGTGTGGGCGCCCTGTAGTGTCAGCATTGATTAGGGGCCGTCAATGTACTGCTCTTCCAGACACCGGGGCGGCCATATCGATTATGCATGACAAAAATCCCTTAAACTCAACAATATCTTCTATCTTCAGGAAAGCCGTTGAATCTCCAGAGCTTTGCTGGACATAATGCTGAGTCTGCCTTGTCCAAGCCACTGACAATCCAAATTAACGAGTTATCCCTAAAACAGCCATTTGCATTAATGTGTATGCCAAATGAAACCAGCCTGCTGGGTTCAGACTTCTTAATTCCCAATGAATGTATGTTGGATCTGACCAACCTTTTACTATTGCAAGGGGTTCCAACTGATCAGGTTAGCACCATAGTGATACCTGATTCTCACACAATTGCAGCCATTAGACATGTGCATTTTGTTATGTTCCGAATCGAAATTCGGACACATTTTTCATTATTCGGACATTCGGATGCATCCGAATTACCGATTTACAATACTAACGAATTTAACCAAATCCACATTTTTTTCGAATTGAAAAATTGCGGACGAAATTCGAAATATCTCAGGGTCACTTAGTGATAGAAACCCCAAATTTGGATATGTTGTAGTGCTAGTTCTACTGTGTTTGCATACCAAACTAGCTATAAGTGGCCCCTAGATATGTGGCCCCAAAGTCGGGTCGAAAAATGTCATTTTCTGCTGCAGAAAAGTGCTTGACATTATGTGACCTGACTTTGGGGACATGTATCTCGGGGCCACTTATAGCTAGAAACACCAAATGTGGTATGCAAACACAGTAGAACTAGCACTACAATCTCTCCAAATTTGGGGTTTCTATCACTAAGTGACCCTGAGATATTTCGAATTTCGTCCGCAATTTTTCGATTCGAAAAAAATGTGGATTTGGTTAAATTCGTTAGTATTGTAAATCGGTAATTCGGGTTTCTATCACCAAGTAACCCCGAGATACGTGGACCCAAATTCGGGTCGCAAAATATTTTCGAAGCCAGTTGAAATAGCTTCAAATGCAGTTGAAATAATTTCAAATGCAGTTGAAATAATTTCAAATGCAGTTGAAATAATTTCAAATGCAGTTGAAATAATTTCAAATCATGTTGATACTATTTCAAGCGGATTCGAAAATATTTTGCGACCTGACTTTGAAAAAAAAAATGAAATTGATTCTAACAGTCTGCAGAAGATCTGCAAAAAAAAAAAGAAGTGAAATGGCTGTTAATAGTCTACAGGAGATCTGCTATTAAATTATATATTTTTTTCTATTCTGTTCTAATCTTTTCTATTTGAATTATACATTTTGGAAGATGGTTATTTACTTATATCTGTCACATAAAAAAAGGATGTGAAATGGCAGGTGTTGTGGCAAGTGGACAATGACATACAGCATATGTACTTGCCTTGCGATCGACATCCGTGACAGCCATTTCACATCTTTTTTTTTTATGTGACAGATGTATATAAGTAAATAACCATCTTCCAAGATGTATAATTCAAATAGAAAAGATTAGAACAGAATAGAAAAAAATATATAATTTAATAGCAGATCTCCTGATGAACATGATTCGAAGATTCGAATATATTTTGCGACCCGAATTTGGGTCCATGTATCTCGGGGTTACTTGGTAATTTGGGGTTTCTAGCTACAAGTGGCCCATAGATACGTGGCCCCAAGGTCGGGTCACAAAATGTAATTCTCTGCTGTAGAAAAGTACTTGACATATCCCCCATATCTGGGGGTCACTTGGTTGGTGCTAGGAACTCCATAACTTGTGGCAGGTGACATGGCAAGTGGACAATCCACAACTTGGTCACGTGGCAGGTCACGTGGCACTTGTGGTCGGTCACGTGGCACTCGTGGCAGGTGTCTTGGCACTTGTGGCAGGTGTTGTGGCAAGTGGACAATGACATACAGCATATGTACTTGCCTTGCGATCGACATCCTTGACAGCCATTTCACATCCTTTTTTTTATGTGACAGATGTATATAAGTAAATAACCATCTTCCAAAATGTATAATTCAAATAGAAAAGATTAGAACAGAATAAAAAAATATATATAATTTAATAGCAGATCTCCTGTAGACTATTAACAGCCGTTTCACTTCTTTTTTTTTTTTTTGCAGATCTTCTGCAGACTGTTAGAATCAATTTCATTCGCTTGAAATAGTATCAACATGATTTGAAATTTTTTCAACTGCATTTGAAATTTTTTCAACTGCATTTGAAATTTTTTCAACTGCATTTGAAATTTTTTCAACTGCATTTGAAATTTTTTCAACTGCATTTGAAATTTTTTCAACTGCATTTGAAATTTTTTCAACTGCATTTCAAATTATTTCAACCGAATTTGAAACTATTTCAACCGAATTCGAAAATATTTTTGTGACCCGACTTTGGGTCCACGTATCTCTGGGTTTTTTGGTGATAGAAACTAATCCAAATTTGGAGAGGTTGTAGTGCTAGTTCTACTGTGTTTGCATACCAAATTTGGGGTTTCTAGCTATAAGTGGCCCCGAGATACGCGGCCCCAAAGTCGGGTCGCAAAATGTCAAGCACTTTTCTGCAGCAGAGAATGACAATTTTCGACCCGACTTTGGGGCCACATATCTTGGGGCCACTTGTAGCTAGCTAACCCAAAATGCAAACACAGTAGAACTAGCACTAGAACATATCCAAATTTGGGGTTTCTATCGCTAAGTGACCCTGAGATACGTGGACCCAAAGTTGGGTCTCAAAATATTTTCAAATTCTAAAATCAGTCGAAAACTAAATTAAATCCGAAAACGAATTTAACTAATTTAATGAATCTAACTAAACGAAATTAATTAATTAACGAATTAAAACGAAATGAAACTAAACAATTTTTTTCCTTTTGCACATGTCTAGCAGCCATCAAACGCAATGATTCAAAATATGACATACTGGAGATCATTACAGATCACCCAGAACATCAGCTTCTGCAGCCTGTGATAGAAAGACATCAGGGATCCTTTGCAACACACAAACATGACTGTGGAAAGGTAAATACGGTAATACACATTAGTGGGCCAGACCCAGTTCCGCAAAAGCAATACCCCTTTCCAAAAGGAAGCTATCAGCTACATACATACTAACATCAGACACTCAGATGCACTGGTGGCAGTACAATGGGCTTTAACAAGGCAATCCAAGTTGAAGAAGGCACAAATTAGATATCTGGTCAAAGGTCTAAGTGTAACAATGGGTAACAATTACTTTTGGGCAAACAATGATTATTTCAATCAAGTAGGGGGCGTAGCTATGGGGGCACGATATGCCCCAAGCGTGGCAAATATCGTCCTCAACAAGTGGGAATCTGAGACCATTTTCAACCAACGAAATGAGTCGCTTATGTTCTACAAAAGGTACATAGATGATATCATCCTCTTTTGGAAGGGGAATGTAGATGAGTTTACGAGGTATCTAGTAGGAATGAACAATAATGCCTATGGCCTAAGGTTCACCATGGAACATATGGGTAAAGAAGTCAACTACCTAGATTTGACTATCACTATCAGAGAAGAATTTTTTATCACCAAGACGTTCTTCAAAAGCACTGACCGGAATGGTTATGTGCCTATAAACAGCTGCCACCACCCTCGGTGGTTAGGAGCCATACCTAAAGGGCAATATATGCGTTTGAAACGTAACTGTGTATCTTCAAGCGACTTTCAAGAGCAAGCACAAATATTAACAGCTCGATTTATGGAGAAGGGCTATAATCATAATACCCTCAGCAGAGCTGTATCTCAGGTGTCACAAATGGATAGGAATACCCTGTTAACAAATAGAGCCAAACCTGAATATAAGGGCTCTCTGGCCTTTATCACAGGGTATAACAGGCAGTATAGGCAAATAGAATCAATTTTCAAAAAACATTGGCCCATTTTGTTACAAGATAAAGATCTAAATATTACACAACAACCAAAATTTATTTACAGACGAGCTCCAGGATTGAGGAACAAAATCGCTCCCAACGTGCCAGACCCCCCCAGGAAGGCGACCACCTTCTTGGGGGGATCTGGCTTTCATTATTGTACAAGATGCAAGGCGTGTCGACTGACTAGAAAGCCAGGAACCCAAAAAAAGATTTCGTATTTTCAATCATGTGTAACCAAGAACACACATAAGATCAAACCCCTGATCACTTGCCACTCAGACCATGTGACGTATGTTCTTGAGTGTCCGTGCCCAATGCAATATGTGGGCCGCACTACCAGACAACTTAAAATCAGAATAAACGAACACCTAGCCAACATAAAGAAAAAATTCCCCAATCATAGTGTATCGAGACACTTCGAGAAATACCACAATGCTGACCCCACCCAGTGTCGTTTCTATGGGATCGATAAGGTCTCAAGACACTGGAGGGGAACAGATATGAGAAAAGAGGTTTCCCAAAACGAGACAAAGTGGCTATATACACTCAACACAATGCAACCGTTGGGTATGAATATAGAATTAGATTTGAACTGTTTCCTGACAAATGAATAGAACCTGAATATGAATCACATAGGGGGAGGGGATGTAGGGTTTTTACAATAAATAAAATAAAATCTTTCTCCTTACATATTAAAATCTCTATCATGATCAACCATTAGAGGTCACTCTAAGTGATCCCCATAGAGATAAATAATTTGTTAAGGTACATCAAAAGAGTGTAATGCCAATGCCAATAATGCTAAATGTAAAGTGAATTAGCATTAAACTAATAAAAATAAAAATCATCCTTTGGCATAAGTTCTAAAATATAAATAGCCAACAGATCAGCTAGAACCTAAGTATGAGCACCATCTAGTGGACCATTCGGATTATGGCAGGCTTTAGTTTGAAAATGATAAAAGGTGACATATAAATAAATAAATAATAGAACAAAGACCTTTAAGATCAATTAATTAGGATGGTTTAAAAATAAATAAAAATAAATACAATAAAAATAAGGAATAAAAGTTTTTTCTTGCACATTTTTTCTTAACATCAAGAGCACTGCATAAAGTGTAACTATCAAATACTTTATTAATTAAATTATGATCCAGTCAGGAATTAGTGGTAGGATTGAAAAATAAAAAGCTAAATATATGTTTTTAAGGTTGTTTTAAAGCATTTTAATTATGTATGATTACTAAATGTATATCATAAGCGGCAGGTCCGCAATGAGGAGTCCAGTTGGCACTGAGGCTGCGAAGATCACAAGGTGTCCCATTGGCTCACTTACCAATGGGAGACACTATATTATCAGGCATTTCACAGTGATCAGGTACGCCCCCCTGAAGACGTGACATCACGAAATGTACGTCGGAGGCGGTACCTGATCACTACACTGAACGTAAGCTTCCCAGGATATCCGGCTTTGTTGGTTGACGGCGCGAGGAGGTGACACGCACGCCGATCGGCATAGGAATCCTTCAGAGGGAGAGCTACTTTTCAAACCTTACCACTGTTTTATCAAGGCGAGCAGCCCCAGTGCCGGGCGGGCACCGGAGAATGTGAGTGGCCATTTGGCTTTCTTTGTTAAATTGTTTTTAAAATAAAAAGCAAAATTACACTATGAAGTGTTTTTTTCTAACTCCACATATACACCCATCCATGACCTGATCTGAGCTAATCTGAGAGGAGGAGGAGGAGGTGTCTCAAAGATTTTTCCTTTGGTGTATCCAAAACAGGCTATGTCCTGTAACAAGCGCATGTGATTGTTTTCTAATTAAAACAATCAACATCTTCCGGTAAGCGGCCAGCTTTACTATTGCTATCACCTGGGTGAAAGAAGAGTTTTTCTATGCGGTGAAGGGATTCACATTCATTAAGAAAAAGTGCAATTCAACACTCAACTGATGTTAATTATTCTATGAACTTTTGATTCAATTTTTTGGTTTTATGGTGATTTTTGTATTCTCTAGAGACACTATTTCTACTCCTACTTATATTCATATCCAGGCTATTGGTGTGTCTTGGATCTGGATTTTATTAAGGAGGAGTTGTTTATCATTTGGTGTGATTCATATTTACCACAGTTGTGGTACACTGATTTTGTTTATCATTTATATATATACTTTGCGATCATTATTTGTCTGTGGGAGCACTTAAATACTGTTTGATTTTATGTTTATGGTGTAAACACATTTATTAGCACTTGTTCACGACCAAGAGGTCATCATCGGTGTTAGTATTGTATATTGGACATGTTGAGTGTCACAATGTTCGGTTGATTATCTGACACTATTATAGGAATTTGTTTTTCTTAATATTTTTTATCACCACATCAATTATTTTTATAATATTTGTTATCAAATATACGGTATATCAGGAGGTTCACAATAATCATGATTATGAGCTTCTTACCAGGGACTTTTACACCACAATAGAGGCACCTACACCTCATCTGAGAGTCATATTCTATATTTCATATTATCTACAAATACCTTTAGTTTGTTATAGATTTACAGCGCCCCAAATACCAAACCTCAACATACAGGAAACCATAGAGTCACTGCTTGACCAAAAGGTCATTAGACCATGTGTATACACAACAAATGTGCCAATATGGCCGATTTGCAAATGTACTGACAATTCGTGGAGATTAACAATCGATTACCGCAAACTGAACAGTGTTACAAACAATTGCGCCCCCACAGTTACATCTGTCCTGGATGTCTTGAGCATGTTGAATCCCAAACACAAATATTTCACAGTGCTGGATTTATCAAATGGTTTTTGGTCATTACCCTTGTCAGACGAATGTCAATACAAATTTACGTTTTTGGGAAACCAGTATACTTTAAATTCTCTCCCTCAAGGATTTCATAACTCTCCTACGTTATTTCATGCAACCATGAGAGCTATTTTAACCGATTTTTCTTCTCCAAAGAATATTCCAGTACGTTGATGATTTGTTGCTTGCCACATGCGACAAAGAAGAGCATTTGCGGCTATTGGAGGAACTTCTACGGATCCTATGAAAGGCGGGACTGAAGTGTAATCCCCCTAAGGCACAATTGTTGAAGGAATCTGTGTCTTTTCTTGGGATTACAGTGACAGCAAACGGATGTAAGATTGCAACAGAAAAGGTAAACGCCATTCTACAATTACCTCTGCCAGTGAGCATCCCTACTCTGAGATCTTTTCTAGGATTGGTAAATTATTCACAGGCTTTCGTCCCTGATTTTGCCTAAAAGTCTGCACCACTGTATGATGATTTGTTGAAAAAGGATGCCCAATGGCAATGGACTGAGCAAGCGCCAGCATTAGCCAACCCAGAGTACCAACTGCCCTTTCACATTGAGACTGCCATATCAGAGACAGCCATGTCAGCTGTTCTGTCACAGGAAATCCATGGGCAACAGAGACCCATTTCATATGTGTCTAAACTACTATATCCTATGTGAAAAACACCTCTTAGTTACGTTTTGTACAGTAAAATACTTCACATACATCATAGACTTAACCCAGTAATCCTGCACAGAACTCACACTCCCACTAAATTTTTACTCACAGACCGAGTGAAGGATGGCAATGTATCCAATTGTGTCCAATACACAAATAATCCTTCCACTAGAGCCCATGGCCTCCTTTAACAGGGAATACCACATAAATGTGATATCACCCCACAGTCAACTGCACAACAATTCTTTAGACCTTTGTCAGCAAAAGAAACAGTCCCTGAAAACGCAGGCCAAATTTTCACAGTTGGATCATGTTTTTACGTGAAGGGTTCCCCACATGCAGGATTTGGAATATACTTTATCAATCCACAAGCAAAGACCCAAACATCAATCTTTCGGTCATGTCAAGTCAAATCAGCACAATTTGCTGAGATGGCTGCAATCGCTCATGCCCTAGAACTGATGAAAGGGGACCAAGAAATTGTTTTATATTTAGATTCTGCGTGGGTCTGTAATGCTCTTACAGAATTTCTGCCCTTCTGGCACACCCACCAGTACATGTCCTCATATGGGTCTCCACTTAAACATGCATCCCTGTTGAAATATATTGTATCATTGGTGCAAAAGTTGCCACTCAAACCATGGGTGTGCAAAGTAAAAGGTCATTCAGGTACTGCCCCATACTGGGAACAAAATAAGGTGGTGGATTGCTTGGCCAAACAAAGAGCACAGGGAGGGGAGATCTGGGAAATTCCATCGAATTTACCAGACCCAGTCTTGTGCCCCATTGTTTGTGCACTCACAAAATCCTGCATAGAAGTTGCGGATATTTCGGACATACAAAGGCAGGATGACAACATTAAGGAAATCATGCAAAAACTGCAAAATGAGACTGGGGAACTTTCAGAGGGGAATACTTTGGCAAAGTACATAAAACACCTCACATTATCAGAAGATAAAAAAGGTATTGTTGCATCATGGAGATGAAGTAACTTGGGTGGTTCCTGAAAAATACCAAAGTGAAATGATGTACTTAGTGCATGACCTGCCTACTGGGGGTCATCAAGGGTCAGAGAAAACAGATGAGCGGCTCAAGAACATAGGTTGGTGGCCTTCCATGATGACAGATGTGAAGCAGTATTGTGACAATTGTATTGTCTGTGCACATGTTAACCCTGCACCAAGGAAGATCAATGCCCCTTTACGAATACGACTGAAAGAAGGGCCATGGAATGCCTTACAAATGGATTACATGGGACCCTTGCCAGTCACTTCTAGAAACAACAGATACATTTTGGTAGTCACAGATCTGTTTTATAAATGGGTAGAGATCTTCCCAACCAAAAGTAACACTGCACAAAATACGGCTAAGATTTTGGTGGAACAGGGGTTCAGTAGATGGGGGTTCCCAGCATCAATAGAGTCAGATCAGGGGACCCATTTTACTGGAAAGGTGGTAAAAACCTGCCTAGAGATGTTAGGGGTGGAGCAAAAATTTCACATTCCATATCACCCAGAATCCTCAGGTCAGGTTGAAAGAGCCAATCGGCATATTAAGACAATGCTAAAAAAAATTTGTCCACATCAATAGTAAGAACTGGGATAATCTGTTGCCATTACTGGCCATGGCCATCCGAGCAAACCCCTCATATGCTATCCGGTTGACACCCTTTGAAGTGCTGAAAGGTAGACATATGAGACTCCCTGAACATCTCTGGCTAGAGATGCATACCCCTACCATAGACAGACTTTCAATGGACCAATACCTCCTTAAACTCCAAAAAGCGGTAAAAGAGATCCATGTATTTGCAGCCGCACAAATGGGTAAAAGTAAAAAAAAAGCCAAGGCGTATTTTGACAAAGGTTTGAGAATGCACTTGGGCCATAGGAGACCGAGTTATGTTCTTGGAACTACGTCCCCTGAATAACAGTCTAAGTCAAAAATGGAGAGGCCCATTCTCCATTATTGATAAATTAAGTCCTTCTCTATATAAAATCAGAATAGAGGAGGGCAAAAAGACACAAGATAAATGGGTTCATGCGAACCAACTGAAACAGTTCCATGGAGCCAATGAAAACAACTAAAATGTGCTGCTTTCTTTCCTTTTTCAGCCATGAAGTCGAGGTGGATTGTTATCCTGCTCCATCTGATCAGACCTACCAAGGGAGAGGAGACTGGACCACTCATCAGCATGATTGTTGACAAGAATCCGGTCTACTGCCTAGAGGGGGAATCCGTTTTATTGCCTGTGGCCATTGTAGGGACTGTGGGGAAGCAAGTATATTGGTGGAGTCCCATTGATAATCTAGTCTGGGTTAACGGCGTTGCTGGGAATATCACTGATTACCGGAATTGAGTTTTCAGAACGGATCCTTGTTGATTCAAGAAACACGGTTGAGTGATGCCGGAGAGTTGAAATATTCTTTTGTTATCTCCATCCCCTTGTCCAGCAACACACAGGCATCCACTCTTCAGTACGTCCCAGGAAAAGTTACCTTGCATGTGTCCCCAAAGACTAACACCCCTGCTCCTACAACTTTGCCCAAAAAATACAGCTGCAATCCACTACTACGAACCAACATCCTTGGAATGCCCAGCACTGCAAGAGGGAGGGACCACCTAGTGGCCAAACGGCAACATCAATCCCTGGAATATATTTCAATAACGTTAAGTTCATTCATGTACCTGTGGTACTTAATTTCTCCCAGTGGAACATGGCTGAATTCGGCTCATGTGCCCAGACAAATGTGTCTGTTTTACTCCTCCTTGCTGGTAGATTTGATTGCCTCCCATGCAAGTCAAACTCAGGACCCATTTGCAGAACCAAACCTCGCTCTCCACAGGGGCATTTTTAGATCCAGAAAGTTAAAGGGTTTGGACAGCATACTTGGGTCCATCCCAGGACTTTTTGGATCTGGCATGTAAATTTGGAACCGAGCCGATTTGTCAGCGATTCGCAGGCATATCGAAAATTTTGAACAGAAAGAGGGTTGGCAAGTGCTTAAACCAGTTATGCAGGATGTTGAGGGGCTTGCAGAGGGGTAAAGGTTTACGGTTTATAACATGAAAGACATTGCCCAGTTGTTTGAAAAGACACAACAGAAAATAAACAAAATCATAAATATAAATAATCAGAAAGCTAGAGGATGGTATGGGCAAAGAGGTAATATGCACTGCGTATGGGAATTTTGTTTTAACCAAGGTCACTAATATCATCCGAGATATTCAAGCAGGTAAAATCCCTGATATATTAAGGGACACAGACCTTACCCAATGTTATTGTACTCACACTAATATTAGTGGTGGAATAAATGTACATTCTGGAGACAAGTGCAAACCTTTGCCGGTTTCCACAATTCGAAATATAGGGATAGTAACACCACACCCAAATACAGGGCCATTTGCTTGCAAGCAGAGCCCATCACTGTGCGCCTACCGTAACCTAATGTATGTGTCCTTCACCATGTCGCTGCCAGTGTTCCATCCACAAGATGACTACTTTAACACAATGGCGTCCATACACTCCCTCGGGTACCTCGAAAATGACGTGTACAAGGAAAGGTTGCACCTCCCCGAAATGCTCATTCAAGTTCAAGGGCGGTGGAAAGCACCACACACTGCCTGCTGCACTGTCAAGGACAATAGGTACTTATGCGGATGTGATGTGTTTGAAATTGACACTCCAGTCTGTGGCCTAAGCAATGACCCAGATCCCACAGCCAAAGTAGCAAGGGACCCCAACTGGAAAGTCCACGCCAACCACCTCAAGAAACCAGTCCAAGTGAGATGGAAGCTAACTGCCCAGTGAAGTTGACAAAATGGAGAACACCAAGCACAAAGGTCACCTACCACATGGATGGACTGTACTGTGTCGTTACCAATCACCAGACATTTCTCTATGAGGGTCAGTCGTGTCCAATACCCTATCCAAATTTTTGCTTCATTCAACATGAGTACACTATTATTGGATTATTGGGGAAACTGTAGTAACCCCCATACCAGTATTAATAGAACACTATATCATTGAGAGTCCCCCTGATGTCCCAGATCCTATAACCTACATACCCCATTTTTTTATAAAAATTGATACTCTGTCAGTAAACCTTCACAATCTGCTTGCAAGGAAGGATACCCATATAATTCAAATTAGTAATGATATGGAGAAAACAGGAAAAGGTTGCATGAACTTTTACATGGTAGGGATTTCAGCTTAGTCACCACTAGGACCTGGGTGCAAATGGGAATAAAAGGTCTTCTCATATTGCAGTGTGGGGTACTGATATTTATGACGGGCATGGTGATATATCTTGGCCGACTTCTAAGATGGCAGAGGGAGAAACTGAACTCACTAATGGAGATTTGACAAACAATTACTCACTTAAATGTGGCCTTGTTTCATCTGTCTCAACTTGCCACAGGGGGTCATCTGTTGCCTTATGAGGGGTTTATGAGTAATCTCCATTAGCAACTGGGAATATGTGTATATAGATGTATATATATGATTTTAGCATGTAATATTATTTCTGTTAAGGGTTAACTTGGCTGGATGCAAGTAAATACATCAGACTTTCGGTTTGAGTATGTAATTCAATTAACAGTTCCTTTTGTGTACAGGTATGCTAAGTGTGTGTTGTGGAGATGCTCTGCGGTTTACCTAACTTAATATTCAAAGGACCAGGAAAAGATATCAGTGTGTAGTCAGTACGGGGCCAAATTCATTAGCTAATAAAGACTTTTGTGCTCTTCCGTGCTAATCAACTATTTATCCATCTCAAAGGGCGTTTGATATGCTTGGAATATTTCTTTGATCTGTTCAGGAATGGACAATTTACCCTGGCTATGATTGCGCATAGTTAAGTGCCTCATTCAAGAGAAGACCTCCTCTTTAAGTTGCCTTCAAACTAATTACCACTAGCTCGTTAATACAAAAGAGGAGGTGCTATTGATGGGAAATTAAGTTATAAGGAAATTTACCAATCTGGGAAGAGATACAACCGGAGGGAGGAGAGGGCTAACCAATCAGAGTGGTACTGTGCAAGTCAATAAGAGATGGCACTTTATTAGCAGGGCTCACACAATGATAGATTAGATGAACACTGACCGTGGGCCCCGGAACCGTAAGATAGGAAATTTATCAGATCATCTCCCAGCACTTACAGGTATACCTGCTTGTTAATATATGTTTGTTTGCTAAATAATATTTTCTGTGTAATCTTGTATTTTAACCTAACATTTACTCCCTTGTTTAAAACTATAGATATTTTCTGTGTATTACATAGACCTGTAACGTTACCCTAATAAAAGCTATAATGTTAAAGCTTTCAATTCTTGTCAAAGGAACTCTTATTTAACCCATATCATATTTTGTAATTAATAAATCAGAAATAGAGATTATAGAAGTAACACTTCTGTATGCCGTGATGAGGTGCTCCTGTTGCCTGATTGGACACTAGGGATGGGCCCGGTGTTCGATTCGAACCCACATTCGAATCAAACAAACATCGGGCGTTCGCCCGTTCGGCGAGCCCAGAACTATTTGGGCCATTCGCATTACATTTGTGTGATGCGAACGGCCCACAATGCACTGCGCCAGTCGCAGTGCATTGCTGGCTGATGATTGGCCAAGCATGCACTGTGACCCCGCATACTTGGCCAATCACAGCGCCGGCAGCGAGGAGAGCCATAATTGGCCACAGGCAGGATGCCTGTAGCCGATTATAGCTCAGGGGGTTTAGTACACGCTCCACACTATAAAAGGCCGCCGCTCTGGCGGCCTAGTGTACTGTGTTATGGTGGTAGTGAGTGACTGTGTCAGTCACATTAGCTGCTGTCCTGTGATACATTCTACATGGCTGATGCTGATCATTTGGTTTTGTATTCATTCTGCTGATTGCACTGCTGCTGACAGTATCTGCAGTGCTGTGTTATACATTCTGCTGTGCTGAGTGGTGACATTTTCTGCTGAATGCTGAGTCTAACTTTATCTGCTGTGATTCTGGGGATTAGTCTAGTGTGTGTGCTGTTAGTACAGCATTGCAGTATCACATTACCTTTACCCTTCTGGCCTATTGCGATCTAAGGCAGCCAGCCAGCCAGGCATTTGCAGGAGCTAGCGTGTGCGTGTTAGCTGTGTGAGTACAGCACAGCACACACAATAAACCAACTCAGCCTCTATCTGCCGTAAGGCCCTGTTGTTGTCATCTAAGGCAGCCAGGCATTTGCAGGAGCTAGCGTGTGTGTGTGTGTGTGTGCTGTGTGAGTAGAGCGCAGCACACAATAAACACAATTATTGTCATCTAAGGCAGCCACCACCTCAGCCTCTATCTGCCATAAGGCCCTGTTGTCATCTAAGGCAGCCACCACCTCAGCCTCTATCTGCCGTAAGGCCCTGTTGTTGTCATCTAAGGCAGCCAGGCATATGCAGGAGCTAGCGTGTGTGTGTGTGCTGTGTGAGTAGAGCGCAGCACACAATAAACCACCTCAGCCTCTATCTGCCGTAAGGCCCTGTTGTTGTCATCTAAGGCAGCCACCACCTCAGCCTCTATCTGCCGGAAGGCCCTGTTGTCATCTAAGGCAGCCAGGCATTTGCAGGAGCTAGCGTGTGTGTGTGTGCTGTGTGAGTAGAGCGCAGCACACACACAATAAAACACCTCAGCCTCTATCTGTCATAAGGCCCTGTTGTTGTCATCTAAGGCAGCCACCACCTCAGCCTCTATCTGCCGTAAGGCCCTGTTGTTGTTATCTAAGGCAGCCACCACCTTAGCCTCTATATGCCGTAAGGCCCTGTTGTTGTCATCTAAGGCAGCCACCACCTCAGCCTCTATCTGCCCTAAGGCCCTTTTGTTGTCATCTAAGGCAGCCACCACCTCAGCCTCTATCTGCCGTAAGGCCCTGTTGTCATCTAAGGCAGCCACCACCTCAGCCTCTATCTGCCGTAAGGCCCTGTTGTTGTCATCTAAGGCAGTCACTACCTCAGCCTCTATCTGCCATAAGGCCCTGTTGTTGTTGTCATCTAAGGCAGCCATCTGCAGGAGTTAGTGTGTGTGCTGTGTGACTCCAGCACAATATACACTACCCACTACAATGCCTGGAAGACTGACAAGGAGAGGCAGACAGTCACGAGGCAAGAAAACAGGGCAAGTAGGCTCTGTGTCTAGAGACAACAGTACTGGTCGTGGACGTGGTGCATCGCCATCAGCACCTGGCCATGGGACACACTTGTCCTTCTTTTCGGCAGCTGGACATGTTGAGCCGCATCATGCCGAAGGCTTGGTAGAATGGAAGACCAAGCCCTCCTCATCCTCTTCATCCTCTCTCACCCAGGCTCAGGGTACTGGCAAATCAGCTGCCAACGCATACTCAATGGCATCATCAGCCACCCCTTCCCTAGACCCACCATGTCCTCCTGAGAAGTCCCCCGAACTGTTTGAGCACAGTGTTGGGTACATGCTCCAGGAGGATGCCCAGCGTTTTGAAGGCTCGGATGATGATACCCAGCTAGAGGAAGGCAGTAGCGTGAGCGCAGAGAGAGGGGATGCTCAAGGACAGCAATCTGGCAGTCATGTTCCACCAGCTGCAGCTTACTGCCAGGTTTGCTTCAGTGGTGAAGAGGGAGGGGATGATGAGGTCACTGACTCTACGTGGGTGCCTGAACGGAGAGAGGAGGAGGAGGTGGCACATCAACAAGGCAGGATGCCCTCCGGGGGCCAGCTTGAGGCCAGCACACCAACTGAATTACACCACAGAGCTCTGCCTGTGCAGGGCGCTGCCTCTGCACATTATTACAAAAGTTATTTGGTGTGGGCCTTTTTTGAGACGAGTGCATCAGATCGCACCACTGCTATTTGCAACACGTCTCAAGCGTATCTCGCGTGGCCAAAACATCAGCCGCTTAGGCACCACAAGCATGACCAGACATATGTCGACCTGCCATGCAACTGCACATTAAAGACCCACACCAAAGAACAAAGCGGACCTCTCCTTGCTCCTCATCAGCTGGGATCTCCAACCCCACTATACCTTCAGTCCTCTCTGAAAGCTGCACTGAGAGGAATGAAGGTGTAGAATTAGGTGTGTCACAGCCAAGTACTTGCGGGCACTCTGTTAGCAGTACACCGACGTCTGATTGTAGCAGGCAAATTTCCCTGCCCCAGCTGCTGGACCGTCGAAAGAAGTTTACTCCCAGCCATCCACATGCCCAGCGGTTGAATGATAGCTCGGCTAAATTGCTAGCACTTCAACTGCTGCCTTTTCAGTTGGTAGACTCGGCCCCCTTCCGTGAGTTTGTTCAATGTGCGGTTCCTCAGTGGCAGGTTCCCAAACGCCAATTTTTCTCACGGAAGGCTATTCCGGCTCTCTACCTGCATGTGGAAGGCAATGTCCATGCCTCGCTGGACAGGGCGGTCAGCGGTAAGGTGCATATTACCGCTGACTCATGGTCCAGCAGGCATGGACAGGGACGTTACCTGTCTTTCACGGCCCATTGGGTCACTCTTTTGGCAGCTGGGAAGGATGCAGGACAAGGTGCAGTAGTGTTGGAGGTTGTTCCGCCACCACGCCTCCAAAATGATACTACTGGTTGTGACACACCTCTCTCCTCCACCCCTTCCTCTTCCATGACCTCTTTGAATGCTCTGTCCTCGGAACCAGCGGTGCTCCGTAGGCATCCAAGGGGCTACGCAAGTACGCAGGCAAAAAGATGCCATGCCGTGCTTGCGCTGGTGTGTTTGGGGGAAAGGAGCCACACTGGGGCAGAGGTTCTGTCAGCTCTGCAGGGGCAGGCCGAGAGGTGGTTGACGCCACGCCAGCTTAAGCCAGGAATGGTGGTTTGTGACAATGGCACCAACCTCCTCTCTGCCCTGCGACAGGGACAGCTGACCCATGTGCCCTGTATGGCTCACATCCTTAACCTGGTGGTGCAGCGGTTCTTGGGCAGGTACCCAGGGTTACAGGATGTCCTGAGGCGGGCCAGGAAAGTCTGTGTGCATTTTCCGCCGATCATATAATGCCAGTGCTCGGCTGGCTGAGCTGCAAAAGGAGTTGAACCTGCCCAAGAACCGCGTTATATGTGACATGCCCACCAGGTGGAACTCAATGTTGGCCATGCTGCAGCAACTGCACCTGCAGTAGAGAGCCATCAATGAGTACCTGTGCGACTACGGCACCAGGACAGGGTCAGGAGAGCTCAGATTTTTTTTCCCCACGCCAGTGGAGCATGATCAGGGATGCATGCACTGTCCTGTCACCATTTGAGGAGGCCACGAAGATGGTGAGCAGTGACGACAGTGCATGCATCAGTGACACTGTACCTCTTGTCCACCTGTTGGAGCATACGCTGCGTGGGATAATGGACAGGGCACTTGAGGCAGAACAGAGGCAGGAAGAGGAGGACTTCCTTGCCTCTCAAGGCCCCCTTTATCCAGACAGTGTTCCTTCTCTCCCACCCATCACACAGGAAGAGGATGAGGATGAGGAGGAGGAGGATTGTGTCAGCATGGAGGTGGAGCCTGGCACTCAGCATCAGCAGTCTTTTAGGAATGATTTACAGTCCCAACAAACCAGTGGATTTGTATGTGGCTGGGAGGAAGTGGCTGCGGATCATGTCGTCCTCAGTGACCCAGAAGACTCAGGACCGAATGCCTCATCTAACCTACGTTGCCTGGCCTTCCTGATCCTGCAAAGCCTGCGGAAGGATCCTCGTATTCTTCGGATCAAGGAGAGGGACCATTACTGGCTGGCCACTCTCCTTGATCCACGGTACAAGGGTAAGGTTGCAGACCTTATCTTGTTGTCGCAGAGGGAGCAGAGGATGAGACATCTCTGGGAGGCCTTGCAGAAAGGTCTGTGCAACGCGTTCCCAGAGACTGGGAGGTTACAAACTCTTGGTCCTGGACGACGAGTTGCTGAGGTTTCGGTCAGTAGCAGAAGGAGCGGTGGGGAAGGTGGACGTCTGACCGATGCGTTCAGACAATTTTTTAGTCCGCAGCCCCAAGGTATGATCGGTTCCAGCAACCATCGCCAGTGTCTGATATACATGGTGCAGGAATACCTAGGGGCAAGGTCCGACTCGGACACCTTTCCCACCGAAAATCCTCTGGCTTACTGGGTCTTGAGGATGGATCACTGGCCAGAGCTTGCACAGTATGTAATTGAGCTACTGGCCTGTCCTGCATCCATCGTTCTTTCCGAACACACATTCAGTGCTGCTGGAGGCTTTGTCAACGATCACAGGGTGCGCCTGTCCACCGACTCGGTTGATCAACTGACCTTCATAAAGATAAATCAGTCTTGGATCACCACCAGCTACCAGGCACCTGAAGCTGATATAACTGAATAATTTATAATGTCACATCCCTTCAAGACTGCCTATGCTGATGCTGAGTGACTGTCCTGTTATGTTGACTGACTATCCTCTTCCTCCTCAATGATCCATTCCTGATGATAGCTTGGAAGAACATTTTTGTTTCTGTGTGCCACCACCAGGGGTTAAGGCCCAATTTTTCAGCCCTGTTTAACAGTGGCGTGTAATTACAATTTTTTAAGCAATGCTTCGCAACAGGTCTGACTGCTGTGCTCCAAGTACAGTATCTGTGAGGGGTTGCAGTGTTGTGGCACCAGCACCAGTGCCTAAGGCCCAATTTTTCAGCCCCTGTTTAACAGGGGCGTGTAATTACAAATCTTGATCTAATAATTCTCAGCAGGGCCCATTTCTGCGCCCACCAAGAGTAACTGTGAGGGCTTACAGTGTTGTGGCTGCGTACCTCTTTGCTTTGTGGCCGTAATGGGGGTGTTTGTCCTGCCATAAAAGGGGAATTTCCCTGTATTTATCAATGAACAGGGGGAGAAAACTCACGTCGTTGAATCCCTGCATAATCTCTGCAAGACACAACACCACACAAAACACTATAAATAATGTCAGGCAAAACTCTCCTAATCTTCTCCATAAAGAAGCCTCAAGGTCTAATCTGTCTAGGCTAGTTATGTACCAACGTCAAATTGTACCTTCGTTATAGCGATCGTCTCATGCGTGAGCTTTCTCTCCCCTCGTCTCACAGATCGTGGCTATGACACAGGCGTGTGACGTTTTTATATACAGTGCGCATGCGTCAAACTCCGCCCGCCCCTGACGATCTTTCTCGTCTATTCCCCACCCCTTCTCTTTACGGCGCAGTGGGGAGAGCACATGGCGGGGACACGGCAGGTGCGCCCGAAATATTGCAGCAATGAGGAGGAGGACGAGGAAAGGCCGGAGGCAGATACGTCCCGATCCCAGAGCCTGAAATTCAAGGCCTCCAATATGTCATTTGGAGAAATGTTAGAGATGGTGGACATATTAAAGAGGAGCGACTATGATGGGAAGTATTGGCCTTACCTCAACCCCAATGTCCGCAAGGCCAAGATCATGTCTAAAGTTGTGAGGAGGCTGTACAATCATTTTGGGGTACAACGATCCAAGGAGCAACTGAGGAAACGCTGGTCAGACCTGAAACTGAGGGAGCCCGATCAGTACAGAAAGATCAAGCGAGTTCTTCAAAAAAGTAAGTAGTTGTGTTTTGTGTTTGATTTTTGGCTTGCATACTGCTCCATGTGTTTGTATTTTTACAAAGTTGTACATTAGAAAATGGCCACTTTCATGTTCGTCTGTGCATTCGATCGTACTCAACCTCAATCTTTCTGCCACCGTCATGTTCGTGTGTGTCCATTTGATCGTACTCAACCTCGATCGTTCGGCCACTTATAATACGATGTTTGGTGTTTTTTTTGGGAAAAGGAAGTTTGTTCTCACTAGAAATGTCATCAAGAATGTAAAGCCAATTTATTCAATGTAAAGGAGAGGTCACCCAGTAGCTGTTTACCCATCTGGACTCTAGAGCACTAGTGCTGGCCCACCCAAACCCACTTTTTATTAGGCTTTTCCACACATGTGCTCCAGTGGATACTAGAGGGGGGTCTTCATCAGACAAACTTCTACCAAAAAGCTAGTACGTTTAGTACCTTTACAAAGTGACTACATTCATGTTGTTGTCATTTGTAACTGGCCTAACAAAAATATTGTCCCTCACTTTCAAGCAATGTTTGTCATGTCTTATTTCTGCCCTCAATAGATTGTGTTGCTAAATCTTCCTTTTGTACATTCTCATAGGGGAGTGAAAACTCGGTACGTCTGAGGAAACCACAAAACCAACACCTCCCTAAGAAGGGGAAAGACCAGAAGCAGAGGAGGAGGAGGAGGAAGGAGAGATCATAGAAATTGGAGAACTTGTCACCACAACAGGTGAGTGTGGGAGAACACAGCTACTGGTAAGCTAATCAATGTATGCCTGCCTCATTTCCCACACACATTATTTTTTTTTGGTTGTTTTTAGGTGACGTGGATGTTGTGGAAGAAGAATCGCACTTTACCACAGAGAGTGCCCACGTACTCATCGGGGAGATAATGGTCTGCAATCGAGATCTAGATGACATAAAGCAAAACATCAATGATGTTCAACAAAAATTGAAGAACGTCATTGATGTTTTAGGAAAAATCTGAAAACGCACCAAGTAATTAACACACATTTGTGGCTGTTTCTGAACACATTTGCAACTTAAGAACTGTGTGAAATTTGGAACATGCACACATTGTGTCCACATGTGCTAGCTCCCATCATGGTGGATGAATGACAACGTTTTTTTGGGGGTGCAACCACTTTACGAACTACTAAAGTGGTTGTGGTGAAGGGGTTGCACCCCCAAAAAACGTCTATTCATCCCCATGATGGAAAATGGCACTTTTGAAGATTCTAGGCATGTGTTTTACCATCTAATGACCATTTTCAGACCAAAATTGTGTGCATGTTCTAAATTTCCAGTTTCCAGGGGGTGACCCCCCATGTGATGAAGGCAAGATCAAACACACTTTGAACATATAGTCATGTCTGATTTTGTCTTCACTTTAGAAAGTTGAACTTTCCTAGTTCCTATGTTCTGTTTTGCTCCATGCCTGGTTTTACCAAATGCGGAATGTTTGTAAACAATGTTGTCAAGAACCAAGATCTTGTCAGTTTTGGCAAGAAGTTTGTAAACGCACTTGTGAATGTGTTGCTAGTAAACTTTTTAAATTTTCTAAATGTGTGGCTTCCTTATTTAAAAACACAAAAGCATTATGTATGTCAAATGTAAAGGATTTGGGGGGCAATGGGTGTTATTTACTAAAGGCAAGTCCAGTTTGCACTGCAAGTTTCTTTTCCAGGGCACTTTTGCACTGCACTTGTAGAGCATAGTAGATTTGACTTATGTAAATGATACCCACAGTGATTTGTTTGAAAACACGTAGCACACCATTTTTGGGAATACACACATTTCTGTCATGGTGATGAACAGGAGTATTTTGGGTGTCAGTTATGCACTACAAACCTTCTCTAGACAAAAGATTAGGTATCTCACACACAACATGAGAAGATTATTTTTGGGAAGAAGAGACTGTTACCTCCTTTTGCCCAGAAAGTGCATTCCCACTGTTGAAGCTAAAGGGCAAAAAATGTATATCTCAAATAAGCTAGAATATGAAAATGACAAGAAAACATAGGTTTGGTAAAAAAATATATTTATTTAAAAATGCCTCTCACACATCGTCAGGCAGAGCAATGGCCCCCTACCCACAAAGTACTCCATATATTGCTCGCGGACCGCGCAGGCATTTAGAGGGGGCAAGCCAGGACGTGCCGCTTGAAGGGCTGTGAGGTCGGCATTGGTAGGGCCCTCCACATCTGGGCCAACGGTCACCACATAGTTGGTGTTGTGTCTTTTCAAAAAGTTGTGCAATATGCAACAGGCAAGAACTATGTGGTTGAGTTTGTATTCCGCCAAGTTAATAGCCGTCAAAAACAGGCGGAAGCGGCTGGCCAGGATCCCGAAGGTGTTCTCCACCACTCTGCGGGCTCTCGACAGCCTGTAATTGAAGACCCTCTGGTCTGGGGTGAGGGTCCTCATCGGGAAGGGCCTCATCAGATGGGGAGTCAACGCAAACGCTTCATCTGCGACAAAGACGAAGGGGAGTCCTTCAGCATTCTCCTCTGGAGGTGGCAAGCACAGACTGCCACTTTGGAGACGCCAGTAGAACTCCGTGTGCGCAATGGCACCACCATCCGAGATCCGGCCGTTCATCCCCACGTCCACATACAAAAACTTGTATGTCGCCGACACCACCGCCAACATCACTACACTATTAAACCCCTTGTAATTATAATAGTAGGACCCCGAGTTGGGGGGTGGGATGATGCGGACGTGTTTCCCATCAATTGCACCTCCGCAGTTAGGAAAGTCCCAACGGCTGGCAAAGTGGGAGGCCACAGTCTGCCATTCCTGTGGCGTGGAAGGGAACTGTGGAGTGAAACAAGAAAAAAAAATTAGTCACTTTGCTCATAAACATTGCAAGCAGATTAGACACTAAACATCTTTGAACAAGATCAGACTTTTACATTTTAAGCTGGAAAGTATTTGCAATGCAAAGTAGAGGGTCCCCCTAGCAGATGACTCACCCCCATCAATCCCCCCACTTCTGATGGGCCATTGACAATAACTAGGGGTTTGGGGGGGGGGGGGTTTGACAGGTAACCCTCTGCACTTCCTTGATTGCCAAACGGCTCAATAATGTGTGCTAGTTTGGCCAGACCCTCCTTACTTAACACTATTGGCAGCCCACAGGAAAGATAAAATAACATTCCAAATCTCCCCCCCCCCCCCAAAAAAAAGGAACGCACATTTTGACATTCTGAAATTACCTAGCAAGCTAATAGGAGGGAAAGAACACAAAAAAAGAGGAAATGGAAAGTATGGAGCCAGCCCCTTGCACTACATGCTTTGCTGAATTCATCCCTAAATATGACCACTATAAAGAGGTAGGTATATAGTGTCTATTGACCTTTGGAAAACCAGCAGATAGAGGATTGGTACCATCTGACAGAGCAGTTGGGGGAGGGGGTTCAGAATGAGTTTGGCACCCCCCCCCCCCCCCCCACCAACAAAAAGGAAAAAAAAAGGGGCTCTACATGAAGTAAACCACACAGCAAACATTTGTGCATATTTTAGGGGGTGTTTGGGGGAAAAGAATACTATGCAGCAGACAAAATACATAGCTTAAGTGACTAGGCCATAGGTGTCTATTGGGCCAGAAGAGCATGCTGGGGAGGTAAGTGAAGGGAAAAATGCATGAAGGAGAAAAGGGGCACAGCATATTAAAGCATATTGCAATCATGGTAATTAGGGAAGGAGGTCAAAAATAGAAGACATTAGCAAACAGAGCATACATAGAAGGGAATAGTAAAGGAGAAATGTTACCTTCATATAGTCCTCCTGCAGGACCTGGATGATGGCAGAACAGGTCTCTGGAATAATGATTCCCAGGGCCTGGGGAGAGATACCTGAGGAGAACTTCAAATCCTGAAGGCTTCTCCCTGTCGCCAAGTACCTCAACGTATCAACAAGCCTCTGCTCCGGAATGATGGCTTGTCTCATGCAGGTATCCTGCCGGCTGATAAAAGGGGTCAGCAAAGCCAAAAGACGGTGAAAAACGGGGTCCGTCATCCAGAGAAAGTTCCTGAAATCATCAGGATTATTCTCCCGGATCTCACGAAGCAAAGGCATGTGCGAGAACTGATCACGCTGAAGCAACCAATTCTTGGTCCACATACTCCTCGTCACTCTGTTCATGGACGGGTCTTGGCTCAAAGCTAAAAGCCCGACACCAATTCCGTGTACAGCACGAACTCGGCGACGAGTACGTACGGGAAACATCGCTCACAAACGGTCGGCTGGTCAGAACGGACAAACAGAAAGCACCGATAAACAGCAAGGCCTGAAAGAACGAAATGAATACCAGAAACGAGCAGACAATAAGCAGTGAAAATCAAAGCGTCCTATATCAAGATAAAGGGCGCAATGACCAACAAATGCGAACTGACTACACGCACTAATAAACAGATACGCACAACAAGCACAAACTGAAGAGCAGTAACGATCTGAGTCAGAAAACTGAGAAGCGCGAATCGTAAGTCCCCAAACTTCGACTAACTCGCGATAAACACGGGATCAGCAGAAGGAGCCCAACGGGTGCCTGACGTGGTGCTGAACTTCCCTTTTCTAGTCTCGTGGAAGACGACTTACGTCACGACGTTCTTGCAGACCGTAAATTCCGACAATGTTGTCCGACCGTGTATACGCAAAACCAACATCGGACAAAGTACGACGGACATGATCCGACGGACCTGGTCCTCGGATAATCCGCGTGTGTGTATGGGGCTTTAGAGTGTTGTGGCAACACCAACATCTAATGGGGCAAATTTCTGCAGAGTATATACGGCAGGCCCCTACTTTCAAACATCCAACTTACAAACGACTCCTACTTGCAAACGGAAGGAGAAACAGGAAGTGAGAGGAAATCTACCCCTAGGAAGGGAAATTCTATCCTGTTAGATTTTATTTGGGAAAAAGTTATCTCCTCTCTACTGATGCTTTATCACCAATCCTTGTTTCAATAAAAAACACACTTTTCCAAAAACATTTGTCATTGGGACGGAAAGTGAGGTGAAATGTTCTGAACAGATGCACAGACAGCAAAACAAATGTTACAGGGGTGATAACCCTTCCCTATGTTCTCCAAAAAGCTTAAAAATTGTTTTTTTTTGGATGGAGCTACACTTAAAAATGTACCTGTTCAAAATTGCAAACAGATTCTACTTAAGATTAGAACAAGCCTACAGTCCCTGTCTTGTTTGCACCGCCTGTATACTGCTGTTCAGAGTATATAGGGTTGTAGGTATAGGGTTTTATTTTGGGTGCAGGGTTCCCCTTAATATCAATACAAGACCCAAAGGGGCTGGTAATGGGCTGGGGTGGGGGCGATGGGGTAGCCATGCCATTTTTCTCAAAGATTTTCATCCATATTGCCAGGACAAGACATGACATTAAAGCCGCAAGCAGTTTTTAAATGGCTTTTTTTTTCCTTTACAAATGTCATTTTTTGCAGGGACAGTTCTAAACACGGGAAACACATGCCACTTCACAAGCATACTTTAGACACCCCCCAGGTACCATATTTAAAGGAATATTTCACTTTTTTTTTTCACTTTATGCCACTTTATGCATCATTAAAATGACTGCTCCCGAAAAAACCTCAGTTTTTAAAACTTATTTTTGCATTGATACATGTCCCTTGGGGCAGGACCCGGGTCCCCAAACCTGTTTTATGACATTAACATGCATATTGGCCGTTATAATTAGCACTTTAGCAATTTCGAACGTTCGCGTCCATTGTAACTAATAGGGTTCGAATATTCGCGCAAACTTTCGGTCCGTTTGCAGGTTCTGGTGCGAACCAAACTTGGGGGTGTTCGGCTCATCCCTATTGGACACCTGACCAGAGCCCGAGCAGATGACCATATATTCCTCGATGAGACATCCCGAAGCCCGACGCACGTACAAGTCACAGAGGATCCCAGACTGGCTGCAGATTACTACAGCTCACCATGTCACCTCTCCTGAAGAACAGAGTCTACATGTCAAGCAGTGTTTTCCTTTTTATGGACTCATATGGACTGTAAGGACTGATTCATTTCCAGGTGTAAGAAGAAGATCAAGTTTCATCAAGGGACACATGGGATAATATGACAAAGAGGAGGAGCTGTTGTGGAAAATGTTATGAAGATGTATTTTAACCAGTTAACAACCGGCCCATAGCCGAAAAACGGCTACAGGGCGGTTGCTTAACTCTGGGAGGCCGTTAATTAACGGCCTCACAGAATTCTGCTCTTGCGCGCCCCCTGGTGCGCGCACTCGAGAGCATACATGATCGCCGGGTCCAGAGGACCCGGCGGATCATGGATCACGGTAAACGGCCGCTCATCGCGGCCGTTTACCACGTGATCGCTCCGTCAAATGACGGAGTGATCACATGTAAGCAAACCGGCGTCATTTGATGACGCCGGTTCCTCTCTCCTCCTCTCTCTGTACCGATCGGTACAGTGTGAGAGAAGAGGGGGAGGGATCGGTGGCAGCAGTGCTGTGGGCGGGATCTGTAGTGCCCACAGCCTGCTCTGCCACCACCGATCCATCCATCCATCCATGCTCAGCCATCCCTCCATACCCTGCAATACCCAGCAATAGCCTGCAGTGTATTGCTGGGTATTGCAGGGTATGGAGGGATGGCTGAGCATGGATGGATGGATTCTCTGCCATCCCCCCCAATACTGTGCCATACCCCCCAATACTGTGCCATACCCCCCTATACTGTGCCATCCCCCGCAATACTCTGCCATACCCCGCAATACTCTGCCATACCCCGCAATACTCTGCCATCCCCCGCAATACTCTGCCATGCCCCGCAATACTCTGCCATGCCCCGCAATACTCTGCCATGCCCCGCCATACTCTGCGATGCTCCGCCATACCCTGCGATGCTCCGCCATACCCTGCGATGCTCCGCCATACCCTGCGATACTCCGCCATACCCTGCGATACTCCGCCATACCCTGCGATACTCTGCCATACCCTGCGATACTCTGCCATACCCTGCGATACCCTGCTATACCCTGCGATACTCTGCGATGCTCTGCCATACCCTGCGATACCCTGCCATACCCTGCGATACCCGGCGATACCCTGCGATACTCTACCATACCCGGCGATACTCTGCAATACCCGGCGATACTCTGCAATACCCGGCGATACTCTGCAATACCCGGCGATACTCTGCAATACTCTACCATACCCTGCGATACTCTGCAATACCCTGCGATACTCTGCCATACCCTGCAATACCCAACAATACCCTGCGATACTCGCTACGATCAAAGCCAGGATCGTTTTTTTTTTTTATTTCAGGCTTTCCAGCCTAGAGGTGAGATGTGGGGTCTTATTGACCCCATATCTCACTGTAAAGAGGACCTGTAATGCCATATTCCTATTACAAGGGATGTTTACATTCCTTGTAATAGGAATAAAAGTGATCAAAAACATTTTTGGGGGGAAAAAAAGGGTCAAACTAAAATAAATAAAGTAAAATGAACAATAAAATATATATATATATTTTTTTAAAGCGTCCCTGTCCCCGTGTGCTCGCACGCAGAAGCGAACGCATACGTAAGTCCCGCCCACATATGAAAACGGTGTTCAAACCACACATGTGAGGTATCGCTGCGAACGTTAGAGCGAGAACAATAATTTTGGCCCTAGACCTCCTCTGTAACTCAAAACATGTAACCAGTAAACAAAATTAAAGCCTATGGGGATTTTTAAGTAGCGAAGTTTGGCGCCATTTCACGAGTGTGTGCAATTTTCAAGCGTGACATGTTGGGTATCTATTTACTCGGCGTAACTTCATCTTTCACATTATGCAAAAACATTGGGCTATATTTACAGTTTTGTTTTTTGTAAAGCACAAAACATTTTTTTTCCAAATAAAACACGTTCGAAAAAATTGCTGCGCAAGTACCGTGCTAGATAAAAAGTTGCAACGACCGCCATTGTATTCTCTAGGGTCTTTGCTAAAAAAAAAACATATATAATATTTTGGGGTTCTATGTAATTTTCTAGCAAATAAATGATGATTTTTACATGTAGGAGAGAAATGTCAGAATTGTCCTGGGTGCTCCAGAACACCTGATGGCGCTCCCTGCATGTTGGGCCTCTGTATGTGGCCACGCTGTGTAAAAGTCTCACACATGTGGTATCGCCGTACTCAGGAGTAATAGCAGAATGTGTTTTGGGGTGTAATTTGTGGTATGCATATGCTGTGTGTGAGAAATAACCTGCTAATATGACAATTTTGTGAAAAAAAAAAAAAAAAAATTAAAAAAAATCTTGATATTGCAAAGAATTGTGGGAAAAAATGACAACTTCAAAAAACTCACCATGCCTCTTTCCAAATACCTTGGAATGTCTTCTTTCCAAAAAGGGGTCATTTGGGGGGTATTTGTACTTTTATGGCATGTTAGGGTCTCAAGAAATGAGATAGGCCGTAAGTACTTCAGGTGTGATCAATTTTCAGATATTGGCACCATAGCTTGTGGACTCTATAACTTTCACAAAGACCAAATAATATACCCAAATTTGTACTTATTTTTACCAAAGATATGTAGCAGTATAAATTTTGGCCAAAATTTATCAAGAAAAATTACAAATTTGCTAAATTTTATAACAAAAACGAAGAAAAATTCATTTTTTTACTGAATTTTCAGTCATTTTTCTTTTATAGCGCAAAAAAAATAAAAAACCCAGAGGTGATTAAATACCACCAAAAGAAAGCTCTATTTGTGTGAAAAAAAGGACAAAAATTTCATATGGGTACAGTGTTGTATGAATGAGTAATTGTCATTCAAAGTGTGAGAGCACCGAAAGCTGAAAATTGGTCTGGTTATTAAGGGTGTTTAAGTGCCCAGTGGTCAAGTGGTTAATGTATTGTCATAAGGCTCCCAGTGTAAAGAGCTGACTGGGGCAGACTGACGCTGGTTGAGATCCGTTAGGTAGTGGAAAACTTCATGGGATTGGAAAGAGGTGTTTGCAGAGTGGGGGTATGTCCGACAGCGAAAGGGCCCCTGTGCATTGCACAGACGATCGTCTGAGGGGATATGTTTGCTCTGCAAGGATCGGTTGTGGGCCGATGTATGCTAATTGTCTCTGCCGTGTCTGATCAGCACATGTCGAGATTCACAGCATGCATCTGCAGATAACCTTCCATCCACAAGGAAGGGTAGCATAATCCAGGTATGCATTGTTCTCTGGAACAATGTATATTAAGGATTACTATCAGCGGAATTGTAGTCATCATTCATTGGTTATTGTATAAATTAATTTATTCCGTGTCATGTCTTTATTTAGTCATCTCCTTATATGATCATTCAAATCTTGTGTTCATTTTCCTGCGAGGTCACAAACTGTGTAGGAGGGGTTTAGCTGTTGGAGGCAAACCCTCCATGGTGTGGCTTCCTGTTGATATGCAAATAAAAGCAGATGCACGGCTCAGGGAACTCACCGAGTTGAGAACGTAAGAATGCTGGTGATTAGAGTTGAGCGGACACCTGGATGTTCGGGTTCGGCCGAACTTTGGAAAAAAGTCCGGGTTCGGGACCGAACTTGACCCCGAACTCCGAACCCATTGAAGTCAATGGGGACCCAAACTTTTGAAGAATGGCTGTAAAAAAGTCATGGAAAGGGCTAGATGGATGCAAATGGCAACAAAATGTTGTTAAGAGCATAACAAGTGCTCTGCAAACAAATGTGGATAGGGAAATAACTTAAAATAACATAAAAAAATAAAATAAAATAATAATATGCTGGAGGCCTCCTTCTCAGCAGAAGAGGTACAGGAAGTCATTAAGAACCTCAGAAACTCAATGGCATGATGCCGCACATATGGTGTGAATGCCCCAGAATACGCTCTTTCTGGAAAAAAATATTCAATTTAATGGATAAGATAGTGGGAAAATAAAATACTTGGAAATTAAAAAAATTTAAAAATTATAATCTTGACCTAGGAGGACGAGGTCCATATGGAGTAGGAGGTTGAGGTGGCGGTGGATGTGGCGGTGTAGGTGGAATCGGCGGTGGAGGAGGACGAGGTAGCCAACACTGGTTCAAAAATACAACAATGGCTGGGTAAGGCTGGTGGTGATGTGTCGAATTCTGTCGCCCGTCGCATAGTGTCTGCCCTGTACTGCGCTTGCTCAGTACGCAGGACAAGGGGATTTCGAAACTCTCTGAAGACGATGCGCGGTGAGACCAAGTTCAAGCCACATCACCTGAGGTTGAAGCCTAGCCAAGCGAGCCCGTGAGGGGCCCTGTTACTATGTGCTACCGTATGTCCACTTGGATGGTGGGGCTTGAACCTGCACTCACATCGCAGGCGCCGTTAATCTTCGGAGATTTTGTGAATCTCCTTGTCCTCTGTACTGCGCAAGCCATGTGCCTGCGCAGTTATGCCGCGTACACACGATCGGAATTCTCGTCGGAAAAAACTCTGACGGTTTTTCTGACGGAATTCCGCTCAAGCTGTGTTGCCTACACACGCTCACACCAAATTCCGACGGTCAATAACACAGCGGTATAAAACACGTTCGACAGCACTATAAAAGGGAAGTTTAATGCGTCGAATTGTTTCCGAGCATGCGTCGGAATATTGCGTGTCGGAATTGCATACACACGATCGGAAAATCCGATAGAAAGGTTTTCCGTCGGAAAAATTAAGAACAGGTTCTCAATTCAAAGTCTGTCGGAAATTCCGACAGAAAAAGACCGAAAATCCGATGAAAAGCTCCCATCGGACTGTTTCCATTAGAATTCCATTAGAATTTACGACCGTGTGTACGCCACATAAGTGTCCGGACACTATCCGATGGCCAGACAGTTTTTGTCAGAACACCGGTATACGTGTCTATTCTGCACAAGGTAAGGACAAGTCCTGTGGGATCCATGCCTGGTTCATTTTAATGTTTTTGCAATAGAAGAATACACCCAGAGTATGCACAGCGTTTAGTTCAAAAACTGCAAAACTGCAGAAAATGCTATGAAAAAGCAGATTTTTTTTTGGAATAGAACAATCGAAGAAAGATAGATTGATTGAATATGTCACACACTCCTGCAAGCATGCAGAAACCACTGCAAAATTATTTTTTTTGGCAATGTTTTTGCAATAGCAGAATATACCCAGAGTATGGTGTATCTCACAGTAACATATGCAGTGCTGGTGCACTGAGCTTGCAGATAAAAGTTACATTTTGTCTGGCACTGGGCTCATGGCAGTGTAAAAAGAATGTGCACCAGGTCTTAGAGTTGATTTCTGAATAATTCTCTCCCCCTCAAAACAGGAACCTTGAACTACACTCTCTATGTAGATTGCTTACTAATTATAAGATATTTCAGGAATGTGAACTGACTCCTAGCATTCCCTCACAGCAGCCAAGCAAATTTCCCTACACTGTCTAAAGCAGAGTGACGCGCTGTGCTGTATGCCTGTAGCTTATATAGAGGCTGGGTCACATGCTACACTGGCCAATCACAGCCATGCCATTAGTAGGCATGACTGTGATGGCTTCTTAGGGCACACTAGTGAAACTAACGTGGATTGGCTGTCCTTCAGCTCTTAAAAAGGCGCCAATACATCGCTGAACACCGGACCCAAACCCACAGTCAATTGTTCGGGTTCGGGTCCTGGACCCAGACACCCAAAAGTCCAGTACGGACCCGAACTTTACAGTTCGGGTTCACTCAACCCTACTGGTGATGTCTCTTTAATGGGGAACCAGAGGGGACTGCTGAGAAGCAGCCATGCTGAGATGAGGATGAGAGAAGGTGGTCATGTCTGATTACTTGGATGAGTGGGTTGATAGGTGTGACAGACCTAGCCGGGACAGAGGCTGTTGGAGGGGACTGAATGCGAGCCTATTGCCTTGCGATTATGGGCCCTGGCATTTGGGGAAACGGTGCTCTTTGAGCTGCATGCCTGGGGACCCCAGAGCTGGTGTTACTTGGATTCAGGTCCATGCTGGCCCCCCAAGACACATAGACTGTATATGTATTTGGCATATTAGCAAGAGACTGAATGATACTGTTGGGACACAAGCTGTCACATGCTAATGTCATGAACTCCAGCCAGCCTGTCTGTTGTGTAGATGAGTATTGTCTGGCTTGTAGGAGTGTTTCACCTATTGTTGTGCATGCTAATTAACCCTGCTATTGTGATACAATGTCGTGTGGTTGTAATTATGATAATTTATAATCAACTGTGTTTAGCTCGGTGACAACAAGTCTGGCCTGTAGTGAAATCCTGAGTCACATTGGCTGCTTAAAGGGATTAGTTAATTAGTTTATGTTAAGTTGTTACAAGTGTATTGTTAGATTAATATGAGCAGGAGGGGGGATCTCCTCTTCTGCTCATATAAATGTCAGTTTGGTTTTGTAATAAAACAGTCCATGTTGAGCAGCTAAGCAAGTCTCGTCTCGTTTGGTGCTTGGGAGCGGTTGGAATATCTGATATCCGTATCCAGACTGGGAGGAAGTGATATATGACGAACGCACTCAAGAGGAGTGTAGGGACGTTCCGTCACAATAGGTAAGGTATTATATCATTAAGACAAATGTGTTTATTATTAGAGACAGAAGATTTGGCTGTGTGCGCTGCGTACAACCAAAATTCCCAGACAGAGAAGAGGAGGAAATTGAGGGGGAGGCATAACCCCAATGAGGCAGCCATCGTGGAAGAGTGGAGAGCAGCCACCCTATTCCATCAGACTGTGGAGCTGTGATCTACTGGCTCACTTCCCACAGCTCAGCTGTTTGGGCCTTTTTTATCACATGTGCAGCCGATCGCACTGTTGCAATGTGCAAACTTTGCAACAAGCAGATCAAGCGTGGCAAAAAGCCTAGGTTAATGACATCATGCTCAGCTCTCACTCTTGTGAGAGTTTTCCTGGAAGGGAGGAGTCATAAGCGGGCCAATGAGAGCTGCAGAGCTGGAGGTATGGGTCTGTGTAAATCCAGGAAGTGGACAGGCAGCAGCTTCAGCTGCTCACAGTTAAAATGGCTGCAGCCAGACTTAGTGGAGGAAAATGTATGCAGCATATTTGGCAAGTACAGAATCACAGTATATACAAAATATTATGCAAAGTGGTTGGAGGGAAGCTTCAGAATGGCAAAGATGTTTTATTACAAATTATGTGAGCAGACTGCAATTCCTCTTTAAGTGTCTGTATCTCGTTGTTCTATTGTTTCTGTCTACCTTGGGAGCAAAGTATTATGGGATGAATATGTGGATTAGCTGTAAAAGGGGAGGGGGAATTTTTCCTGCAGCCCTTCCTAAAGGCTGTCTATTTGTCTCTTGTTACTGAATGTAGTTTACCCCGCCCTGTGTCATTATGCAAAGAAGGGGGAATTGCCCCCGGAGTGTATATCTCTGTACCTGTGTTTGAATAAACAGCCTTATGTTTTCCACCACCCTACACTGATGTCTCGATAGTAACCGGGTGGACTAAGGAATCTTGGATCATGCTGGTACCGGGCAAGGGAAGCTTATACCGCAGACATACTCCTCTTGAGTACGGGGGTCCGTCACAGTCACCCTTGCACATCTGATAAAGAGCAGTGTGTTTGTCTCTGTGTCAGGAACACGTGCATTTTGTGAGCGTTCTGTGACATGCAGCAATGTGAAACAAGCCTTATATTGGGGTGGTGCGAGACTGAAAATATATTTTAAGGGTGCCTTGACTCGAAAAAGGTTGTGAAATGCTTTCCTACACTAACATGTGCACCTGCTGGGCACACTGTATGAACTGCATGAATAAATACAAAGCTTTAGACATGGGAACTGTCAAAAAATTTGTTCCGTTATAAAAGATCTGTCAGCCGGAGCGAAGCCTCACACAGCGGGAGCCTCCCATTGCGAGGAGCGGCCCGAGAACAGACGCCGACGCCGTGGAAGAAGATGCCGGACGAGAAGGACGAGAAGACCGGAGGAAGAAGAAGCGGATCGGAGGAAGAAGATGATGGAAGAAGAAGATGGAAGAAGATGCCGGAAGGAGAAGATGAAGAAACCTACGGATGAAGAAAGGAAGAAGGAAGAGCAGAAGAAAGAAGATTTTAATAAAGGAATTGTCAAAGACCGTCTCCTGTCATTTTTACAATTTTTGTCACTTTTTTGGTGAAATGGTAGGGGTACTTTTGTACCCCCTTACCATTTCACACAGTTAATGAATTGAACTCAAGTCGCATGACATACTAAGTTGCCATCATCCCTGAAAATGGTAAATGGTAAACCTCTCATAGATTTTTAAGGCAACAATAATAGAGAAAATGAAAGTAATATAAAGTTTATAGATTTATTATACAAAAGACATAAATTTATCAAAAAATATAATATACATTTTCACATTAAAGGATAAAAACAAGGCAGATGTTTCAAGATGCTGAACATGCAGATAGGTGCGAATTCCGACGCGTTTCCAAACGGCTAATGATATGCCTATCTTCCTCAGGGAATTTAAAACACCATCTACAGAATATCAAAACATACCAGTTACAGAGTTCTAAAATAGAAATTACCACACTAATCATAGAATGGATTTTGTATAAGGAAAGTACTGTTTATAACACACTTACATCATAGTACAGAAATATTCTATATGGTATTGCTTCCCTTTCACTTCCAAAGGACCTGGGTGGATGTCAACCAAAGGGGGAACACACTATTCCAAAAACTCCCCACAAGAAGGCGTGTAAACGATAATTTGTAGCTCAACAAGGCGTTTGAAGACCAAAATATGCCATAGCTGGGAAAACAAGAAAAAAGGGGGAGAGAAGGTAATATTGGACAAACCCAAGGAAAGACTGGGTGGGATACCAAACCCCACCAAGCAAAAAGGTGTCCTAAACTCTCCCCAAATCATTGTGTAGAAAAAGTTCCCAGGAAGGATCCTCCAACAAGAACCAAGACAGATATTGGAGAGAAGCTCCTACAGCACCATGCTGTGGAGGGGAATGACGCCCAGTGCAGTCTCAGGCGTCCTTTTAAGGAGTGTTCCCGGATCCGTCCCGCCCCTAGGGGCATCAACCGATGACGCTGCGCGCTAACGGCGCACAGCGTCATAGGGGTACGTCGCACCTATAGGCTGCATCATGTCCGGGATAAACTACCAGGACCATAATGCAGTACTAAGGCCAAAGTGCGCATGCGCGCAGGACCGCTCGGCGCCATGGAAACCATAAAGCCACACGTATCTGCGCACCACGCAGTAAGGCCCGGCCAGAAGACCTCCCAGACTTCCCTGAACCACAGGGCGCGCATGCGCCTGACCTGCGGTAACCAGGGGAAGAGCCGCAAAAATACACCAAGTGTACCAAATGCTGCCAAGGGGGAATTTTGGCTGGACCCCGATGTAAAGAGCACCTGCTCATGCAATCGACAAGGCCGCGGGAAACTGCTTGGAAATCCAAACATGTAACCTCGCAGCTGATCGTCCCATGAGCTGGTGACTGGGGCCAAACACTGCACATATGAATGACACAAGGGGAGATGAAAAAAATCCAAAAACCTGAAGGTGGACAAAAGTCCCACGGTCTCACCCATGTGGCCCATGGGATCCACACCCAGGTATAGGATAAATAAAGGAGGGAGCCTGTACAAATGGGGGGAGAGGGAGTGTTGCAACAGACCTAGTCAACACAAATAAACTCCCCCAAAAAAATATAAGGACTAAAACCACTGGCATTCTAATCTCTAATCTGGGCCAAAGAATTCGGACCTCTGAGTAGATATAGGGAACCCCAAGGGAATCGGATTATCCCCCCTCCTAGGGAAAAAGCCCTGGGGGCGGGAAAACCATGTCCCCCCTCCCACAAAAATAAAATCGTGGGGAGCTGGAGAACAAAAGACCCCAAGGGGTCCAGATGCCAGGTAAGGAGAAGTGGAAGTGGGTCCCCAGACCAAAACGGAAACATCCAAAGATCTACAAGTGAGGGAATCCCAGGGAAGCAAAACCATTTACATAGATTGGATCATAAAAATAATAAAAATAATACAGTATATATAAGACCCCAAATGAATAAATCCTCTCCCCAATAGCACTATTTAAAAAGAGAACACTCCCCAAAATACACAAAACCCTTGAAATATAGAAATCAAGTGGAGAGAAAGGTGGACAAAAAAAAGAGCAGCAAATCCCACGAAGAATCAAGCTGTTTTGCCCGAACTATAGCCTTCCAAAAAAGGCCTAACGCTTTCGAACCTCGTTAAGGCCATGGAGGAGTGGTTTCCTTAAGGCTCCTAATCCAGCACATCTCACGCTGGAGTAGAACCTTATTTCAATCACCCCCCCTAATTGGAATATATAGTCTGTCTAAAACAGTAAAATTCACACTGGGGAGTCTATAGACTATAGTCTATAGTCTATATGTTGTTTTTTTGCAACATGACGTCCCAAGGGTAAATATAAATTGCAGATTTTCATGTCATACATATGTTTCTCTACTCTATTACTCCATGGCGCCGAGCGGTCCTGCGTGCATGCGCACTTTGGCCTTAGCACTGCATTATGGTCCTGGTAGTTTATCCAGGACATGATGCAGCCTATAGGTGGGACGTATCCCGATGACGCTGTGCGCCGTTAGTGCACAGCGTCATCGGTTGGGTTTTGGGTTTTGGTTTTGGTTTTGGGTTTCATCAGTCTTTCCTTGGGTTTGTCCAATATTACCTTCTCTCCCCCTTTTTTCTTGTTTTCCCAGCTATGGCATATTTTGGTCTTGAAACGCCTTGTTGAGCTACAAAATATCGTTTACATGCCTTCTTGTGGGGAGTTTTTGGAATAGTGTGTTCCCCCTTTGGTTGACATCCACCCAGGTCCTTTGGAAGTGAAAGGGAAGCAATACCATATAGAATATTTCTGTACTATGATGTAAGTGTGTTATAAACAGTACTTTCCTTATACAAAATCCATTCTATGATTAGTGTGGTAATTTCTATTTTAGAACTCTGTAACTGGTATGTTTTGATATTCTGTAGATGGTGTTTTAAATTCCCTGAGGAAGATAGGCATATCATTAGCCGTTTGGAAACGCGTCGGAATTCGCACCTATCTGCATGTACAGCATCTTGAAACATCTGCCTTGTTTTTATCCTTTAATGTGAAAAAGTATATTATATTTTTTGATAAATTTATGTCTTTTGTATAATAAATCTATAAACTTTATATTGCTTTCATTTTCTCTATTATTGTTGCCTTAAAAATCCCGCTCTGAGAGGTTTACCATTTACCATTTTCAGGGATGATGGCAACTTAGTATGTCGTGTGACTTGAGTTCAATTCATTAACTATATTTAGGGTGGATAATACACCCATACCTCGCTCATGAACTCATTCCATGACATACCCCCATTTATGAATATTCAATTGTTTATGGACGCTAAATCATAGTCTCTCAGAAATTAGGTTTATTTTTCTAACCTTTCTACATGTGGGGGATTTTTTGTCCTTCTTTAGATATCTCTGTTGTTTGTTGGGGATTTCTTGCAAAATTTTCTCTTTTTTCCCTCGCACTTTTTCTTTGGGACACATCCTGAGGTCACGGGGGAAATAAGGGAGATCTACAGGGGAGGGAATGGGAGGACTTAATGGCCAGTATTCACAACAACTATCAGGGGAAGGAGCAGACAACGTCCAACCTGTCGGCTCTCCTCCTTAATCTCACCAAGATATTGGAAAGGAAGTCTGCTCTGCTCTCACATCCATTCGCTGGAAAGATACATACGTGAAAATATTAATCCTATTGGTCTACGTATACAGATATTTCCCATTTTGGAAAATATTTCCAAGGAACTTAAAACAAATTGGGAAAGTAAACTCAATGATTACTCTAGAAACCTGATGCTGTTGCTTCAGAATGAATATAAGTTACAATTAGAAACCATGAATTAGGAAATTGGTTCCCTCTATGCTCGACTCACACCCTTAAAAAGTCATGAGGACTACACTAAATCGGAAACTAAACTAAAGGAACATTAAGAAACCTTTAGTAAACAAATCCTGATTAAAAAGGAGAAAAAATATTGGAGAGATAAAAATGCATTTAGAGAGAGTCGAGCATATAAATGGAACCTGGATAAAAAATTTAAAAATTCTAAATTGATCCACAAAGATAGAAGGGGCCCAGTGGAAACTATGTCTAAATCTAATGATGACTTATCTGACACACCCTCTAATTCATCCTCCTCAGTCTCCTCCCATACAGGCCGACAATTTGGGAAAAGGAAAGGTTTGTTTCCCAGACAACATGAACTTGAAGGTGAGGTCCATCAACTCCCCAAAAAATCAGCCACTGATCTTCAGATGATCGGGACGGTAAGACAGGCATGTCTACATTAAAAAATTCAACAGGTGGAATTCTCAAAAATAATTCCTCTAATCGTAATAAAATTAGTAGTAAAAAAGATCTCTAAAAATCAACGCACTCAGTTGGATGATTTTTTAGACCGGAATCGGATACCACAAGTACCTCCATTACCAACCCCATTGACACAAATGGGGGTATCTCCATCAGTAATGACCCAAGTATGGATAGAGCCCTCAACAGTGAGGAGTCCAACGAAAGAGGACTGAGTATTATTAATCTGTCCTCCCACATACTAAATCTGAGCATGAGGTGCTTTCTCGGTTCATTTTTTTTTAATTTCACATAAAAGAATAATACAGAACAGAAAGAAAGACAAAACGATATAGTGCATATATTTACATTAATATATGGGATATCGTAGTAATCAAACAACATGGATAAAAGTATGAATATCTTGTGATTTAAAGTATGAGATGGGAACTTATGATAGAAGAACACTATAGGAATGGCTTATGTATTAACATTGTATGTATGAGAACAGTGTCTCCGAACCTTACCCAGGTATTGTAAAATCATGCCTCCAGACCACTCTACCACCCCAAATGGGTTCAAACTGTGGTAACGTGGGGGCAATTAGGAGGATTAGGTATTTTGTTAACCAGGGTTGTAGGCAAAGTATAGAAGATAAGGAAAAACATTTTTCGTACGTACCAAAATAGGTGTGTAAAGACCCAAAATATGTTCATAGCTATAGTATTTACCATGTTCCTATATATATATAAATAGTCTGTTTGAAGAACAATCATACTTGTAACAGAAAAAAATGATATAATGTTACAATGAGAAATTCCCATATACATATTTTATACATAAAAAGAAAGAAAAAAAAAAGGAGGGAGAGAAGGGAAGGGACAAAAGGAAGGAACAGAAGGAAAGAGTCTCTCCAGGTGGTGGTTTGCATAGTAAGTATCGCACTGAAGTAAGGTGTTGAAGTAATTGGTACATTATTGAGGTAACAGTAATGACTGGTCAAAGTCAGGTGGAAAATAATGTTTTACCCAAGGTTGCCAAATCCGCGTAAATTTATTGATTTGTTATCTTCAATAGCCGACATTTTAGTGTGAGTTAGAGCTCTATTCATTCTGTGTTTGGCTTCTGCTACTATTAATGTTTTGGATTTCCAAGCTTTAGCTATAGTTTGTTTATCTGCAGTACTAAGCTGGAGAAATAATTTAAATTGGGAATGTGTTAGTGATGGTGGTTTCAGGTTAAGAAGAGCCATAGCTGGATCGGGTGAAATAGTGCATTCCAGAGCTTTAGAAGCCATGTCAAAAATGCTGGCCCAGAATTCTTGGACTACTGGACATTGCCACCATATGTGGAAGTGGGTACCTGGGGAAGAGCATCCTCTAAAGCAGTTGTTAGGATATGTCGGGATGAATTTAGCGATTCTGGCAGGCACCAGATACCATCTAGCTAGGACTTTAAAGTTAGTTTCCAAAGCAAAGCAATTCGGAGAGGAACTTTTAGTAGCTATCCATATATTAGACCAGTCATTAGTGTTAAAAACACGATTCATATCTATAGCCCATTTGTCAGTATAAGAGGGTAATACCTCATTAGGAAGAGTAGTAAGTTGATGATATTACAAAGATATTAAACCTCTGATATGGGGATCACTTTTGCAAATACGTTCAAATTGAGTCATTTGATTGAGCATGGAAGCAGTCATTAGAAGAGCAGTATAAAAAAATTTTATTTGCAAGTATCGGAAGATTTCAGATCTTGGAAGCCCATATTCATCGCATAGTATTGGGAATTCTAGAATATTAGCGTTATTACATACTTGGTGAAGTCTGGTTAAGTTTGAAGTAGACCAGGCAGAGAATGATTTTGGATACTTCCAGGCCGGGTAGAAGGCTGGATTACCGAGGAATTAGAGAAGAGGATTGTGTGTAGATTGAAGGTTGTAAGGTTTACCAAATTTGTCCCAAATAAACAAGGAATGCTTCGTAATGGGGTTAGAAATATGCAACCTATCATTGGGATGAATCCATAAAATATTAGCAAGAGATATAGGATCGCAGTCAATGGATTCAACGAGCACCCAAAGGGGTGTTTCAGCTGTAGAATGGTATTTAGGAAGAAGTGAGAGTTGTGCTGCAGAATAATAAGAGGCAAAATTTGGTAAACCTAATCCTCCCCTCAATTTACTAAGGTATAACGTGGCCTTTGGTATCCGTGGTTTAGTTTTTCCCCAAATAAATGCTAAGACTCTACGTTGTATGATCCTGAGGAAATATGCTGGTAGTGGGATGGGTAGAACCCTGAATAAATATAAGAATTTCTGTAAGATCAACATTTTTATAGCATTTATTCGTCCCAAACAAGATAGTGGAAGGGAAGACCATTGTTTTATATAACTAGTGACTTGTTTAAGTAGTGGGAGATAGTTAGCCCTAAACAAATCTTTAAGTGAAGTTGTGAGTTGAACGCCTAAATAAGGTAATTGAGTAGGAACCCAGTGAAACGGTAGGGTGGATTGAAGATGCAAGGGATCGCTTTGTTCCAAGGAGATATTAAGGATATTAGATTTTGTGGGGTTGATTTTGAGTCCAGAGACTGTAGCAAATTTATCTAACAGATTTGGAGCAGATATGTGTGGGTGAGATAAAAAAATAAGGATATCATCAGCAAAAAAGACATAATTTATGTTGATAACCGCCTAATTCGATACCTTTGATATCTAAATTTGATCTGATTAACTGTGCCAATGGTTCAATAAGGAGGGCGAAAAGTAGGGGGGATAAGGGACAGCCCTGTCTAGTACCTCTACAGATATTCATCATGGCAGATTTATAACCAGAGTACTTAATGTATGCTTTTAGATGATTATATAGTGAGGAAATCCATTTTAGAAAATGATTCCCAAATCCCCATTTTTGGAGCATATATTGCATATATGGCCAGGTGACAGAATCAAACGCCTTTCTGATATCTAGGGATATGAGGCATGACGGGATACGTCTAGACTTAGCCGCATGCATAAGTGGAAGAGCGCGTCTGATGTTGTCACCTGCCTGTCTCTTGGGCATAAAACCAGTTTGATCACGATGTATTAGTTGACCTATAATATTATTAAGGTGAGTTGCCAAAATGTTTGCTAATAACTTGATATCAAGGTTGAGGAGGGATATAGGGCGAAAGTTCGTCCAGGAATTAGTATCTGAGTGGGGTTTGGGGATCATTACTATAATAGATGTAAACGTTTCTGTACAAAAGGATTGGTTTGTAAGAATAGAGTTAAAAGCTCTGGTTAGAATAGGTGCTAGAATATGCGCAAACTGTTTATAATACAATGCCGAAAACCCATCAGGGCCTGGTCTTTTATGGGGTTTTAAAAGTTTTATAGCATTCAGAACTCCAGGAATTGTTATAAGGCTCTCAAGAGTATCGCGCTGTGTTTGATCTAGGGTAGGAAGCATAGTGTTAGAAAATAAGGTGTCTGCTTTTAAAGTGTCAAACTCTTGGCTAGCGGAGTATAGTTTAGATAAGTTGGAGTGGAACACATCAAGTATTTTTACCGGGTTACTGGTATAGCCATCACGTGTAATCTTCAGTCTAAAGAAAGATTGTGCTTTTTGAATTGTTTTTAGGCTGCGTGCCATAAGAGTATTAGGTTTGTTGGCCTGTAGATATTGGGTATGTTAGCTTTTACGCATTAATTTGTCAGCAGAGTCTGATGAAAAAAGGTCTAGGTCTAGGCGTGCCTTGTCTAATTTTGTGTGGTTTAAAGCAGTCGGGTTAGATTGAAAGGTTGAATGACATGTATTAAAAGCAGTTTCCAATTTTGCAAACAAAAGTTTACGTTCTCTCTTAAGTGTTGATGTTAATAAAATTACCTCTAATAACAGATTTATGGGCTTCCCACAAGGTTAGGGGAGAAACATCATCCGTATCGTTAAAAGAGATGTAATCGGAAAGCGCTTGCTCAATTAATGATTTATGGGAAGGATGGGTTAGTAAGGAGTCATTAATGTTATAATAGAATATGATCGATACGAGAAAATGATTTGTGTGGGTATGAATAATGTGTATAACGTCTATTGGTAGGGTTAATTTCCCTCCATGTGTCTACTAGTTTGTGTGTTGAAAGCAGGGGCTGTAGGGTCAATTTATTAGTACTTGTATTAGGGGCGATTGGAGACTTGTCCAAAAAGGGGTATACCGTAGCATTGGAGTCTCCGCATAGGACTATCGTACCAAATTTATGCGTATTAACAATTTGAAATAGATGGGCTAAAAAAGCTAATGGTCGTTTATTTGGGGCATAATAGGAGACAATGGTAATAGGGGCATCAGAAAGGTAACCAGTGAGTAAAATGTATCTACCTTCTGGGTCGTTCAGTTGGGACACAAGAGTAAATGGGGTGTTACGATGGAAGCCTATGAGAGTACCCCTTTGTTTAACTGAAGCAGAGGCAACATAGAATTGTGGATATGTTGACGAGAGGAATTTGGGATGGACATTTTCTTTAAAATGGGTTTCCTGCAAGCAAATAATATGGGCCTTTTTAGCGTGAAAAGTGCGTATAGCTTTAGAACGTTTGTGAGGAATGTTAAACCCTTGTACATTTAGAGATAAGACATTTATGGGGGCCATGACTGTGCGACATGTGACAACATAAAAAGCACAACTTACTTCTAGTTTCGTATCCACCACCTGGAGAGAGGAGAGAGTAAAGAAAATTGAAGGGAAAAACATAAATGAAAAAAAAAAATCGATCAACCCTATTATAATAGCAGATTAACAATAGAGATGGATAATAAAACAGGGTGTGGGAACGTCTAAGGAGCTTAGCCATAAAGCTCCGAGAGGTTCCAATGCCATCCGCAGGGACCCGCATAATCATAGCGGGTATCTGGAGATGGTACGAGGGGCAGCAAGAAATTCCTGAGGGGAGAAGAGCACCGGAGGACCACGGAGAGGAAAAAATTACACCAAAAGTCCATTATGGGACAAGGCCTATATGGAGAAAAAGAAAGTATTCATGTATAAGTAAATACATTAGTTGAATCACTAATAAGAGTATATTTTTAAAAAGAGGAAAAGGGGAAAAAAAAAAAAAAAAAAAAAAAAAGCTGTGGAGTAGTAGTAGTATAGGCCCCGGATGTTGATATGCAAAAAGTGGAGAAAAATGGTCCAGTTTTAACAGTAAATAGCCTGATGAAGACAGGTAAATGGGGAAGAGATTTCTTCCAACCAGCAGTCACTGCTGGGAATAGGTGTAGGCTGAGCGTTTAAGTTTGTGTATCAATCCATTGAATCTTCATTGGTGGGGGCCGAATTTTAAAACCTTCCACGTTTGTGAATATGTTGACGAGAAGATGGAGAGGCTCCTTCAGAATTTGTCGCAGTAATTTCCTGAGGAGATTTTGAAGCTGAGCGTCTGCGAGGATGATCATTAGATATAGATCTGTCGGTGATGCCCATTTCAATCAAGGCAGATTGTAAGTCTTCTGAAGATCTGCAGACGAATTTCGTTTCCAAGTGTGTAAAGCGTAGGGAAAAAGGGAATCCCCAATGATAGGCAATATTGTGCTGTTGCAGAATCTGTAATTGAGGTTTAAGTGCACGCCGTTTAGCAACCGTGAGGGGAGAGATATCAGCAAAAAGTTCATACGTATAGCCCTGGAATTGTAAGGAATCTTTATCCCTAGCCGCCGCCAGCAATTGCTCCTTGGATCTGTAATAGTGAAATTTAGCAATTATATCCCTGGGGGGCCATTTGTTTTGCGAGGGGCTAAAGCTCTGTGCACTCTGTCGAGTTCCAGTCTTTCCACTGGTATGCTAGGTTGTAATTCTTGAAATAAAGCTATTATAGTGGCTTGAAGGTCTAGGACAGTCTTTGGAATTCCTCTGATTCTCAGGTTCGATCGTCTATTCCTATTTTCCTGATCTTCTAAACGTGACTGTAATAAAAGATTTCCTTCCTTTAAATTTTCCAGCTCTGAGGTGTTTTGCTGAGCATGGCTGTCTAGGTTATCCACTCTAATTTCTAGGTCGGCGGTTCTCTGGTCCAGTTCTCTAATCTCTTTTGTCAATAATTCTGTCAGAAGTCTTTTTTAATGCTTTTTGTAACATATTCTCCAATTTTTTAAACATGTCATTATTTATTTCTTGCTGAGAAACCTCAGCATCTGATTCTGACTCTGCTGTATCCTCAATGGTCTGAGGGGGCGCTTTCCCATAGCGCTGTGTGGGAGCCTGTGAGGCGGCTGCCGCCGCCATTTTAGCCGCCTGTCTGGCCGGCGCTGTTTTGGCTAAGGTAACTTTATATTTAGTTTTATGGCCCGCAGGACCATTGTAATGTCACCTGGGGTCCTCTGTGGGGCTTTATCTGTTCTTTTGTACCGCTCGCGGTATCGCTGGGACCCGTAGTCCTCCGGTTCTCTGTCCCCTCAGAGCGGAGCTCAGGCAAGCATTACCGCTCGCTCTGGCATCCGCGCATGCGCCCCTTGTGGTGCTTTCTTTTGGGTTATCCTTTTGTCCCAACAAGAACACTGATGCCTTTGAAGTTATCAAGGACATCAACTTATTTGCACGCAAGTTATTTTACAAGAGTTTATATAAAAAACAAATTCAAAAAGAAGGGGATTTGCCTTCTTATCTAAAGGCAGCGGACTTTAGAGCTTTAAGGGACATCAACCTTCTGTTACTTGAGAGTGGCTCTTGGGATGAGCAGGAGGAGGATTTGGATAGTGAGGGGAGTGAGGAGGAAATAGAAAGGGATGTGACCTACGAACCCAAAAAGTTCAAACGTAGAGCACATGTTTTTCCACAACTCAATCAAAATCCGGCCTTGGCATTGTTCGTCAAACAGACGACCAAGGACCTGGAGAGACTGAAGGAGGAATCAGGACAGCAGAATTTGAATTCAGAACAGAAAAAGGCACTTCTGTCTCTGAAGAACAATGGAGAGATTACTATTAAAGGCTCAGATAAAGGGGGCAATATAGTAATAATGAACAATTTGGAATATGAAAATATGTGTTTGAAAATACTTAACAACCAAAAATGTTATAGGAAAATTCCCCCCTCATTGGTGGACAAATACAACCAGTATTTCTATATCCTGGTTGATGAGTCCCTCAATGAGGGAGCTATAACTCGAGAAGTGTGGGATTTTATAAGAACCAGACATCCTAGATTGCCTACCCTCTATGCCCTCCCTAAGGTGCATAAAAGCCTGAAAACCCCACCCGGTAGACCCATTGTATCAGGTAATGGATCAATTTCTGAAGGTATAAGCCAGGTGATCGATGATCACCTGAGATCTCATGTCATGGATTTACCGTCCTATACTAAGGATACAATCTGTTTGCTGTGCATCATTGAGGATTTGGTCATTCCGGAAACAGCAATTTTGGTCACTATCGACGTAGAGTCCCCATGATCTGGGAATTGCTGTAGTAGATAGGGTGCTGAGACAGAGAACTACCACTGACTGGAAGTTCAATGCATTTGTTATTCAAATGCTTGAGTTTATTCTTCGACACAATGTGTTTATCTTTAAGAATTCTCACTACCTCCAGGTACAGGGAGTAGCTATGGGGACGTGTTGTGCGCCCTCATATGCAAATCTGTACCTAGGAGAGTGGGAAAAAGATTTTTTGACCTGTGAGCATGCGTCTATGTACACCTGCCACATTCTTATGTGGCAGAGGTACATAGACGATATCCTCATTATTTGGGATGGACCTGAAGCCAAATTAATTGACTGTCTACAACTCACGAATGACAATGTGTTCAATTTATTTTTTACAATGAGTTATGATCTTCATGAGGTCAATTTTTTGGACATTTGTATTCAAAAAGCCCCCAATGGCAACCTTACTAGCAAGCTGTTTCGTATTGAAACGGCTGGAAACACTCTGCTCCATGCAGATAATTTTCATCTTCTGTCTCTGAACAGGTCTATCCCCTTCAGCCAGTTCCTTCAGATCAGAAGGAACTGCACTGGCGAGGAGGATTTCCAAAGAGAAAGTGATGAACTTACCCAAAGATTGCTAATTAGAGGATATACCAAAACTAGCCTCAAGAAGGCTTTTAATCGTGTTAAGTCTCTAGCTAGAAAAGATCTCCTGTTCAAAGCCAAGAAGAAAAAAGATGTGGAGGATAATACATGTATTATTTTGCGTTTCTCTAATGAACATCAGATGATCCGCAAAATTATTACCAAACATTGGTCTATTTTGACGGAGGACCCTGTTGTAGGTGGTCTTGTGACTCCTCTTCCACTGATTACCTACAAAAAGGCAGGTTCAATAGGTAATTTGGTTACACAAAGCAAATTCAAAGGTAATTCCAGAAGGGATCCATGCAAAAATGTTGGCACATTTCCCTGCAGGAACTGTGCTCAATGCTCAGTGATTGGACAGAGGACCACACTGACGCTGCCAAATGGGGTAGACTTCTCCCTGAGGCATTATGCATCATGTCAAACTCAGGGGGTGGTCTACCTCATGCAGTGTCAGTGTGGTGCTTTTTACGTCGGTAAGACAAGACAGAAACTCAGCAAGAGAGTAGAGAAACTTATGTATGATATGGAAATCTGCAATTTATATTTACCCTTGGGACGTCATGTTGCAAAAAAACACAACTATAGACTCCCCAGTGTGAATTTTACAGTTTTAGACAGACTACATATTCCAATTAGGGGGGGTGATTGGAATAAGGTGCTACTCCAGTGTGAGATGCGCTGGATTAGGAGCCTTAGGGCAACCACTTCTCCAGGCCTTAACGAGGTTGAAGGCTTTAGGCCTTTTTTAGTTCGGGCAAAACAGATTGATTCTTCGGTGGGTTTTGCTGGTCATTTTTTTTGTCCACCTTTCTCTCCACTTGGTTTCTATATTTCAAGGGTTTTGTGTATTTTGGGGAGTGTTCTCTTTTCAAATAGTGCTATTGGGGAGAAGATTTATTCATTTGGGGTCTTATATATACTGTATTATTTTTATGATCCAATCTATGTAAATGGTTTTGCTTCCCTGGGATTCCCTCACTTGTGGATCTTTGGATGTTTCCGTTTTGGTCTGGGGACCCACTTCCACTTCTCCTTACCTGGCATCTGGACCCCTTGGGGTCTTTTGTTCTCCAGCTCCCCACGATTTTATTTTTGTGGGAGGGGGGACATGGTTTTCCTGCCCCCAGGGCTTTTTCCCTAGGAGGGGGGATAATCCGATTCCCTTGGGGGTCCCTATATCTACTCAGGGGGCCGAATTCTTTGGCCCATATTAGAGATTAGAATGCCAGTGGTTTTAGTCCTTATATTTTTTTGGGGGAGTTTATTTGTGTTGACATGGCCTAGGTCTGTTGCAACACTCCCTTTCCCCCCATTTATACAGGCTCCCTCCTTTATTTATCCTATACCTGGGTGTGGATCCCATGGGCCACATGGGTGAGACCGTGGGACTTTTGTCCACCTTCAGGTTTTTGGATTTTTTTCATCTCCCCTTGTGTCATACATATGTGCAGTGTTTGGCCCCAGTCACCAGCTCATGGGACGATCAGCTGCAGGGATTTGTTTGGATTTCCAAGCAGTTTCCCGCGGCCTTGTCGATTGCATGAGCAGGTGCTCTTTACATCGGGGTCCAGTCAAAATTCCCCCTTGGCAGCATTTGGTACACTTTGTGTACTTTTACGGCTCTTCCCCTGGTTACCGCAGGTCAGGCGCATGCGAGCCCTGTGGTTCAGGGAAGTCTGGGAGGTCTTCTGGCCCGGCCTTACTGCGTGGTGCGCAGATACGTGTTGGCTCTATGGTTTCCATGGAGCCGAGCGGTCCTGCGCGCATGCAAACTTTGGCCTTAGCACTGCATTATGGTCCTGGTAGTTTATCCAGAACATGATGCAGCCTATAGGTGGGACGTATCCCGATGACGCTGTGCGCCGTTAGCGTGCAGCGTCATTGGTTGATGCCCCTAGGGGCGGGACGGATCCAGGAACACTCCTTAAAAGGACACCTGAGACGGCACTGGGCGTCATTCCCCTCCACAGCATGGTGCTGTAGGAGCTTCTCTCCAATATCTGTCTTGGTTCTTGTTGGAGGATCCTTCCTGGGAACTTTTTCTACACAATGATTTGGGGTGAGTTTAGGACACCTTTTTGCTTGGTGGGGTTTGGTATCCCACCCAGTCTTTCCTTTGGTTTGTCCAATATTACCTTCTCTCCCCCTTTTTTCTTGTTTTCCCAGCTATGGCATATTTTGGTCTTCAAACGCCTTGTTGAGCTACAAATTATCGTTTACACACCGTCTCGTGGGGAGTTTTTGGAATAGTGTGTTTCCCCTTTGGTTGACATCCACCCAGGTCCTTTGGAAGTGAAAGGGAAGCAATACCATATAGGATATTTCTGTACTATGATGTAAGTGTGTTATAAACAGTACTTTCCTTATACAAAATCCATTCTATGATTAGTGTGGTAATTTCTATTTTATAACTCTGTAACTGGTATGTTTTGATATTCTGTAGATGGCGTTTTAAATTCCCTGAGGAAGATAGGCATATCATTAGCCGTTTGGAAACGCATCGGAATTCGCACCTATCTGCATGTACAGCATCTTGAAACATCTGCCATGTTTTTATCCTTTAATGTGAAAATGTATATTATATTTTTTGATAAATTTATGCCTTTTGTTTAATAAATCTATAAACTTTATATTACTTTCATTTTCTCTATTATTGTTGCCCTAAAAATCCCGCTCTGAGAGGTTTACCATTTACCATTTCACACAGAGGGGGGCGCAATCTGGGGGTCCCCTTGATAAAGGGGGCTTCCAGATTCCGATAAGCCCCCGCCCGCAGACCCCCACAACCACCGGCCAGGGTTGTGGGGATGAGGCCCTTGTCCTCATCAAAATGGGGACAAGGTGCTTTGGGGGGGGACCCCAAAGCACCCTCCCAATGTTGGGGGCATGTGGCCTGGTACGATTCAGGAGGGAGGGGGGGCGCTCTCGTCCCCCCTCTTTTCCTGCGGCCTGCCAGGTTGCGTGCTCGGATAAGTGTCTGGTATGGATTTTGAGGGGGACTCCACGACATTTTTTTTGGCCGGGGTTCCCCTTAAAATCAATCCCAGACCTGAAGGGTCTGGTATGGATATTTAGGGGGACCCCTACATCATTTTATTTTTAAATTTGAAGCGGGGGTTCCCCTTAATATCCATAGCAGACCTGAAGGGCCTGGTTATTGAATTCGGGGGGACCCCCACACTTTTTTTTATCAATGACTTCAATGAATGACTGTTCTCTGTGTTACGGATCCGACAATTCAATAGCCGCGAGTGATTTTAAATATCTTTTTTTCCTGCAAAAATGACATTGTGCAGGAACAGTTCTCTATATTAGATATACTGAATCTCAAATTCATTCGAAGCATTCGTTATATCCGCTATAATAATTTCTTTCATATTAGTTGAAATTCGATATTTGGTAGTATTTGTTGGATTTGAATTGTTCTCTGTGTTACGGGAACCGGCAATTAGCCGCGAGTGATTTTAAATAGCTTTTTTTCCTACAAAAAATACACCTTGTACAGAGACAGTTCTAAGACGGGAAACATGCGCCCCTTTACATGCATACTATAGAGTAGTATGCCTATGAAGGGGCGCATGTTTCCCGTGCTTAGAACTGTCTCTGTACAAGGTGTCATTTTTGCAGGAAAAAAAAAGCTATTTAAAATCACTTGCGGCTAATTGCCGGTTCCCGTAACACAGAGAACAATTCGAATCCAACAACTACCAAATATCTAATTTCAACTAGGGTTGAGCGAACCCGAACTGTAAATTTCGGGTCCGTACCCGACTTTTGGGTGTCCGGGTCCCGGACCCGAAAATTGTTCGGCGATGTATTGGCGCCTTTTACAAGCTGCAGGGCAGCCAATCGACGCTAGTTTCACTAGTGTGCCCTTAGAAGCCATCACAGCCATGCCTACTAATGGCATGGCTGTGATTGGGCAGTGCAGCATGTGACCCTGCCTCTATATATAGTCCAGACACACAGCACACAGCGTCATTCTGCTATAGACAGTTTCCTGTGCTGCTAAGAGAGAATTTTAGGAGTTAGTGTGATAAAGTCAGTCAGTCCACATTCCTTAAATTTTCTTCAAATTACTTAGATCAGTGAGCGATCTACATAGCTAGAGTAGAGTAGAGAGTTTCTTTAGTAAGGAAAAGAAAGAGGCAGAGAGAATTATTCAAGAGATTCCTAAATCAATTGTACCCTGGCTGGGGTGCAGTGCACAGTCTTTTAACAGTGCCATGAGGCCAGTGCCAGACAAAATATAAAAGTTTTACCTGCAAGCTCAGTGCACCATCACTGCACTGCATATATTAGTAAGAGATACACCATAGTCTGTGTGTATTCTGGTATTGGAAAAACATTGCAAAAAATTTTAATTTTGCTGTGTTTTTTTTCCCAATAGCATTTTCTGCGTGTTAAACAAACGTGAATGTGAGTGTCCTTCGCGCTGTTTTGCGAACTAGAAGCTATATTCAAATGGAATAAATTAGTGAATGAGCAAAATGAAAATAGGTGCCAGCACTAATGCTGTATGTGGAAAAGAGTTCCTAAACCAAGCTGCAAAATCTAAGAGTGAACACAAACCCGTGACCTTGTGACTTCATCAGGGGATGCCCTGAATATCCCCTGATGAAGTCACGAGGTCACGTGACGCAACGCGTAGGGATTGGCTGGACGTAGGATACCGGAAGTGCTGTTAAACAGATACCACAGTAACATCTCTCTGGCTGTTTGTACAACATTTCAATGTAAGCATTTATTTTTGATTAAAATCACCTTATTTTTGGCATACTTCACGATCGGGTCCCCCTCTTTCTTTTTGTCTTTGCCCTCATCCCCATTACTATTGGGAGCGAGCTACTACTGCGGGATCGCAGCTATTACTGCAAATCATCAAGTGGAGGGCTATCCCTGGGTCCACAACTTTCAGGAAGTGGAGACTCCGTGTATGGAATCAATGGAATACACACAGATCTAATCAGGAGGCATATAAGTGGGAATTCGGAATTGGAGCTGATTACATATACTGGCCTTGATGCTCATTTTTATCGTTTGAGAGGTGAGAGGCTAGGGAGCACCATCTAGGAGTAGGTCCTCACCACCCAACACCCTTCACTTTTGGAGAGAGGCACAATCATCGCTTTTAAGGATTTAAGAGACTATGAGAGCCTTATGCTAAAGGGGTGTCACCACTATCATTTTTGTTTCAGATTAATTCCTCTTGTGGACTCAATTTTAATTATTTAAATTATTTATTTCACTAAACTGTGGTTCATATTGTGCACGTTTTTACTTTTATACTATTTTCACATATTTATGGATTCTGGATTGCATTTGTTTTATCCATTGTTGTGAGTTTTTAGCACTTGTTGCACTTTTTAGTCATATACTTATGAGATTTATTTATGTGATTTATTTATGTGTATATGTGATTTATTTATATCACGCTGAGTGTAGGTTAATTCTTTGTGTCACTCAGTGACCATTAACTTATCACACTTATTGGTTTTTATACACTAATATTATTTGGTGCACTACAGCGCAAAATCATCATTTTTTATTTTTATTTTCTGCGTGTTCATACACGCTTTAGACACTGTCCGTGTATTCTGATATTGGAAAAACATTGCAAAAAAAAAAATAAATTTTGCTGTGTTTTTTTTTTTTCCCAATAGCATTTTCTGCGTGTTCATACACGCTTTAGACACTGTCCGTGTATTCTGATATTGGAAAAACATTGCAAAAAAATTAAATTTTGCTGTGTTTTTCTTTTCCCAATAGCATTTTCTGCGTGTTCATACACGCTTTAGACACTGTCCGTGTATTCTGATATTGGAAAAACATTGCAAAAATTTTTAATTTTGCTGTTTTTTTTCCCAATAGCATTTTCCGCATGTTCATACACGCTTTAGACACTGTCCGTGTATTCTGATATTGGAAAAACATTGCAAAAAAAAATTAAAATTTTGCTGTATTTTTTTTCCCAATAGCATTTTCTGCATGTTCATACACGCTTTAGACACTGTCTGTGTATTCTGATATTGACAAAAAATAAAATATTTCAGTGGTTTGTGCAGGAGTGTGGCATACAATCGATCAATATTTCTTCTATTGTATATTGTCCCAAAAAACATTGCAAAAAAATTAAATTTTGCTGTGTTTTTTTTCCCAATAGCATTTTCTGCGTGTTCATACACGCTTTAGACACTGTCCGTGTATTCTGATATTGGAAAAACATTGCAAAAAAAAAATTAATTTTGCTGTGTTTTTTTTTTTTCCCAATAGCATTTTCTGCGTGTTCATACACGCTTTAGACACTGTCCGTGTATTCTGATATTGGAAAAACATTGCAAAAAAATTAAATTTTGCTGTGTTTTTTTTTTCCCAATAGCATTTTCTGCGTGTTCATACACGCTTTAGACACTGTCCGTGTAATCTGATATTGGAAAAACATTGCAAAAAAAATTTATTTTGCTGTGTTCTTTTTTCCCAATAGCATTTTCTGCGTGTTCATACATGCTTTAGACACTGTCCGTGTATTCTGATATTGGAAAAACATTGCAAAAAAATTTAATTTTGCTGTGTTTTTTTTTCCCAATAGCATTTTCTGCGTGTTCATACATGCTTTAGACACTGTCCCTGTATTCTGATATTGGAAAAACATTGCAAAAAATTTTAATTTTGCTGTGTTTTTTTTTCCCAATAGCATTTTCTGCGTGTTCATACATGCTTTAGACACTGTCCAGGTATTCTGATATTGACAAAAAATAAAATATTTCAGTGGTTTGTGCAGGAGTGTGGCATACAATCGATCAATATTTCTTCTATTGTATATTGTCCCAAAAAACATTGCAAAAAAATTTAATTTTGCTGTGTTTTTTTTCCCAATAGCATTTTCTGCGTGTTCATACACGCTTTAGACACTGTCCGTGTATTCTGATATTGGAAAAACATTGCAAAAAAAAAATTAATTTTGCTGTTTTTTTTTTTTTCCCAATAGCATTTTCTGCGTGTTCATACACGCTTTAGACACTGTCCGTGTAATCTGATATTGGAAAAACATTGCAAAAAAATAAAATTTTGCTGTGTTTTTTTTCCCAATAGCATTTTCTGCGTGTTCATACACGCTTTAGACACTGTGCCTGTATTCTGATATTGGAAAAACATTGCAAAAAAATTTAATTTTGCTGTGTTTTTTTTCCCAATAGCATTTTCTGCGTGTTCATACACGTTTTAGACACTGTCCGTGTATTCTGATATTGAAAAAACATTGCAAAAAATTTTAATTTTGCTGTGTTTTTTTTTTCCCAATAGCATTTTCTGCGTGTTCATACACGCTTTAGACACTGTCCGTGTATTCTGATATTGGAAAAACATTGCAAAAAAATAAAATTTTGCTGTGTTTTTCTTTTCCCAATAGCATTTTCTGCGTGTTCATACACGCTTTAGACACTGTCCGTGTATTCTGATATTGGAAAAACATTGCAAAAATTTTTAATTTTGCTGTTTTTTTTCCCAATAGCATTTTCCGCATGTTCATACACGCTTTAGACACTGTCCGTGTATTCTGATATTGGAAAAACATTGCAAAAAATTAAAATTTTGCTGTATTTTTTTTCCCAATAGCATTTTCTGCATGTTCATACACGCTTTAGACACTGTCTGTGTATTCTGATATTGGAAAAACATTGCAAAAAAATTTAATTTTGCTGTGTTTTTTTTTTCCCAATAGCATTTTCTGCCTGTTCATACATGCTTTAGACACTGTCCCTGTATTCTGATATTGGAAAAACATTGCAAAAAATTTTAATTTTGCTGTGTGTTTTTTTTCCCCAATAGCATCTTCTGCGTGTTCATACACGCTTTAGACACTGTCCATGTATTCTGATATTGACAAAAAATAAAATATTTCAGTGGTTTGTGCAGGAGTGTGGCATACAATCGATCAATATTTCTTCTATTGTATATTGTCCCAAAAAACATTGCAAAAAAAAAAATTTAATTTTGCTGTGTTTTTTTTCCCAATAGCATTTTCTGCGTGTTCATACACGCTTTAGACACTGTCCGTGTATTCTGATATTGGAAAAACATTGCAAAAAAAAATTAATTTTGCTGTGTTTTTTTTTTTTTCCCAATAGCATTTTCTGCGTGTTCATACACGCTTTAGACACTGTCCGTGTAATCTGATATTGGAAAAACATTGCAAAAAAAATTTATTTTGCTGTGTTCTTTTTTCCCAATAGCATTTTCTGCGTGTTCATACATGCTTTAGACACTGTCCGTGTATTCTGATATTGGAAAAACATTGCAAAAAAATTTAATTTTGCTGTGTTTTTTTTTCCCAATAGAATTTTCTGCGTGTTCATACATGCTTTAGACACTGTCCCTGTATTCTGATATTGGAAAAACATTGCAAAAAATTTTAATTTTGCTGTGTTTTTTTTTCCCAATAGCATTTTCTGCGTGTTCATACATGCTTTAGACACTGTCCAGGTATTCTGATATTGACAAAAAATAAAATATTTCAGTGGTTTGTGCAGGAGTGTGGCATACAATCGATCAATATTTCTTCTATTGTATATTGTCCCAAAAAACATTGCAAAAAAATTTAATTTTGCTGTGTTTTTTTTCCCAATAGCATTTTCTGCGTGTTCATACACGCTTTAGACACTGTCCGTGTATTCTGATATTGGAAAAACATTGCAAAAAAAATTAATTTTGCTGTGTTTTTTTTTTCCCAATAGCATTTTCTGCGTGTTCATACACGCTTTAGACACTGTCCGTGTAATCTGATATTGGAAAAACATTGCAAAAAAATTAAATTTTGCTGTGTTTTTTTTTCCCAATAGCATTTTCTGCGTGTTCATACACACTTTGAACACTGTCCGTGTATTCTGATATTGTAAAAACATTGCAAAAAAAATTAATTTTGCTGTGTTTTTTTTCCCAATAGTATTTTCTGCGTGTTCATACACGCTTTAGACACTGTCCGTGTATTCTGATATTGGAAAAACATTGCAAAAAAATAAAATTTTGCTGTGTTTTTTTTCCCAATAGCATTTTCTGCGTGTTCATACACGCTTTAGACACTGTGCCTGTATTCTGATATTGGAAAAACATTGCAAAAAATTTTAATTTTGCTGTGTTTTTTTTTTCCCAATAGCATTTTCTGCGTGTTCATACATGCTTTAGACACTGTCCATGTATTCTGATATTGACAAAAAATAAAATATTTCAGTGGTTTGTGCAGGAGTGTGGCATACAATCGATCAATATTTCTTCTATTGTATATTGTCCCAAAAAACATTGCAAAAAAATTTAATTTTGCTGTGTTTTTTTTTTCCCAATAGCATTTTCTGCGTGTTCATACACGCTTTAGACACTGTCCGTGTATTCTGCTATTGACAAAAACACCCATTTAGGGCGAGATCATACATTTTGAAAACATGAGGAGATCATCAAAAAGGGGACATGGCCCGGGTCGTGGTGCTGCTGGTGGCGCTCCTGTTTCAGGGAGAGGACGTGGTCGATCTGTGCCAGCTACACGCACTAGTGAAACACCTTCCTCAGGTGCGAGTAGGCGACAGAGCCTGCAGCGGTATTTCGGCGCGCCTAATGAGGCTGTACGAATGTTGAGGCCAGGACAAGTACAGGCGATAGTAGATTGGGTTGCTGACAGTGCCTCCGGTTCCTTCACATTGTCTCCCACCCAGTCTCCTGATGAAAGTTCAGAGTTGGCACCTGCAGCCGATGTCCATCAGTCTTTCACCTCACCCCTTTGCAAATCAGCCAATCAGTCTGAGCCCCAAATCATGCAGCCGTCTCTTCTGCTTTTTGATGACTCTGTTAGCAGGGTTTCCCAGGGCCATCCACCTAGCCCTGCCCCAGAAGTGGAAGAGATTGTGTGCACCGATGCCCAACCACTTATGTTTCATGATGAGTACATGGGAGGACCATCGCAGCACGTCTCGGATGATGACGAAACACAGGTGCCAACTGCTGCTGCTTTTGCCATTGTGCAGACCGACAAGGAGGACAGGGGTGAAGACTGGGTGGAAGATGATGTGGAGGACGATGAGGTCCTTGACCCCACATGGAATCAACGTCATGCAGGTGACCAGTGAAGTTCGGAGGAAGAGGCGGTGGTCACACAGAGCCACCAGCACAGCAGAAGAGGGAGCAGGGTGCAAAAGCAGAGCGTCTGTCCCCTAGACAGTACGTCTGCTACTGCCCAACGTAGCAAGGGACCGAGCACACCAAAGCCAGGTCCAAGGAGTTCCCTAGCATGGCAGTTCTTCAGACAATGTGCTGATGACAAGACATGAGTAGTTTGCACGCTGTGCAATCAGAGCCTGAAGCGAGGCATAAACGTTCTTAACCTGAGCACAACCTGCATGACCAGGCATCTAAGTGCAAAGCACGAGATGCAGTGGAGTAGACACCTCAAAAACCAAGAAAGGTCTCTGGCTCCTCCTGCTTCCTCTTCTGCTGCAGTCTCGGCCTCTTCATCCACCTCTGTAGTGACAGTGACACCTGCCAACCCGCAAACAGAGGATCTGCCAGCAACACTACCACCTGGGTCACCAACCATCTCCACAATGTCCCATGGAAGCGTTCATCTCTCTATTTCCCAAACACTGGAGCGGAAGAGGAAGTACCCCCCTAGCCACCCGCGATCCCTGGCCCTGAATGCCAGCATTTCAAAATTCCTCGCCTTTGAAATGCTGTCATTCCGTCTGGTGGAGACGCAGAGTTTTAAAAGGCTGATGTCATTGGCTGTCCCACAGTACGTCGTGCTTAGCTGCCACTACTTTTCCAGACGAGCTATCCCTTCCCTGCACAACCAAGTGGGGGACAAAATCAGGTGTGCACTGCGCAACGCCATCTGTGGCAAGGTCCACCTAACTACGGATGCGTGGACCAGTAAGCACGGTCAGGGACGTTATATCTCCCTTACAGCACACTGGGTAAATGTAGTGGCGGCTGGGCCTGAGGCGGATAGCAGTTTGGCACATGTCCTTCCACCACCGAGGATTGCAGGGCACTTCAGTTTGCCTCCTGTTGCTAACTCCTCCTACTCCGCCTCCTCATCCTCTACCGCCTCCTCATCCGGTCAGCGTAACACCTTCACCACCAACTTCAGCACAGCCAGGGCTAAATGACAGCAGGCAGTTTTAAAACTTTCCTGTTTGGGGGAAAAAACCCACACCGCGCAGGAGTTGTGGAGGGACATGGAACAACAGACCGATGAGTGGTTGGTGGCAGTGAGCCTCAAGCCCGGCCTGGTGGTGTGCGATAATGGGCGAAATCTCGTAGCAGCTCTGGGCCTTGCCGGTTTGACGCACATCCCTTGCCTGGCGCATTTGCTGAACTTGGTGGTCCAGAGGTTCCTTAAGAATTACCCCGATATGCCAGAGCTGCTGCAGAAAGTGCAGGCCGTCTGTGCGCACTTTCGGCGTTCTCACCCTGCTGCTGCTCGCCTGTCAGCGCTGCAGCGTAACTTCGGCCTTCCCGCTCACCGTCTCATATGTGACGTGCCCACAAGGTGGAACTCCACCTTGCACATGCTTGCCAGACTGTGCGAGCAGCAGCAGGCGATAGTGGAGTTTCAGCTGCAGCACGCACGCGTGAGTCACTCTGCGGAACAGCACCACTTCACCGCCAATAACTGGGCCTCCATGCGAGACCTGTGTGCCTTGTTGCTCTGTTTCGAGTACTCTACCAACATGGCCAGTGCCGATGACGCCGTTCTCAGCGTTACTATCCCAGTTCTATGCCTCCTTGAAAAAATTCTTCAAGCGATGATGGAAGAGGATGTGGCACAGGATGAGGAGGAGGAAGAGGGTTCATTTCCAAGGCTTTCAGGGCAGTCATTTACAAGTGGCTACGAGGGTGGGTTCCTGCACCAACAAGCGCCAGGTACACAATTGTCTGGTAGCAAGGGCACAGTTCTGGAGAATGATGAGGTGGAGGATGAGGAGGAGATGGAGGAGGAGGAACCATGTTCACAGCAGGGTGGCACCCAGACCAGCTCATGTCCATCACTGGTGCGTGGCTGGGGGGATACAGAGGACACAGACGATACACCTCCCGCAGAGGACAGCTTTTCCTTGCCTCTGGGCAGCCTGGCACACATGAGCGATTACATGCTGCAGTGTCTCTGCAGCGACCGCCGAGTTGCCCACATTTTAACTGGTCCTGATTATTGGGTGGCCACCCTGCGTGCCATCCTTAATTACCTCACTGGAGCGTGATCGTAAGATGCGCGAGTACAAGCACGCGCTGGTAGACGCGCTGCTGGTGGCATTCGCACTTGGCAGCGGGGGTACGGTGGAAGCACAAGGCGAAGGCAGAGGAGGAGGAAGAGGTCGCCAACGCAGCCGGGGCACCGCCAGCACCTCGGAAGGCAGGGTTAGCATGGCTGAAATGTGGAAAAGCTTTGTCAGCACGCCACAACAACCAGCACCACCAGCTGAGATGGAACGTCTTAGCAGGAGGCAGCATTTCACCAACATGGTGGAGCAGTATGTGTGCACACGCCTACACGTACTGAATGACGGGTCTGCCCCCTTCAACTTCTGGGTCTCCAAATTGGACACATGGCCTGAGCTTGCCCTTTACGCCTTGGAGGTGCTGGCCTGCCCTGCAGCCAGTGTATTATCTGAACGAGTATTTAGCACGGCAGGGGGGCGTTATCACAGACAAGCGCAGCTGCCTGTCCAGAGCCAATGTGGACAAGCTCACGTTCATTAAAATAAACCAGGCATGGATCCCACAGGACTTGTCCGTACCTTGTGCAGAATAGACATGTATACCGGTGTTCTGACAAAAACTGTCTGGCCATCGGCTAGTGTCCGGCCACTTACTGTGCAGGCACAGTGCTTGCGCAGTACGGAGGACAAGGAGATTCACAAAGTCTCCAAAGATGAACGTCGCCTGGGCAGTGAGTGCAGGTTCAAGCCCCACCATCCAAGTGGACATACGGTAGCACATAGTAACAGGGCCCCTCACGGGCTCGCTTGGCTAGGCTTAAACCTCGGATGATGTGGCTTGAACCTGGAGTAACCGCGCATCGTCTTCGGAGAGTTTCGAAATCCACTTGTCCGACGTACTGAGCAAGCGCAGTACAGGGCGGACACTATGCGACAGGGGACAGAATTCGACACATCATTCACCACTAGCCTTACCCAGCCATTTTTGCATTTTTGAACCAGTGTTGGCTACCTCGTCGTCCTCCACCGCCGCTTCCACCTACACTGCCACATCCACCGCCACCTCAACCTCCTACTCCATATGGACCTCGTCCTCCTAGGTCAAGATTATAATTTTTTCATTTTTTAAATTTCCAAGTATTTTATTTTCCCACTATCTTATCCATTAAATTGAATAATTTTTTTCCAGAAAGTGCGTACTCTCGGGTATTCTTACCATATGTGCGGCATCGTGCCGTTGAGTTTCTGAGGTTCTTAATGACTTCCTGTACCTCTTCTGCTGAGAAGGGGGCCTCCAGCATTTTATTTGTATTTTTTATTTTTTTTATGTTATTTTTTAAGTTATTTCCCTATCCACATTTGTTTGCAGGGCACTTGCCATGCTCTTAACAACATTTTGTTGCCATTTGCAGCCCTCTAGCCCTTTCCATTACTTTTTTACAGCCATTTTAGTCTTCAAAAGTTCGGGTCCCCATTGACTTGAATTCTTCATCTTCTCCTTCCGGCATCTTCTTCCATCTTCTTCTTCCATCACCTTCTTCCTCCGATCCGCTTCTTCTTCCTCCGGTCTTCTCGTCCTTCTCGTCCGGCATCTTCTTCCATGGCGTAGGCGTCTGTTCTTCTGTCGGGCCGCTCCTCGCAATGGGAGGCTCCCGCTGTGTGAGGCTTCGCTCCGCTGACAGGTCTTTTATAACGGAGGGCACTTGGTGACCCCGCCCCCATCTGACGTCATGGGGAAAGCCATAGGGAAGTCCCCATGACATCCCCGTGCGTCAGAGGGGGACGGGGTCACCAGGTGCCCCCGCCCTCCGTTATAAAAGACCTGTCAGATGGAGCGAAGCCTCACACAGCGGGAGCCTCCCATTGCGAGGAGCGGCCCGAGAACAGATGCCGACGCCGTGGAAGAAAATGCCGGACGAGAAGGACGAGAAGACCGGAGGAAGAAGTAGCGGATCGAAGGAAGAAGAAGATGGAAGAAGATGAAAGAAGATGCCGGAAGGAGAAGATGAAGAAACCGAAGGATGAAGAAAGGAAGACCAGAAGAAAGAAGAAAGAAGATTTTAATAAAGGAATTGTCAAAGACCGTCTCCTGTCATTTTTACCATTTTTTACACTTTTTTGGTGAAATGGTAAATGGAAACTTTACCATTTCACACTGGGGGTCCCCTTTGTTAAAGGAGGCTTCCAGATTCCGATAAGCCCCCCCGCCCGCAGACCCCCACAACCACCGGCCAGGGTTGTGGGGATGAGGCCCTTGTCCTCATCAACATGGGGACAAGGTGCTTTGGGGGGACCCCAAAGCACCCTCCCAATGTTGAGGGCATGTGGCCTGGTACGGTACAGGAGGGAGGGGGGGCGCTCTTGTCCCCCCCTATTTTCCTGCGGCCTGCCAGGTTGCGTGCTCGGATAAGGGTCTGGTATGGATTTTGAGGGGGACCCCACGCCATTTTTTTTTTGGCCGGGGTTCCCCTTAAAATCCATCCCAGACCTGAAGGGTCTGGTATGGATATTTAGGGGGGACCCCACGCCATTTTTTACATTTTTTTTATCAATGAATGACTGTTCTCTGTGTTACGGAGACGACAATTCATTTGCCGGCAATAGCCGCAAGTGATTTTAAATAGCTTTTTTTCCTGCAAAAATTACACTTTGTCATTCGAATCATTCAAATTCATTCGAATCATTCGTTATATCCTCTATAATAATTTCTTTCGAATTAGTTGAAATTCGATATTGGTAGTTTGATGCGAATAATAATTTGGAACTGAAATTCGTAAACGGAATTTTTCCTGCAAAAATGACACTTTGACATTCGAATCATTCGTTATATCCGCTATAATAATTTCTTTCATATTAGTTGAAATTCGATATTTGGTAGTCGGATTTGAATAATTTGGCGACGAAATTCGTAAACGGAATTTCGTATTCGAAAAAATTCGTACTACGGATTCGTAAATTCGTACCAATTTCGAAAAATTTGCACGAATTCGTACGAAACTAATCGCACATGTCTACAAAGCTTCCTCTGATTGGCTGAGGTGGAGAGGTGGGTGGATGATGTTATGATGTGGAATGGGATGTTCAAGTCCCATAGCCAGAACAAAGCGCTGTGTAGCATTTATACAGAGCACTTGGGTCAGCATTGACCAAACAAATTATTTAAAGTAAAGCTGGAGATTAGTTTTAAGGTTCGACCTTTTGGGTATCTATACCACAACATTTATATTTTATTAAAAAAATTAGCAATATATTGTGTTTTTATGCACTAAAATATTTATTTTTTACTGAAAATATGTTTGATAAACTGTTGCCTTCAGAATATATATATATATATATAAAATGTGAGGGGATTTTAACTAATCTTTAGGCCTAAAATGTTCCATTAATGGTCGTGGCCCTATGACCGAGACAACTGTGGATCACATAAACACGCGACAAGACTTAAAACATAAAATAGACCTGAGGTGTGCCTTGGTCATCTGACCGGTATGCCAAGAAAAGGGGGCATACCCAAGATAAGTAATGAATGATCAGGGAGAGAAATGTGCTGAGAAGTGCCCTGAAAAAGGGGGAAAAAGGGGAGGGAGAGTATCACGCACTGGAACTGACAAGGAGCATGGGCGAGTGGTCTGCTTAAATTCCCCTCCGGGCCCCTCCTATAAATTCAGGCTACCATACTAGCTTTCTTATTTAACATGTTTAAAAAAAAAAAATGCCAAAACAGCCCTGGCAGTGAAAGGGTTAATACACTAAGATCTAACATGGCTGGTAAATTATTGATATATGTTCCATACAATCAGTCAGAACACAATATTAATCAGATCACTTCTATATATTTGTATATGGTCAGAATATGGGGACCGTTACCAGGGCCGCCTTTAACCACTTCAGCCACGGAAGAATTTACCCCCTTCCTGACCAGGCCATTTTTTTTGCGATACGGAACTGCGTCGCATTAACTGACAATTGCAAGGTCGGGGTGACATTGTACCCAAACAAAATTTACCGTATATACTCAAGTATAGGCCGTCTCGAGTATAAGCCGAGGCCCCTAAATCACCACAAAAAATGGGGAAAACGTATTGACCCATGTATAAGCCGAGGGGCAAAAATGCAGCAGCTACTGCAACGCCCATCTGCAGCTGCATGTCCCCTGTACAAACCCCCATGTCCCCATTGCACCCCGTGTCCCCATTGCAGCCTACCTGTGCCGATCTGCGCCAATCCGCGGGTCCGGGGTCCTGTGTCCGGGGTCCTGGGTCCGGTGTCCATTCCGTGCAGCCGATGAGGTCCCGCTCTGTCCCCCCACAGCGTGTACGGCGCCATTCCTCCTTCTTACAAAAACCGCGCCTCCTCCTCCTCCTCGTCCGTGATAGGAGGAACACTTTTTTCCCAGCAGTCAGGGTGCAGTGTACCGCCTATCACGGACATTCTCTCATCCTCGTCCATGAGATGAGAATGACAGGACATCCGTGATAGGCGGAACACTGTACTGCTGGGAAAATTAGTGTCCGCCTATCACGGACGGGCGGGGGGAGGCGGCGCGGCTTTTGAAAACTGCCGTCTGTCTGCATGACACGCTGTTCATGTAGGCAGACGGCGGTGACTCGAATATAAGCCGAGGGGTAGACTTTCAGCCCTAAAAAAGGGTCTGAAAATCTCGGCTTATATTCGAGTATATACGGTATGTCCTTTTTTTCCCCACAAATAGAGCTTTTCTTTTGGTGGTATTTGATCACCACTGCGGTTTTATATTTTGTGAACTATAAACAAAAAAAAGAGCGACAATTTTGAAAAAAAAAAAAAACAATTTTTTTTTCTTTTTGCTATGATAAATATCCCCCCCAAAAAATAAAAAATAAAAATGTCTTCCTTAGTGTAGGCCGATATGCATTCTGCTACATATTTTTGGTAAAAAAAAAAATCCAAATTAGGGTATATTGATTGGTTTGCGCAAAAGTTATTGTGTCTACAAAATAGAGGATAGATTTATGGCATTTTTATTTATTAGTAATGGCAGTGATCTGTCATTTTTTGTGGAACTGCGATATTGCAGCAGACAAATTGGACACTTTTGACATTTTTTTGGGACCATATAAAAATGTGCTGATTACTGTATAAATGACACTGGCAGGGAAGGGGTTAACACTAGTGGTGAACAAGGGGTTAAATGTGTTCCCTGAGAGGTGCTTCTAAATGTATGGGGGCTTGGCTGACTGGAGGAGGAGAGAGATCGCTGTTCCTAATCACTAGGGATGAGCCGAACACCCCCGAGTTCGGTTCGCACCAGAACCTTCGAACCGACCGAAAGTTCGCGCGAATTTTCGAACCCTATACGTTATAATGGACGCGAACGTTCGAAATCAAAAGTGCTAATTACAACGGCCAATATGCATGTTAATGTCATAAAACAGGTTTGGGGACCCGGGTCCTGCCCCAGGGGACATATATCAATGCAACAAGAACTTTTAAAAACTAACGTTTTTTCGGGAGCAGTTATTTTAATGATGCATAAAGTGAAAAAAAAAAAGTGAAATTTTCCTTTAAATATGGTACCTGGGGGGTGTCTAAAGTATGCCTGTGAAGTGGCATGTGTTTCCCGTGTTTAGAACTGTCCTTGCACAAAATGACATTTGTAAAGGAAAAAAAGAAGCCATTTAAAACCACTTGCGGCTTTAGGTTTGTTCTTAAGTAGAATCTGAACAGGTACATTATGAAGTGTAGCTCCATCCCAAAAAAATCAATATTTAAGCTTTTTGGAGAACATAGGGAGGGGTTATCACCCCTGTAACATTTGCTGTCTTTGCACATCTGTTCAGAACATGTCACCTCACTTTCCGTCCCAATGACAAATGTTTTTGGAAAACGTGGGGTTTTAATTGAAACAAGGATTGGTGATAAAGTATCAGTAGAGAGGAGATACCTTTTTCCCAAATTAAATCTAACAGGATAGAATTTCCCTTCCTAGGGGTAGATTTCCTCTCACTTCCTGTTTTCTCTTTCCATTTGCAAGTAGGAGTCGTTTGTAAGTTGGATGTTTGAAAGTAGGGGCCTGGCGTATATACTCTGCAGAAATTTGCCCTATTAGATGTTGGTGTAGCCACAAGACTGGTGGGCACAGGAATGGGCCCTGCTGTGAGTTAATAGATCAAGATTTGTAATTGCATGCACCTGTTGAACAGGGCAGAAAAATTGGGGGTGGTGGTGGTGGTGGTGGACGGTGTTGCCACAAGACTGTAAGCTCTCACAGTTACTCTTGGTGGGCGCAGGAATGGGCCCTGCTGTGAGTTATTAGATCAAGATTTGTAATTGCAAGCACCTGATGAACAGGGCAAAAAAATTGGGCCTTTGGCGGTGGTGGTGGACGGTGTTGCCACAAGACTGTAGGCCCTCATAGTTACTCTTGGTGGGCGCAGGAATGGGCCCTGCTGTGAACTATTAGATCAAGATTTGTAATTACCCGCCCCTGTTAAACAGGGGCTGAAAAATTGTGCCTTAGGCACTGGTGCTGGTGCCACAACACTGCAACCCCTCACAGATACTGTACTTGGAGCACAGCAGTCACACGTGTTGCGAAGCATTTTTTTTAAAAAATTGTAAGTACCCGCCCCTGTTAAACAGGGGCTGAAAAATTGTGCCTTAGGCACTGGTGCTGGTGCCACAACACTGCAACCCCTCACAGATACTGTACTTGGAGCACAGTGTTGCGAAGCATTTTTTTATAAAAATTGTATGTACACGCCCCTGTTAAACAGGGGCTGAAAAATTGTGCCTTAGGCACTGGTGCTGGTGCCACAACACTGCAACCCCTCACAGATACTGTACTTGGAGCACATTGTTGCGAAGCATTTTTTTTTATAAAAATTGTATGTACACGCCCCTGTTAAACAGGGGCTGAAAAATTGTGCCTTAGGCACTGGTGCTGGTGCCACAACACTGCAACCCCTCACAGATACTGTACTTGGAGCACAGCAGTCACACGTGTTGCGAAGCATTTTTTTTTAAAAAATTGTAAGTACACGCCCCTGTTAAACAGGGGCTGAAAAATTGTGCCTTAGGCACTGGTGCTGGTGCCACAACACTGCAACCCCTCACAGATACTGTACTTGGAGCACATTGTTGCGAAGCATTTTTTTATAAAAATTGTATGTACACGCCCCTGTTAAACAGGGGCTGAAAAATTGTGCCTTAGGCACTGGTGCTGGTGCCACAACACTGCAACCCCTCACAGATACTGTACTTGGAGCACAGCAGTCACACGTGTTGCGAAGCATTTTTTTAAAAAAATTGTAAGTACACGCCCCTGTTAAACAGGGGCTGAAAAATTGTGCCTTAGGCACTGGTGCTGGTGCCACAACACTGGAACCCCTCACAGATACTGTACTTGGAGCACAGTGTTGCGAAGCATTTTTTTATAAAAATTGTATGTACACGCCCCTGTTAAACAGGGGCTGAAAAATTGTGCCTTAGGCACTGGTGTGGTGGCATGGATCATTGAGGAGGAGGAAGAGGATAGTCAGTGAACATAAGAGGACAGTCACTCAGCATCAGCATAGGCAGTCTTGAAGGGATGTGATGTGACATTAAAAATTATTCGGTTATATCCGCCTCAGGTGCCTGGTAGCTGGTGGTGATCCAAGACTGATTCATTTTGATGAAGGTCAGTCGATCAACCGAGGCGGTGGACAGGCGCACCCTATGATCAGTCACAAATCCTCCAGCAGCACTGAATGTGCGTTCGGACAGAACGCTGGAGGCAGGACAGGCCAGTAGCTCAATTGCATACTGTGCAAGCTCTGGCCAGTGATCCATCCTCAGGACCCAGTAAGCCAGAGGATTTTCGGTGGGAAAGGTGTCCAAGTCTGACCTTGCCCCAAGGTATTCCTGCACCATGTATATCAGACGCTGGCGATGGTTGCTGGAACCGATCATACCTTGGGGCTGCGGACTAAAAAATTGTCTGAACGCATCGGTCAGACGTCCACCTTCCCCACCGCTCCTTCTGCTACTGACCGAAGCCTCAGCAACTCGTCGCCCAGGACCAGGAGTTTGTAGCCTCCCAGTTTCTGGGAACGCGTTGCACAGACCTTTCTGCAAGGCCTCCCTGAGATGTCTCATCCTCTGCTCCCTCTGCGACGGCAAGATAAGGTCCGCAACCTTACCCTTGTACCGCGGATCAAGGAGAGTGGCCAGCCAGTAATGGTCCCTCTCCTTGATCCGAAGAACACGAGGATCCTTCCGCAGGCTTTGCAGGATCAGGGAGGCCATGCAGCGTAGGTTAGCTGAGGCATTCGGTCCGGAGTCTTCTGGGTCACTGAGGATGACATGATCGCCAGCCACCTCCTCCCAGCCACGTACAAGTCCACTGGTTTGTTGGGACTGTACATCATCCCTAAAAGACTGCTGCTGCTGATGCTGAGTGCCAGGCTCCACCTCCATGCTCACACAATCCTCCTCCTCCTCCTCCTCCTCCTCCTCATCCTCTTCCTGTGTGATGGGTGGGACAGAAGGAACACTGTCCGGATAAAGGGGCCTTGAGAGGCAAGGAAGTCCTCCTCTTCCTGCCTCTGTTCTGCCTCAAGTGCCCTGTCCATTATCCCACGCAGCGTATGCTCCAACAGGTGGACAAGAGGGACAGTGTCACTGATGCATGCACTGTCACTGCTCACCATCCTCGTGGCCTCCTCAAATGGTGAGAGGACAGTGCATGCATCCCTGATCATGCTCCACTGACGTGGGGAAAAAAAACCAAGCTCCCCTGACCCTGTCCTGGTGCCGTAGTCGCAAAGGTACTCATTGATGGCCCTCTGCTGCGTGTGCAGTCGCTGCAGCATGGCCAACGTTGAGTTCCACCTGGTGGGCATGTCACATATTAGGCGGTTCTTGGGCAGGTTCAGCTCCTTTTGCAGCTCAGTCAGCCGAGCACTGGCATTATAAGATCGGCGGAAATGCACACAGACTTTCCTGGCCTGCCTCAGGACATCCTGTAAGCCTGGGAACCTGCCCAAGAACCGCTGCACCACCAGGTTGAGGACGTGAGCCATGCAGGGCACATGGGTGAGCTGCCCCTGTCGCAGGGCGGAGAGGAGGTTGGTGCCATTGTCAGAAACGACCATTCCTGGCTTAAGCTGACGTGGCGTCAACCACCTCTCGGCCTGCCCCTGCAGAGCTGCCAGAACCTCTGGCCCAGTGTGGCTCCTGTCCCCCAAACACACCAGCGCAAGCACGGCATGGCATCTTTTTGCCTGCGTACTTGCGTAGCCCCTTGTACGCCTACGGAGCACCGCTGGTTCCAAGGACAGAGCACTGGAGGAAGAAGAAGAGGAGGGGGTGGAGGAGAGAGGTGTGTCACAACCAGTAGCAGTAGTAGCGTTTTGGAGGCGTGGTGGCGGAACAACCTCCAACACTACTGCACCTTGTCCTGCATCCCTCCCAGCTGCCAATAGAGTGACCCAATGGGCCGTGAAAGAAAGGTACCGTCCCTGTCCATGCCTGCTGGACCATGAGTCAGCGGTAATATGCACCTTACCGCTGACCGCCCTGTCCAGCGAGGCATGGACATTGCCCTCCACATGCCGGTAGAGAGACGGAATCGCCTTCCGTGAGAAAAAGTGGCGTTTGGGAACCTGCCACTGAGGAACCGCACATTGAACAAACTCACGGAAGGGGGCCGAGTCTACCAACTGAAAAGGCAGCAGTTGAAGTGCTAGCAATTTAGCCAGGCTAGCATTCAACCGCTGGGCATGTGGATGGCTGGGAGTGTACTTCTTTCTACGGTCCAGCAGCTGGGGCAGGGAAATTTGCCTGCTGCAATCGGACGTCGGTGTACTGCAAGTACTTGGTTGTGACACACCTAATTCTACACCTTCAGTCCTCTCAGAGCAGCTTTCAGAGAGGACTGAAGGTGTAGTGGGGATGGAGATCCCAGCTGAGGAGGAGCAAGGAGAGGTCCGCTTAGTTCTTTGGTATGGGTCTTTTATGTGTGCCTGCCAACGAGCTGCATGGCAGGTCGCCATATGTCTGGTCATGCTTGTGGTGCCCAAGCGGCTGATGTTTTGGCCACGCGAGATACGCTTGAGACAAATATTGCAAATAGCAGTGGTGCGATCTGATGCACTCGTCTCAAAAAAGGCCCACACCAAAGAACTTTTCTGATAACGTGCAGAGGCAGCGCCCTGCACAGGCGGAGCTCTGCGGTGTTGTACAGTTGCTGTGCTGGCCTCTACCTGGCCTCCAGGGGGCATCCTGCCTCGTTGGACATGTGACGCCGCATCCTCCTCCTCCTCGTCCTCCTCCTCCTCCTCTCTCCCTTCAGGCACCCACGTGGAGTCAGTGACCTCATCATCCCCTCCCTCTTCACCACTAGAGCAAACCTGGCAGTAAGCTGCAGCTGGTGGAACAGTACTGCCAGATTCCTCAAGCTGGGTATCATCATCCGAGCCTTCGAATCGTTGGGCATCCTCCTGGAGCATGTACCCAACACTGTGCTCAAAGAGTTCGGGGGACTCCTCAGGAGGACATGGTGGGTCTAGGGAAGGGGTGGCTGATGATGCTCTGTCAGTACCCTGAGCCTGGGTGAGAGAGGATGAGGAGGATGAGGAGGGCTTGGTCATCCATTCTACCAAGCCTTCAGCATGATGCGGCTCCACATGTCCAGCTGCCGAAAACAAAGACGCGCGTGTCCCATGGCCACGTGCTGATGACGATGCACGACCACGTCCACGTCCACGGCCACGTCCACTAGAAACAGAGCCTGCCTGCCCTGTGTTCTTGGCTCTGCACGCTCTGCCTCCCCTTGGCGGTCTTCCAGCCATTGTAGTCGGTAGTCCTGTGGGTGCTGCTGAGAAGAATATATAGGAGCTCTGTGTGATGCCACTAACACACTAGAAGTCCTATGGGTGCTTCTGCAAAGCAAAAAAGAGGAGCTCTGTGTGATGCCACTAACACACTAGAAGTCCTGTGGGTGCTGCTGAGAAGAAAATATAGGAGCTCTGTGTGATGCCACTAACACACTAGAAGTCCTATGGGTGCTTCTGCAAAGAAAATAGAGGAGCTCTGTGTGATGCCACTAACACACTAGAAGTCCTGTGGGTGCTGCTGAGAAGAAAATATAGGAGCTCTGTGTGATGCCACTAACACACTAGAAGTCCTATGGGTGCTTCTGCAAAGAAAATAGAGGAGCTCTGTGTGATGCCACTAACACACTAGAAGTCCTGTGGGTGCTTCTGCAAAGAAAATAGAGGAGCTCTGTGTGATGCCACTAACACACTAGAAGTCCTGTGGGTGCTTCTGCAAAGAAAATAGAGGAGCTCTGTGTGATGCCACTAACACACTAGAAGTCCTGTGGGTGCTGCTGAGAAGAAAATATAGGAGCTCTGTGTGATGCCACTAACACACTAGAAGTCCTATGGGTGCTTCTGCAAAGAAAATAGAGGAGCTCTGTGTGATGCCACTAACACACTAGAAGTCCTGTGGGTGCTTCTGCAAAGAAAATAGAGGAGCTCTGTGTGATGCCACTAACACACTAGAAGTCCTGTGGGTGCTTCTGCAAAGAAAATAGAGGAGCTCTGTGTGATGCCACTAACACACTAGAAGTCCTGTGGGTGCTTCTGCAAAGAAAATAGAGGAGCTCTGTGTGATGCCACTAACACACTAGAAGTCCTGTGGGTGCTTCTGCAAAGAAAATAGAGGAGCTCTGTGTGATGCCACTAACACACTAGAAGTCCTGTGGGTGCTGCTGAGAAGAAAATATAGGAGCTCTGTGTGATGCCACTAACACACTAGAAGTCCTATGGGTGCTTCTGCAAAAAAAAATAGAGGAGCTCTGTGTGATGCCACTAACACACTAGAAGTCCTGTGGGTGCTGCTGAGAAGAAAATATAGGAGCTCTGTGTGATGCCACTAACACACTAGAAGTCCTATGGGTGCTTCTGCAAAGAAAATAGAGGAGCTCTGTGTGATGCCACTAACACACTAGAAGTCCTGTGGGTGCTTCTGCAAAGAAAATAGAGGAGCTCTGTGTGATGCCACTAACACACTAGAAGTCCTGTGGGTGCTGCTGAGAAGAAAATATAGGAGCTCTGTGTGATGCCACTAACACACTAGAAGTCCTATGGGTGCTTCTGCAAAGAAAATAGAGGAGCTCTGTGTGATGCCACTAACACACTAGAAGTCCTGTGGGTGCTGCTGAGAAGAAAATATAGGAGCTCTGTGTGATGCCACTAACACACTAGAAGTCCTATGGGTGCTTCTGCAAAGAAAATAGAGGAGCTCTGTGTGATGCCACTAACACACTAGAAGTCCTGTGGGTGCTTCTGCAAAGAAAATAGAGGAGCTCTTTGTGATGCCACTAACACACTAGAAGTCCTGTGGGTGCTTCTGCAAAGAAAATAGAGGAGCTCTGTGTGATGCCACTAACACACTAGAAGTCCTGTGGGTGCTGCTGAGAAGAAAATATAGGAGCTCTGTGTGATGCCACTAACACACTAGAAGTCCTGTGGGTGCTGCTGAGAAGAAAATATAGGAGCTCTGTGTGATGCCACTAACACACTAGAAGTCCTATGGGTGCTTCTGCAAAGAAAATAGAGGAGCTCTGTGTGATGCCACTAACACACTAGAAGTCCTGTGGGTGCTTCTGCAAAGAAAATAGAGGAGCTCTGTGTGATGCCACTAACACACTAGAAGTCCTGTGGGTGCTTCTGCAAAGAAAATAGAGGAGCTCTGTGTGATGCCACTAACACACTAGAAGTCCTGTGGGTGCTTCTGCAAAGAAAATAGAGGAGCTCTGTGTGATGCCACTAACACACTAGAAGTCCTGTGGGTGCTTCTGCAAAGAAAATAGAGGAGCTCTGTGTGATGCCACTAACACACTAGAAGTCCTGTGGGTGCTGCTGAGAAGAAAATATAGGAGCTCTGTGTGATGCCACTAACACACTAGAAGTCCTATGGGTGCTTCTGCAAAGAAAATAGAGGAGCTCTGTGTGATGCCACTAACACACTAGAAGTCCTGTGGGTGCTTCTGCAAAGAAAATAGAGGAGCTCTGTGTGATGCCACTAACACACTAGAAGTCCTGTGGGTGCTGTTGAGAAGAAAATATAGGAGCTCTGTGTGATGCCACTAACACACTAGAAGTCCTGTGGGTGCTTCTGCAAAGAAAATAGAGGAGCTCTGTGTGATGCCACTAACACACTAGAAGTCCTGTGGGTGCTTCTGCAAAGAAAATAGAGGAGCTCTGTGTGATGCCACTAACACACTAGAAGTCCTGTGGGTGCTGCTGAGAAGAAAATATAGGAGCTCTGTGTGATGCCACTAACACACTAGAAGTCCTGTGGGTGCTTCTGCAAAGAAAATAGAGGAGCTCTGTGTGATGCCACTAACACACTAGAAGTCCTGTGGGTGCTGCTGAGAAGAAAATATAGGAGCTCTGTGTGATGCCACTAACACACTAGAAGTCCTATGGGTGCTTCTGCAAAGAAAATAGAGGAGCTCTGTGTGATGCCACTAACACACTAGAAGTCCTGTGGGTGCTTCTGCAAAGAAAATAGAGGAGCTCTGTGTGATGCCACTAACACACTAGAAGTCCTGTGGGTGCTTCTGCAAAGAAAATAGAGGAGCTCTGTGTGATGCCACTAACACACTAGAAGTCCTGTGGGTGCTTCTGCAAAGAAAATAGAGGAGCTCTGTGTGATGGGACTAACACACTTCAAGTCCTATGGGTGCTTCTGGGAAGAAAATGTAGGTCTGTGTGATGGGACTAACACACTTCAAGTCCTATAGGTGCTTCTGGGAACAAAATATATGATCTCTGTGTGATGGGACTAACACACTTCAAGTCCTATAGGTGCTTCTGGGAAGAAAATGTAGGTCTGTGTGATGGGACTAACACACTTCAAGTCCTATAGGTGCTTCTGGGAACAAAATATATGATCTCTGTGTGATGGGACTAACACACTTCAAGTCCTATAGGTGCTTCTGGGAAGGAAATGTAGGTCTGTGTGATGGGACTAACACACTTCAAGTCCTATAGGTGCTTCTGGGAACAAAATATATGATCTCTGTGTGATGGGACTAACACACTTCAAGTCCTATAGGTGCTTCTGGGAACAAAATATATGATCTCTGTGTGATGGGACTAACACACTTCAAGTCCTATAGGTGCTTCTGGGAAAAAAATATATGATCTCTGTGTGATGGGACTAACACACTTCAAGTCCTATAGGTGCTTCTGGGAACAAAATATATGATCTCTGTGTGATGGGACTAACACACTTCAAGTCCTATAGGTGCTTCTGGGAAGGAAATATAGGTCTGTGTGATGGGACTAACACACTTCAAGTCCTATAGGTGCTTCTGGGAACAAAATATATGATCTCTGTGTGATGGGACTAACACACTTCAAGTCCTATAGGTGCTTCTGGGAACAAAATATATGATCTCTGTGTGATGGGACTAACACACTTCAAGTCCTATAGGTGCTTCTGGGAACAAAATATATGATCTCTGTGTGATGGGACTAACACACTTCAAGTCCTATAGGTGCTTCTGGGAACAAAATATATGATCTCTGTGTGATGGGACTAACATACTTCAAGTCCTATAGGTGCTTCTGGGAACAAAATATATGATCTCTGTGTGATGGGACTAACACACTTCAAGTCCTATAGGTGCTTCTGGGAAGGAAATATAGGTCTGTGTGATGGGACTAACACACTTCAAGTCCTATAGGTGCTTCTGGGAACAAAATATATGATCTCTGTGTGATGGGACTAACACACTTCAAGTCCTATAGGTGCTTCTGGGAACAAAATATATGATCTCTGTGTGATGGGACTAACACACTTCAAGTCCTATAGGTGCTTCTGGGAACAAAATATATGATCTCTGTGTGATGGGACTAACACACTTCAAGTCCTATAGGTGCTTCTGGGAACAAAATATATGATCTCTGTGTGATGGGACTAACACACTTCAAGTCCTATAGGTGCTTCTGGGAACAAAATGTAGGTCTGTGTGATGGGACTAACACACTTCAAGTCCTATAGGTGCTTCTGGGAAGGAAATGTAGGTCTGTGTGATGGGACTAACACACTTCAAGTCCTATAGGTGCTTCTGGGAACAAAATATATGATCTCTGTGTGATGGGACTAACACACTTCAAGTCCTATAGGTGCTTCTGGGAACAAAATATATGATCTCTGTGTGATGGGACTAACACACTTCAAGTCCTATAGGTGCTCTGGGAACAAAATATATGATCTCTGTGTGATGGGACTAACACACTTCAAGTCCTATAGGTGCTTCTGGGAAGAAAATGTAGGTCTGTGTGATGGGACTAACACACTTCAAGTCCTATAGGTGCTTCTGGGAACAAAATATATGATCTCTGTGTGATGGGACTAACACACTTCAAGTCCTATAGGTGCTTCTGGGAAGAAAATGTAGGTCTGTGTGATGGGACTAACACACTTCAAGTCCTATAGGTGCTTCTGGGAACAAAATATATGATCTCTGTGTGATGGGACTAACACACTTCAAGTCCTATAGGTGCTTCTGGGAACAAAATATATGATCTCTGTGTGATGGGACTAACACACTTCAAGTCCTATAGGTGCTTCTGGGAAGAAAATGTAGGTCTGTGTGATGGGACTAACACACTTCAAGTCCTATAGGTGCTTCTGGGAACAAAATATATGATCTCTGTGTGATGGGACTAACACACTTCAAGTCCTATAGGTGCTTCTGGGAAGAAAATATAGGAGCTCTGCCTGCCTGCCACGAACACACTACAAGTCCTATAGGTGCTTCTGGGAAGAAAATATAGGAGCTCTGCCTGCCTGCCACGAACACACTACAAGTCCTATAGGTGCTTCTGGGAAGAAAATATAGGAGCTCTGCCTGCCTGCCACGAACACACTACAAGTCCTATAGGTGCTTCTGGGAACAAAATATAGAAGCTCTGCCTGCCTGCCACGAACACACTACAAGTCCTATAGGTGCTTCTGGGAACAAAATATAGGAGCTCTGCCTGCCTGCCACGAACACACTACAAGTCCTATAGGTGCTTCTGGGAACAAAATATAGGAGCTCTGCCTGCCTGCCACGAACACACTACAAGTCCTATAGGTGCTTCTGGGAACAAAATATAGGAGCTCTGCCTGCCTGCCACGAACACACTACAAGCCCCTCTTTCTAAATCAATCTTTGTAAATGAATCTATCTAACTCAATCTCTCTAAGTAAATCTCTCTAACTAACTAAATCCAGCAGAGTGTCACAGATCTATCCTGCTCTATCTGCGCCGGAACAGCATGTGACCGGCGCAGACGGCGTGACGGCCTTTTATAGGGGGGGGCGTGTGCTAAAGCCCCTGAGCTGTAATTGGCTACAGGCGTCCTGCCTGTAGCCAATTATGGCTCTTCGAGTTTCCGGGGCTGTGATTGGCCAAGCATGCGGGGTCACAGTGCATGCTTGGCCAATCATCAGCCAGCAATGCACTGCGCCGGCCGTGCCGGCCGCAATGCATTGCGGGGCCGCTCGCATCACACGAACGTGATGCGAGCGGCCAAAATAGTTCTGGGCTCGCCGAGCGAGCGAACGCCCGGTGCTCGATGCGAACGTGGGTTCGCATCGAGCACCGGGCCCATCCCTACTAATCACTACGAACAGACAGACAATCTCACTCTACTTCCCTGACAGAATGGGGATCAGTTTGTTTACACTGGCAGATCCCCATTCCATCTCTCTCTAGAGCGATTAGCACCGATTTCTGTGTACACGCCCAACATACAATGACAGCTATTTGCGCAGCCGAGCCAACCTGCCGCAGTACAACTGCCATGGCTGATCGGCAAGCAGTTAACAACTACTGGGACCTAGGGCGCCCACGTGTCCCGGATTATCCCATAATTCATATTTGTGTCCCGGGCACCTTCATTCCGGGACAATACAGTGTCCCGGAATAAAATAAGGACCCACAGCAGCCGTAATAAACGATTGCCAAACTGGTTGATAGGGCTGCCCGCCTTGCGTCTAGCAACCGTGACGTCACATTTTCAGAGTGTCTCAGTATCAGAGGGAGGCTGAGGGAACAAGGCCTTTACCCAGAGCTGCCCTGCACTCTCCGAGTCCACCTACTTCCTCTCCACCCCCTGGCGCAGCAGCAGCAGCAGAGAGAGCAGCATCAGTCATTTCTGACACCTCCAGTGACCTCTTGGCACCATCGGCAGGCGGCGGCATTCTGCAGTGCCAGTGCTGGCTAGTCTTAAATCCATGGTCGGCTGTTCCCAGTCCCACTCGCAGTGCATTGCAGCAGCCCAAGACATCTCCAACCTCCTCCCGTTCAAATGCCTGAGGTTGGCCCCCCACGCTGACCTGCTGCGAGATAGGTAAGTGCTGGGCAGCATCTGATGGGGCACAGTAGCGGCAATTGTTGGGCACAGTGGCAGCATCTGATGGGGCACAGAAGCGACAATTGATGGGCACACTGGCAGCATCTAATGGGGCACAGTAGCGACAATTGATGGGCACACTGGCAGCATCTGATGGGGCACAGTAGCAACAATTGACGGGCACACTGGCAGCATCTGATGGGGCACAGTAGAGACAATTGATGGGCACAATGGCAGAATTTGAGGGGGCACAGTAGCAACAATTGATGGGCACACTGGCAGCATTTGATGGGGCACAGTAGCGGCAATTGATGGGCACTGTGACAGACCTAGCTGGGACACAGGCTTTTTGAGAGGACTGAATGCAAGCCTTTTGCCTACTGATTATGGGCCCTGGATTTTAAGAGGCACAGGGTGAATGAGAACCCCACTATAATCTGTGCTAGTCAGATTCAATGCTGTATATATAATGTGTGTTGTCTCATGCTGTTGGGACACACACTGTCAGATGCTAGTGTCATGAACTCAAGATGTTAATTGAGAGAGCTGATCACAATGTCCTCTGTAGTAGACGGGCCGACTCCTATGATAATGTATAATCTACTGTGTGAAGCTCGGTGACAACAAGTCTGACCTGTAGTGAAATCCTGATGGGCACAGAGTCACATCGGCTGCTTAAAGGGATTAGTTAATTAGCTCATGTTAATTTGTTACAGGTGTATTGTTAGAGTAATATGAGCAGGGGGGGGGGGGTCTCCTCTTCTACTGTATTATAAATACTTGTCATTTTGGTCCTAATAAAACAGTCCATGTTAGCACTAAGCAAGTCTCGTCTCGTTTTGTGCTTGGAAGCGGTTGGAATATCTGAGATCTATATTCAGACTGGGAGGAAATGGTATATGACGAAAGCACTCAAGAGGAGTGTAGGGACATTTCGTCACAGGCACACTGGTAGCATTTGTCACAGGCACACTGGCAGCATTTGATGGGGCACACTGGTGGCAATTGATGGGTACAGTGGCTGAATTTGATGGCACAGTGGCGGCAAGTTATGGCTACAGTGGCTGAGTTTGATGGTACAGTAGCTGCGTTTGAGACAGTAGCTGCGTTTGATGGGCACAGTGGCTGCAGTTGATGTTTTTTTTTTCAGTTTGTTTGCACCCCCCCCAAAAAATTTGAGCACCAGCTGCCACTGCTGTCCCCCACTTGTCAGCCCCATTCATTACTGTCCCCCACTTGTCAGCCCCATTCACTACTGTCCCCCACTTGTCAGCCCCATTCATTACTGTCTCCCACTTGTCAGCCCTATCCATTACTGTCTCCCACTTGTCAGCCCTACCCATTACTGTCTCCCACTTGTCAGCCCTATCCATTAATGTCTCCCACTTGTCAGCCCTATCCATTAATGTCTCCCACTTGTCAGCCCCATTCATTACTGTCCCCCACTTGTCAGCCCCATTCATTACTGTCTCCCACTTGTCAGCCCTATCCATTACTGTCTCCCACTTGTCAGCCCTATCCCTTACTGTCTCCCACTTGTCAGCCCCATTCATTACTGTCCCCCACTTGTCAGCCCCATTCATTACTGTCCCCCACTTGTCAGCCCCATTCATTACTGTCCCCCACTTGTCAGCCTAATTTATTACTGTCACAGTAATACATAAAGCCAACAAGTGGGGGTCGGGGGGACAGCAATACATGAAGCTGACAAGTGGGGGACAGTAATGAAGAAGGTAAAACATTTGGGGACAGTAATGAAGAAGGTGACACAAGTTGGGGATAGTAATGAAGAAGAAGGTGACACAAGTTGGGGACAATAATGAAGGAGAAGGTGACACAAGTTGGGGACAGTAATGAAGGAGGAGAAGTTGACACAAGTTGCTGACAGTAATGGAAAAGGTGACACAAGTCGGGGACAGTAATGAAGGAGAAGTTGACACAAGTTAGGGACAGTAATGGAGAAGATGATACAAGTTGGGGACAGTAATGGAGAAGGTGATACAAGTTGGGGACAGTAATGAAGGAGAAGGTGACACAAGTTGGGTACAGTAATGAAGGAGAAGGTTATACAAGCGAGGGACAGTAAAGAAGCTGACAAGTGAGGAGATATGAAGGTAACACAGGGGAACAACAGAGAAATGGTAATGGGCGTGGGTGGGGGGGGGGGGAGATGTGTGTCGCTGAATGGCAGTTTGAGAATGTGGTCACCCTACTGGGACCCTATGACTGCATAGACTATTTTCTGGAAAAGGTGAACTTGGCCTTTAAAATTGTGCACACCTCTGCAAAGGAAACAAACTTTGCTACACAATATTTTTTGTATAAAAAACAGATACAGTGGAACCTCGGTTTTAGAGTAACTTGGTTTGAGAGCATTTTGATTTGAGAGCAACTTTGTAAAAAAAATTCAACCTAATAGGGCCTGCAGTGGAGGTCAGCTGACGTGTCCTCTGGCGTTTCTGGCCATTTCCAAGGCTCTCCGGCGCCCCTCCCACCTCTGGTCACATGCAGTATTGCATCCCATTGAAGTCAATGCGGAACAAATTATTTTTGTTTCCATTGACTTCAATGGGAAAACTCACTTTGATATGCGAGCAATTTGGATTACGAGCATTCTCCTGGAATGGATTATGCTCGTTATCCGAGGTTCAACTGTATAACAAATCACTTCCAATGATACATTTAATATTTCTAGGGTTTACATTTACTTTCCAATTTTATAACCTCTCCATTCCGATGTGCAGTAAAGAATGATTTTCTAAAAGAAGGTTGTTTCCTTGTAATCTAATATCAGTTTTTAGATGGTGTTCCAGAGAAAGGGGGAGGAGTAATGTGGTCACATGGTTTACAGTCCATAAAAAAACACATTAGAAATCATATATATACTGTTAAAAAAAATTACAAATTCTGATCCGACAGTGAGGATTTGTTTGAAAATGGGAACAAGAGCAAATCTGCTAAAGAGAAAAGGAGAGAACAAAGATAGTGGTGAGAAGTGCGGTGTGTGTGTACTGTGTTTATCACTGACAATTAGGGATGAGCTTGATGTTCGGGTCGAACGTGAGTTTGACTTGAACATCGGGTGTTCACCCATTCGCCCAATACCGAACATTATGGGGCATTCGCGGGAAATTTGAGTGCCCGCGGAACGCCCCATAATGCACTGCGAGATCGCAGTGCATTGCTGTATGATGATTGGCCAAAGCATGCACCTTGAACTGCATGCTTTGGCCAATCCCAGTGCCCTCTGCTAAGAGAGCCATAATCAGCCTTTGGCCAATCATGGCTCAGGGGGACTAAGTCCATGCCCCACACTATACAAGGCTGTCTGCACGGCGGCCCTGTGTAGTGTTGTTGCCGTGGACGGAGAGATAGCTTAATTTAGCAGGCAGGTTATTCAGTTAGTGGCAGCATATGTGATATATGTATACAATCAGTCTAGAGATAGAGATGATAGAGATAGAGATGATAGATAGAGATATATACACACACACACACACACACACAGAGTTGTGCTCATAAGTTTACATACCCTGGCCGAATTTATGATTTCTTGACCATTTTTCAGAGAATATGAATGATAACACAAAAACTTTTCTTTCACTCATGGTTAGTGTTTGGCTAAAGCCATTTATTATTAATCAACTGTGTTTACTCTTATTAAATCATAATGGCAACAGAAACTACCCAAATGACCCTGATCAAAAGTTTACATATCTTTCTCGTCCTCCTTTCTCACTCCTTCTTCCCTACTTTGTTCTCTCTCTCCACTCTATCTTCCTCCCTCCCCTTATATGAGTTAATATTAAAATAGAATCATCAACTTCAGATCCGAATTACCAGTGCGATTACAAACTTTTGGAAATTAAAATATACAGAGCAATTCCTTTGCGACTTCATCGCATGGAATATACGAGGGGGGGTATCAATTGGAGTCATGGATACATGGTAGAAGGATCAAGGTTTATGATTAATAGCCTACAGTTTATAGTTTTGAATATAGAAGTGATTATAGTGCAGACTAATTGTATGTGCATTTATGATCGCTAATTCTTCCCTCCTTTTTCTTTTTTCTTTACCTCTTCTGTATTTTTATTTCATAATTAGTGCACCTGGAGGTATACGGTCTATGATATGCTCGAGATGAATGTGGGGGAGAGGGGGGAGGGGGAGGGAGGGGGTTAAAGTTAGGGGAGTCGGAGATAGATGTATCCAATTATATAAATCATCAACTTAATTATAAATGTATGTTAGTCCGGATTCACTGCGGAAAGGCACCCTTTGTGCCCGCCAAGTTATTCCCCTTAATAGGTATTAAAATACCAAAATCTTAGGGGACCCTTTTTTTTTTTTTCTTCTCTTCCCTTTTTTTTTTTTTTTTTTTTTTTATATATATTTTTTTTTTCCTTTTTTCTTCCCGTTTCCCCAAAGAATTACTAGTGAGCATTTCCCAGAGCAGCTTAGGGATCTGCGAGAGGGATCCTCTCAAAACTTGTTTGTGTGTGTGGGTTTTTTTTTTTTTTTCTCTCTCCCTCTCTCCCCTTCTCCCCCCTTCTTCCTCCCTCTCATCTTCAGTCCGCCCTATTTCTATCATGGCAGCAAATTTCTCCTCTCCAGTTGTGTTGAAGCTCTGTACCTTTAATGCTAAAGGATTGAATAACAAATCAAAGAGAGGTCAAATTCTCTACAGTATGCATAAAGCAAAGGTAGACATTATACTACTCCAGGAGACTCATTTCCGCACAGATAGCATTCCAGTGTGTTCACGTAAACATTATTCTCAATGGTTCCATAGTACAATGTTGGGCTCCAAAGCAAGAGGGGTATCCATTGCCTGTCACAAACATTTGCCGATACATTACTTGAATCACAAAGCGGACCCAAACGGTAGATATCTTTTCTTAAGAATCAAAATATGGAACAAAATTTTCACAATTGCAAATCTCTATATCCCAAACCAAGCCCAAACTATAATAATTTCGAGGTATCTTCTAGCTGATTTTGCAGAAGGTACTGTCCTTGTAGGGGGAGATCTCAATCTCGCTCTTGATCCTACACTAGATACATCAGCTCAAAGATCAAATACTTCGCACTCCCGCTTGAGAGCACTTAAGAAAAAACTTTTTGAACATAGGCTACTTGACCTATGGCGGATCCTAAATCCCAAAGATCGTAATTATACTTATCTCTCCCTAGCTCATAAAACATACAGCAGGTTAGATTACTTCTTAACAGGTACTAAAGTACTAGAATGGCACCCGCAAATGGAAATAGGATAATTTATCTGGTCCGACCACTCTCCAGTATTCTTAACAATAACCCCCCCCCAGACGCAGGGGACAAACTGGTCCTGGCGCCTGAATGATAAACTTATGACAGACCAAACTTGCCATAGGGCAATTTTGGCTGCAATCGACAATTTTATTACAGACCATGAACAAGACGAAACTGCACTCCCTATAAAATGGGAAGCGCTCAAAGCAGTACTCCGGGGGGTGTTTATCCAACACGGTTCGCGCCTAAAGAAAGAAAAGTCCAAAAAAATTGAAATAACTTTGTCAAAATTCAGTTTGCTAGAAACTCAACACAAAACTCATCCTTCGGCAGAATTATTAGCTGACATAACACACACAAGGTCATCTCTATTACAGATTTTTGACACCTACCATAGCTTATACCAACAAAGGAGGGCCTTGGGCATGTATAGATACGAGAATAAATGTGGGAGATTGTTAGCTAATAAATTGCATCCACGACTTTCCCAAACTTTTATACCATGCATAAAAAAACCATCGGGAGAGCTTACATCGGATCCACTAACCCTTCAACAAACTTTTAAGGAATACTTTTCGGCTTTATATAATTTGCCCCCACCATCCTCTCTAAAAGAGAATGATATTGAAAGCTACATACGAGAAAACGCAATACCAATAATAGATGATGATAACAAGATCCTTCTGGACTCACCCTTCTCTCAAAAGGAACTACTAGATGTAATTACTAATATACCAACAGATAAAAGTCCAGGCCCGGACGGTTTCACTCCAAAATTTTATAAAACCTATTTAGAACAGCTATCCCCATTTATGCTTCAGGTATTTAATTCAATCTCCCCCAATAACCAATTCCCAATTCAGTCTTTGGAATCGCATATAACCTTGATCCCAAAACCAGACAAGGACCCAACACTATGCTCTAGCTATCGACCGATATCTCTGATTGGGGTAGATATAAAAATCTATGCCAAATTGATAGCGCTTTGCCTCCAACCTCTCCTCCCTGGTCTAGTACATACAGACCAGGTAGGATTTGTCCAAGAAAGAGAAGCACGTGACAACACGATTAAAACTCTCTTATTAATGAACCATGCCAAAACAGCCAAAATACCAGTATGCCTTTTCTCAGTCGATGCAGAAAAGGCATTCGACCGGGTAGGATGGCCCTTTCTCAAACAAGCATTAATACAAACAGGTCTGGGGGTAAATATATTGAATAAAATCATGGCGCTCTATACCGGCCCAGTGGCAAGGATAAAGATTAATGGATCACTGACAGCGAGGTTTAACATACAAAATGGCACACGCCAGGGATGCCCACTTTCCCCTTTACTTTATGTTTTAGTGATGGAATACTTGGCAACAGCAATTAGATAGAACCCGTCCATAACCGGCATAAAAATTAAGCGAAAAGAAGTAAAGCTAGCCTTATTTGCTGACGATCTATTACTTTATGTTACTAACCCTCATATCTCACTACCTTCTATAATATCTGAATTCCAGCGTTTTGGAACTTTGAGTAATTTTAAAGTAAATATCCAGAAATCAGAAATCGTTAATATATCACTTACATCGAAACAAATTATAGCTATAAGAAACAACTTCTCGTTAAAAATTTGTTCATCAGCACTGAAATACTTAGGTATTAAGATTCCTTCAGATCCATCCCACTTATATTCAATGAACTATATTCCTCTCTTGCAATGTACTCTACTAGACCTGAAAAAATATGATGCTAAACAACACTCATGGTTTGGGAGGATTAATATATTAAAAATGGATATAATACCGCGCTTCTTATACCTTTTTCAAACTATCCCTGTGCCTATCCCTAGATCTTTTTTCTCAAATCTACAAACAGCTTTTATAAAATTCATCTGGGGATATAAGAAACATAGATTACACAAGAAACTATTATTAGCCCCAAAAAACAAAGGAGGAGTGAGTGTACCTGATTTGTATTATTATTATGCCTCGGCAGTTTTGACTAGACTAGTGAACTGGTTCCATCACTCCAAAATTAAAGAATGGGTATCAATAGAGCAGGGGTTGAATCAACTGGATCTTAAGGTACTACCTTGGTTAGATTTATCTACCAGAGATATCGGTCGAGAGCTACAAAAAAATATGCACCCCCTTACATCTCACTTATTGAAAATTTGGGTAAAAACAGTTGTACAGTTAGAACTGTCCTCTTTTGACGGACCAATGACCCCGTTATTTGGCAACCCTAACTTCCCGCCGGCAGTAAATCGTACACATTTCCTAATATGGAACAAAGAGTCCCATCCAAGACTGGGCCAGACTCTTTATCAAGGAAGAATTCCTCCCCTACAAGACTTATTTCCCAAGCAACAACTGTCATGTATACAAAGGTTGGAATATTGGCAATTAACTTCATTCTGGTCCTCTTTTCAATCTAATAGATCCTTATATAGAGAGCTAACCCAAGTTGAAAGTCTCCTGTTACAAGACTCCAAACCAAAACACGTTCTCTCAAGGATATATAAGACGCTTATCACAAAATATTATTCTGAGCCACCGGAATTTATAAATAAGTGGGAGAAGGAGATTAATGTTCAATTTGAGGCTGAAGAGTGGGAGAAGTCATTTAATCTAACCCATTGTCTATCAACAGCAGTTAAAGCACAGGAAACAAGCTATAAGCTTCTTTCAAGGTGGTATTGGAGCCCAGTAGCACTACAGCGTATATATCCAGACAAATCAGACATATGCTGGCGTTGCCATACAGATAGGGGCTCACTACTCCATATCTGGTGGGAATGCCCCCAAATTCACAGTTTCTGGGAAAAGGTCACACAAATATATACTACAATCACAGGGGAGGTAATACTTAATACACCTCAAGCTACCCTTCTCTCTATCTTACCAGGTACATATAAAAACATAAAAAAAAGTCTTCTCTGTCACAGGTTGACAGCAGCAAGACTGGTTATACCGAGGCACTGGCGTTCAAATCAGCCCCCATCAATAGCGGAATGGGCTATAGAAATGGACAATATAGAAAGATTAGAAAAAACTTTTAGCATATGAATTAGACACACAGGAGGAATGTTTTCGGATGTGGGCCCCCTGGAGGATTTATAGAGAAACACAGAGAAACTAGAAAATAGAAAGAAATTAAAGTATATACCGTGGTAACAATGGCCGGAGCTTTGACACAAAGAAGATGTGAGGGGGGAGGTGGGTGGGGGGGGGGGGAGGGAGAGGGGGAATGTCTATGCTTAAGCCTGTGTTCCTTTTCTTCTTCCCTTTTCTATCTCTATTGGTTTTTCCCTCTTTCTCTTTTTTTTTTTTTTTGTTGTGTGTTGGTTTACTATTTGTATTGTTTAGTTTGGTGAAGTATTGTTAGTTATGTGTAGTATGGTTGGGTACATGTAAAGACATTTACAAAAACTATGTTAGACCAATTAATTGTCCTAATTTTTGTGTAATCATGTAACGGTTCAAAAATGTCTCAGTTTATATAATTCACAATAAAATAAGATTGAATAACAAAAGTTTACATACCCTGGTGATTTTGGCCTGATAACATGCATACAAGTTGACACAAAAGGGGTTTGAATGGCTATTAAAGGTAACCATCCTCAGCTGTGATCTGTTTGCTTGTAATCAGGGCCACTGATTAGCCAGTACAACTGACCCTGTTATACCGGGCCCGGCCAGCAGGGGGGGCCCGAGAAATCTGAACAGAGTTTAGAATTTAAAAAATAAATAAAAAATCTGACTGCACAGGGCTGGCAGAGGAAGGAGAAGAGCATCACCCCAGGAGCCTGGATATCACCACCGCTCAGATAAGAGAAGATAGGACTTCCTATCAGAAGTATTCCTGTCAGAACCCGAGCATCGAGCACCGGGTGTTCGCTCGCTCGGCGAGCCCAGAACTATTTTGGCCGCTCGCATCACGTTCGTGTGATGCGAGCGGCCCCGCAATGCATTGCGGCCGGCGCGGCCGGCGCGGCCGGCGCAGTGCATTGCTGGCTGATGATTGGCCAAGCATGCACTGTGACCCCGCATGCTTGGCCAATCACAGCGCCGGAAACTCGAAGAGCCATAATTGGCTACAGGCAGGACGCCTGTAGCCAATTACAGCTCAGGGGCTTTAGTACACGCCCCCTCTTATAAAAGGCCGCCACGCCGTCGGCGCCGGTCACATGCGTTCCGGCGTTAGAGAGAGCAGGATCATTCTGTGTCACTCTACTAGATTCAGTTAGAAAGATTTAGTTAGAGAGATTTAGTTAGAAAGATTCATTTAGAAAGATTCATTTAGAAAGAGGGGCTTGTAGTGTGTTCGTGGCAGGCAGGCACTGGCAGGCAGTGGCAGCAAACAGAGCTCCTATATTTTGTTCCCAGAAGCACCTATAGGACTTGTAGTGTGTTCGTGGCAGGCAGGCAGTGGCAGCAAACAGAGCTCCTATATTTTGTTCCCAGAAGCACCTATAGGACTTGTAGTGTGTTCGTGGCAGGCAGGCAGTGGCAGCAAACAGAGCTCCTATATTTTGTTCCCAGAAGCACCTATAGGACTTGAAGTGTGTTAGTCCCATCACACAGAGCTATATTTTCTTCCCAGAAGCACCTATAGGACTTGAAGTGTGTTAGTCCCATCACACAGAGCTATATTTTCTTCCCAGAAGCACCTATAGGACTTGAAGTGTGTTAGTCCCATCACACAGAGATCATATATTTTGTTCCCAGAAGCACCTATAGGACTTGAAGTGTGTTAGTCCCATCACACAGAGATCATATATTTTGTTCCCAGAAGCACCTATAGGACTTGTAGTGTGTTAGACCCATCACACAGAGCTATATTTTGTTCCCAGAAGCACCTATAGGACTTGAAGTGTGTTAGTCCCATCACACAGAGCTATATTTTCTTCCCAGAAGCACCTATAGGACTTGTAGTGTGTTAGTCCCATCACACAGAGATCATATATTTTGTTCCCAGAAGCACCTATAGGACTTCAAGTGTGTTAGTCCCATCACACAGAGCTATATTTTCTTCCCAGAAGCACCTATAGGACTTGAAGTGTGTTAGTCCCATCACACAGAGCTATATTTTCTTCCCAGAAGCACCCATAGGACTTGTAGTGTGTTAGTCCCATCACACAGAGATCCTATATTTTGTTCCCAGAAGCACCTATAGGACTTGAAGTGTGTTAGTCCCATCACACAGACCTATATATTTTCTTCCCAGAAGCACCCATAGGACTTGTAGTGTGTTAGTCCCATCACACAGAGCTATATTTTGTTCCCAGAAGCACCTATAGGACTTGAAGTGTGTTAGTCCCATCACACAGAGATCCTATATTTTGTTCCCAGAAGCACCTATAGGACTTGAAGTGTGTTAGTCCCATCACACAGACCTATATTTTCTTCCCAGAAGCACCCATAGGACTTGTAGTGTGTTAGTCCCATCACACAGAGATCCTATATTTTGTTCCCAGAAGCACCTATAGGACTTGAAGTGTGTTAGTCCCATCACACAGACCTATATTTTCTTTCCAGAAGCACCCATAGGACTTGTAGTGTGTTAGTCCCATCACACAGAGATCCTATATTTTGTTCCCAGAAGCACCTATAGGACTTGAAGTGTGTTAGTCCCATCACACAGACCTATATTTTCTTCCCAGAAGCACCCATAGGACTTGTAGTGTGTTAGTCCCATCACACAGAGATCCTATATTTTGTTCCCAGAAGCACCCATAGGACTTGAAGTGTGTTAGTCCCATCACACAGACCTATATTTTCTTCCCAGAAGCACCCATAGGACTTGAAGTGTGTTAGTCCCATCACACAGACCTATATTTTCTTCCCAGAAGCACCCATAGGACTTGTAGTGTGTTAGTCCCATCACACAGAGATCCTATATTTGTTCCCAGAAGCCCCTATAGGACTTGAAGTGTGTTAGTCCCATCACACAGACCTATATTTTCTTCCCAGAAGCACCCATAGGACTTGAAGTGTGTTAGTCCCATCACACAGAGATCCTATATTTTGTTCCCAGAAGCACCTATAGGACTTGAAGTGTGTTAGTCCCATCGCACAGACCTATATTTTGTTCCCAGAAGCACCTATAGGACTTGAAGTGTGTTAGTCCCATCACACAGACCTATATTTTCTTCCCAGAAGCACCCATAGGACTTGAAGTGTGTTAGTCCCATCACACAGAGATCCTATATTTTGTTCCCAGAAGCACCTATAGGACTTGAAGTGTATTAGTCCCATCACACAGACCTATATTTTGTTCCCAGAAGCACCTATAGGACTTGAAGTGTGTTAGTCCCATCACACAGACCTATATTTTCTTCCAGAAGCACCCATAGGACTTGTAGTGTGTTAGTCCCATCACACAGAGATCCTATATTTTGTTCCCAGAAGCACCTATAGGACTTGAAGTGTGTTAGTCCCATCACACAGAGATCCTATATTTTGTTCCCAGAAGCACCTATAGGACTTGAAGTGTGTTAGTCCCATCACACAGACCTATATTTTCTTCCCAGAAGCACCCATAGGACTTGAAGTGTGTTAGTCCCATCACACAGAGATCCTATATTTTGTTCCCAGAAGCACCTATAGGACTTGAAGTGTGTTAGTCCCATCACACAGAGATCCTATATTTTGTTCCCAGAAGCACCCATAGGACTTGAAGTGTGTTAGTCCCATCACACAGAGATCCTATATTTTGTTCCCAGAAGCACCCATAGGACTTGAAGTGTGTTAGTCCTATCACACAGAGATCCTATATTTTGTTCCCAGAAGCACCTATAGGACTTGAAGTGTGTTAGTCCCATCACACACACCTATATTTTGTTCCCAGAAGCACCTATAGGACTTGAAGTGTGTTAGTCCCATCACACAGAGATCCTATATTTTGTTCCCAGAAGCACCTATAGGACTTGAAGTGTGTTAGTCCCATCACACAGAGATCCTCTATTTTCTTTGCAGAAGCACCCATAGGACTTCTAGTGTGTTAGTGGCATCACACAGAGCTCCTATATTTTCTTCTCAGCAGCACCCACAGGACTTCTAGTGTGTTAGTGGCATCACACAGAGCTCCTATATTTTCTTCTCAGCAGCACCCACAGGACTTCTAGTGTGTTAGTGGCATCACACAGAGCTCCTATATTTTCTTTGCAGAAGCACCCATAGGACTTCTAGTGTGTTAGTGGCATCACACAGAGCTCCTATATATTCTTCTCAGCAGCACCCACAGGACTACCGACTACAATGGCTGGAAGACCGCCAAGGGGAGGCAGAGCGTGCAGAGCCAAGAACACAGGGCAGGCAGGCTCTGTTTCTAGTGGACGTGGCCGTGGCCGTGGACGTGGTCGTGCATCGTCATCAGCACGTGGCCATGGGATACGCGCGTCTTTGTTTTCGGCAGCTGGACATGTGGAGCCGCATCATGCTGAAGGCTTGGTAGAATGGATGACCAAGCCCTCCTCATCCTCCTCATCCTCTCTCACCCAAGCTCAGGGTACTGGCAGAGCAGCTGCCAACGCGTACTCAATGGCATCATCAGCCACCCCTTCCCTAGACCCGCCATGTCCTCCTGAGGAGTCCCCCGAACTCTTTGAGCACAGTGTTGGGTACATGCTCCAGGAGGATGCCCAACGATTCGAAGGCTCGGATGATGATACCCAGCTTGAGGAATCTGGCAGTACTGTTCCACCAGCTGCAGCTTACTGCCAGGTTTGCTCTAGTGGTGAAGAGGGAGGGGATGATGAGGTCACTGACTCCACGTGGGTGCCTGAAGGGAGAGAGGATGAGGAGGAGGACGAGGAGGATGCGGCGTCACATGTCCAACGAGGCAGGATGCCCCCTGGAGGCCAGGTAGAGGCCAGCACAGCAACTGTACAACACCGCAGAGCTCCGCCTGTGCAGGGCGCTGCCTCTGCACGTTATCAGAAAAGTTCTTTGGTGTGGGCCTTTTTTGAGACGAGTGCATCAGATCGCACCACTGCTATTTGCAATATTTGTCTCAAGCGTATCTCGCGTGGCCAAAACATCAGCCGCTTGGGCACCACAAGCATGACCAGACATATGTCGACCTGCCATGCAGCTCGTTGGCAGGCACACATAAAAGACCCACACCAAAGAACTAAGCGGACCTCTCCTTGCTCCTCATAAGCTGGGATCTCCATCCCCACTACACCTTCAGTCCTCTCTGAAAGCTGCTCTGAGAGGACTGAAGGTGTAGAATTAGGTGTGTCACAACCAAGTACTTGCAGTACACCGACGTCCGATTGCAGCAGGCAAATTTCCCTGCCCCAGCTGCTGGACCGTAGAAAGAAGTACACTCCCAGCCATCCACATGCCCAGCGGTTGAATGCTAGCTTGGCTAAATTGCTAGCACTTCAACTGCTGCCTTTTCAGTTGGTAGACTCGGCCCCCTTCCGTGAGTTTGTTCAATGTGCGGTTCCTCAGTGGCAGGTTCCCAAACGCCACTTTTTCTCACGGAAGGCGATTCCGTCTCTCTACCGGCATGTGGAAGGCAATGTCCATGCCTCGCTGGACAGGGCGGTCAGCGGTAAGGTACATATTACCGCTGACTCATGGTCCAGCAGGCATGGACAGGGACGGTACCTTTCTTTCACAGCCCATTGGGTCACTCTATTGGCAGCTGGGAGGGATGCAGGACAAGGTGCAGTAGTGTTGGAGGTTGTTCCGCCACCACGCCTCCAAAACGCTACTACTGCTACTGGTTGTGACACACCTCTCTCCTCCACCCCCTCCTCTTCTTCTTCCTCCAGTGCTCTGTCCTTGGAACCAGCGGTGCACCGAAGGCGTACAAGGGGCTACGCAAGTACGCAGGCAAAAAGATGCCATGCCGTGCTTGCGCTGGTGTGTTTGGGGGACAGGAGCCACACTGGGCCAGAGGTACTGGCAGCTCTGCAGGGGCAGGCCGAGAGGTGGTTGACGCCACGTCAGCTTAAGCCAGGAATGGTCGTTTCTGACAATGGCACCAACCTCCTCTCCGCCCTGCGACAGGGGCAGCTCACCCATGTGCCCTGCATGGCTCACGTCCTCAACCTGGTGGTGCAGCGGTTCTTGGGCAGGTTCCCAGGCTTACAGGATGTCCTGAGGCAGGCCAGGAAAGTCTGTGTGCATTTCCGCCGATCTTATAATGCCAGTGCTCGGCTGACTGAGCTGCAAAAGGAGCTGAACCTGCCCAAGAACCGCCTAATATGTGACATGCCCACCAGGTGGAACTCAACGTTGGCCATGCTGCAGCGACTGCACACGCAGCAGAGGGCCATCAATGAGTACCTTTGCGACTACGGCACCAGGACAGGGTCAGGGGAGCTTGGTTTTTTTTCCCCACGTCAGTGGAGCATGATCAGGGATGCATGCACTGTCCTCTCACCATTTGAGGAGGCCACGAGGATGGTGAGCAGTGACAGTGCATGCATCAGTGACACTGTCCCTCTTGTCCACCTGTTGGAGCATACGCTGCGTGGGATAATGGACAGGGCACTTGAGGCAGAACAGAGGCAGGAAGAGGAGGACTTCCTTGCCTCTCAAGGCCCCCTTTATCCGGACAGTGTTCCTTCTGTCCCACCCATCACACAGGAAGAGGATGAGGAGGAGGAGGAGGAGGAGGAGGATTGTGTGAGCATGGAGGTGGAGCCTGGCACTCAGCATCAGCAGCAGCAGTCTTTTAGGGATGATGTACAGTCCCAACAAACCAGTGGACTTGTACGTGGCTGGGAGGAAGTGGCTGGCGATCATGTCATCCTCAGTGACCCAGAAGACTCCGGACCGAATGCCTCAGCTAACCTACGCTGCATGGCCTCCCTGATCCTGCAAAGCCTGCGGAAGGATCCTCGTGTTCTTCGGATCAAGGAGAGGGACCATTACTGGCTGGCCACTCTCCTTGATCCACGGTACAAGGGTAAGGTTGCGGACCTTATCTTGCCGTCGCAGAGGGAGCAGAGGATGAGACATCTCAGGGAGGCCTTGCAGAAAGGTCTGTGCAACGCGTTCCCAGAAACTGGGAGGTTACAAACTCCTGGTCCTGGGCGACGAGTTGCTGAGGCTTCGGTCAGTAGCAGAAGGAGCGGTGGGGAAGGTGGACGTCTGACCGATGCGTTCAGACAATTTTTTAGTCCGCAGCCCCAAGGTATGATCGGTTCCAGCAACCATCGCCAGCGTCTGATATACATGGTGCAGGAATACCTTGGGGCAAGGTCAGACTTGGACACCTTTCCCACCGAAAATCCTCTGGCTTACTGGGTCCTGAGGATGGATCACTGGCCAGAGCTTGCACAGTATGCAATTGAGCTACTGGCCTGTCCTGCCTCCAGCGTTCTTTCCGAACGCACATTCAGTGCTGCTGGAGGATTTGTCACCGATCATAGGGTGCGCCTGTCCACCGCCTCGGTTGATCGACTGACCTTCATCAAAATGAATCAGTCTTGGATCACCACCAGCTACCAGGCACCTGAAGCGGATATAACGGAATAATTTATAATGTCACATCCCTTCAAGACTGCCTATGCTGATGCTGAGTGACTGTCCTCTTATGTTCACTGACTATCCTCTTCCTCCTCCTCAATGATCCATGCCACCACACCAGTGCCTAAGGCACAATTTTTCAGCCCCTGTTTAACAGGGGCGTGTACATACAATTTTTATAAAAAAATGCTTTGCAACACGTGTGACTGCTGTGCTCCAAGTATAGTATCTGTGAGGGGTTGCAGTGTTGTGGCACCTGCACCAGTGCCTAAGGCACAATTTTTCAGCCCCTGTTTAACAGGGGCGTGTACATACAATTTTTATTAAAAAAAAGCTTCGCAACACGTGTGACTGCTGTGCTCCAAGTACAGTATCTGTGAGGGGTTGCAGTGTTGTGGCACCAGCACCAGTGCCTAAGGCACAATTTTTCAGCCCCTGTTTAACAGGGGCGTGTACTTACAATTTAAAAAAAAAATGCTTCGCAACACGTGTGACTGCTGTGCTCCAAGTACAGTATCTGTGAGGGGTTGCAGTGTTGTGGCACCAGCACCAGTGCCTAAGGCACAATTTTTCAGCCCCTGTTTAACAGGGGCGTGTACTTACAATTTTTTTAAAAAATGCTTCGCAACACGTGTGACTGCTGTGCTCCAAGTACAGTATCTGTGAGGGGTTGCAGTGTTGTGGCACCAGCACCAGTGCCTAATGCACAATTTTTCAGCCCCTGTTTAACAGGGGCGTGTACTTACAATTTTTTTAAAAAATGCTTCGCAACACGTGTGACTGCTGTGCTCCAAGTACAGTATCTGTGAGGGGTTGCAGTGTTGTGGCACCAGCACCAGTGCCTAAGGCACAATTTTTCAGCCCCTGTTTAACAGGGGCGGGTAATTACAAATCTTGATCTAATAGTTCACAGCAGGGCCCATTCCTGCGCCCACCAAGAGTAACTATGAGGGCCTACAGTCTTGTGGCAACACCGTCCACCACCACCGCCAAAGGCCCAATTTTTCTGCCCTGTTCATCAGGTGCTTGCAATTACAAATCTTGATCTAATAACTCACAGCAGGGCCCATTCCTGCGCCCACCAAGAGTAACTGTGAGAGCTTACAGTCTTGTGGCAACACCGTCCACCACCACCACCACCCCCCATTTTTCTGCCCTGTTCAACAGGTGCATGCAATTACAAATCTTGATCTATTAACTCACAGCAGGGCCCATTCCTGTGCCCACCAGTCTTGTGGCTACACCAACATCTAATAGGGCAAATTTCTGCAGAGTATATACGCCAGGCCCCTACTTTCAAACATCCAACTTACAAACGACTCCTACTTGCAAATGGAAAGAGAAAACAGGAAGTGAGAGGAAATCTACCCCTAGGAAGGGAAATTCTATCCTGTTAGATTTAATTTGGGAAAAAGGTATCTCCTCTCTACTGATACTTTATCACCAATCCTTGTTTCAATTAAAACCCCACTTTTCCAAAAACATTTGTCATTGGGACGGAAAGTGAGGTGACATGTTCTGAACAGATGTGCAAAGACAGCAAATGTTACAGGGGTGATAACCCCTCCCTATGTTCTCCAAAAAGCTTAAAAATAGATTTTTTTGGGATGGAGCTACACTTCATAATGTACCTGTTCAGATTCTACTTAAGAACAAACCTAAAGCCGCAAGTGGTTTTAAATGGCTTCTTTTTTTCCTTTACAAATGTCATTTTGTGCAAGGACAGTTCTAAACACGGGAAACACATGCCACTTCACAGGCATACTTTAGACACCCCCAGGTACCATATTTAAAGGAAAATTTCACTTTTTTTTTTTTTCACTTTATGCATCATTAAAATGACTGCTCCCGAAAAAACGTTAGTTTTTAAAAGTTCTTTTTGCATTGATATATGTCCCCTTGGCAGGACCCGGGTCCCCAAACCTGTTTTATGACATTAACATGCATATTGGCCGTTGTAATTAGCACTTTTGATTTTGAACGTTCGCGTCCATTATAACGTATAGGGTTCGAAAATTCGCGCAAACTTTCGGTCTGTTCGAAGGTTCTGGTGCGAACCGAACCCGGGGGTGTTCGGCTCATCCCTAAACCCGAGCCTCCCTCCCCCCTCCTCCGGAAAGACAGAACAGGCAGGACAGAACACCGGAGCTCTCCACAAGGCTAGATAACAGATAGATTGCATTCTTCTCCTGTTATCACCGTTGTTCTGTCTCTGTACAAATCTGTGCTGTAAACTTGCACTGTACTTCAGCAGGACAGGTCTGGTGAAAGTGAAACCAAAATTCATGAATATGTTAGGAATATAATGGGACTTTACAGTTACTACACACAGATGCATTTCACAAAATCATTCTTTTTAATATATGTGTATGTTGAATATATTTATGTAGCACCTGAAAAGTCCCAGTATATTCCTAACATATTCATAAAGTTGAGCATTAACAGCAAAGAATGTGTAAACTTGTATATAATACAGCCCATCTCCAGGAAATGAAATAAAGTCCAATCTTGCAGTGTGTGTGGGAGGGGTACACTCCACTTACCTGTTTCCATGCTTTAACCAGCTCCAGAGCCCTCTTCTTCCACCAAACCTCAGCCTCATCACATACCATACAGGAACATTAACCCTGTATGCAGTGGTGGCTGGTGCTAAAATATTTTGGGGGGGCACAAACAAACTGAAAAAATAAATAAATCATCAAATGAAGCCACTTTTCCATCAAACGCAGCCACTGGGCCATCAAACGCTGTGACTCTGCCCATCAAACGCTGCGACTCTGCCCATCAAACGCAGCCACCTCACCTGTCAAATGCTGCCAGTGTGCCAAATGCCGCTAGTGTGCCAAATGCCGCCAGTGTGACAGTGTGCCCAATGCTGCCAGTGTGACAAATGCTGCCAGTGTGACAGTGTGCCAAATGCTGCCAGTGTGCCAAATGCTGCCAGTGTGACAGTGTGCCCAATGCTACCAGTGTGCCAAATGCTGCCAGTGTGCCAAATGCTGCCAGTGTGACAGTGTTCCCCCCGCCTGCTCGCCTTCTGCCCGGCACTTACCCTGTCTTGGGGGGCAGTGGGTGATGGCAACCAGCGGGTCCTTCCTTCTGGCTGTGAGGCTGGTCAGTGTTAGGGAAGCAATGTATTCCGTTCTCTAACACACCAATGAGTAATCAGCGAACGCACAGCAGTGCCCCTGCTGTTTACCCTTTTGGAAGCCTATTAGAGCCCATGGATCTAATCATGAAGCCTATTTGAGCCTATGGCTCTAATCAGGCGTTTCCAAAGAAACACCGCCACTGTAATTCATATGCCCGGTGCCCAACAAGGGGCCAGGCACATGAACAGGGGCGGCAGCGGTGACCATAGATAGATAGATTCATGCAATGCATGAATCTATCTATGTGAGAGAGTGAGTGACAGGGGGCGGCGCTCCTGCGCCCTTTATGAATGCACCGCCGCTGCCTGTATGGTATCATAAGGGGGCTGGAGTGTGAGCAACTGAGCATAGTCAGTAAAACATACACAGGCGCTGTAGGGAACCAGTCAGCGCTGGAAGAAGCCAGCTAAAGCAAGGAATTAAGTTAAGGTGGGTACACACACACACACACACACATCAAAATTCAGTTTAGCGGGAATCAGCCAAATTTTGATCTCTGTGTAGCCCTCCCTGTTAGAAGCCAATCATTAGACCACCTTAGTATATTCATGCCATCCCACATACTGACTCCTACCACCTTGATCACTTCAAATCACCGAAGTGGTCATTGTGGTTAGAGTGTTCCTTTAATATCTCTCAGAAAAAGTAAACCTCTGTATGCTGATTCCATTTCATTTGATCATCCTCTAGTTGTGTTAAATGGGTTGGGGGGGTGCTGTCTGTATACCCTAATACCCTAGCCTCTCAGTATAGGGGCAGGGCCAAGGATGGGGCTGATGGATGGATCAGGGGCGGGACCAGGGGTGGGGGCTAAAGGGGGCCCTGTCAGGTAGGCTGTACGGGGCCTCATGATTTCTATCAGCAGCCCTGCTTGTAATTAGGGTTGAGCGAACCCGAACTTTTGGGTGTATGCGACTGTATGTTCGGGTTCGGGTCCAGTGTTCGGCAATGTATCAGCGCCTTTTTATAAAGCTGCAGGGCAGCCAATCCATGTTAGTTTCACTAGTGTGCCCTTAGAATCCATCACAGCCATGCCTACTAATGGCATGGCTATGATTGGCCAGTGCAGCATGTGACCCAGCCTCTATATAAGGTACAGGCACACAGCACAGCGTGTCACTCTGCTTTAGACAGGTTCCTGGCTGCTGTTGAGAGAGAATTTCATGATAGGAGTCAGTCCACATTCCTGAAATATCTTCTAATTAGTAATAGTCAACGAGCAATCTACATAGCTAGAGAGTGTCTTTATTGAGGGAGAGAGAATTATCCAGATTCCTAAATCAATGCGACCCTGGCTGGGTTTCATAGTTTCATAGTTAGTAAGGTTGAATAAAGACATCAGTCCATCCAGTTCAACCTGAGCGAGTGTCTACAATTGTCCCCATCCCTGTACATTGCACACTCACATCAGTCCCTACCCTCAAGGAGCCCACAATCCAAGGTCCCCATTCATATACTAGGGCCAATTTTTGGACAGAAGCCAATTAACCTACCTGCAGGTCTTTGGATTGTGGGAGGAAACCGGAGTACCCGGAGGAAACCCACGCAGGCACAGGGAGAACATGCAAACACCAGGCAGGAAGTGTCATGGTTGTACTGCACAGTCTTTTTACAGTGCCATGAGGCCAGTGCCAGATAAAATATAACTTTTATCTGCAAGCTCAGTGCACCAGCACTGCATATGTTACTGAGAGATACACCATACTCTGGGTGTATTCTGCTATTGCAAAAAAATCTAATTTTGCAGTGTTTTCTGCATGTGTGCAGGAGTGTGACATATACAATCTATCTATTTTTCTTCTATTGTGCTATTCCAAAAAAAAATTGTAGTGAATTTTTTTTTTTTTCCATAGCATTTTCTGTCGTTTGATACACGCTTTACATACTGTGGGTGTATTCTACCATTGCAAAAAAATTAAATCTTGCAGTGTTTTCTGCATGTGTGAGTCTGACATATACAATCGATCGATATTTCTTCTATTGTGCTATCCCAAAAAAAAAAATAGTATGTGTATGTGTGCACACGCCTACACGTACTGAATGACGGGTCTGCCCCCTTCAACTTCTGGGTCTCCAAATTGGACACATGGCCTGAGCTTGCCCTTTACGCCTTGGAGGTGCTGGCCTGCCCTGCAGCCAGTGTATTATCTGAACGTTTATTTAGCAGGGCAGAGGGGGTTATCACAGACAAGCGCAGCCGCCTGTCCAGAGCCAATATGGACAAGCTCACGTTCTTTAAAATGAACCAGGCATGGATCCTACAGGACTTGTCCGTACCTTGTGCAGAATAGACACGTATACCGGTGTTCTGACAAAAACTGTCTGGCCATCGGATAGTGTCTGGCCACTTACTGCGCAGGCGCAGTACGGAGGACAAGGAGATTCACAAAATCTCCGAAGATGAACGGCGCCTGCGCTGTGAGTGCAGGTTCAAGCCCCACCATCCAAGTGGACATATGGTAGTACATAGTAAAAGGGCCCCTCACGGGCTCGCTTGGCTAGGCTTCAACCTCAGATGATGTGGCTTGAACCTGGACTCACCGCGCATTGTCGGAGAGTTTCGAAATCCCCTTGTCCTACGTACTGAGCAAGCACAGTACAGGGCGGACACTATGCAACGCGGGACAGAATTTGACACATTACCACAGCCTTACCCAGCCATTGTTGTATTTTTGAATCAGTGTTGGCTACCTGGTCCTCCTCCACCACTGCTTCCACCTACACCGCCACATCCACCGCCACCTCAACCTCCTACTCCATATGGACCTCGTCCTCCTAGGTCAAGATTATAATTTTTTTAATTTCCAAGTATTTTATTTTCCCACTATCTTATCCATTAATTTGAATAATTTTTTTCCAGAAAGTGCGTATTCTGGGGCATTCCCACTGTAATGGAAATTTGTAAGTTCTGTATATAATTGGATTCTATTTTGTATGCATTGCACACGGCCCTCACTGTGCACACGGCACTAATAATGTTTTCAGTACATGTTTACATTCTTTCGAGTCCTGATTAGAATTAGCCTGCCTATGATACGCCCCTTGCTACCATAAACGTACAATTGTAATATTAATGTGACACCTACGTAATCATGTGTATAAAAACCTTCAATTGCGTCATAATAAAGCGGAACAGTTATTTGGAAAGATGCTGAGCGGATCTTTTGTGTCTGTTCCCTACTGCAGTAGTTATTAATTTGGTACCACTAATCAATATGAGGATAGGAGTTGCCTATCTATAAATTTCCAGGTCAGGTGGCGAGCTTTGCCTAGGAGGGGTTAAAAGGTGACCCTGAGTATCCGAAACGAGGAGCTTAAGACGATCCGGGAATTTCTGATAATCAGCCTGCTGAGGTAAGCCTTTTGCTTACATTTGAGTTATCAGACTTCCTTGGTAAGGCAAGGCATTTCCGGGACAAAGGGTACCTATCTTACGCCCCTTAATCGAACTGTATTGATTGGTGGTTATATTGTCACTGTCTACTGTCCATCGGAGTGTTATAGATAAGAAAGGGAAGAATAGTTTGGTTCACAGGTATATGTAGTACATCTGCTAGATAAAGTAGTTTAGAGGCAAGAGGGTATAGGCACACATAGAGAAGTCAGTCATTATGGGCATTAAATTAAGTAAGGGAATGAAGGGTAAGAGACCCTCAAATGCCCAGCGCAAGAGGAGTGCTATATATGAACCGAAGATGCGGTTCCGCCTATACTGAGCCCCTAGATTAATGGTTAAAGTGGACATGGATCCACAATGGGTAACTGGGTTACCACTGAAGTACACAGGGACTAAGAATCATGCAGAGTACACAGCTAGAGAAACAGCTATCCATGTGAGCAGGATGAATCAAGGGTGACAATTAACACTAGACAGAAAGGGACATTTTATATGTTGTCAGAGAGGGAAGATGGGATGAACACTATGGCTGCCTGTCTGATCATAGAAGGTACAGTATGTGAAGTATGGTATTACAATACATTGGATGCAAAGGATATCAGAACAAAATAAGGAAAGCAGAAATTTATCAAGGAAGTATTTAAAAGAGTTAAAAGAAAGTGAGCGAATGATATGCATGTGTTGTGCACAAATAGGAAAAGTGTAAGCGATTTTAGAGAGATATTTGTGTATGTGTGTGAATGCTGGAACCTTTAGTTCTATCGCTTGTGTGTGTCATGTAAGCAGATGTGACCCCCTCCTTTGGGCTCTCATGAAAGAATGTAGCTGGGATGAGAGGTCAGTGATAAGCTGGAAGGACACCATGCCAACTTCAGTTTTTTAGACAAAACATTTATAACTATTTTCCAAACATGGTAAAATGAAGGTTACATTTAACCGTTTATTACACAAATTGAATATCCTTTGACAGTGAAAACAGTGCATTTAATAGGGAATTAAGTAAAATTAAGTAATATGTCCCCCTTTAAGGAACGTTATCTGTGGATATACATTAGGGTGTGATTTTGAAAATTATCATTTGAGTATTAATTTTTAATATGAGTTTAACAATTTTATTAATAATATAGATATATTTGAAACTGGTTTAGACAACCTTTGGTTGGAAATGAAATCCCGTTTAATGGGGAATTTTTAAAAATGGGATTAGTTTACATTAAGCTAACAATTTTGTAATTTTACATTTATTGAGTGGAAAGAAAAAAGATTAAGATGAGGATGTTAATTGGAATATAGCTGCCATAATGTTTAACAAAGCCAAGATGGATGGGATACATAAGAAGTTTTTCTACAAAAATGAAATCTAAAGGTCTTATAATAAATTGATGTGCGGCCCATGATGTGAGAGTAATAATAAATAATATTTAAATATGACAGACCCATCACATCAAGTCCACACACCCTGTTAGGATAGATCCCACCTGCAGCCAGTTGTTTTATAGTTTTTGATGTGGCTGAGCGCTTTGTTTGTTTTTATATATTTTTATTTTTGAATCCAAAGCAGAATGTGTGGATTGTGAAATGATGTGCCCGTTTTCCTTGTAAGTGCCGTGGGTATAAGCAGAAGAATATTTTGGATTTATGGACATCTCTGCATGACCGCAGGGTTTTGTTATCATTTATTATAATATTACCAGGAAAAAGTTGTCTTTTTGAAACATGAAACTGGAGTTCTTACACAAACAGTGTGATAGAAAACAAGCCATTGTAATATATTTATGCAAGCTGGACCCAGTAATGAAGGGTTCACCCCAATATATCAGAGCTGTACCCTTATGCAAAGGTGCTATTAGACGAAATTAGACATTATTTTGGTCAAATATTTTATTTTCAATGGTCCGACATTCTGCGTAGCAAATATACAGATAACTAAATGTTTGTCTAATGAAAGGTTTAAAATATGAGTTTATTTATGTACAAATCCAACAATGAAAAATGCGTAGATTTGAATCCAGCCACCTTATTGCCCCTATTGGAGGAGGCTGTAGACGGGGGGAGACCACATGTGTTACATTGATGACGTAGGAATCAGCTGCTGTGAGCCCAGTGCAGGACACACTCCCTGAAGACCCAGATATTTAATATTTTGTAGAGTTATTCCCGGTTTTATACTGAGTATGCAATTTATCACCCAGAAGGATCCTTTTTCCCAGCTCAAGAAGCAGAGCACCATGTTTTAGCAAAGCCTGTGAGCTATAAAAAAGAGTGTATATTTATATAGATAGTAGAGAATAGAGAGCTTTTGGTTCCATTTGGAGGGCCAGAAGTTTGTTTTTACTTCGGCAGGTAAACCAATCAAGCATGCTAAGTTAATTTGATCGGCTGTTTTCAGCCTTCCCGGTTCTTGCTGAGGTAGCCATACTAACATTAAAACTCACACATGGAAGCAGACCGACTAAGGATGCTGCATTTACAGCCTGGACACTTGCTGGGTCTGTGCAACTCACAGATTCCACCCCAGTTCTGGCCCAGTATAGTTGGGATTAATAATTCAACTTTAAGGACCCCAGAACGAGAACAAGTGGTCCACAGGGGGCAACTTCTTATGAAACAGGACTTTGGAAAAGGTGATCATTTATGTCTGCCAGTCAGTCTTTTCCCTCCAGCTTGACACATGGACCATGTCATCAGTCACAAGCAGTTATGGCTGCCTTAGTAAATGAGCGTGGGATAGAGCCAGGGTTCACCACAGTTGTTTTTATAACATACCACTTCTTGTTTTACCTGTTACTAAAGGTGTTACCAAAAGCTGAACATCCCTTCCAGAGATTACAAAAAGATATATCCAGATGCCCAAGTCAGGATCTTATGAGTGGGCAATATGTCTGTATGGACATGTTTTTTTGATGTCCAGTGGCCAATGCTACTGCAAAGGCCACAGTAAAAAGTGTTATCAGAAGTAGTTTTTAAGTACAGAGAGTAACAGAGGAAATCATTTTTATAGGAGAGTCCTTACTAGAAGTTTTGAGGTTTTATTTTTACACTCCCTACTGTCTACAATGTAGCGGACAAAGTAGAGTAAGAAACTAGAAAACTTTTACATGAGTGTTTTTTTATAATTTATAAAGCCCCTAAGGGGATGTTGTACTCTCTCCCTATGGGATTTGGTTTGGGAGTGAGTTACTCACTTGCTTATATTTTGTCTCAGCAGCTGAAGTCCTCCATTCGGATCTTACAGAGAATGTTGCTGATCTTTTTAAAGGTTTTTGACAAACTCATTTATGTGTTTTCTCCCCAATTCCAGATTTGAAAAGTTTGGAAGGATCTAAAACTAAAGCCAGGTGACTTGTGGATTGTTAAGAGATATTTATATATAAGGAAATGTTTGGAGACTCAATACAACATCTATTTCATTTACAGTTTTGCAAAACTTGAAGGAAAAGTCCCCTGGATCCACACCAGACACTACAAAAATGACTAAATTAAAGAAATCTTTGTGTTTGATTTGTTTCCCTTTTGCAATCACAGTCTAGGGTACTTTTTGATTCAATTACTTTAATTGTAAGGGATATATATTTGAAAAGTAGTTTAGCCATGTTGAAGTCATATTTGTCTTTGTACCTCTTCCATTTTATGTAGAATTGTCTGTGTTTACATGTGCTGATAAGTCAGCATACCAACAATTAAGCACGAAGGTCATTCTGGCCACAGGAGTGTACAGCCAGTACTCTGTAAATATGTCTTATCAGTCATTTGTTTTTCACAATGAAAAGTCATTTTGTAATGAAAAGAGCTGTTCAGCTATTATTTTCTCCACAATGGAGTTTTTGCCTCTTTGGCCAGGACTACCTCCACCTAAGCGTGTGGAGGTTCCAGGTTAAAGGTGATAGCAGGTATGGTTAGTGATCAAAATATTGATCAACATAGAGGAGATGTAATGGAAATTTGTAAGTTCTGTATGTAATTGTATTCTATTTGTATGTATTGCACACTGCCCTCACTGTGCACACGGCACTAATAATGTTTTCAGTACATGTTTACATTCTTTCAAGTCCTGATTAGAATTAGCCTGCCTATGATATGCCCCTTGTTACCATAAACGTACAATTGTAATATTAATGTGACACCTACGTAATCATGTGTATAAAAACCTTCAATTGCGTCATAATAAAGCGGAACGGTTATTTGTAAAGATGCTGAGCGTATCTTTTGTGTCTGTTCCCTACTTCCCTACTGCAGTAGTTATTATTAATTTGGAACCACTAATCAATATGAGGATAGGAGTTGCCTATCTATGAATTTCCAGGTCACCACCATATGTGCGGCATCATGCTGTTGAGTTTCTGAGGTTCTTAAAGTGGATGTAAACCCAATGTCATCCTTTCTAAACTACTGCCATAGGGATTATCTATAAGGATATACATGCCTCCTGCATGTATCTTTACCTGTCAAATGTCTTCCCTCTGTCTGTTATGAGACCCCAAAAACTGCAGATTCTGTGGGTGGGTCTGTTGTCTGGAGCTCGTGGGTGGAGTCATGATGTCAGTAGACTCCCCTCCCACCTCTACACTCCCCTTGTCAATATGCATTTTCTTCTGTGTATTTCTTCCACTGAACTTCTGCTATGATCTCTAACATCCAGTCAAAAGACATGAAAGTAACCACATGCCCAATTATTCTGAGGTGTGCAATATCCAATCCTGGCAGAGCAGCAGAAGAAAGGAGTGGGAGGGAATTCAAAAATAATGCATGTCTTAGGCTAGTGCACGAGATATGTAAATCACCTGTCACTCACAGCAAGGGGGAGGATTTGACAAAGTTTTTCTCTGTTTGTCAAGATTTATCTCACTGAACAATAAAAGACGATTGCTCAGAGCTGGATTAACTATATGTGGCAAGACTGGGCTCAAATGATAGTAAATCTTATACTCTACATTATGACATCAAAAAAAAAAAATGGGTTTACATCCACTTTAATGACTTCCTGTACCTCTTCTGCTGAGAAGGGGGCCTCCAGCATATTATTTTTTTTTTTATGTTATTTTAAGTTATTTCCCTATCCACATTTGTTTGCAGAGCACTTGCCATGCTCTTAACAACATTTTGTTGCCATTTGCAGCCCTCTAGCCCTTTCCATTACTTTTTTACAGCCATTTTAGTCTTGAAAAGTTTGGGTCCCCATTGACTTCAATGGGGTTCGGAGTTCGGGGGCAAGTTCGGGTCAAGTTTGGTCCCAAACCTGGACTTTTTTCCGAAGTTCGGCCGAACCCGCCGAACCCGAACATCCAGGTGTCCGCTCAACCCTACTTGTAATTAGTATGTGTGTATAAAAGGTCAATGAGTTTCTGGACTCCTGACAGACCCTTGCATCTTTCATCCAGTGATGCACTGACGTTTCTGGATTCTGAGTCATGGGGAAAGCTAAATAATTGTCAAAGGATCTGTGGGAAAAGGTAGTTGCACTGCATAAAACAGGAAAGGAATATAAAATAAATAAATCAAGAAGTAGAAAATGAGGGGTTCTGTTGAAACCAGGTAGACCAACTAAAATTTCAGCCACAACTGCCAGGAAAATAGTTTGGAATGTAAAGAAACACACAAATAACTTCAGGTGAAATACAGGACTCTCTGAAAACATGTGGTGTAGCTGTTTCAAGATGCACAATAAGGAGGCACTTGAAGAAAGATGGGCTGCATGGTCAAGTCGCCAGAAGAAAGCCATTACTATGCAAATGCCACAAAGTATCCTTCTTACAATACACCTAACAGCACAGAGACAAGCCCTTAAACCTTCTGGCACAAAGTAATTTGGAGTGATGAGACCTTTTGGCCACAACCATAAACACTACATTTGGAGAGGAGTCAACAAGGCCTATGATGAAAGGTACACCATTCCTACTGTGAAAGACGGAGGTGGATCGCTGATGTTTTGGGGATGTGTGAGCTACAAAGACACAGGAAATTTGGTCAAAATTGAAGGCAAGATAAACGCAGTATGTTATCAAAAAATACTGGAGGAACATTTGCATTCATAAGCCAGGAAGCTGTGCATGGGACGTACTTGGACATTCCAACAAGACAATGATCCAAAACACAAGTCCAAGTCGACCTGTCATTGGCTACAGCAGAATAAAGTGAAGTTTCTGGAGTGGCCATGTCAGTTTCCTGACCTCAATATCATTGAGCCACTCTGGGGAGATCTCAATTGTGCAGTTCATGCAAGACAGCCCAAGAATTTACAGGAACTGGAGGCTTTTTTTCAAAGAGAAATGGGCAGCTTTACCATCTGAGAAGATAAAGAGCCTCATCCACAAATACCACAAAAGACTTCAAGCTGTCATTAATGTTAAAGGAGGCAATACACGGTATTAAGAACTGGGGTATGTAAACTTTTGATTAGGGTAATTTGGGTAGTTTCTGTTGTGATTATGATTTAAAAAGAGTAAACAGAATTGATTGATAATAAATGGCTTCAGACAAACACTAACCATGAATTAAAGAAACGTTTTTGTGTTATCAATCATATTCTCTGAAAAATGGCCAAAAAAATCATAAATTCTGCCAGGGTATGTAAAATTATGAGCACAATTTTATATACTCTGCATCTAGTCAGTGTAGCCCAGATATACACTCTACAGTGCATTCCGTGGTGTACTATTTCTAATCTACTTCAGGCAGTGTATTTGAGAATAAATATATATATATATATATATATATATATATATATATATATATATATAAAAACACATCAGGGGTTGTTTTAGCTTAAGGGTAGAGCTTACCAGTGAGCTGAGTCCATGCCAGATATGCAGTTTTAAGGGCTTTGTAGGCCCACTTTTATTGAAGAAAGAAAATGTTCAATAACAGAAAAGTTGCCCACACAGGGGTTTCAGCTTTCCACAGCAACAATGTAAGTAAAACCAAAAATATTAAGCCACCTGGCTCTCTTTAGCAGTACTGCTGCTCAGACTTATGCTTCAGCCCTCTCGGCTCTATAACAGAGTTCCTGTACACCCAATACCTCAGCACTCTTTTTCAGCTTCCTTTTCCAGCCCACAGGCTTGAACCAGACCTGTGCAGACAGGCACACTTTTCCCTTGCTTGCCTGGACTCCTCGGGAGGGTGGAGCCCAGAACCATGGTCAGGCGTCTACAAATAGCCCAGCACACACCTGACCAGTCAGTATGCTGGTGGATCTCAAAACCTGGACCCAGGACTGAGGATTTCATCCCACCCAGATCGCTACGAAATCCCCGGGCTCCAGATCCCAAAACAGATTTTATTAAACAATAAGGAAACTGAAAAGCCAGTTTCCTCCCAAATAAGCAAATAAACTGGAGCCCCTCAACCTACCTGGTTGAGAATCCTCCGTCCAAACACTGGTGGGGTACCTCACTACCACAATATATTATAATATATATATATATATATACACACATATATACACACACACACACTTGTATACACTCTGCAGCATCCATTGTAGCATATATCTACAGTGCATTCTGTGGTGTACTGTTTCTACTACTTTTCTGGTGATGTACACATTACACAATACAGTGCAGCACAGTGGTGTAGTGGTTAGCACTTTCACCTAGCAGTAATAGGGTCGCTGGTTCAAATCCCAACCACGACACCTCCTGCCTGGAGTTTGCATGTCCTCCCTGTGCCTGCGTGGGTTTCCTCCGGGTACTCCGGTTTCCTCCCACACTCCAAAGACATGCTGGTAGGTTAATTAGATCCTGTCAATAAAAACTGGCCAAATATGTGTATGTGTTTGTAAGCGTGTCAGGACCCCACCGGGCAAGGACCACACTATACCACAGATGGACACCAGTGGCAAAAAAGCGCCCTGAGGCGATTCAGTTTGCATAGGTAGCGCTATACAAGTCATTCATTCAGTGCAACTGTAGTGCAGCTGCTACTACTTTTCTGGTGGTGTACACAGCACACCCTACAGTGCAACCATAGTGCAGTTGCTACTACTTTTCTGGTGGTGTACACATTACACAATACAGTGCAACCGTAGTGCAGTTGCTACTACTTTTCTGGTGGTGTACACACTACAGTGCAACCATAGTGCAGTTGCTTCTACTTTTTTGGTGGTGTACACATTACACAATACAGTGCAACTGTAGTGCAGTTGCTACTACTTTTCTGGTGGTGTACACAGCAGACAATACAGTGCAGTGTGGTGTTGCTAAACAAAATATACATCATGTCCAGAAGGCCACCAAGGAGAGGCAGACACTCACAGGCCACTAAAAGAGGGCAAGCAGGCTCTGTGGCTACAGTCAGCAGTGCTGGTCTTGGACATGGTGCATCCTCTGCAGGTGGCCGTGGGGCATGCTTGTCCTTTTTTTCTGCTGCTGGCTCTGTTATTGAGGCAGAACATGCAGAAGAGTTGGAGTGGATAACAAAGCCGTTCTCATCCTCCTTATCCTCTGTCACCCAGGCTCAGAGTAGTTTGCCTTCCAATGCAGCTGCCAAAGTGGCCCATTTCACCGGCTCCTTGTCCACAGTCACTCCTTCCTTAGCCCCACCATCATGCATGGAGGAGTCCCCCGAACTATTCGACCAGAGTCGGGTACATGCTGATGGAGGATGCACAGTGATTAGAAGGCTCCGATGTTGGTTCCCAGGTTGAGGAAGGGAGTAACGTGAGGGGGTGCCCAAGAAGGACAAGAAACTGGCAGTCGTGTTCCCCCAGCCACAACATACTGCCAAGTTTGCTCCAGTGACGAGGAGGGAGGGGATGATGAGGTCACTGACTCTACTTGGGTGCCAGATAGAAGAGAGGAGGAAAAGGAGGTACAACTCCAACAAGGCAGGATGTCCTCTAGGGGGCAACTTAACCGCTTGCTGACCAGCTCACTCCAATATACATCGGCAGAAGGGCACATACAGGCATATTAACGTACCTGTACGTTGCCCTTTAACCACTTGCCGACTGCCTCACGACGATATACGTTAGCTGAATGGCATGGGCAGGCAGAGTAATGTATGGGTACGTTACTCCCCTTCTGCAGGTGGGGGGCGCAATCGCACCCCCCACCGTGCCCGAGGCAGTCGGCATCATTGTAGGAGCAATCCTTCTTGAGGGGGAGGCCACTGATTCATGGCCACCCCCTCATGATCGCTCCTGATGAATGGGAAGCTTCCTCTGCTTCTGAAACTGTAAACAGAAGCAGAGGAAGTAATGTCATCTCTCCTCGTGGAGCCTTTTTGTTCACTGTGACTGTGACATCACTGTGAGTTTGCACCTATGGCACACTAACAGCAGTACACATAGGCACACAAATCCCCCCCTGCACCACCTGTCACAGTGACACCAATAGCAGTTTTTATTTTTTTACTGATCACTGCATTGGTGTCATTTTGTGACTATTAGAAGTGTTAGGGAAATTAGTGGAAGGCCCCTTTAGGTTTAGGGTACCCACCTAATAAAGGTTTAACCCCTTGATTGCCCCCCCAGTTAACCCTTTCACCCCCTGTCGCCAGTGTCACTAATCGATAATTTTTCTGATCGCTGTATTGGTGTCACGGGTGACGCTAGTTAGCCTGCTAGCTATTTAGTTGATTAAAGAGCAAGGTATTTGGGACTTTAAATGAGGTAATCGGGGCCGTTCAGGTCCCCTCCTCCATCCCTATTCAGTATTAAAAGGAAGGGCACGAGGTGGGACTTTATATGAGGCACACGGAAGCAAAGACAAAGGTTTAAGTAAAAAACAGATTTTAATAGCTATGAATAGTCACACATTTCCATATTATTGCACACAATTGTTTTAACAAAGTATGGACGTTCCTATTTTTGACCCATTTATCTTTGTTTTCCCTACATTTCCCCAAAGTGACACTATAAAGTGTCACATGTCTACATATAATTGATGATTATTGACTATTAAGTATCGTATGTATCTATAATGAAGTCCGTGTCGGAACATGTAATTTTATGAAACTGAAAATATCAATATACAATTGTGTGCAATAATATGGAAATATGTGACTATTCATAGCTATTAAAATCTGTTTTTTACTTAAACCTTTGTCTTTGCTTCCGTGTGCCCCATATAAAGTCCCACCCCGTGCCCTTCCTTTTAATGCTAGTTATTTAGGTTCACCGCCAGCTTTTTATAGCATCAGGTACCCTCATATACTACCTAATAAAGGTTTTTAAAGGTTTCTAGTTAACCCTTTGCCCAGTGATCACTGTATAAGTGTTTTACGGGTGATGCTGGTTAGTTAGTTTGTTTTTTATACCCACCATTTATTACCCAATAAAGGTTTAACCCCCTGATCGCCCAGCGGGTGATATCAGTTAGGTTTTACGATCAGTTAGGGTCTGCGTCACCCCAGGCAGCGTCAGATTAGTGCCAGTACTGCAGTACACTGTATTGTCCCGGAATGAAGGTGCCCGGGACAGACCTGCTAATTGCGGGAATGTCCCAGGCAATCCGGGACACGTGGACACCCTAGATGTGGTGAGTCCCAAAAGTGAAGTTCAAGCTGGCGATGTGGAAAGCACAAGTAGTGTCCTGCTGCCGCCAAGAAGACAAAGGCAGGCCCGTCGTGCCCATAGTGTCCTTCCTGCAGAATTTGCCAATCCTAATTGGAAGCCCACCACTTCTGCAGCACCCTTACTTACCCCATTCACTGGCCAACCTGGGAATTCAGGTGGAAACAGTTGATTTTATGTCACTTGATTTTTATTCACTGTTTTTCACGGAAGATCTCTATAGATCTATTGTGGACCAAAGTAATTTGTATGCTGGTCAATTCATCGCCGCTAATCCCCAGTCCTCCCTTGCCAGAGATTGGAAACCAATTACGGTTTCCAAATTTAAGACCTTTCTGGGGCTATTCCTTGACATGGGCTTAGTTAAAATGAGTATGTTGCGATAATTTTGGTCCACTAACCCAATTTACCATATGCCCGTGTTCTCTGCTTCCATGACCAGGGCACGATACGAGCAGATCTTGTGGTCCATGCACTTCAACAACAATGAACTGTTGTCCTTGTGGATACCCTGGATACAATCGGCTCTACAAAATTCGGCCCCTCGTAAACCATTCCTATTTGCAGCCTTGTTTACTCCCCATCAAGTTGTCTGCATTGATGAGTCCCTGATTAAGTTTTCTGGTCGCTTGTCCTTCAAACAGTATCTTCCCAGCAAGCGTGCCAGATATGGGGTCAAGATGTATAAGCTCTGTGACAGGGCCACAGGCTATCAGTGTTAGTCATCTTACTTTAAAAAAGTAATCAGTTAAGTTACAAATTACTTCTCCCAAAAAAAGTAATTGCGTTAGTAACTCAGTTACTACATTGGAAAAGTAATCAGCAAAGTAACTGACTTTTTTTTAATAGGACTAGTATTACTGTAAGCAAAGGGCGAGTTCCCCCCTGCACGTCTATTTCCCCTCTGTACCCCCCTGCACGTCTGTTCCCCCCAACACATATATCTGTTCCCCCTCTGTACCCCACTACACGTCTTCCCCCCCCCACACACATATATCTGTTCCCCCTCTGTACATCTGTACCCCCCAAACTCACGGATCGAATCGTTCCTCGGATCAGAGTCACGGATCGGATCATTATTCAGATCAGCAAATAATAATTGAATTTGCAAAATCCTGTGAAAATTCCACCACCATATAGCCCCCACTGTAATATCCATAATCTCCCCCACTGTAATATTGGCTGAGTATGGCTGGGTACGGCTGAGCATGGCTGGGTACAGCTGGGTATCGCTGAGTATGGCTGGGTACAGCTGGGTATCACTGAGTATGGCTGGGTATTACCGAGTATTGCAGAGTATGGCTGGGCATTACTGAGTATTGCAGAGTATAGGTGGGTATTACCGAGTATTGCAGAGTATGGCTGGTTATTACCGAGTATTGCAGAGTATGGCTGGGTATTACCGAGTATGGCTGGGTATGGCAGAGTATGGTTGGGTATTACCGAGTATTGCAGAGTATGGCTGGGTATTATTGAGTATTGCAGAGTATAGGTGGGTATTACAGAGTATGGCAGAGTATGGCTGGGTATTACCGAGTATGGCTGGGTATTACCGAGTATTGCAGAGTATGGCTGGGTATTACTGAGTATTGCAGAGTATAGGTGGGTATTACAGAGTATGGCAGAGTATGGCTGGGTATTACCGAGTATGGCTGGGTATGGCAGAGTATGGCAGAGTATGGGTGGGTATTACCGAGTATTGCAGAGTATGGCTGGGTATTAATGAGTATTGCAGAGTATAGGTGGGTATTACAGAGTATGGCAGAGTATGGCTGGGTATTACCGAGTATTGCAGAGTATGGCAGAGTATGGCTGGGTATTACCGAGTATGGCTGGGTATTACCGAGTATGGCTGGGTATGACAGAGTATGGCAGAGTATGGCTGGGTATTACTGAGTATTGCAGAGTATAGGTGGGTATTACCGAGTATTGCAGAGTATGGCTGGTTATTACCGAATATTGCAGAGTATGGCTGGGTATTACCGAGTATGGCTGGGTATGGCAGAGTATGGCAGAGTATGGCTGGGTATTACCGAGTATTGCAGAGTATGGCTGGGTATTACTGAGTATTGCAGAATATAGGTGGGTATTACAGAGTATGGCAGAGTATGGCTGGGTATTACCGAGTATTGCAGAGTATGGCAGAGTATGGCTGGGTATTACCGAGTATGGCTGGGTATTACCGAGTATGGCTGGGTATGGCAGAGTATGGCAGGGTATTACTGAGTATTGCAGAGTATGGCAGAGTACGGCTGGGTATGGCAGAGTATGGCTGGGTATGGCAGAGTATGGCAGAGTATGGCTGGGTATGGCAGAGTATGGCTGGGTATGGCTGGGTATGGCAGAGTATGGCTGGGTATGGCAGAGTATTGGCAGGGTATTGACAGGGTATTGCAGAGTATTATGGCTGGGTAGGGCAGAGTATTGGCAGGGTATTGCAGAGTATTGGCAGGGCATTGCAGAGTATTGGCAGGGTATATGCAGAGTATTGGCAGGATATTGCAGAGTATTGGCAGGGCATTGCAGAGTATTGGCAGGGTATTGCAGAGTATTGGCAGGATATTGCAGAGTATTGGCAGGGTATTGCAGAGTATTGGCAGGGTATTGGCAGGGTATTGGCAGGGTATTGCAGTGCTGCCATCCGATCTCTCCCCTCCACTGTACAGATCTGCACACAGAGGGGAGAGAGGAACCGGCGTCGACAGAGCAATCCCATTGTAAACGGCCGACGGGTGCACCAAGATGGCCGCCGCTCTGGAGCTAGGCCGAAGCCACGGACAACGGGTGCACCAAGATGGCCACCGCTCTGGAGCTAGGCCGAAGCTGCGGCCTTTCCTAAGGTCGAGGCCGCGGAGCGCTCCGTGGATTGCGGTGGTAATTGTGGTAATGCCGCCCAAGTAATGGGAACGGCGTTACCACAAGGGGAAGAGTAATCAGTTAGATTACTCGTTACCCTTTAAAGTAACGGCATTAAGTAACGCCGTTTACTTTAGTTCCATTAGTTACATCACTGCAGGCTATACATATAGTTTTATGGTTTGCGAGGAAAGAGATAGTCACGTAGAGCCGATGAACTGCCCAGATTACATAGGGAGCACTGGCAAGATTGTGTGAGACTTAGTGTCACCCTTATTCGGAAAGGGGTACCATTTGTATGTGGACAATTATTACACAAGCGTGCCACTTTTTAGTCACTTGTTTGATCATCAGATTGGTGCATGTGGCACCGTGCAATCTAATCGCTGGGGCTTACCCCAGAGGCTTGTAGATTCCCGTCTTAGGCTGGGGGAGAGAACCTGCTTGCAATGTAATAACTTGCTTGCTGTGAAGTGGAATAAGAATGTTTTCGTTTCTATCCTCCCTTTCATGCAGACACGATGGTCCAAATTCCTACGGCGACTGGTGTTATGGAGAAACCCCTCTGTGTCCACGAATATAACCAAAATATGGGAGGGGTGGACTTCAACGACCAGTTGTTGGCGCCATACCTAGTTGCCCGTAAGGCCAGACGCTGGTACAAAAAAGTGTCTGTATACTTATTTCAATTGGCTTTGCTGAATGCTCATGTGCTATACAGAGCTTCAGGATGGACTGAATCCTTCCTTAAATTCCAGAAAGAGATCGTCAGAGCCCTTCTGTTTCCAGACGGTGCTCCACCTCACCTTCCCAATCCAAATGCAGTAAGCCAGCTGCATGAGAGGCATTTTTCGTATGTCCTCCCTAGTACCCCTACCCAACGAGCCCCCAAAGAAGATGTCGTGTCTGTAGCAAGAACGTATTTAGGCGTGACACCCAATATTATTGTCCCTCCTGTCCTGACAATCCTGGTCTTTGCATTGGTAATAGTTTTGAACGCTACCTTACACTAGTGGAGTTTTAGCGTAGGGTACAGCACTGCACAGACTAGGACACACTTTCACAGGGTCTCACAAGATGCCATTGCATTTTGAGAGACCTGAACCTGGAACCGAACCGTTACAGTTACAAATAAAAGTATAAAAAAAATGTGTATATATATATATATATATATATATATATATATTGTGGTAGTGAGGTACCCCGCCAGTGTTTGGACAGAGGATTTTCAACCAGGCAGGTTGAGGGGCTCCAGTTTATTTGTTTATTTGGGAGGAAACTGGCTTTTCAGTTTCCTCATTGTTTACTAAAATCTGTTTTGGGATCTGGAGCCCGGGGATTTCGTAGAGATCTGGGTGGGATGAAATCCCCAGTCCTGGGTCCAGATCTTGAGATCCACCAGCATACTGACTGGTCAGGTGTGTGTGTGTGCTGGGCTATTTGTACACACCTGACCATGGTTCTGGGCTCCACCCTCCCGAGGAGTCCAGGCGAGCAAGGGAGAAGTGTGCATGTCTGCACAGGTCTGTTTGTCAGAGCAGACAGAGGGTCCAAGCCTGTGGGCTGAAACAGCAAGGAAGCTGAAAGTGTGTTGAGGTACAGAGTGTACAGGAACTCCGTTATAGAGCCGAGAGGGCTGAAGCACAAGCCTGAGAAGCAGTGCTGCTAAAGAGAGCCAGGTGGCTTGGTATGTTCTGTTTAACTTAGTGTTTGCTGTGGAAAGCTGAAACCCCTGTGTGGGAAACCCTTCTGTTATTGGACTTGTTTTCTTTTCATTTAATAAAAGTGGGCCAACAAGCCCTTAAAAGGCACGACTAGCGTGGACTCGGCTCACTGGTGTGCTCTACCCTTAAGCTAAAACATCCCCCGATGTTACAATATATATATATATATATATATAGTTGTTTTATTGTTCTCTCTCTCCCTATTTTTGCTCTATTGTTCAACTCTTTTTTTACTGTATTCTATTCTGCAATGTTTTATTGTTATTATGTTTTATCGTGTTTACTTTTCAGGTATGTAATTTTTTTTATACTTTACTGTTTACTGTGTTTTATTGTTAACCATTTTTTGTTTTCAGGTACGCCATTCAGTTGCAGCACGGTTTTATTTATCTTGACAGCAACAGCGTTTGCTCCCACGATACATAAAGCTGTGACTCCAGCGCTGTAGGAGGTGATTTCACCACCACAGTTAAAACAATAGCATATATGCCAAAGAATGGGGGCAGCAGGGGTGGAGGAGCGATTTGCTCCTAACTTTTAGGGCGGATGCCCCCATGCTTCGGCATATATTTTTTAGGCCATTCAGCTGCAGCACTGATTTATTTATCTTCACAGCAACAGCATTTGCTCCCACGATACATAAAACTGTGACTCCAGCGCTGTAGGAGGTGATTTCACCACCACAGTTAACAAAATGGTGCATCTATGCCCATCATCAGGACCGGATTAACATAGGGACTATTGGAGCTGCAGCTCCAGGCCCCTTTCTCAAGATAGGCCCATTTGCCCCCCCCCCAAAAAAAAAAAAAGATCCACTTCGAGGGTTGTAGCTCAGTGATCAGGAGTCACAGAGACCCCTTGGGGGGGGGGGGGTAGGTAGCTAAAGGCCTACTCCAGCACTGGTTAAAAGATGGGGCTGCTATCATCTATAGTTCTGAAGATACAGTCTGTCAGAAGCTACATACAGAGCGGCCAGTTTAAATACAAGCTGGCACACTCTGCAGCAGGCTGAGAGGATGAGCTCACAGTGCTAATAATAATTATTTGTATATTACTTATGTATCGGCCATAACCCCTAGGGGCGGCCTTAACTTTTCTGGGCTTACCAATTACCTCCTCGTGGCTTGTCGGTTGTTGTCTAGGGGTTCCCAGGGTTAGTATCCAGTAACTTCAGAGCTGACACACAAAAGTCATTTTGAGTATTTTTATTTTGCAGGGTTAATATCCAACTATAACACAGTCTCAGGTAGGAATAGGGGCACGGGTGATAAAACTCAGGCACTTTGAACTGCTGCCATCCACTGAATGTCTCTAGTTAGCCCAGATAGTATCCACTCGCAGCTGGGTGCTTCACTGCTGGATAAACCTCTAGCCAGAGATCTAGCAGCCAACATGTGATCCGGATACAGTACTTTGCAAAGTCTCTGCCACAGACTAGATTGTAACTGAAGATAAGTTAGGAACCTTTCTCACAGTACCTGGATCTCTCAGCCTTCTTGGTGATACTGTGAGAAGCATGGATTCACTAGTGTCCATACAACTCAGCTCTCAGGCTCTTACCGAGCAGCCAGCTTCTTGGCCCTCCTCCGACGAGTCCTCCCCTGGTCACTTGTATGAGTTGCCGTGTCCCTCCAATCCTGAGAGGACACCGGGACACCTCCGAATCCTCCTTCAGTTACTGGACCTCGAACTAGCCAGTTCCGAGGCTCGGGAACAGACGGATCCCCACCCTAGACCATAAGGGCCACTGGGGCTGGTCAGGGTGACCATGCTCGCGGGGACGGCAGACACTCCTGGGCCCGGGACACCTCATAGGGCTGCCCCGGACCAGAACCAGGAATCAAAGCAGCAGCCCAACCCTGAACACGTGACTTCAGCACCTTAAATACCCCTTCCCAGACAACACAGCAGGGCCAGACGCGCACACTGATTGGCTCTGGGAAATATTGGTACTTAAGACATCCAACCAGGCCTGGTTCTCAGCCTGTCACAGGTGCCTCACTGCACCTATGACCAGGCGGAACTTCAGTACAGCCCAGCCAAACTGATGCCAAAGTAAAAGACCTAAACAATTACCCCCAGAACTCTGTTACAGTTCTGGGAAAAACTAAATTTGCATTGATAGTGCACTCTTAATAAAGTGTGGGCGCTACACTTATGATAATTAACCCCTCGCCACCTAGGCCAATTCTGACACTTCTCTCCTACATGTAAAATCATCATTTTTTTTTATAGAAAATTACTCAGAACCCTCAAGCATTATATATATTGTTTTAGCAGACACCCTATGGAATAAAATGGTGGTCTTTGCAACTTTTTCTGTTACACGATATTTGCGCAGCAATTTTTCAAATGTTTTTTTTGGAAAGAAACTGTATCATTCATAAAAAAAACACTAAAGTTAGCCAAAATTTTTTTTGTGTACTAAGCGATGCTTTAAAATTTTTTACAGGTTACATGTTTAGAGTTTCAGAGGAGGTCTAAGGCTAGAATTATTGTTCTTGCTCTAACGATCGTGGCATATGTAACCTGTGTGTATCTGGCTCTGATACTAACCAGTGCCTACCCAGCCACTGACTAGTATCTCTCCCCAGCCTGTCCCCACACACCCTCTCACCTGCTGACCTGTGGATGGGGGAATCACTCCTGCCGTGTTATTGTGTTCTGCCAGTGAATAAAATGATCAGTGCTGCTAACTATAGCTGGCAGCACTAATTGTTTTGGGGAAAACCTGACAGGCTGGTTGTACTCGAGTCAATTAATACGTTTACTTGTGTAAAACCAGGTAGCCCATACATAGATCGACTATGACTATTTCAATCCATGTATGGCCCGCTTAACCACTACACAGTCCTTAATCATCCTTCCACAAACCTTTAAATGTTTCCTTCCCAGATTCCTTCATCCTCCTCTCCTATACATAGTGCCCACTGTCATACTCTCCACACTTCTCTCCTGTACATACTGCTCACTGTCATACCCTTCACACTCCTCTCCTGTACATAGTGCCTTCTGTCATACCCTCCGCACTCCTCTCATGTACATAGTGCCCACTGTTAGATCCTCCACATTCCTCTCCCTCACCTGCACATACTTCCGACTTTTATACCATCAATTCTCCTCCCCTATGCCTCTTACTCACAAAAACAGTTTGTGACAGGAGGGCACATGGAACCCAAAATCCCTTGGAAAGGTTGGGAAACCCATGTTTCAGCTCCCCATACACCTATTATCATCCTGGCACAGGGTGAGTGAGAAAATATATCTTGGATTACTTAAAGCGGTTCTGCACTGTCTGTAGTGTTTTCCTATCTTTAGTGCAGTGCAGTAGATTATGACATGTAAATCATGTACTCACGTGTCCCATTTCTGTGCCTCTCTGCTGCCGGTTTTCGTCATTTAAAATAATTTAAAAAAATCTGTCCTGCTGGGGGCCATCTTGCCTGTGGGCATGTGAACCCACACAGGCACTTCAGATGGCCCAGCATGCACCGCCTGCTCACATTCCCGGACATCTTCCGAAATCTCGCGAGATTTCGGCACATCATTTCGGAAGATGTGACCGAAATTTAGCGAGATTTCGGAAGATGTCCGCACTGTCTCCTGGGATCAATGACACCAGATCCCAGGAGACAGTGCGGCGTGACGACGATCGACGCAGAGACCCCGCCCACCGCCGCAGAGACAGAGGACAGGAAGTCAGCGATTACAAGGTAAGTGAAAAAAAAAAAAACACATTTCATTTAGTACTCTTTGCCTGATTTGGAAGGCAAAGAGATTTACTAAATGAAATGTGTGCAGAACCGCTTTAAAATGTAAGTAAGTAATATTTATCCACAATATTTCCCAAGATATATGTAAAGACTAGGGATGAGCCGAACACCCCCGAGTTCGGTTCGCACCAGAACCTTCGAACGGACCGAAAGTTTGCGCAAATTTTCGAACCCTATTCGTTATAATGGACGCGAACGTTCAAAATCAAAATTGCTAATTACAACGGCCAATATGCATGTTAATGTCATAAAACAGGTTTGGGGACCCGGGTCCTGCCCAGGGGACATATATCAATGCAAAAAGAACTTTTAAAAACTAACGTTTTTTCGGGAGCAGTCATTTTAATGATGCATAAAGTGAAAAAAAAAAGTGAAATATTCCTTTAAATATGGTACCTGGGGGGGTGTCTAAAGTATGCCTGTGAAGTGGCATGTGTTTCCCGTGTTTAGAACTGTCCCTGCACAAAATGACATTTGTAAAGGAAAAAAGAAGCCATTTAACCACTTTAAGACCAGCCTCGTTTTGGATTTTAGGTGTTTACATGTTTAAAACAGTTTTTTTTGCTAGAAAAAAACTTAGAACCCCCAAACATTATATATTGTTTTTTTTCTAACACCCTAGAGAATAAAATGGCGGTCATTGCAATACTTTTTTTCACACTGTATTTGCGCAGCGGTCTTGCAATCGCACTTTTTTTGGAAAAAATTCACTTTTTTGAATAAAAAAATAAGACAACAGTAAAGTTAGTCCAATTTTTTTATATATTGTGAAAGATAATGTTACGCCGAGTAAATGAAAAATTGTGCCTTAGGCACTGGTGCTGGTGCCACAACACTGCAACCCCTCACAGATACTGTACTTGGAGCACAGCAGTCACACCTGTTGCGAAGCATTTTTTTAAAAAATTGTAATTACACGCCCCTGTTTTACAGGGGCTGAAAAATTGTGCCTTAGGCACTGGTGTGGTGGCATTGGATCATTGAGGATGAGGAAGAGGATAGTCAGTGAACATAACAGGACAGTCACTCAGCATCAGCATAGGCAGTCTTGAAGGGATGTGACATTATAAATTATTCAGTTATATCCGCTTCAGGTGCCTGGTAGCTGGTGGTGATCCAAGACTGATTCATTTTTACGAAGGTCAGTCGATCAACCGAGTCGGTGGACAGGCGCACCCTGTGATCGGTGACAAATCCTCCAGCAGCACTGAATGTGCGTTCGGAAAGAACGCTGGATGCAGGACAGGCCAGTAGCTCTATTGCATACTGTGCAAGCTCTGGCCAGTGATCCATCCTCAGGACCCAGTAAGCCAGGATTTTTGGTGGGAAAGGTGTCCAAGTCTGACCTTGCCCCTAGGTATTCCTGAACCATGTATATCAGACGCTGGCGATGGTTGCTGGAACCGATCATACCTTGGGGCTGTGGACTAAAAAATTGTCTGAACGCATCGGTCAGACGTCCACCTTCCCCACCGCTCCTTCTGCTACTGACCGAAGCCTCAGCAACTCGTCGTCCAGGACCAGGAGTTTGTAACCTCCCAGTTTCTGGGAACGCGTTGCACAGACATTTCTGCAAGGCCTCCCTGAGATGTCTCATCCTCTGCTCCCTCTGCGACGGCAAGATAAGGTCCGCAACCTTACCCTTGTACCGTGGATCAAGGAGAGTGGCCAGCCAGTAATGGTCCCTCTCCTTGATCCGAAGAACACGAGGATCCTTCCGCAGGCTTTGCAGGATCAGAGAGGCCATGCAACGTAGGTTGGGAATGGGGGAAAAATATTGCGCCAAACTCAAGTTTAAACAAAATAACTGGTGTAACCAAAGCAGCTACATACAAATGTGACAAAAATTCTATAAGCAAATGTGAATAAAAATGTAGCGCTAAACATGCATGAGCGTGAAACAAATAAATGGTGCCCAAACAAAGTGACTAGAATCACAAAAATAAATGCATAGCGGGATTGCTCCCTATGTGGAAATAAGCACAAAAATTCAAGTGGCTCATGCAAATTCAAAAAATCGGGATTACTCCCTCTGTGGAAATGAACACAAGAGTCCAAGGTGCATACACAAACTCAAATAATATCAGTGTCCCAATATAATGAAATAGTGTGAAAAAACAGGGAAAAAAGACACAAAATGACTTGAACTTGATCCTCTTCTCCAAACACCTTTGATGAATAAATAGAAAAAAGATGTGTGCTTACCAGAGCAAGTGGACTCCCTGTCAGCGACAGGAAGTCAAACAAGCATATAGAATCCAGACACCGGCAGGTGGATCGTCTCTCGGATGGAAAAATGGAGTCTGTGGAGTTTTCACTGGGAGGTGAGGGCGACCAAACCTTGGAGAACCCAATGTAGAAGATGGAACACGACCTCGAACCACGAGCCACGAAATCCAAGAAGTTAATCCAACCGATGAGCAGAGCTTGAGACTGGTACCTCCCAGTGAAAACTCCACAGATTTTTGTGCTTATTTCCACATAGGGAGCAATCCTGCTGTGCATTTATTTTTGTGATTCTAGTCACTTTGTTTGGGCACCATTTATTTGTTTCACGCTCATGCATGTTTAGTGCTACATTTTTATTCACATGCAACGTAGGTTAGCTGAGGCATTCGGTCCGGAGTCTTCTGGGTCACTGAGGACGACATGATCGCCAGCCACCTCCTCCCAGCCACGTACAAGTCCACTGGTTTGTTGGGACTGTACATCATCCCTAAAAGACTGCTGCTGCTGATGCTGAGTGCCAGGCTCCACCTCCATGCTCACACAATCCTCCTCCTCCTCCTCCTCCTCCTCATCCTCTTCCTGTGTGATGGGTGGGACAGAAGGAACACTGTCTGGATAAAGGGGGCCTTGAGAGGCAAGGAAGTCCTCCTCTTCCTGCCTCTGTTCTGTCTCAAGTGCCCTGTCCATTATCCCACGCAGCGTATGCTCCAACAGGTGGACAAGAGGTACAGTGTCACTGATGCATGCACTGTCACTGCTCACCATCTTCGTGGCCTCCTCAAATGGTGAGAGGACAGTGCATGCATCCCTGATCATGCTCCACTGGCGTGGGGAAAAAAAGCCAAGCTCCCCTGACCCTATCCTGGTGCCATAGTCGCAAAGGTACTCATTGATGGCCCTCTGCTGCGTGTGCAGTCGCTGCAGCATGGCCAACGTTGAGTTCCACCTGGTGGGCATGTCACATATTAGGCGGTTCTTGGGCAGGTTCAGCTCCTTTTGCAGCTCAGTCAGCCGAGCACTGGCATTATAAGATCGGCGGAAATGCACACAGACTTTCCTGGCCTGCCTCAGGACATCCTGTAAGCCTGGGTACCTGCCCAAGAACCGCTGCACCACCAGGTTGAGGACGTGAGCCATACAGGGCACATGGGTGAGCTGCCCCTGTCGCAGGGTGGAGAGGAGGTTGGTGCTATTGTCAGAAACCACCATTCCTGGCTTAAGCTGGCGTGTCGTCAACCACCTCTTGGCCTGCCCCTGCAGAGCTGCCAGAACCTCTGTCCAAGTGTGGCTCCTGTCCCCCAAACACACCAGCGCAAGCACGGCATGGCATCTTTTTGCCTGCGTACTCACGTAGCCCCTTGTACGCCTATGGAGCACCGCTGGTTCCGAGGACAGAGCACTCGAAGAGGCCATGGAGGAAGAAGAAGAGGAGGGAGTGGAGGAGAGAGGTGTGTCACAACCAGTAGTAGCATTTTGGAGGCGTGGTGGTGGAACAACCTCCAACACTACTGCACCTTGTCCTGCATCCCTCCCAGCTGCCAATAGAGTAACCCAATGGGCCGTGAAAGACAAATAACGTCCCTGTCCATGCCTGCTGGACCATGAGTCAGCGGTAATATGCACCTTGACCCTGACTGCCCTGTCCAGCGAGGCATGGACATTGCCTTCCACATGCCGGTAGAGAGACGGAATCGCCTTCCGTGAGAAAAAGTGGCGTTTGGGAACCTGCCACTGAGGAACCGCACATTGAACAAACTCACGGAAGGGGGCCGAGTCTACCAACTGAAAAGGCAGCAGTTGAAGTGCTAGCAATTTAGCCAAGCTAGCATTCAACCGCTGGGCATGTGGATGGCTGGGAGTATACTTCTTTCGACGGTCCAGCAGATGGGGCAGGGAAATTTGCCTGCTACAATCGGACGTCAGTGTACTGCAAGTACTTGGTTGTGACACACCTAATTCTACACCTTCAGTCCTCTCAGAGCACCTTTCAGAGAGGACTGAAGATATAGTGGGGATGAAGATCCCAGCTGATGAGGAGCAAGGAGAGGTCCACTTTGTTCTTTGGTGTGGGTCTTTTATGTGTGCTTGCCAACGAGCTGCATGGCAGGTCGACATATGTCTGCTCATGCTTGTGGTGCCCAAGCGGCTGATGTTTTGGCCACGCGAGATACGCTTGAGACAAATATTGCAAATAGCAGTGGTGCGATCTGATGCACTCGTCTCAAAAAAGGCCCACAACAAAGAACTTTTGTGATAACGTGCAGAGGCAGCGCCCTGCACAGGCGGAGCTCTGCGGTGTGATACAGTTGGTGTGCTGGCCTCTAGCTGGCCTCCAGGGGGCATCCTGCCTCGTTGGACATGTGCCGCCGCATCCTCCTCCTCCTCCTCCTCCTCCTCTCTCCCTTCAGGCACCCAGGTGGAGTCAGTGACCTCATCATCCCCTCCCTCTTCACCACTAGAGCAAACCTGGCAGTAAGCTGCAGCTGGTGGAACATTACTGCCAGATTGCTATCTTTCAGCATCCCCTCTCTCTGCGCGCACACTACTGCCTTCCTCAAGCTGGGTATCATCATCCGAGCCTTCGAATCGTTGGGCATCCTCCTGGAGCATGTACCCAACACTGTGCTCAAACAGTTTGGGGGACTCCTCAGGAGGACATGGTGGGTCTAGGGAAGGGGTGGCTAATGATGCCATTGAGTACGCGTTGGCAGCTGCTCTGCCAGTACCCTGAGCCTGGGTGAGAGAGGATGAGGAGGATGAGGAGGGCTTGGTCATCCATTCTACCAAGCCTTCGGCATGATGCGGCTCAACATGTCCAGCTGCCGAAAACAAAGACAAGCGTGTCCCATGGCCACGTGCTGATGACGATGCACGACCACGTCCACGACCAGCACTGTTGTCTCTAGAAACAGAGCCTGCTTGCCCTGTGTTCTTGCCTCGGGACGGTCTGCCTCTCCTTGGCGGTCTTCCAGCCATTGTAGTCAGTAGTGTATATTGTATAAAAAATAGAGCTCCTATGTGTGCTCACAACACACTGTAGGTCCTATGGGTGCTGACACTAACACACTATAGGTACTATGTGTGCTGCTGACAAGAAAATATAGGAGCTATGTGTGCTGCCACAAACACACTATAAGTCCTATGGGTGCTGCTGACACAAAGACACTATAGGTACTATATGTGTGCTGCTGACAAGAAAATATAGGAGCTATGTGTGCTGCCACAAACACACTATAAGTCCTATGGGTGCTGCTGACACAAAGACACTATAGGTACTATATGTGTGCTGCTGACAAGAAAATATAGGACCTATGTGTGCTGCCACAAACACAATATGGCTCCTATAAATCCCTGCCTGGGATGGGACAGAAGGTTGGGACAGAAGTTGGGGTGCAATGCTGTTCTAACAGCACTGCGGTTGGTGCTACTGCTATGCTGTACTAACAGCACGCACACACCAGACTAATCCCCAGCAGCAGCTAATATCACACTCACTGTGCAATCAGCAGCAATGAATGATCAGTATTCAGTAATGATGAATGACTCAGGTAGCAATGGTTTAGCAAAGAAATAGCAATCAAGCAAATCAATCAGCAGACTGCTCTCCCTAAAGCCAGAACACATGTGACCGGGGCCGACGGCGTGGCAGCCTTTTAAATGGTGGGGCGTGTACTAAAGCCCCTGAGCTTTAATTAGCTACAGGCGTCCTGCCTGTAGCCAATTATTGCTCTCCTAGTTTCCGGCGCTGTGATTGGCCAAGCATGCGGGGTCACAGTGCATGCTTGGCCAATCACCAGCCAGCAATGCACTGCGCCGGCCGCAATGCATTGCGGGGCCGCTCGCATCACACGAATGTGATGCGAACGGCCCAAGTAGTTCTGGGCTCGCCGAGCGAGCGAACGCCCGGTGCTCGATTCGAACATGGGTTCGAATCGAGCACCGGGCCCATCCCTAGTAAAGACTATTCTTAGTTTGTTGATGAACTCAAGATGTTAATTGAGAGAGCTGATCACATTGTCCTCTGTACAATGTAGTAGACGGGCCGACTCCTAGTGGAGCTCCTGCTATTGTGACAAAATGTCTTGTGGTTGTACTTATGATAATGTATAATCTACTGTGTGAAGCTCGGTGACAACAAGTCTGACCTGTAGTGAAATCCTGATGGGCACAGAGTCACATCGGCTGCTTAAAGGGATTAGTTAATTAGCTCATGTTAATTTGTTACAGGTGTATTGTTAGAGTAATATGAGCAGGGGGGGGGGATCTCCTCTTCTACTGTATTATAAATACTTGTCATTTTGGTTCTAATAAATGAGTCCACATTAGCACTAAGCAAGTCTTGTCCTGTTTTGTGCTTGTGAGCGGTTGGAATATCTGATATCTATATTCAGATTGGGAGGAAGTGGTATATGACGAAAGCACTCGAGGAGTGTAGGGACGTTTCGTCACACAGTTCTTTAAAATTATACTGAATATCCTCAATGTTACCAGCTCTAGAATGGGCACACTTTTGTTAGTTCAACTAAAGGAAATCTCAGTCCTCATATTTGTTCTGCCCCATTATTAGTACTTATTTAATTTTGTAATTACTATTGTGATGTATAGAGGAACATAGGGGATGTCAGCTACTCTAAATATATTCACTTGTAAAAAAGTGTCCCTGAAAATATTTTTGAAATGTTGGCAACTATGCGGGTCAGTGGGGGGGGGGGGGGGGCCTAGGGAGAGGCTCTTGGGTTCCAATGATATTAAAGCAGTAATAAACCTAACATTACTATTTTTTAGAGGCCCTGAGGTAGGTTATGCCATAATGTACAAGTATGCACAGCATATTAGCACATTAGGGTACACTTAAATTGCCAGACTGAGCTCTCCAGTGCTGTGCTGTGATTAATCAGGCGGCAACCCGGGCGCTTACATCTTCACCCGGTCTTCCTTCCGGGTTCTGTGCCTTCGGTCACCTGCCTTGGCCAGGCTGCGTTGAGGTCATTCCCACGCATGCTCATGTGCATCCTCTTTCTCTCATCCTCCCTTTCTCTCTCATCCTCCCTCCCTTACCCCTTACACCTCTTTCATCCCCTCTCACTCTCTATCTAATTTAATTTGTTATAACCAAAAATTGTTTGCATTTTTATTTATTTATTTATTGTTTATAAAAGGCCCCACCAAAATCCTCAGCACCAGGCCCATGATTTTCTTAATCTGGCCCTGCCCATCATTAGAAGTGGGTGGATGAAGGGAGGTATTCTAATGGTGGGCATACCCACCGATCACTCTCTTTTCTTCGTTCAGCTCACAGGCTGCATGAAAAAAAGATTACAATATATGCCCAACAAGGACCAGCAACGTACTGGTATGTTGCTGGACTTTGAGTGGTTATACCAGAATGATGCCTGCGGGTTTAGGTATCATCTTGGTATCATTATTTTCAGCCAGCGGTCGGCTTTCATGTAAAAGCAATCCTAGTGGCCAATTAGCCTCTAGACTGCTTTTACAAGCAGTGGGAGGGAATGTTCCCCTCCCTCCCACCGTCTTCCATGGTTTTCTCTGGCTCTCCTGTCCCAACAGGGAAACTGAGAATGCAGCCGGTGGTTCTGCCATCCGACCATAGAGCGGATCAGAGACCATAATGGCTCCAATCATCTCTATGGCCTAAGAAACTAAAAGCTATGAACACTTCATTACTTTGATTTTGCCGGATGTAAACAGCCATTGGGAAATTGGGAAAGCATTTTATAACACCGATCTTGGTGTGGTCAGATGTTTTGAGGGCAGAGGATAGATATAGGGTCTAATAGACCCCATTTTTTTTGTTTTAAAAAGTGTACCTGTCACTATCATAGGGGATATTTACATTCCCTGAGATAACAATAAAAAAAAAAAAAAAAAAAATGAAAGGAACAGTTTAAAAAAAAATATAAAAAAGAAAAATAAATAATAAAAAAAAGCACCCCTGTCCCCCTCTGCTCTTGCGCAAAGGCGAACGCAAGCGTCGGTCTGGCGTCATATGTAAACAGCAATTGCACTATGCATGTGAGGTATCACCGCGAAGGTCAGATCAAGGGCAGTAATTATAGCAGTAGACCTCCACTGTAAATCTAAAGTGGCAACCTGTAAAGGCTTTTAAAAATGTATGTAGTTTGTTGCAGCTGCACGTTTGTGCACAATTTTAAAGCATGTCGTTTTTGGTACCCATGTACTCGGCCTAAGATCATATTTTTTATTTCATCAAACATTTGGTCAATATAGTGTGTTTTACTGCATTAAAATAAAAAAAGTGTGTTTTTTCCCCAAAAAATGCGTTTCCGCATGGTTCCGCCCGCTGACCATAGAGCTGATGGGGAAATGCTGATGTAAACAAGCATTTCCCCATTCTGCCTAGTGACACTGACACTGATCACAGCTCCCTGTAATCGGGAGCGATGATCAGTGTCATGTCACACATAGCCCCTCCCCCCCACAGTTAGACTCACTCCCTAGGACACACTTAACCCATACAGCGCCACCTAGTGGTCACATTTACACAGTAATCAATGCATGTTTAATCACACCGATAGATGTATACATGTGAATGGTCCCCAAAAAGCACCAAAAGTGTCTGATCTGTCCGCCATAATGTCACGATACAAATCGCTGATTGCTGTCATTACTAGTAAAAAAATATTATAAAAATGCCATAAAACTATCCCCTATTTTGTAGACACTATAACTTTTGCCCAAACTAATCAATAAACGCTTATTGCAATTTTTTTACCAAAAATATGTAGAAGAAGAATACGCATCGGCCTAAACTGAGGAAAAAAAACTTTTTTTTTTATATATTTTTGGGGGATATTTATTATAGCAAAAAGTAAAAAAGAATGCGTTTTTAAAAAAAAAATTGTTTATAGCGCAAAAAATAAAAACCGCAGAGGTAATCAAATGCCACGAAAAGAAAGCTCTATTTGTGGGTCCGTGCAATTGTCAGTTAAAGCGCTCTGGTCTTTTGCCAGCCAAATGGTCCGGGGCTTAAGTGGTTAAGAGCAGCCACCCTACTGCATCACACCACAGAGCTAAGCAGGTGCAGGGCACTGCTGACTCCCCCGCTTATATTGAAAAGTTCCTTGGTGTGGGCCTTTTTTGACACATGTGTAGCCGATCGCACCGTTGCTGTTTGCAACCTATGTCTGAAGCAGGTCAAGCGTGGCCAGAACAGCAGCCGCTTGGAACCACATGCTTGACCAGACATATGACGACCTCCCATGCAGTCCATTGGCAACAGCACTTGAAAGACCCACATCAAAGAAAAAGGCGGACTTCTCCTTGCTCTTCATCTAGGATCTCCAACCCCACTATACCTCCAGTTCTCTCAAAAACCTGCACTGAGAGAAATGAAGGTATAGCAATTGCAGTTTCTGATAGCTAATAAATAAACGCAAATTAACAATGTTGGATTTGGAGATCAATGGTTTAAAAAGCAAATTAGTTCCTTTTAAAACTGAACAGGACTACACCCATAGATCTGAGGCCCTAAAAACTTTACTGATTAAAGAGGAGTCTGAACAAAATCTTAAGAAAAGGGCAAAATGGGGGGGCGTGTCCGGATGTGAGCGGGGACAGACGTGGGAGAGAGGAGCTCCAGAAATCCTGAGCCGAATCCTGAGCCGAATCCTGAGCCATCTGAGCACAATTGAGCCTATTTACAGAGGACGTACCTGCCAGGGAGTCCCTCTGCCTATCCCGCTGCAGCCTGTGTCTATAGTGGACAGGATCTGTCTGTGCTCAGCCAGAGGGACAGGGATCCACTGACCTGCGGCCGCCGCCATCTTCTCGGCCTACGCTCTGCTGGTGGGAGCTGCTGCCGACAAAGAGGTGGGGTGCGGGGCTCATCCTTTGATCCAGCTGGCCTGTTGGTGTTCCTGGTGGAGTCCGGTGACCCGTGGGACCCCCGAGATCGCTCGCTGTGGCCGCGGCCGGGTCCGGCCTGGTGCGGCCTAGTGCGGCCTAGTGAAGCCTGCCGCGCACCGCATTTTCCTACGTGGCCGGCCCGCGGAGGAGCGCCGCGACCGGCCTGGACTGGTTTACAGGGCACGGACGCTGCGGCCCTCGGCTATCCCAACATCCTGCCAGGTCAGTACTGGGTGGTGTCGGACTGTGGGGACCGGTGGCAGAGCCCGGAGGCTCCAAAAAACAACCCCCAATATCTTCTGCCTACATCCCAGCTCTCTGGTTGTGGCCATCCACTGCCCCATTACACGGACAGGAGCAGCCCAGTGCTAGGTGAGGGCTGTCTGTGAGGACTGATAGCAGTGTCCAGGGACCCAGCATCATCCAGCCCAGCTTTCCGAAAGCAGCCCTCAGTTACCCCATCATCCTCCTCTCTGTTCCCATCTCCTGCAGTGGGGGACATTCTGGCCAGTGATCGGGGGTACCTCCTGCCTCCTTAGATGCCATCCAAAAGGCGATCGACAAGGAAGCAGCCGCCTCCCAAGACACAGAGTGCTCCGGCAGGGTCAAGTGCGACGGCTGTCACAACCTCAAGTGTAGAGCGAGCAGCAGCCATACAAACAGCCCTACAAATTCTGAGGGACATGGAGCAGAACGAAGAAGACCCGCAGCAGTCCTCGGGAATGGAGCAATCAGCAGCCACTGCCTCCACTGCAGCCATCCTGGCAGCCATTGAGGAGAGTAAAACCATGGTCATGGGGAGGATCGATACACTGGCCTTGGAATGCGGCCTTATCCGACAGGACATGGACAAGTTTAGAGGCCGTGTCACTGCGGCTGAGAATCGCATTTCGGATATAGAGGATAATGCGGTTGTCACCTCCCGGAATGTCGCTGACCTACAACGCACAGTTAAAACCCTGATGGCGCGGTCTGAAGATGCTGAGAATAGACTGCGCCGAAATAATGTACGCGTGGTGGGACTTCCTGAGGGAGCGGAGGGCGCACATCCAGCCAGCTTTGCTGAAAATTTTTTTAAGGAATTTCTAAATTTACAGCAAGTCTCTTCAGCATACATTGTGGAGCGCGCACATAGGGTCCCTACCGGCCCGAGACCACAGGGCGCCTTGCCCAGACCGTTCCTGGTGAGGTTTCTAAATTACCGAGATAGAGATCTCATCCTGGCTGAAGCCCGGAAGAAGCCACAGCTCCAGTTTGAGAATACCACTCTGCATTTCTTCCCGTATTTTTCCCCGGAACTGCAGAGGCGGCGTCGCACGTTTGTGGAGGTTAGAAAGAGGCTCCGGGAGAAGGGACTCAAATATAGCATGCTATACCCGAGCAAGCTCCGTGTTGAACACCGGGGCTCTGTGAAATTCTTTGAGGTCCCCTCGGATGTCTCAGCGTGGATGGATACCTTGGACTGAAGAGAATCTTCATTCATTTCTTTTTTTTGCTGCTTCTGTCAGAGCTGAGTTGTCACCATCCTTTTTTACTTGCATGATGCTGGAGATGAGGCTCTTCCCCCCCCCCCCCCTTTTTTTTAAAAATTTTTTTTGTCAAAATCCAGTGCAGTAAAAGGTCGATTGTACGTATGCTTAGAGTATAATCTTATCTATGTACGGTCCTTGTTTTCTCTGTACGAACATTTGCTTCTAGATATTGCGGCATGTGTATATGTATGGCTAATTGATGCTTCATGGCTACAATATGCATGGAGCCAGTTACTCTTTCCGCAAAGAGTACTCACAGAAGGCGCATAGGGCCAGTGCCCACCCTGTTGACTTTTTGGTTCCTTCCTAAGGAACATATGGAATAACTTTACAAGACAATATTCCAATCTTGCTTGTTGTTTTGGGTTTTGGGGATCAAGTCTGCCGGCTGATGCAGGGTTGGTACTGGGGGATGTTTTTTTGTTCTCTCCCCCAGCCTTTTGTTTTTCTTTTTTTTCTGCTACGCTGGCAAGACAGGGAGTTGTTCTGGTGTGAAGTGTGTGTTCATGATTTTTGTTATGTTTCTCTTCAGCAAAATGTGTGGCTCTGTGTGCCTCTGGACCTCACCCGTGCTCCTAGGCCTCCATCTTGTGGCAAATGTCTAAATTACAGTAATGTCCTTGAATATTAAAATTATCTCCTGGAATGTCAGGGGCTTGAATTCAAAATTCAAGAGAGCTTTAGTGCTGAAATTTTTGCAGGCTCAACATCCCCACATAATGTTTTTACAGGAAACCCATTTACTAGGCAACAAAATTCTAGCCATGAAACGTCCCTGGATGCACAGAGCCATACATGCCACCTATTCGTCGTATGCTAGAGGTGTGTCTATTTTGTTACATAAGTCCTTACCATGCTCCATAGAAACAGTGATTATAGACCCTGGGGGCAGATACTTGCTTGTAATACTTCAAGTTTATTCCCAAAGGTTAGCCCTGGTAAATATATATATTCCCCCCCCCGTATGCAGGGAATATCCTGTATGAGGTGTTGGAGAAATTGGCATCTCATGCTCCATTTCAGTTACTGGTGGCTGGAGATTTCAATAATATTCTTGACTACAAGTTGGACACGTCCAATCCACACAGGGCTCCTAACCATGACTTATCGCATTGGGCGGAAGCTGCGGGTCTCACTGAGATTTGGCGGTGGAAACATCCCACGGACAGATGCTACTCGTACTTGTCCTCGGTGCATGCCTCGTCCTCCAGAATAGACCTGGCATTTGCCAATGGGACATTATTGCCACTGGTGGCTGGGGCGTCTTATCTTCCGGGGGGCCTATCGGATCACACACCACTACAGATAATCTTACAAGTAGGCTCCCAGAGCTCGAGGAGAGTGTGGCGTTTGTCTCCTAGGTGGGTTGAGGAACCCACGGTGGAGGAAATGCTGAAACCACACATAGATACCTTTTGGCAAATTAATGAGGGATCAGCAACACTACTCACTGAGTGGGAGGCCTTCAAGGCCACCACTCGGGGGGTATACATATCAGCCATAAAAGCGCAGAGAACTGAGCAGAATAGTGTGGAAAAACAACTTCAGGACAAGGAACAAGAATGCGCCAAGGCACATGCTGACTCACCTTCTCCTGACACGTTGACTCAGTTGCAGTTTGCAAGGAGGAAAATGTCTCTCCATTATAGGGACATGACTACTTGCCAGATGCAAGGGAGTGCGGCGAGAGTTTTTGAGAAAGGAGATAAAAATGGAAGGCTGTTGGCTCTTCTGTCGGCAGGGGATACGTCCCCGACGGTAGTTCCCTGCGTACTGTCTCCATCAGGACAATTATTGAGGGATGGGGAGGGTGTAGTACGGGAGTTTGTATCCTTTTATAGGTCCTTATACTCTCCTATAGCTTCTTATGACACTGGGGATCTCAGAGCTACATTAGGGGCCCTACGGTTGCCCGAACTGCCAGAAGAATCTGGCAGCTATCTAGATGCCATGTTCAGGGAGGAGGAGGTAGTCGCTGCAATAGGATCGTTTCCTGGTGGTAAGGCTCCTGGGCCTGACGGCCTGCCAATTGAGTGGTATCGCCACTATTCAGAAACCCTGACACCCAGACTGTTGCAATTATATACAGAATGTTTTCAGAAGGGAAGTCTCCCCCCCTCCTTTTATGAGGCTCATATTGTATTATTGGCTAAGCCAGATAAAGACCCGCTGCAGTGTTCATCATATAGACCCATCTCTCTTTTAAATATGGACTTTAAAATACTGACCAAACTGTTAGCTACTAGACTCATGTTGGTCCTGCAGCATGTTATTTCCCCCGACCAAACAGGTTTTATGCCCAAAAAGGCCACGGATATTAATTTGCGTAGGGTGTTCACTCACACTCAGTTGGGTCCTGATATTTCTAGCGGTGGAATACTGGTCTTTCTAGATTTGGAAAAGGCCTTTGATTCCGTTGATTGGAACTACATGAGGGTGGTACTTGAGGTGTTGGGTTTCGGTCCTCAGTTCCGGAAGTGGATCGACATTCTATACCACTGCCCCACAGCAGCCATAAAGTTAAATAATGCGTTATCCGAATTTTTTCCAATATATAGGGGCACTCGCCAGGGATGCCCTTTATCCCCAGGTCTTTTCTCTATCATGATCGAACCCTTGGCGGCGGCTTTACGAGCATCCGAGGAGGTACAAGGGATAACGGTGGGTAGGTTGACCGAAAAAACTGCACTGTACGCGGACGATATGGTCCTTTTTTTGCGAGATTCCAAGAATTCCCTGTCGGCAGCTTTAGACATCCTAAATTCCTTTTCACACTTCTCGGGTCTGAGAGTCAATTGGGGAAAATCCCAGATTCTCTCACTCAAGACACCATCCCCCGGATGTGAGATCCCCTTAAATTGTCCCTTGCAGAGGGTGGAGGTGGTCAAATATTTGGGGCTGCGTATCTCCAACTCCGTATCAGACTTTGTGGCTTTGAATGTCGATCCACTTTTGAATACGCTGAAATCCAAACTGCAGGCATGGCAGAATCTACCTCTGTCACTCATAGGTAGAGTGAATTTAGTTAAAATTAAGTTTTTACCTTTATTTTTATATATATTCAGGAATTCCCCTGTTTGGATTCCGAGATATATTTTCAGAAAAATAGATCAGCTCATAACTAATTTCCTGTGGCAGGGGCGACACCCCCGAATTAAGCTCCGGGTGTTGCAACTGCCGTGGAAACAAGGGGGATTGGCGGTCCCAGACTTTCACAGATATTTCTTAGCGGGTCAGCTAGTATTCTTACATAGGTGGTTTACGGTACCTGAGGATGACACTGCCAATACCCTAGAGGCGGCGGTTGTGGGCTCGTATGAAGCACTGACACATCTCCCATATCGGGGGGTCAGGGCTCCGTATAGATTCACGATATCCATGCGTGCAGTTAGTAGGGCATGGGTAGCAGTGTCCAAGATGGGTAGCGTTTCCAAGATTTCTCCTCACACACCACTCTGGAAGAATCCCACATTAACACACTTCTATGAGTACCCTGATCCAATCATTTGGACTAAATGTGGTATCAAGACGCTGAAGGACATAGTGGGTGGTGGAAAACTTCTTCAGTTTGACACCCTGAAAACTAAGTTTAATCTTCCCAACACTCACTTGTTCCGGTATCTTCAGCTCAGACATGCATACAATGCCCAATTTGGAGAAAATGGTATTATCCTGAAAACGAGTGATGTAGAGTCTCTGCTGAGGGAAGACACTTTAGACAAGGCCTTGTCTACAATATATAAACAATTGTTTGGTGGGGGAGGAGATCTCCTTGCAAAGTGTAGGGCGGCGTGGGGTGAGGTGTTCCCCCAGATGGATGGGGATGACTGGGACGATGTATGGGACATTAATTTCACTAGACTGGTCTCTGCCAGGGACCAACTCATACAGTTTAAATTCCTGCATCGCATATATCTTACTCCAGCTAGATTGGCTAAGATGTTCCCTTCCCGGTCTCCTGATTGCTGGTGGTGCAGTTCCCTCACTGCTGATTTCATGCACATCTTTTGGGATTGCTCAAACATTCAAGCATTTTGGAAGGGGGTCATGGAATGTATAGCTGAAGTGACAGCTATTCATATACAGCCTACAATAGAGGTGTGCCTTTTGGGACTGGTGGATAATCTAGCCCCGAGGGGAGTAACTCGTACGTTGCTGACGATCCTAATTTATTACGCTAGGAAAATGATAGTGTTATCATGGAAAAAGCCTAATCCTCCAGCTGTATCAGCTTGGAAGGGTTTGGTTAATAGGGCCGCACCCTTCTACAAGGCTACATATAGTAGCAGGGGCATACCACAAAAATTTGATAAGGTGTGGGGCGGTTGGATGAATAGTGAAACCACGGTGGCAGATTGAGGGATACATAATAGTATGCACTGGCGAGGGGTTTGTGACATATATGTAAGTAACTGCCTTAAGTAAATACTCCTATTGTATATTTTTGAGGGAAGGGGGCCTTAGTATTAAATGTGTTGAAATGTAATCTTCACTGAGCCGGGTTGGAGAAGGAGGAGGAAGAGTCAATGCTGAAGAGTTGTAAATAGTGTTGCCTTTGTTTTTGGTCTGTTTGTGTGGCCCTTTTGGGTCTTGTATGTACCTGTTATGTTTAAAAGCAATAAATAAAACTTTTCAAAAAAAAAAAAGAAAAGGGCAAAATATAATAGAGATGTGAAGGATTATAGGGATCAGGTGGTGTTCAAATGGCAGGTTTTGGCCCCTCCTGACCCTCTACCCGCCACATCTAATACATGCTCTCACCCTGGATTGGGTATCCAGGGGAGTAATCAATTGGTGTCTGAAACCAATCATATGCGCTATTCCGCCCCTAACATTTCTAGAGATAGGGATTTTCAGCAACCTACTGGCCCAAAAAGGGGAAGGGGAGGTAGAAGAGGCTCTGTGCCTCGTCCTTCTCATCCATCTCCTCCGCCATAGCGCCATAATGAATGACGTCAGACTTATCAAAACCATATTGAGAGATCTGATCTTTCAAATAGTAATAATTTTTATTCATCCGTTAACACTAGGAACAGATTTTCTCCCTTGGACGAGAATGTCAGGGGTTGTCTCTCTGGACATAGTGAGGGCTGTACCTATGTTCAATCCTCCTATGGCCCACAGGGAGAAAACCGCTTTGGGTGGGATTTTCAGTTGGCCAACAGAGGAAGGAATAAAAGAAACAGCGACGCAAGAGAGGGAGCAGAGGGGGGAGGAACCTTCACTCCAAAAAGAAGGAGGACCTAGATACAAATGGTATCATAAACCTTAGTACCAAGGTACTCTCTAGAGAGGAGCTACTTACTTACTTAAGGTCTGAAGTTTGCTCCACCACGAAATCTCAACAAATTTCAGACCTTGACGTGCAAAAGTATACACGTAAACTCAATATTAAAAGATATATTATGTCCAACCCGATTAGACAAATTAATAGGGAAAAGTCTGTGATTGTACATTCAGGTATGGCCAACGCTTCACTCTTCAACCCCCCTGGGAATTCAGCACCTAATGTCTGTGATCTCGTAATAAAAGATCTTACCAATTTGAGAACCAAATTGGTGCAACCACAACGGGACATTAAAGTGGGGATGGAAGCGCTTTGTAAAAGAAAAGACATAGTGGTACGACTCGCTGATAAGGGAGGAGCTATTGTTATTCTGGACAAGGATTCTTATTCAGATGAAATGTTAAGAATACTTTCAGGTTCTAACACTTACTCCCCTTTAGCTTGTGACCCCACGACTATATATAAACGAGAGTTAAAACTTTTGATTGAAAAGGGTCACAATATTGTTTCCTATATTAAATAAAAAGGAAAAGGAACCTTTGGTTCCTCTTGCCCCTAGATTACCAGTTATGTATATACTACCTAAGGTCCATAAAACCTTGATTAATCCACCAGGGAGACCCATCATCAGTAGTATAGATTCTATTACTTCACGTATAGGCAAGTATACAGATCATTACTTGCAACCACTGGTGATGGGTACCCCATCGTATCTTAGGGACACAAAACATGTCCTTAATTTACTGAATGGGATCGAGTGGAAATCAACATATATGTTAATCCCAGCAGATGTCGCATCGCTTTATACAGCTATATCCCATAAATTGGGTCATGAAGCCGTGCGACATTTACTCTATCGGGACTCGGGTATCTCCACCACGCAGTCAAACTTCGTGATGGAGCTACTCGACTTCTCGATGGGACACAGCCACTTTTGTCATGATGGCATGCATTATTTACAGATAAAGGGAGTAGCCATGGGGGCAAAATTTGCCTCCAGTATGGCTAATCTCTTCATGGCCAAGTGGGAGGAGGAAGTGGTTCTGCATGACATGTTATTGGGCTGAGTCTGTCGTTTTATCTGTCCATAGAGCAACGGAGCCTATCTACACCTTGCAAGGTTTTCTATTTTCTGTTATGTGGATTTTTTAATCAATAAAATCCTCTTGGAAACGCCTACACTATTGAAGTCTACTTTGTTTCCACTTGTATTTGAATGCTTCATCAACCCTGTGGTAACTGTGAGCTGGAGGGAAAAGCTGCCATACAGGAGAAACGTAGCTGCTGAAAGACATCCACTGGAATGCTGATGACACTTAACAGCACCAAGGCTGTTCTTCTAAGCTCAGTTTGACCCCCCTGAATAAGGGTGGTCACTGCCTTTCTGGTAAGCCTCCCCTCTTAACTCATTTGTGATGACGGGCAGCACGAATAGCAACAAGCACACTCTGGAATGCACTGTGGATGTTTTCACATGAATAATCTTTATATTTAATTTTTACATTTAATTGAATTTGTGGAATGTGCTGTACCTCAGTGGCAGGTTCCAAAATGCCATTTTGGCTCTCTACCGGCATGTGGAAGGCAATGTTTTGGCCTTGTTGGGCATGGCGGTCAGCAGTAAGGTGCATATTACCGCTCACTCATGGTCTAGCAAGCATGGGCAGGGACGTTACCTTTCCTTTACAGCACACTGGGTAACTACTGGCAGCTGGGAAGGATGCAGGACAGGGTTCAGTATTGTTGGAGCCACCATGCCTCCAAAATGCTAGCGGTCATTCTGCCACAGCTCTCTCCTTCACCCCTCTTCTTCTTCCTCTATGGGCTCTTCTTCAGATTTTCTCCTCTGAACCAGTGGTGCTCTATAAGCGGTCAAGGGCCCACGCAAGCACTCAGGCTGACACGTACCTTGAAGGTGAGCCTGACGTGCAGAGGGAGACCTCTCGTACAGCCCTGGTTCCTGGATCACTGGAGTTGGGAACAGTGACCGTAGGAGCACAGTGAGGTAGGAGTGCCTGCAGAGTTCTGGAGATGATGACCACTGGGAACTGGGAGGTGCTGGAACCGGCTGGGGTGCTAGGGATGCAGGTCAGCTGGGTGCTGGTGAGCTGGATGCAGGTCAGCTGGATGCAGGTGCGCCAAGGAGCAACAAGCGCAAGCAGGTGCGCACGGCAGGTAAGCGGGATGCAGGTCAGCTGGATGCAGGTGTGCCAAGGAGCAACAAGCGCATGCAGGTGCGCATGGCAGGCAGGAGCAAGGTCAGACAAGCCGGGTCATACACAGTGGATCAGTTCATACAGAATCGGCAGGCAAGGGATGGTCAGAGTCCAGGCTAGTTTTGGCAATGGCAGGTCGGGTAGGCAGGTAAACGAAGCAAGGTCAATGAAAGCCAGAGGTCAGGAGTGGAGACAGCAGCAAGGTCAGGAAGCTGGGTCAATATGAGATCAGGTGCAGATTCAGGAGCAGGTCACAGGAAAAGCTGCAGATCAGACAGCTAGAGCTGAACAGTGGGAGCCCCTTTTAAAGGCCACTGGCGCCAAAGCCGCGTTACTGTGTGCGCCTACACGATCTCCACGACGTGCATGCGCATTGGCACACGTCTGTTTGCTGCTGGGAGCCTGTTGGCCGGGATACACCTAAGCCCTGCTGCAGGCCTAGAAGCAGTATGTCCATGACACAGGCAAAAAGATGCCATGCAGGGCTTGAGTTGGTCTGCTTAGGGGGCAGGAGCCACACTGGGGCAGAGATTCTGTCAGCTCTGCAGGGGCAGGCTCAGAGGTGGTTGATGCCACACCAGCTTCAGCTAAGAATGGTTGTATGCGACAATGGCACCAACCTTCTCAGGGACACTTGACCCATGTCCCATGTTTGGCACACATCCTAAATTTGGTGGTGCAGCAGTTCTTGAGCAGGTACTCAGGCTTACAGGATCTCCTGAGGCAGGCCAGAAAAGTCTGTGGTAATTTCAGCCGGTCATACAATGCCAGTGCTCAACTGGCTGACATTCAAAGAGAATGCAACCTGCCCACCAACCGCCTCATTTGTGACATGCTCACCAGGTGGAGCTCAATGTTGGCAATGCTGCAGCGGCTGAACTCACAGCAGAGGGCCATCAATGAGTACCTGTGTGAGTATGGCACCAGGACAGGGTCAGGGAAGCTTGTTTTTTTGTCGGCACACCAGTGGCTACTGATCAAGGATGCATGCACTGTCCTGTCAACATCTGAGAAGGCCACGAGGGTGGTGAGCAGTTACAATGCATGCATCAGTGATACTCTTGTTTTCCTGTTGGAGCACATGCTTCATGGAATAATGGACAGGGCACTTGAGGCAGAATCGCAGGAGGAAGAGGAGGACTTCCTTAACTCTCAAGGCCCCCTTTATCCAGATAGCATTCCTGTGGGCCCACCAAACACACATGAGGAGGAGGATTGTGTTAGCATGGATGTAGAGGATAACACTCAGCAGCAGTCTTCAAGGGATGGTTTTCAGTCCCCAGAAACCCAAGGAGTTGTACGTGGTTGGGAAGAGGTAGTTCCTGACAACGTCATCCTCAGTGACCCAGAGGACTCACAATTGAATGCATCTGCAAACTTACGCTGCATGGCCTCCCTGATTCTGCAAAGCCTGCGAAAGGACCCTAGGATTGGTGGATCATTACTGGCTAGCAACCCTTCTTGATCCACGTTACAAGGGTAAGGTTGCAGAACTCATCCTGCCTTCGCAGACGGAGCAGAGGATGAAACATCTTCAGGAGGCCATGAAGAAAGGTTTGTGCAATGCGTTTCCAGACCATGGGAGGTTACAATTCCCTGGTGCTGGGCAACTTGTTGCTGAGGCTTCATTCAGTCAGAGGAAGAGCGTGGAGAAGATGGCCGGCTGACCGATGCCTTTAGACAATTTTTCAGTCTTTTGATCACCATCGCCAGCGTCTGCATTACATGGTGCAGGAATATCTTGGGGCAAGAGCAGACTTGGAGACCTTTCCAACAGACCATCCACTGGGTTACTGGGTCTTGAGGATGGACCACTGGCCAGAACTTGCTCAGCATGAAATTGAGCTACTGGCCTGTCCTGCATCCAGCATTATTTCTGAACGCACATTCAGTGCTTCTGGAGGGTTTGTAACAGATCATAGAGTGCACCTGTCCACAGACTCAGTTGATAGGCTCACATTCATAAAAATGAATCAGTCTTGGATCAGCAGCAGCTATAAAGCACCTGATGCTGATGTAACTGATTGATTTTACTATGGATGTGGGATCCCTTGAAGACTTATAATTGGTAAATAACAGTGCAGCGCTAAAAATATATACAGAAACTAACAAATTGCTCATAGCATAAAATATTAAAAAGTCCCCTTTGGTATAAAAGATGGATATAAAAGTTGACAGATAAGATCTCCTCAGCGGTGATAAGGGTGTTCATAGACATTTATGTGGTATCTCCTAATCAGTGATTCCTCCACCAGCTAGCCAAACCGCTCACCTCAATCACTGGACCCCTGAGCTAACAGGTGGGTCAAACAGGCGTTCGTCAATTAAAGTGGTCACAGATGGAAGCTTGAATGTACAGATGGATAGGATACGATGTCCAACCACTTTTAACAACCGCACGTTGTCACTCTTAAATTCCAAACGGAGTACCATGAAAATAACAATGAAAAAATATATAGTGCACACTGTGTGGCTAAAATACAATTTGTATTTATAAAAATTAGGTACTCACATAAAAAGTACTGTAACCCCAGTGCTAGGATGAATCGCATGTAGTATTGTTGGTGTACATAGGTGGATAAGGTGGCTGCAGTGACGTCACAAAGTCCTCTCGCACGCGTAGCATCCCTAAGCGGGACTTCCTTAGCGATAATGGAGGCCTGTACGTCTAACCTTTATATAGTAAGCTACCTATGTAATTGCACCTATACACTCCACCTCCTAAGCCGTGCGCTGTCCAATCAGCTTCAAGACACCAGAAGGTTAAGTGTTCACTTCCTGTTAGCTCAAATCAGCTGACACATGACTCAGACCAATCAGTTTCAAGACACCCCAAGGGTAAATGTTCACTTCCTGTTAGCTCAATCCATCGGCATGGTAACATCGGCATCAACAACGGAACAACGCCGGGTCATGTGACAACTAACACATGACTCAGACCTCACACTAGGATGATCAGGAAGTGAACTACACTAATTAAGGCCAGCCCTCTATGTGAAAAACATTGCCTGGATACAACTCCTGTGCGGCTATGCACTCCACCAGCGCACATCCAGCTTTACAATAGGGGACACCAAAGCCGACAGTGCACATTGTCATGTGAAACCCACACTAGGTATTCCAGCAAAAAACACACAGACAAGAGCTAGCATTTTTGTACCAAAATGATATGTGATCAACAAATAAAATGTATCAATTTTTTTAAATTGCTAAAATTACATGACATCATCACAGCCACCTATAACAGTACCACTTATAAATGCTCAACATACATCCTCATAAATATCATCACTCAATTATGTCAATTGATAAAATAACAGATATGCACCATAAAAGAAAATTATATATAAAATCCCATAAAGGGGAGAGTACATTCAACGATCCGAAATGAAACAATTTAAATCGAATTCGACATTGAGCCCCGTGGGTACCCCCACTTTGGTCTCATAGACCCAGAAGGACTCAATTGTTGAATGAAATTGCCCCCCCTCCAATGTTGAGTCACCTTCTCAACCCCCCAAATTTCAATTTGGCGGGGCTGCGATCGTGAAACATTCTAAAATGTTTGGAGATATTTTGAGTAACCAGGCCCTTTTTAATATTACTCACATGTTCTCCAATTCTTACATGTAGTGGTCTAGATGTTCTCCCTACGTATTGGAGCCCACATTCACATTCCAAGATGTATACTACTCCAGATGTTGAGCATGTTATCAAATCCTTGATTTGGTACACCTTGTTAGTGGCAGTGGCGACAAATTCTTTAAGTTTCTTTACATTACCCCTAGCCTGTCTACATGGGGGGCAGCGGCCACAGGCATGAAACCCTGTCAGAAAATTGAAGATCATTGAAAATTATTTACAAAAAGAACAGGAGGATCAATGACCCCTGGGGCCAGTTTATCTCTCAGGGAAGGGGCCTTCCTGTATACAAACTCGGGAAGTGCCGGACCCAGTACTCTATCCTGTTTAAGGATAGGCCAATGCCTACGGACGATCTTTTAAAAAAAATTATGTTGGAAATTAAAGTCCAAGATCATTCTCCTATGCATAGATGTATTCTGTTTCTCCTTAGGACAATTGGACACCAGTGTTGTTCTGTCAAGTTTCCAAACAGTCTCTATTTCTCTCTCAACAATGGACTTGTCATACCCCTTTTGCAAAAAGTGGGCAGACAGAACCTGAGATTGTGAGAGATAATCGTTTTAGTGTGTGCAATTACGTCTAATGCGTACAAATTGTCCCCTGGGGATGTTGCACAACCACTGAGTGTGGTGACAACTTCCAAGGGGAATAAATGCATTGCGATCTGTAGGCTTGAAGTGATTCATCATTTTTATCCTATCTCCCTCCTTGCTTATATATAAGTTCAGGAAGACAATGCGATCGATGTTAACATTCCAGGATAAAACAATGTTCTTATTATTCGCATCAAGCCTCTGCATAAAATGTTCAAGACTTGACTTTTCACTATTCCAGATCATAACGAGATCATCTATATACCTCTGGTAACAGATAATTTCTGGGGGTCTATTTTTAAAAACAGCTTCTTCCTCCCAGTGTGCCATAAAAAGATTGGCGACACTGGGGGTGAAGCATGCCCCCATCGCTACAACCCTTGTTTGGAGATTGAACTGTCTGATACACCAAAAATGTATTTTTGGATAAACAGAACCTCAAACAATCCAATAGGAAATTCCTATGCCTTCTAGATAAATCAGATGTGGTAAAAGCCCATTGTACTGAAGTGAGGGCATCTTCATGACTGATAATGGTGTACAAAGAACTCACATCTGCCGTTATCAGAAAGCAAAAAGACGAAATAGTCAGAGATTCCAAAATCTGGATGATGTGTTTAGTACCTTTTAGAAAAGATCTGGTTTTGGTGACAATGGGCTGGAGGAGACTGAGTCAATGCCATTGACTATTGGCCTCCCAGGTGGGTTCATACTATTCTTATGGATTTTTGGCAAAAAGTACACTATAGGAATTTGCCAAAAATTGGATCTAGATATAATGCTTCTTTCTTATTTAAGACACCTATATGTTTCCCTCTCTCAATTAGGAAGTGCAGCTCTTCCTTAAACTCAAACATGGGGTCTTTGGTTAGAACCATATATGTGTTATGATCACTAAGTAGGTTTTCCATTTCTTTCCTATAATATGCTTTGCTTAGTACTACTAGGCCCCCTCCTTTGTCCGCTGGATGTATTACCAGGTCTTTCCTCTCCATCAATGACTCAATGCCTTTTTTGATATGTACAGGATCATTCACCTTATGTATCTTAAGTGATTCAAGATCTCTAGTAATCATATTCTTAAAGACATCCACATGTTTAGTGTCCAAATTAGGAGGATTAAAACCGACTTGTTGCAGAGAGTTGAATGGTGATTAAGAGGTTCCACTACATTAGATTCTGTCCGGACTGTGGTGTTTGAAAGGTAATATTTTTAATATTTTGATTTCTAATATATTTTTGCAGGCTAATGTAGGTTTGAAATGTATTCAAATTGCGGGTAGGGGCATATTTTAAGCCTCTGTCTAATACCTTAATTTCATCCTCGTTAAGGGTTGTTCCACTAAGGTTGTAGATCCCTGCTCCTACTGGGGTTTTACCCTTTTGTACTCACCTGCCTCCTCTCCTTCCTCTCTGGCTTTTCTTTTTCTTATTTGTCCATTGTCTGTAATGGTGGGTGGTGGAGCTCCATTCGGCCTCCCTCCTGGATTGGGTGGGACAAATGGGGCTCCCCTCCCTGTCCTGTGAAAATCCCCTCCCCTACGGGGGCCGGAATATTGTAATGGGGTAAAATGGTTTTGAACGGGTAATTGGTTCCCATAGGGCTGTGGAACTCTACCTCTATTATAATAGGTGTCATTACCTCTGGAAGTATTCTGGCCACCATACGAATTATAGCCAGAACCAGAACTCCCATTGTGGTAAATATCATTATAATCAGAAGAATGATGGTAACTAACTGGATAATAGTTAGGGCCATTATAGGTCTCATTAACAAAAGGTGGGTTCTGTACATGCTGCCTATATGGGGACTCATGCCCTCCTCCCCTTCGACCCGACCTCTTTTGTTCTTACCCCTCCTATTATGAACAACCTTATATTGATTACTATTCTGGGGTGTTCCAGTATTAACATAATCACTATAATTGTATGTGAAACCCGCTTCCTCCGTTGGAGTGGGTAAGGGTGTGTTCAAAGGCTCAGCAGCAGACGGACCCGGATGTGTCTTAGTCATAGTCACATCCACTGGTCCTGTTTGCCATTTGAACACATTTCCCTTCCCAAAATCATCCATGTCTCTAATAAATTTTTTCTTTTTTTTATTCTGTGTTTCCGAATCCCATTTGATTAGTCTGTTTTTTAATTTAGCAGACAATCTTAGGAATTCTTCAGATTCCTTATGAGTTTCTATTGAACTCCTGAGTTCTCTAATTTGGGTTTCAAGCAGCTTCATTTTTCTCTGTTTTCGTAACAGCAAAAATTCAACCAGTTCAAGGCCCTTTGTGGTGAAGAACTCACTCCTCTCCTTCATGGAGTCATCATCCATGAGGCCGTCATTGGGGGGTACCTCCCACCTAAGGCGTCTAGGTATCAGTTTTGCTGTCAGATATTGTTCAAATGAAGCTATATCCCACCATGCTTTAACATTTTTCTCAAAAAGGTGTCCCAATTTCCTAAAGGTGTGGGCTAATTCATTTCCCTCACCGGTACTCTGATTTCTTGAAAAAATCTCACCCAATTGAATCTCTCTTTTTTCAAGATATTGGAATATCTCCATTGTGATGCTGCTAGACTGTAATATATTGTATATAAGTCAGAGTAAAATATGGAGGTTCAGTCAGCGCAAGACGATATACATAAACTCACAAAATTAAAGCAGCTGTACACTAAAAGGTCAATATATGAAAATCCTTCTGAACATGCAATAGGTAAATAACAGTGCAGCGCTAACAATATATACAGAAACAAAATAACAAATTGCTCATAGCATAAAATATTAAAAAGTCCCCTTTGGTATAAAAGATGGATATACAAGTTGACAGATAAGATCTCCTCAGGGGTGATAAGGGTGTTCATAGACATTCATGTGGTATCACCTAATCAGTGATTCCTCGACCAGCTAGCCAAACTGCTCACCTCAATCAATGAGCTAACAGGTGGGTCAAACAGGTGTTCGCCAATTAAAGTGGTCACAGATGGAAGCTTGAATGTACAGATGGATAAGATACGATGTCCAACCACTTTTAACAACCGCACGTTGTCACTCTTAAATTCCAACCAGAGTACCATGAAAATAACAATGAAAAAATATATAGTGCACACTGTGTGGCTAAAATACTCTCTTTTTATTCATAAAAATGAGGTACTCACATAAAAAGCACTGTAACCCCAGTGCCAGGATGAATGGAATGTAGTATTGTTGGTATACATAGGTGGATAAGGTGGCTGCAGTGCCGTCACAAAGTCCTCTCCCACGTGTATCGTCCCTAAGCGGGACTTCCTCAGTGATAATGGAGGCATGTACGTCTATCCTTTATATAGTAAGCTACCTATGTAATTGCACCTATACACTCCACCTCCTAAGGCGTGCACTGTCCATTGTCCAATCAGCTTCAAGACACCCGAAGATTTGTTTTGTGTTCACTTCCTGTTAGCTCAAATCACCTGACACATGACTCAGACCAATCAGGACACGCGAAAGTTAAGGCAGCGATGATGTCATGTAATTTTAGCAATTTAAAAAAAAAATTGATACATTTTATTTGTTGATCACATATCATTTTGGTACAAAAATGCTGGCTCTTGTCTGTGTGTTTTTTGCTGGAATCCCTAGTGTGGGTTGCACATGACTATGTGCACTGTCTGCTTTGGTGTCCCCTATTGTAAATCTGGATGTGCGCTGGTGGAGTGCATAGTCGCACAGGAGTTTTATCCAGGCAATGTTTTTCACATAGAGGGCTGGCCTTAATTAGTGTAGTTTACTTCCTGATCGTCCTAGTGTGAGGTCTGAGTCATGTGTTAGTTGTCACATGACCCGGCGTCGTGCCGTTGTTGATGCCAATGTTACCATGCCGATGGATTGAGCTAACAGGAAGTGAACACTTAACCTTCGGGTGTCTTGAAACTGATTGGTCTGAGTCATGTGTCAGCTGACTTGAGCTAACAGGAAGTGAACACTTAACCTTCGGGTGTCTTGAAGCTGATTGGTCTGAGTCATGTGGCAGGTGATTTGAGCTAACAGGAAGTGAACACTTAACCTTCGGGTGTCTTGAAGCTGATTGGACAGTGCACGCCTTAGGAGGTGGAGTGTATAGGTGCAATTACATAGGTAGCTTACTACAGCCCTCAAAATTTTCATTCGCCTGCTCGCATTTGGCGAGTGAATATTAATTGAGGGCGAGTATTCTGGCTCGTGCGGGGGTGGATCTGCTTGGCTCGGCTGGCTCAGCTTGGGCGTGGAGTGTGTCTGCTCGGCTCAGACAAGCTAGACAAGCCGCCTCCCCCAATCATCTCTATAGAGGGCTCCGTGTGCCGCGCTGGACGCTGGGAAGTGTTGTTTCCAGCGCAGCCCCATGTATTCTCTTTTCCCCGACATGGCAAACGGGAGGTGGCGGCAGGGAGTGTGTCCGCTCGGCTCAGACAAGCTACACAAGCCGCATCCCCCAGTCATCTCTATGGAGGGCTCCGTGTGCCACGCTGTACACTGGGAAGTGTAGTTTCCAGCGCAGCCTCGTGGATTCTCTTCTCACCGACATGGCAGACGGGAGGCGGCGGCGGAGATGTGTGTCCCAGGACAGTGAGGACAAGGAAGAAAAGTCCTGCAGGTAAAGCACGGGCTTCAGGGAATAGCCTACCGGGAAGAAGTGAGAACAGAGAGGTCGGGGAGACAGTCAGAGACAAGTCTGTGCATAGGCTGGCAGTGTACAGGGATGGTGGGCACAGGCTGTCCACTTACTGACTCACACCCCTACCTACCTTATTCAGCTAAGAAGTGGAGCATAGTGCAGCTACCCATAGCAGCCTATCATAACTCAGCTCACTGAGACCACATACCAATGTAAGGCAGGCTCTGATTGGTTACTAGGGATACTGCACTGAGTGTTCATGTACTTGTCTCTAAAGTGTGAGGATGTACAGACAGTTGGGCCTAGTCACTCAGTGCAGTAGCCATAGCAAATGTACTGGCTTCTGTTTCGTTGCTATTAGATCCCATTTACACCTAGCGTTTTACACGCAACATGCATAGGGCAGTCCATTCATTTAAAAGGGGATACTTTACACAAGGCAGAGTAGTTCATTCAGCCTTTGCTGCATCAGTTTTGGTTGTTTTTCTTTTTTCTCATTTTACTGTGTTTGCACATTTATGCAGAAAATCGCATGTCAGCTTGCGGTGTTTAGGATGCCATTAACAATGAATGGCACAGCAATTGTGATGTGGTTTTAACATGTTTTGTAAATGCATGCAGAACTACGCAATTACAAAATGCACAGGTGTTAGTGGAGCCTTAGGGGTGGGTTCAGTGCGAACCCAGAAATAAGGTGTCACTCCTGCCCAGTCACCTAGTGCAGCACATCTCTCAACCCTGCAGTTTGTACCTAGCGCATATTTACTTAACAAGGCAGTAATGATGTGTACAGTGTCTATAACAGCCAATCATATTTTATCCTTGTTTTATTTATCACAGTCAGATCAATGAAATATGCTTTATGTTAATATTGTTGTTAATATTTATTTTTTAACCTTAATTCTGCATAAAACATTTAACAATGTAATTTCGTGAGATAATTTAAGAGGGCGTGTTTAGGGGCGGGGCAGGGTAGGGGTAGGGTGGAGCAACTGGTGGCAAGTAACTCTTAAGACCTGGCTAGTGGCTCAGGACTTGAAATTTTGAGCCCTGGCTTACTATATAAAGGATAGAAGCACAGGCCTCCATTATCGCTGAGGAAGTCCCGCTTAGGGATGATACGCGTGCAAGAGGACTTTGTGACGGCACTGCAGCCACCTTATTTACCTATGTATACCAACAATACTACATGCCATTCATCCTAGCACTGGGGTTACAGTGATTTTTATGTGAGTACCTAATTTTTATGAATAGAAAGAGTATTTTAGCCACACAGTGTGCACTATATATTTTTTCATTGTAATTTTCATGGTACTCCGGTTGGAATTTAAGAGTGACAACGTGCGGTTGTTAAAAGTGGTTGGACATCGTATCTTATCCATCTGTACATTCAAGCTTCCATCTGTGACCACTTTAATTGGCAAATGCCTGTTTGATCCACCTGTTAGCTCAGGGGTCCAGTGATTGAGGTGAGCGGTTTGGCTAGCTGGTGGAGGAATCATTGATTAGGAGATACCACATGAATGTCTATGAACACCCTTATCACCGCTGAGGAGATCTTATCTGTCAACTTTTATATCCATCTTTTATACCAAAGGGACTTTTTAATATTTTATGCTATGAGCAATTTGTTATTTTGTTTCTGTATATATTCTTAGCGCTGCACTCTTATTTACCTATTACATGTTCAGAAGGATTTTCATATATTGACCTTTTAGTGTACAGCTGCTTTAATTTTGTGAGTTTATGTATATCGTTTTGTGCTGACTGAACCTCCATATTTTACATCCCTTGAAGACTGCCTATGCTGATTGACTATCCTATTCCTCCTCAATTTGATGATGCTAGCTTCCAACAATATTTTTGGTTTAGGGTACCACCACCAATGCCTAAGGCCCAATTTTTCTGCCCCTGTTTAACAGGGGCATGTAATTACAATTTTTGATCAAATATTTCACAGCAGGGCCGGTTCCTGCACCGAACAAGAGTATCTGTGAGGGGTTACAGTGTTGTGTCACCACCACCACTGCCTAAGGCCCAATTTTTCTGACCCTGTTTAACAGGGGCATGTAATTACAATTCTTGATATAATATTTCATAGCAGGGCCAGTTCCTGCACCCAACAAGCTTAACTGTGAGGGGTTACAGTGTTGTTGCACCACGACCACCACCAAAGGTCCAATTTTCTGCCCGTTTAACAGGGGCATGTAATTACAATTCTTGATTTAATATTTCACAGCAGGGGCCGTTCCTGCTCCCACCAAGAGTATCTGTGAGGGCTTACAGTGTTGGGGCACCACCACCAACACTGCCTAAGGCCCAATTTTTCTGCCCCTGTTTAACATTTCATAGCAGGACCCGTTTCTGTGCCCAACAAGCGTAACTGTTAGGGGTTACAGTGTTCTGGCACCACCAACACCTAAGGCCCAATTTTTGAGTATTTAGGGCAGGCTGTATAGTATATATACTTCTGTTCAAAGTATATAGTAAATGGGGCCCCCCGCACATTTTATTTTTAAATTTGAGTGTGGGGTTCCCCTAAATATCCATACCAGACCCAAAGAGCCTTGTAATGGGCTGGGGTGACCCATGCTTTTAAATTACTTTTTTTTTTTTCTTTAGAAATTTAATTTAGCTGTGGTATTGTTCTAAACATGGGAAAACGGTGCCACTTTACAGGCATACTATAGACACCCCCCAGGCACAATATTTAAAGGAATATTTATTTTTTATTGTTTCACTTTAAGCATTCTTAAAATCACTGCTCCCGAAAAAACGTCCGGTTTTAAAACTTTTGCATTGATACATGTCCCCTGGGGCAGGACCCGGGTCCCCAAACACTTTTTAGAGCAAAAACTTGCATATAAGCTTTTGAAATTAGAACTTTGAATTTTTCACGTTCGTCTCCCATAGACTTTAACGGTGTCCGCATATTCGAACAAACGTTTTTGCATGTTTGGATGTTCTTGTGCGAACCAAACTGGGGGTGTTTAGCTCATCCCCACTGACCCACTGACAATTGGATTTTTCTTTTTGTTACTATTTTTTTTTTTTAAATTTAAATTTTTTCTTTTTTTAATAATATTTTATAAATATTTTTTAAAATTTTTTTTTATTTTTTTTTATATCATTTTTTTTATTTTTTACACTTGGGATAATTTAGTGTCAATTATTATTTTGGGATAATTAGTGTCAATCATTATTTTGGCATAATTGGTGTCACATCATTATTTTATCACATTGTTGTCTGAAAACACAAAATCCTGTTACCTGTCTGTGTGATCTCATCCAGAATGGCCAATAAATTAGGATGAGGATGATCTTTCTGTAGCGCATAGAGACATTCCCAGAGTGCAATCACAGCTTTTCTTCCCCGATCCCGAATATCTTGTAACAAGGTGTGAGAGAAGAAAGACGGGTCTTTTTCCATTGGATGGTATTTCTGGAAAATATAACTTATTGTTTCATATCTGCTGTTAAAATGTAACTTTTTTTTTTTTTTGATAAATACATAAAATGATTCTGGGTGCTTTGAACATTCCATTCAGAAAAGAACATCTTGTTACAAGGAAGTTATACTGGGTACCGCTGACACATGCCTGAACTCTTCCTGGCCTTTGTGTGCTTTTGCATTTCTCCCATCACAATTGGATGTAATAGGACACTACCAGAGCTTCAGGTGTTCCGTCAGATATGGCGACCCATCAGATTTAGTAACGGAAGTGAAATTTCCATCTTGCTACACCCTGCACTCCTCCACCATAAGAATACAGTGAGAAGGCAGCAAGTGGACATCTTTATACACCCACTGGAGTCTTGCATTACATCACCAGTGTAGCCTAAATGTCCCTTTTACCTGATATACCTTGTTGACCATTGTATTCACCACCCCTTTTACCTTCCCACTTAAGAGATGGAGTGAAATGGCCACAACAGCCTACTTATTAACAAATCAAATACACTCCAAACAAAATTATATATATATATACACAGGGCTCAAAATTTCAAGTCCGGAGCTACTAGCCAGGCCTCAAGGGTTACTTGCCACCAGTTACCCCACCCCACCCATAAACACACTCGGCCCCACCCCTAAACACTCCCTCATTAAATGACACTTAAAATGTTTTATGCAGAATTAAGTTATAAAAATAAATATTATAATATAACAACTTTATCCGTGCCCACCAAAGCAGCCTGCCTGTGCCATCCTCCATGCAGCCTGCCTGTTCCATCCTCTATTTACCCTGCCTGTGTCCATCCTCCATGCACCCTGCCTGTGTCCATCCTCCATGCACCCTGCCTGTGTCCATCCTCCATGCACCCTGTGTCCATCCTCCATGCACCCTGTGTCCACCCTCCATGCACCCTGTGTCCATCCTCCATGCACCCTGTGTCCATCCTCCATCCACCCTGTGCCCACTGTGCAGCCTACCTGTGCAGGGGAGGAGAGGAACAGGAGAGCCGCTTGGATGTTCAGAGTGCAGGGGAACACAGCAATTACAGCTTTCAATTCAATTGCCGAGTTCCCGCCGCTCAACGTCATATACAGCCCCGCCCCCTGGCCGGAAACTTTGAATGCCAGATCACCTGTCCTGATTGGATGTGTGATCTGTCTATCAAAGTCCTGGGACCAGGGGGCGGGGCTCTATCTGTATCAGCGAGCAGTGGAGAACGCAGCAATGTTAAAAAAAAGCTGTTATCGCTGTGTTTCCCCCTGCGCTGCGCTCTTAACATCCAGTCGGCTCTCTCTCCCTCTTCCCCTCCATGATCGCCACTCAGACTGCCGGCAGTGCTCGCCCCCTCCGCTCCAGGCAGCCCTTCCTCTCCAGCCCTCAAAATGCACTCGCAAAATATATATATATATATATATATATATATATATATATATATATATATATATATATATATACACACAACAACAGAAATGTCTAACCCGATCTGGTGATCTCTGACGGTGACCCAATTTATACCAAGCAACCAAAAATCACTGCGGTACCCCTTTAAACTTTACCAGGCCTCCAAACTATGAACTCTCGGAGACAACTTCCGTCAGTGAAACAAAATAAGTATTCCCTCCAATGTTCAGGAATACACAGGAGGGGCCGATACTACGATGAGCCCCCCACCCCATTCAGATCACCTCTGATTTACCGTCATCGTCAAAGACCACCATACACCGCCACCCTGTTGGACCCAGTTTGCTGTCATGACGCCTTTATCTGATACCTGCAAAAGAACGAAAAAACAGAAGAAGAAAACACCACAACCAACTAAACTCTTTACAATAGGGAGGGAGGGTGAAAACGTCTATGTAATGACGAAACGCGTCTGGGAGGGCGTGCAGTGACGTCACCGCGTGTTTCAGGAAGGAGGAAGGGCTTTGAATCGATGCCGGTCGGCGTCTTTCTGAAATTGTTCCAAAAACGTTCCTTACGCTTTCATTATTCATTTTAAATGTGAGTACAAACCCCTTATTTTTAATAAAAGCCTATCCATCAAACAGTATTATACAATGGTCTGCTTTTTTCTTTTTATGTCACTATTTGGATGCACCGCCGAGTGCTGTGGTCAGTACTAAGATATTTTAGGCTGTGTTTTATCTGGAGTCTCCTGTTATCGAGTGGTGAATCCTTGGGTATCATCTTTCCAAGTGTTGCTCCCTTTTGACGTCAGGATTTCCGTGTAGAGCTCAATCTGAGTGCTGATTTATACCTACCTTCTGGTAAGGAGCATTGATATTGGTGGTGGCACCCTCTCTTGATGTGGAGCACAGTGGTGTGGCATGAAGTAGTACATCTATATATGATCGCATTTCACTGGAATAAGGACTCACCATATCTACCATATTCACCTTATGGACTTTTCTTAGTGACAGATTTTTATTTACTTACTTAGTACCATCTAGAGTTATCGTTTATGTAATTATTTATTTATTTTGCATAACATTTATTGTGCGGTCTCTGATGATGCTAATTGATCTTTTATTGTTATTATCAGGCCTCAGTGTCTTATTTCCTGAGATACAATCAAAGTGAATGTTCAGTTGATATTTATGCAAATTAGGTAGTTGATTTGATCCTTTATATTGGATCCTATTAATACCTGTACTTGGCACAGTTTTCCTATTTACAGGGTGGGAAAACTGCCTCCTCCTTCAGCTTCAATACTGCAACTGACCCTTAGCTCCACCCACCACTCTTTCTATCACTCCTCCCCTTCCTCTGAAAGTTAACTTTCATGCCATCCCCTTCCTGCTCTGCTCTCCTGAATGCTAAGTTAACCCTTGCAAAGCCTCTTTAGTCACCCCTGTCATGTCTGGCCCTGCATTATATTCCTTGCAGTCATTCATTCCATGCCTCTCTCACTTATTGTTTAACAGTTAACACAGCTTGTATAGTCAAATTAAGTATTTTGAAATCCGTCTGAATGTTTACAGTTAGTGAATTTTAAAAGCAGTGGCGGGCCTGGTGATCTCACATGTTTGCTAATATGATAGAACACTGCTGATTAGAAAAATCGTGTATAATAAATACTAAAGCGCTGATAAAATATAAAAACTTAAAACCTCAAAATTAAAATAGATAAGATGACTAAATGATATGCTGCACCATTAAAAGTGTGTCCCACACTTAAAATAATATGAAAAAAATACAGATAAAGTATAAATAGTGCGCAGAATCAACCTTAATCTAATATGATCTTGAACAAGCACCGAGTTGTTTTTGGAACACATTATCTGGAGCACTTTAATTATTTACTTATTTATTTGGAGCACATTAATTAATTAATTAATTATTTATTCACTCATTTATTTATTAAGCTGTTGCACTTTGAATAAGTGTAATTGGGAGCATTTATATACACTTGGGAAATTATTGTTTCACTGGAGCACAGATTATATTATTTATTTAATTTATTATTGACTCATCACGCTATTTGCCACATTTATTTATTATTCAAGATCATATTAGATTGAGGTTGATTCTGCGCACTATTTATGATTAGAAAAATCAACATCAAAACAGTCTGACGGATTTCAAAATACTCAGTTTGACTATATAAGCTGAGTTTACTTGTAAAAATAAGTGTAAAGTGCAAGACTCTGATGGGTGTAACAAGATGTCCGCTTGCCGCTTTCTCACTGTATCCTTACTGTGGACAAGTGCGGGGTGTACCAAGATGTCGGCAACAGAACGTCACTCCTGTTACTAAATCTGATTGTTCGCTATATCTGATGGAACACAGGCAAGAGAGACAACAGATCAGATTGATACCATTCATTGCAGGGGGTGATAATGGGATTAAAAGCATATATTTAAACATATACCGCCCAGCCAATAGCAAAATGATGGCCAATGTGGGGATCAGCTGTCCTGACTGGGTGTCACATGATGTCCAGCAGGATAAATCGCTGGTGCGCGCCCTCGGGGGCCCACAGCACGGCGATCGGTTGTGCGGTGTGTCGGCTCGACCCACTGCTTTTCTGATCTAGGTAAAGCGTAAAGAGCGTAAAGAGCCATGCGCAGGGGTAGCTCTGGTTCGCAGAGAAGGAGGCAATCAGCTTCTAGAACTCCGCGAGTCACACACGGGACGGCACACACTAACAAGCTGGGAGCAGAACAGTTGCAGGCACTCATGCAGGCTATCATGGGCTGCCAAACAACTTTAACCACCACGATAGAGTAAATACAGCTTGAAATGGGGCTCATAAGGCACAACATGGACAAGCACCGTGAGAGGCTGACAGAGGCAGAGCGGAGGGTAGTGGAGACTGAGCATATGGTCCGGGACCATACTGCCTCCCTCCGCACACTACAGGTGACGATGAAAGCGTTGGAGTCCCGAGCTGAGGATCAGGAAAATAGGAATCGCAGAAACAACCTGCGACTGGTAGGCCTGCCAGAGGGAGTTGAGGGGCGAGATCCAGAGGCTTACACAGAACACCTGCTATGCACACTCCTCCCTCAGGCGCCATTTTCTCACAGAATGACATCTGTTCAGGGTCCGCCAGGCGCCCCGCCACGCACATTTATTTTCCACCTCTTGAATTTTAGAGACAGAGATCTCGTCTTGAGGGAAGCAAGAAAGCAGGGAGAACTGTGCTATGAGAATGTAAAGATCATGCTATTCCCTGACTATTCAGTGGAAACGCAGAGGCAACGCAGGACATTCGATCAAGTCAAGGCCCAGCTGCGCACTAAAGGTCTCAAGTACAACATGATGTTCCCCACGAGACTCAGAGTGGTGGATGGTGAATCCATCAAGTTTTTTACTTCCCTGGATGAGGCGTCTAGATGGATCGAATCCCTTCCTCTGCACCGCTAATCTCTCATGGTGTGATTGTTGCAGAGATCCTTCTACACCACCAGCTATGCCCAGCGATAAGCACAGCAGTCCTCGTTTTATACTGTTTCCCCCCTCTCTCTGTGTCCAGGGGACCCGCTGGACTGAATTTTCCTGGACTTTCCCAAGACAGCCTGATCACCATTGCAGGGGGGCCCTGGTTCCTGGGACAGGACAGACTCAGACATTGCCATTCTGGTGATTATGCTCTATGGCAGGTGGGGAGGATGGATGCATCCTTCTATTCCAGCGGCGTCTGGCTTCCCACTGCAGCCCCCCACCTCCCTCCCCCCTCCTGGGTACTAGGTGACTGAGAAGTCCTGCATCACGGCAATACATTGTATTCCCTGGATGAGGATGAGGGGGTACGGACCTCATGCATTGTTCCTCCTGATAGCAATAACCTGGACATGGTTCATGTGATGTGCCGAAACTGAAGATTTGGAAGCTAAAAAAGGGCTGGGGGTGAGGCAGTTGCCCCCCCCCCCAGCTCAGTTAACTTTACTTTTCCTCCTACAGGTTTTTAGTCTTTTAGAAAACTGTTGTAACTAAGAATGTGCCCTTAGAGTACTCTAATGCTGCGTACAAACGGTTAGAATTTCCGATGAAAACAGTCCAATGGGAGCTTTTCATCGGATTTTCCGACCGTGTGTATGCCCATCGGTCTTTTTCTGTCGGCATTTCCGACGGACTTTGGATTGAGAGCCTGTTCTTAATTTTTCCGACGGAAAGCCTTTCTATCGGATTTTTCGATCGTGTGTATGCAATTCTGACACGCAAAATTCCGACACATGCTCGGAAACAATTTTACACATGCTCGGAAGCATTAAACTTCCCTTTTATAGTCAAACATGTTGTATGTCGTGGTGTTATTGACCGTCGGAATTTGGTGTGACCGTGTGTAGGCAAGACAGTTTGAGCGAAATGCCGTCGGAATTCCGACGGGAAAACCATCAGAGCTTTTTCCGACAAGCATTCCGATCGTGTGTTCGCGGCATAAGCGTAAAAAGCAGTTCCAATTTAAGGTATCACTTGTATTCTAAAAGATCTCTCAGTTATATATTGCCTCCAGGAATTGATTGCGGTGGAGTCTTCGAACTCTAGCGTAATAGATCTGCTGGTTGTTTTTTTTTTTTTGTATAATCTTTATTTTATTTTCAAAAGAGAAACAAGATACAAATACAGCAATACAATCACATACAACAAGAGACGGTGGGGGGGGGGGGGGGCATAACAGCAGGGGAGGAAAAGGGGGCTCCAGGTAGAGTGCATTTACAGGTCTCCATAAGTGAGCAAACAATGCTTTGCATATGACCTCATCACAGTGTTCCCCTTTCCACAGGGTACCAAGTATGTGAACCTAGTGTATTTTAGGGAGTGGAGTCTGAATGGGGGAGGCTAAGCCTCCCTAACAGTAGAGTGCGTGGTCCAGAGCATTTAACAGGGGATGGGGGTGATACAGAATACAGGGGGGAGGGTAACAGGATAGGGGAGGGGGATGGTGTGGGCACACCGGAGGTTACTTGCTTAACCATGCGGCAGGTATTTTGTACTATCATTCAGTCTCTGAGTCTCTAAGATAAACCAACATCAGGATTTCTGCTTTCACCACTAGAGGAGCCCTGGGGGATCGTTGACTGCTGGGCATCCGCCGGAGGTGGCTGGGATTCAGAGGATGAATAGTGTATCCACGTGGCCCATATGGCATAAAATTTCTCATACCTATCTTTGCATTTTGCCATCCACTCCTCCGCCGCCATTATGGTGTTTAATAAACGCACCCATTTGGTTCTACTTGGGATCTGGGTCGACTTCCAATGTACAGGGACCAGGCGTCGAGCTGCATTGAGGAGATGGGGGAGAACAGATTTGCTATAGGCGCGCAGCGGAGTGGATGGCACATGCAGCAGGAATTCCATAGGGGAGTCCGGCATCTCTATATCAGTAATGATTTTTATTTGTTGTCTAATGTCCAGCCAGAATGGCCTAAGCAGCGGGCACTCCCACCAAATATGGAGGAATGTGCCCCGCTGCCCACACCCCCTCCAGCAGATAGCAGAGACTGTGGGAAACATTTTGGCCAGGGTCACAGGGACCCTGTACCATCTGCTGGTTGTTACACACCCCCCCTACAGGAGTTTTCTCCTACATATGAGTTTACTTAAGTTTGGTTTGGGTACTCAAACACCCAGTGGTTTCATTTTTGGGGTGTGGGGTTGGCTGGGAGGGGAGTTCTGTTTATTTTTTATTAGTTTCTATACTACCTGTTTACATGCCCTTTACTGCAGACAGTCTTATAACAGCAAATGTGATACTAGTGTCACGATTGGTCTCTGATTTATTACCTGTATACGTAAATCTGGGAAAGCCTCGGGTGGGTTCTGGACTGTTGCCCCCCCCCCCCCCCAGATCTCAGCTACACAGGGGTCTCTGATGGTCCCATCTGTCCTCCCAGGATATGGCTCTGATAAAGATCCTGTCCTGGAATGTCAGGGGGCTTAACCAAAAAATGAAGCGCTCCCTGGTTTTTGATTACCTGAAAAAATGTGCAACCCATATTTGTATTCTCCAGGAGACGCATTTAGTGGGTGGGAGGATAATGGGCCTAAAGAGGCCTTGGGTGGGTCGCCACTACGACGCCACGCACTCCAGTTATGCCTGGGGGTAAGTGTTTTGGTCCATAAGTCCCTTCATTTTGAACCCCTGGATGTTGTTACAGATCGGGAGGGAAGGTACGTACTGTTACACGCAAGTATAGATATGATAGAGATGGTGCTGGTGGGTCTGTACCTACCGCCACCGGCTAGCCTGTCTCTGCTACACGAACTAACTGCCCTGATTGCCCAGTTCCATACAGATAATGTGGTCCTAGCTGGAGACTTTACTAGCTTTACTGGCTCCTAACCCATCCCTGGATAGATTGTCCTCAGATCCTTCTACTGACTTGGCATTGTCTCAGTGGGCTCGGGTGTTTGGGTTGGAGGATATGTGGAGGTGAAACACCCATCAGATCATATGTATACATGCCCCTCCTCTTCCCACAACACACTATCCCGTATCAACCTTTTATATGCCAGTGTAACCATGCTCCCCAAAATTATAGGGATCGAGATGCTCCCCCGGGGTATCTCTGATCATTCCTCACTAATGTAAATGGCCCTAAGGGATGGTGTGGGCAGAAAAAAGTGTCAGAATGAAGGAAAAAATATAGTAAACATAGTATATTATTATTATCTATATACTATGTTTACTATATTTTTTCCTTCATTCTGACACTTTTTTCTGCCCACACCATCCCTTGGGGCCATTTATACTAGTTTTTCAAACTTTCATTGGGATGTGGTAGAAAGTGCCAGGATTATTCTCTTTGTTTGTTTTTTTCTGCTCTCCTAGTTTATTCCTCACTAATGTGTACATTGCAAACTACTACCCCCAAGCGGATAGACTCTGGCTTCTTTCTAGATACTGGATTAAGCACCCTACTATAGCTATAGAAATGGCCAAGGAAATAAAAGGATTCTGGTCATGTAACACTAACACTTCTTCAAAGGGGGTGGTTTGGGACACCTTTAAGGCCTATATAAGGGGTTGCTATCTTTCATCTATTGCAATGCTCGGGAATGTAGGAATGATAGGATCACACTAGAGGAGGCGGAAGCTAAAGCCCGGGATCTAGAAACCTGGTTTACCCTTACTGCTAACTCTATTACAGCCCAGGATATGAACGTAGCCTATCGTGAAGTGGTGCTGCTCAGAGTAGCCAAGGCAGATAAACGTCAACTGGCCCAAACGCAGAAAATCTTCGAGCAAGGAGACAAAGCAGGCAGGCTGTTGGCCTGGATCTCTAGGGAACAGGCCCAGGTCTCCACTATAGCCTATCTCCGTAGAAGTGATGGGACTCTGGTAACAAATCCTGTTAATATAAATGCCTGCTTTGCTGATTTCTATACCGCCTTGTACTCCTCTAGGGCGCAGTACTCCTATGAAGAACTTCATGACTTCATGGAGGGGGTGACACTCCCTATCCTCACTACAGCAGCAAGGTAAAGCTTAGATGCCCCGATTACATTAGCGGAGGTCCAACAGGCATTGGGTTCCATGCAGACAAGGATTCCCTCGGAATTTTATAAACAATACATGGAGGAGGTGGCCACTAGAATGCATGACATGTTTACAAGGACCCTACAGGATGACGATCTCCCCCCCTCAATGGCACAAGCCATCATAGTGGTGATACTCAAACCTGGGAAAGACCCCCAACTGTGCTCTTCCTACCGACCCATTTCCCTGCTCAACTCAGACGCAAAAGTGCCAACTAATATTCTTGCCAGGCGGTTGAATGCAGTAATACTCACCCTAATCCATGAGGACCAGTCATGTTTTATGCCAGGCAAGGGGACCGATATTAATATCCATAGGTTGTATACTGTCTTGGCCTCCGGAGACGAAGATGGAGAGAAAGAGGTAGTCGCCTCCCTCGATTCTAAGAAGGCCTTTGACTCCATGGAGTGGGGCTATCTCTGGGAGGTTCTTCACAAATTTGGATTTGGTCCGGTCTTTGTCTCCTGGGTCAAGGCAGTGTATAAGGCCCCCACGGCCAGTGCATACAGGTACGGTTCTCACCCCATCCTTCTCTTTGAATAGGGGAACCAGACAGGGGTGCCCCCTTTCCCCGGGGCTCTTTGCTCTAGCAATTGAACCTATGGCAGCCCCCCCCCCGATACACTCCTGGGGTCCAGGGGATTACTAGGGACCCACTGCAGGAAAAGGTGTCATATGCTAACAACACCTTGTATCTTAGAGACGATGGGACCTCACTACAAGCAGCTCTATCAATTATTGACAGATTTGGCCAGTTCTCAGGTATAAGTATAAACTAGGGGAAGTCAGTTTTATTCCCACTACACTGTGGAGCTGGCCCCTCACAGGCGGATGGGCAGCTGCAGAGGGTCTCCCAATTTAAATACTTGGGATTGGAGATACATCGGGATTTGAAGCAGTATGTCACCCTCAACCTGAGTCCAGTGGTCACCCAGCTAGCCCAGAGATACAACACATGGACATCCCTGCCCTTAACACCAGTGGGACGAGTTAATTTAGTTAAAATGTCATTTCTGCCCAAGCTCACTTATCTCTTCCGCCAGACCCCTGTGCCTATAACTAATAGATTTTTTAAGCAACTGGATGGAATCATCACCTCCTTTGTTTGGAAAGGGAAGACAACTCTACAATTACTTCTTACACTAGGGGGACTAGCATTACCTTGTTTCTTGAAATACTACTGGGCTGTGGTCCCTGTGGCTGTTGTGGTGGTGGTGGCTCTCTAAGAGCCTGGCCATAACCCTGCATCTTCGTTAGAGGTGGCATTGTTGGGCTCATATGAGGAATTGAGAAACCTGATCCATAGGGGGCCCCGATCTAATTCACAGATAACCCTCCCAATGCGCACGACCCGCAGGGTAGGGAATTGTTAACAAGTAGCTGGTGGGACCAGATGTGTGGTCCCCGGTGTTCCCTCTTTGGGGAAATCCTTGTTTGCCCCACTTCCACTCCATCCCTGACCCAATTGTTTGGACCAGACATGGGGTCATAGCACTGGGGGACATAGTGTCTCAAGATCAACTGATCTCCTTTGATGCTTTGAAAAGAGATCGAGACCTACCGAACCATATGTTCTTCAGGTTTCTCCAATTGCGGCATGCCTTTCGTTCTTAATTCCCCTTTTGGGTGAATCTGGGGGTGTCAGCTGTGGAAGGTGCGCTCAGATCCCCTGATGGTGAGCGAACACTTTCCACATTATATAATATGCTAGCTACACTCAACATGTCTGGGGTCTCCCAACTGTTTGGGCTCTGGTAGAGGGACATTCCGGAACTTGCAGATGCTGATTGGGAGGAGGGTATCCAGCAATACCTGCCCCTTGTAGTCTCAGCAAGGGACAGGTTTATACAATTGAAGTTCTTCCACCGGGCATATTACTCCCCAGCACGCTTGGCAAGAATTTACCCTGACCGATCGGCTATTTGCCCCAAATGTAATTTGGACGGTGCCGACTTTTTCCACATAATTTGGTCTTGTCCTGGAGTGGTGGAACTCTGGGAAAATGTCCTGACTGACATTAACGATATAGGGAAACTCACGGTCCCATTCAGCCCGATACCTCTCCTACTGGGCATTTGCAACTTTATTAAGGTCTCCTGGGGGAAAAAAAATGTTTGTTTTTTATACCACATTCTACGCTAGGAAAGCAATTTTATTGCAATGGAACCAGCCCCTGCCTCCCACTAGACAACTATGGCAATCCTTGGTGAACGCAGCACTGCCGCTATACAAATTAACATATTTTGGTAGAAACTGTCCCAAAAAAATTGGGAAAATCTGGGCAGCATGGGTGAAAGCAAAACACTTGACCATTGACTGAGTTTATGTAGGGTAGTCAGCCGGGATCCCCCTATATATTTTTCTTTCCCTGCCCATGCTTGAGATGAAATGGGAATTATCTGACACAAGAAATGTAATAACCAAAGGATGTATTTGCTGCTAATAACTATGACTGCAATATTATGTGAGAAAAATTGGATTTCTGTCTGTATGTTTCTGTAACCTGGTAATGTACATTTGTTTTTAAAACTATACATAAACTTTATGAAAAAAAAAAAAAAAAAAGTCTCTGAGGTGGAAGATACCTTGCACTCCCATGACATACACCTGTCGGAACTGCGTGATCTGGTAAGATCCCTCCCAGTGGCGTTGCTATGGGGTGCAGGGGGTGCAGCCCGCACCCGGGTGACACCTGCTAGAGGGTGACACCAGGTTTAGACTGGCACTTGCACTCGCATTGAGAGGTGCACCGCGGCTCCCTCCTTCCCTTCCGAAATCTCCCCAGCTCCATGCGATGTGTGGGCTGTAAATATCAGAGTTATGGCGTTGGAAGAATCTAGAAGTCAGGTGCTTCCCCCACGTATCCACAGCCCATAGATCCTCGGCCAGGATAGATCTAGCGCTTGGCAATGGGTTTTTGTTGCCGTTCCTGACCAAAATAGAAAAATTTGGCGGGGTTTATCTGACCATAACCCTCTTTCTCTTACCCTGACCTTTCCAACAGGGGCAAAAGGGGAGGATGGCGTTGGTCACCCAGCTGGTTACAAAATGGGCAGGTATCTGCCCAACTAGAGGAATCAATTAAATTATACTGGACTTCTAATGCTGAATAAGCAGGTCCGCTTATAGTGTGGGATGCATTTAGGGCTGTGGCTAGGGGGAATTTATCTCTGAATTTAAGACAGCCCGTGTAAACAACAATGCAGAATTTCATGTAATGTGGGTGTCCTTCGTGCTGTTAGTGAACTAGAAACTATATAGATGAATAAAAAAGTAAGTTAAAAAACAATAAACAGTGAGGTGCCAGCACTAATGCTGTATGTGGAGAAAATTCCTAAACGAGCAGCAAAATCTAAGGGTAAACACAATCCCGTAGTGATAAATGATAATAGGTGATGATTTTGCGCTGATGTGCACCAATAATACCAGAGTGTGAATGTCAAAAGGAAAAATGTATCAAAGACAAGTGATACCTGACCAGTGACACATATGAATCAGCATATAAAGAAGAAACTGGCTGCTAGCAACCAATACCACGGGCCACTTATGAATGAATGGCTACAGACGTACTGGTTTCACGTTGCCTGTATAATAAATAATCGACTTCATATAATGAAGTGAAATAATGTATTGCCTCATATATACCTAGCAATTAATGTTTGGTAAAATCTAGAGCAATATTCTTATTAATAAAACACCACATCGCTCACAAGCACTAATAGTTAAGAATCATGTCTGCTCAATAGGACGATATAAGACCATTAGAAAATGGCCGCGCTTTGTTGACATTATCGGACCGCGGCAAAATGGCCGCTATTTGACTTCCGGTTTTCACAAATGAAAGACAGTCGAGCACAGCCAATCAGAATCCCCTGATGAAGTCACTAGCATGTGACGCAACGCATAGGGATATGCCGGATGTAAGATACCGGAAGTGCTGAAGAACGGAGAGCATACTGCCATCTACTTTGCTGTTTGTACACCGTTTTGAATGTAAGGATTTATTTATTATTAAAAATTGATTTTATCGAGATATACTTCACGATTGGGCCCCCCCTTTGTTTTTACCTCCACCCCACCGTGAGCGAGCCATTACTGTGAGATTGCAGTTCTCAGCGCATACAGGGATTTGGAAGGATATATCTGCACCTTAGACTAACAGAGAGGGGAGATATCGGTCAAGGAGCCAGCCCAACTGAAGCGGGTTTGATTTAAGAGCCACCAAAGTGGGAATGCTGGAGTGGAGCTGATTGCCCTATGCCCTTTTAGGATGTCTATTGATATCGTCATTGAGGTGAGAGGCTAGAGAGCACTATCTAGGAACAGGTCCTCACCACCAAACACCCCTCACTGTGGAGTGAGAAGACTATCATTGGCTTAATTTTAAGACACCACTAGAGCCTGCACTACATCACTGTGATTTTATACCTTCATATGAACTTTATTATATATTGATACATTGATTTGTCCATTTTTCATCTGTGGTTCACAGTATGCACTTTTATATTCATTTATAGCTATTTCATATTTATTTAAGCTTTATGACATATTTATTGACATTGGTGAAATAAGTTTTTAGCACTTGTTGCACTTTTCAGTCACTTATTTGTTATTTATTTATTTATTGAATTTTTGCTCTGTATATGCTGATTCATATGTGTCACTGGTCAGGTATCACTTGTCTTTGATACATTTTTTCTTTTGACATTCACACTCTGGTATTATTGGTGCACATCAGCGCAAAATCATCACCTATTATCAATGCAGAATTTCAAACTCTACAGACTAGGGAGAGGGAGTGTGCTAAGGCCCACACGGGTTCCCCCACGAGGACCTCATTCGAGTCTCTGTTGGAGGCAAGGCATCTTCTGTCCCTACATTTTACAGACCTGGTGCATTCAGAAGCACAGCGGAGGGCTCACACTATATTTTCTGAAGGGGATAAAAATGGGAAATTATTAGCTATGTTAGTTGCTGACTATCAGTCAATCACAAATATTCCAGTTATCAGAACTAGGGGGGTGGCTTGGTCTCTGAGCCACAGACCATAATGAAGGAATTTATTGACTTGTCAGCTCTATACTCCCCTATAGAACCTTATGATGTGTCTGCTCTAGATACCTTATTGGATAGCCTATCGCTCCCAAGGTTGTCAGAAGAAGATAGAAATGCTTTAGATGCCAAAATTACCCCTAAGGAGATTCCCCCCATAAAGCCCCTGGACCGGATGTCTTTCCGGCTGATTTTTATAAGTCATATGTTACACAGTTAGCCCCCCAGACTTGGATTACTCCTGGAATATTGCCTTGCAAATGACACTCTGCCGAGTTCCATCCTAGATGCATATATGATCCTTTTATCAAAATTTTAACTAAAGTATTAGTGACCAGGCTAGCAAAATAGGATTTGTATAACAGCTTACCTGTAAAATCCTTTTCTTTGAAGTACATCACAAGACACAGAGCCATAGTTACTATATGGGTTATATAGGCACCCTAAGGTGATGGACATTGGCACACCCTAGACAGGAAGTTTGACTCCCTATATAACCCCTCACCTTACCAGAAGTACCTTAGTTTTGTAGCAAAGCAATACATGTGTATACCAGAAGAGGGGCGGGACCTCTGTGTCCTGTGATGTACTTCAAAGAAAAGGATTTTACCGGTAAGCTATTATAAAAATCCTATTTTCTTAATTGTACATTACGGGACACAGAGCTATAGTAGTTACTATATGGGATGCCCCAGAGCAATACCAACTGAGAGGAGGGAGACATAATAAAAATTAGGGCACCCTGAGACCAGAGGCCTTATACTGCTGCCTGCAGCTGCGCCCAAAGTCGATATCCTCATGCCTTTTTACATCCACCTGATAGAATCTGGTAAATGTATGAACTGAAGACCAAGTTGCGGCCCTGCAGACCTGAGCCATAGAGGCTTGATGATGCACTGCGCACGAAGCACTAACAGCGAAGCACAGTGTGCTTTGATTTGAAAAGGTGGAACTTTCTTCTTTAAACCATAAGCCTGAACAATTATTTGTCAAATCCATTTAGAAATAGTAGATTTTGATGCTGCCTGTCCTCTTTTAGGACCTTCAGGCAACACAAACAAAACATCCGTCTTCTGAATCTGAACAGTCGCCTTTTAGTAGACCTTGACAGCTCTCACGACATCAAGAGAATGTAGTGACCTTTCTTCCGGAATGCATAAATTAGAGATATCCAATCCCACGGGGTCACCAATGCATCTGTTCCGTATGCGAGTGGATCCCGTGTTCTTGACACAAAGTTGTCTGTCTTGTTGTTGAACCTGGATGCAAACAGATCTATGTTCGGGATCACCCATCTTTGGCATATATTTTCTGGAGGATGTCGGGTTGAAGGGAACATTCTCCCGGGAACAACTGTTGGTGACACAAGTAGTCCGCCTGCCAATTCTCTATTCCTGGAATGAAGACTGCCGATAGGCAAGGTACATTGTTTTCTGCCCAAGTCAGAATATGATTTACCTCTTTCTGGGCCACACAACTTCTTGTGCCCCCTTGAATTGGATCCTGATAGGACAATTCCATAACCAGAGCGTTCAGGCCCTCAAGGCCAAGAGCACTGCCCGAATCTCTAGAATATTGATGGGTAAGGTCATTTCTGATCTGGACCATTTCCCCTGGACAGTCACCTCTTCCAGGACTGCTCCCCATCCTGAAAGGCTGGCATCTGTTACCACCTTTCAGGTGACTGGTGGGAAGGATCTTCCCTTTTGCAGATTCTTGGTTCTTAATCACCAACTGAGGCTCCAGCGCACTCTTGGCGACAGACACATTGGGAAATCCAGAGCTTGGACATTTTTGTTCCAAGTCGATAGGATACTGTTTTGCAGCAGTGTTGAATGAAATTGAGCAATAGGAATGACCACCATCTTTCCCAACAACCTCATGCAAAACCGAATAGAAGGCTTCTTTTTTGCTTTGACTACCTGAATCAGTTCCTTTATGGCGCTGATCTTTGCCTGGGGCAAGAATACCCTTTTCTGGGCTGTATCTATGATCAGACCCAAATACTCTAGTCTCCTTAAAGGTTCTAAGGAAGATTTCTCTAGGTTGAGAAACCAACCTAGGTATTCCAGGTAGTTGAGTGTGGTGACCATACTTTGGTTTAAGCAGGCTACCGACTGGTCTATCAAGAGTAGATCGTCTAGGTAAGCCATGATATTATACCTTGGGCCCTTAACCTGGCTAGAGAATGAGCCAGGACCTTTGTAAACACCTGAGGTGCAGTAGCTGGACCAAAAGGCAGAGCTACAAACTGAAAATTACGTTTTTCTACTTCGAAACAAAGATATCTCTGATGAGCGGGGAAAATAGGCACATGTAGATATGCGTCCTTGATGTCGATTGGCACCAGAAGTTCTCCTCCTTGTAGGCTGGAGACTACTGATCGAATTGATTCCATGCGAAAAGAGTGAACATTCAGAAACCGATATAGGTTTCTAAAATCCAGACTGGGTCTGACATCCTCATTTGGTTTTGGCAACTGCTGCTCTTTCATGGGAACCACCCTGATCACCTCTTGTGACAGGAGTCGATCTAATGGTTAAAAGAGAGACTTCCTTTTCTGTGGATCTTTGGGGACATTTGACCTGAGAAAACAAGGAAACGGGAAGTCTCGGAACTCAGCTTGTAGCCTAGAGTTATGCCGCGTACACACGGTCGGAATTCTCGTCGGAAAAAGCTCTGATGGTTTTCCCGTCGGAATTCTGACGGAATTTCGCTCAAACTGTCTTGCCTACACACGGTCACACCAAATTCCGACCGTCAATAACACCACGGCATACAACACAAAAGGTTAAAAAGAGTAATCTTGCGCCAGCACACCGAATGGTAACTAGAGAAATGCAGCGCACACTCAAAGGAAATGTCTGAACCCAAATGGAATTAAAAGGAGAGATAGTGGCGCACAAATAAATAAAACTAAACTATATGTTAAAAAGACAAAGCAATCAGGTAATAGACATAAAAAATCCTAATTGGAACTTCCTGGTTAAAATAATCTGGCACATATAAATAATAAATCAAATAGATCGCAGTGCTTCTAGTTGTGCGTCTAATGGTGTGATAAAAATCAAATCTTGTGATAAAAGCAATCCTGGTTAAAAATGCATGATAAAAATCGCAAACTGTGACTGAGTAAAATGACAGTGCATCCAAGTGTGTATAAAACCAGTGATTGAAATAAGTAAATAAACGTGATGAAGGTCCTTAAAACATATAATATGCATCCAATTGTGTGTATAAAGAGAGTGGCAGTGATCCAAAAGGATACAATAAATATATCATAAAAGTGATATAGAGCAATAAATAATTAAAGTGCAAAAACAGAGGAGAGAGTTTTATTCCTCGAATACCAAGGGGGAAAATAGTAGATGATGGTGGTCTCAGATCCGTACCACATATACCGTAATGGCAGGCTGAGGTAAAAGAATATATGCAAGTGCTACAAAATAGAATGGTGAGTGGCGATAGGTGAAATCGCAAGATAAAAAAATGTCCAATCAAAAATCCATATATAACGTCAGTGCAAGGTGGAAGTAATATCTTCTATCCAAAGAGAAAAGTGTCAGTGCTGAGGTATCCGATGGTGGTAAGGAGTAATCTATGAATCCTGTGCAGTGATCCGTGTATTTTCCGTGCAATCCTATTGGGGATATGGATGGCCCCTTACCTTACAGCTGTAAGGTTACAGCAGTGTAATATGGGTCTTTATGGTCATTGGTGACCGTCCTCACGGGCAGGGGCAGTGTTCGTCACTGGTCACGTGACCAGTGACGAACACGCGTTGGGACAACCACACACGTGACCTACCGGAAGTGACGCCATCGAGCTCGAAGCTCGTTTATACCCTGCATTTGTATTCACTTATCAAATGTGAGTACCCATTGTTTATCTGTTTTATTGAAATAAATACTAAATAATAAATACTAAATACTAATTTTTATCATGCATTTTTAACCAGGATTGCTTTTATCACAAGATTTGATTTTTATCACACCATTAGACGCACAACTAGAAGCACTGCGATCTATTTGATTTATTATTTATATGTGCCAGATTATTTTAACCAGGAAGTTCCAATTAGGATTTTTTATGTCTATTACCTGATTGCTTCGTCTTTTTAACATATAGTTTAGTTTTATTTATTTGCGCGCCACTATCTCTCCTTTTAACGGCATACAACACGTTCGACTGCACTATAAAAGGGAAGTTTAATGCTTCTGAGCATGCGTCAAATTGTTTCCGAGCATGCGCCGGAATTTTGCGTGTCGGAATAGCATACATACGATCGGAAAATCTGATAGAAAGGTTTTCCGTCTGAAAAATTAAGAACAGGTTCTCAATCCAAAGTCCGTCAGAAATTCCGACAGAAAAAGACCGATGGGCATACACACAGTCGGAAAATCTGATGAAAAGCTCCCATCGGACTGTTTCAATCGGAAATTCCGACCGTGTGTACGTGGCATTACTGTGGAGACCACCCACCTGTCTTGAAACTCCTCCTGCCAGACCCCTGAGAATTATAGAAGTCTCCCCTCCACTCGAGTGAGCAGGGGAGCCTCTTCATAATGCGTCTGCCTGCCTTAGCGTTCTTTGAAGGTTTTCTCCCCAGGATTTCTTCTGTCCCTGGGGTTGACCTTGAGCTTTAACTCTTGAACCTGACGGCAGAGGCTGTCACACTGCCGGGAGATTGATGCCCCTGGCACTGGAGAATGAGCCCGCTTAAAAGAGGGACGTTTACTCCTTTTCTTAACTGGCAAAAGGGTACTCTTCCCATTTGATATCCTCTGGATATATTTGCCCAACTCGTCCCCAAACAGCCTTTCACCATGGAAAGGAAACCCAGCCAGAAGCTTCTTGCATCGTGTTTTCGGCTGACCAATTTTTCAACCATAAGATTCTATGCATATGTACTAACCCAAGCATAAAACGCAAGGTCTGAAGAATAGAGTCCCTGATTGCGTCAATTGCAAAACACAAAGCTCCTGGTAGCTCAGCTAACTCCTGGGCCTGCTGTTCAGGGAAAACCTTGAGCACCTGTTTTGAAGGAGTCTCTCAAGGAGTGACACACCTCAATTGCTGCCAAAGAAAAATATTTTTTTAACAGGATTTTCAACTTCTTATCATTTGGATCCCTAAGCATTTGAGCATTGTCAATGGGACAAGTCAAATTTTTATTCACAGAGGATATAGCAGCATCAATTGCTGGTATACCCCACATCCATAAAGTGTTGAGAACCTTTTAGGAGGAAATAATTGCTTATCTGGGTGATCCCACTCAGCTCTTCCAGCAATGAATGGACAGGAAAAGCATACAAAGCCTGAGGAAGATTTAGTGAACCCAAACAAAAAGTGGGCTTTTCAGCCTACTCAGTAAAGTGTAGTTTAAATGTGTAATGGACCAGTTCCATTAGGAATTGCACCCACAATTTCTCAGCTTGTGAAGCAAAAGAAGGTCCTTCCCCCCCACCTGAATCCTCGGAAGAGGAGTTATCAGACTCTTTATGGTCCCCCCAGAGGAGAAATCATTTCCCCCCTGCCCCTGTTGCTCTACTTGAGGGTCCTGGGTGGCAGAAGGGGACCTCATGCGCTTGCTTCCACCTTGTGAAGATGCGATTAAAGTTGCCAATCCTTCCTCTAATGGCTGAGGAAAAATCCTGCTTAGTCATATATTTAGGGGCTGAAATGTCGGAAGCAGTAGCAACCCCTGACAACCCCAATGGCTCAATCTGACAAGCCTCCCTAGGTTTTTCAGGGGAGATGGTGTTGCAGAGGCAGGGTCCTCAGAGCCTGAGGGTGATCCCTTTGGGCCCTTATCCTTTTGGGTATTTGTACCTCCTCTTTTTGTTTACAAACGTTTTTATTATTTTTGTTGAACAGTGCAAATACAGAGTGTACAAGTGATCGTGAACAGTCATCATAACATAGTTTAACAAGTTGGATACTATAACAAAGTGCGGTAGCAGATCCTAGTACATCTCTAAACAATGAGCATCAAACCATTGTAGAAACAATGCGTCCAATAGATCAGCATAACAAATTGGTCCATAGTCAGACCGTTTATTTTCAACTTTGAGAACCAGCGGAAATAAAAGAGAAGAATACAAAATAAAAGTAAAAGGTAACATATCTTGACACTGGTGGAGCATACTGTTTCCAATCTATGTCGAGGCTGAGATACTAAATCTCAAGCTTACAAAATGCTATGCGTACCCCTCTTCTTGGGAGAGCTCAATGGCCCATTAGGGCTCCCAGGAGTATTGAGTTGAGAAAGTTAGTGGTCTTGTGCCACACCGCTAAGTTGGTGGGCTGACCACTTGTTCCCTTTTCCATCAAATATAAGCATGGTGTCCAAGTGAGTGTGATGGATTCTTTCCATTAGTCTGATGGACTCCATGCGAAGAAGCACTTGTGACCATGGCACAGAGGGGCTTTTCCAGTTCAGTGCAATTGCCCATTGGATGGCACTGAAGAGGGTATATATCAGCTTCTGTTGTGGGGGGATAGCGCCAGGAATATCAGCGTAGAGAATGCACATTTGAAAGGTAAGGGTCACTGAGACATCCGTGATCTTAGGGATCAAGTTGGTGGCTTTAGTCCAAATGTGTGTCAATGAACCATAAGCCCAGAACGTGTGCAGCAATGTGCCCCTGGCCCGACATCCTCTAAAGCATGTGTCAGGAACCAAAGAGAAACTCCTATGCAGACGATCCGGGGTGTAGTACCATCTAGTGTGAAGCTTGAGGACCATTTCTTTAACGGAGATAAAGCGTGTACATTTGTGCATGTTGTCAACTATGTCCTGCCAGTCCTCCACTGTGAATTCTCGGTCAACTTCTGCTTCCCAGGCCAACATTGCAGCTGTTTTGAGGGCTGAGTTGTGACCATTCAGGTACCCATATAGACTAGAGATAGCGCCCTTCTCTTGGGATGCCTCCCCACATAATTCTTCATATTGTGTTCTTGTGGACCTAGATAACTCTCGGAAGTTGTTGGTGTAAAAGTGCCTGATCTGGAGGAACTGGTAGAATACTGTCTTGTCCATGTCATACTGTTGTTGTAGGTGTTCAAATGATCAAAAAGAGGCGTCAAACAGAAATGATTTCAATGAGGTAAGGCCTCTATCTGTTCATTCAGTAAAGGAGGAATGTTGGTGAAATGCTGGGGAGAAAAGGGGTTCCCCCAGATAGAAGGCCAGAGGTGGGCTTTTGATTTTAACTGGAATTTTTTCCAGTAGAGGGACCAGAGATAGAGGGACTGTCCCACTATAGCATTCAGCTGGGTAATCTCCCTGTGGGTGATGGAGTATGACCACAGGAGACCCGGGAGGTGGTAGAGAGCGACCAAAGTTCTTTCAAAGTGTAGCCATGGGATGAAGGCCGGGTTAGCATGCCACTGTGCGGTCTGTACAAGGTGGGCGGCCAGAAAGTACTTCCACAAATCTGGGCATCCCAGACCCCCCCCCCCGAGCGGGTCCTGTATATCACGGGGCGTCCTAGTCTGGGTTTTTTCTTTTGCCAAATAAAAGAGAGAAGTTCAGATTGGAGTTTGTCTAGGGTAGCACGGGGAAAGTATAGTGGTAGAGAGCGGAAGAAAAAGAGAAGTTTGGGCAAGATGGACATTTTTACTGCTTGGATACGGCCTAAAAAGGATATTCTATAGTTGGACCATTGAAGGAGAAGGTTTTTAATGGAGGCAAAGGCTTGTGGGTAATTTTGTGTGTACATTTGCTTTAGGGTAGGGTGAGTTTAACGCCTAAGTATTGTAGGGAAGTGGGGCTCCAATAAAATATGAAAGAGTCTTTAAGAGAACTCAGGACTGTGTTGGGGAGATGGATGGGCATAGCCGAGCATTTGGTTGAGTTAACCCCTAGACCTGAGAGTTGTTGGAATTGAGTTAAGGAGGCAAAGAGGTTAGGGAGGGAGATTAAAGGGTCAGAGAGAAACTGGAGCATTGCAGCATCCATAAGGCCCAATTTAACCAAAAGTTCTTTCCCTTCATGAAGTGTAGTGACTGTATATGTCATATCATTGTGGGGTACTTGCAACTTGAAGGGGAAGCCCCATCTGTAGCGAATCCTGGCTGACTGTAGCACTGTGGTGACCTCTTTCATCTTTCTTTCTACGCTTATCCAGGGTAGTGGGAGAGATGTCTGGATAGATCTGGATCTTTGCGGCATAACACAACGTCTCTGGGGGGCTTCTCAGGAGGGGGGGGGGCGTAGTGCCCTGTGGATCCTATCGCAGGCAAAGACCGTGAGTGGAGCCTCAGGCAGGAGGGACTAGAACAGTTTTTGTATTGCAGGCATGAGTTCAGTCACTGATACGGGGGCCCCCCTCACCCTTAAATTGTTACGCCTGTTTCTATTGTCCAAATCTTCGATATGGGCCTGAAGTTGGGAGACAGTTTCTGAAAGGGCTTCATGATACCTCCTTAGGTCTGAACAGACCAGGGTCAGCTCATCGTGCTTAATCTCAAGCAGGTCCATCCTGCTGCCCAGGGCCACAATCTCCAGGGAGAGGGTATTAGTGGACTCGTAAAAAAGAAGAAAAAAACTGCGCTTAGATCAACAAAATTTAATTAACTAAAGAAACAAGCAGCAGCTTATTGTGAGATATACACAAAACAATACATACAAAGGAGAAGCTGCGCTATGTGTACCCAAATTAACTAAAAAGCACCTCAAAAACGTGTAAATGTATTGAGAATAAATATATATATATATAATAATAACTAAAAATATTCACATATAAAGTATATATATATCAAGTGAATAATAATATACCAAATTATTATCAAAAATTCCTGAAAAAATTTGTGAAATTTTTTTTTATCAGTGAACAAAATCTTTAAATATAATCCAAAATATAATGAATGGTATTATTGAGGACCAGACGCAATTTGTCATAAATGGAACCAGCAATTTGAACGAGCGAAATCATTATTGGTGATCAGTGGAAGTAGAGCTAACAGCTCCAGATGTAGGATACACCCCAAAGAAAGAAATCACAGAATAGCATAATATTGCCTTATAAAATTATACATAAACATGCGGTATGCACACTTACAGAGTAGAGAAAAAAGATGTGCAAGAAAATTTAATGAAAAAGAGGATAAAAAACCCAGTGATCCATACGCTAATTGTAGTAGTGTCCCAGCACCACATAGAGGAGCGTCTTACCAGAACCAAGCCCAATCAGCACATGTAATCCTGAGCGATATAATTGTCACAGACAGATACAGGGAGGATCCCCAGTGATCCAGACGCTAATTGAAGAAGTGTCCCAACACCACATAGAGGGGCATCTTACCAGAAACCAGCCCAATCAACACATGTAATCCTGAGCGATACACTTGTCAGTGGAAATAAGGCACCGGTCACAACCTCTCTGCCTGGGACACAGACATTGATGGTTTGTGAAGAGCTAAAGTGCTACTTTTTTACTATTGAATTTGGTCTTTGCAAACAAGATGGACAGTTACGCGCATATGGTGCAGGACTGCTCTCTTCCATTGGGGAACTGAGATCGAGGTTGTGACCGGTGCCTTATTTCCACTGACAAGTGTAAAGCTCAGGATTACATGTGTTGATTGGGCTGGTTTCTGGTAAGATGCCCCTCTATGTGGTGTTAGGACACTTCTTCAATTAGCGTCTGGATCACTGGGGTTCCTCCCTGTATCTGTCTGTGACAATTATATCGCTCAGGATTACATGTGCTGATTGGGCTTGGTTCTGGTAAGATGCCCCTCTATGTGGTGCTGGTACACTACTACAATTAGCGTTTGGATCACTGGGTTTTTTATCCTCTTTTTCATTCAATTTTTCTTGCACATCTTTTTTCTCTACTCTGTAAGTGTGCATACCGCATGTTTATGTATAATTTTATAAGGCAATATTATGCTATTCTGTGATTTCTATTTTTGGGGTGTATCCTACATCTGGAGCTGTTAGCTCTACTTCCACTGATCACCAATAAACATTTCGCTCGTTCAAATTGCTGGTTCCATTTATGATGTTTCCACAACCAAAGGCCTAGGCTGGGTTTAAGCCAATTGCACATTTGGCTTACTTTCTGGTAAGCATTTCATTCAGATGGTGCTGGAGTGATACATCTTGACTAGAGTTGAGCGGACACCTGGATGTTCGGGTTTGGCGGGTTCGGCCGAAGTTCGGAAAAAAGTCTGGGTTCGGGACCGAACTTGACCCGAACTTGACCCCGAACTCCAAACCCCATTGAAGTCAATGGGGACCCGGACTTTTGAACACTAAAATGACTGTAAAAAGGTAATTGAAAGGGCTAGAGGGCTGCAAATGGCAACAAAATGTTGTTAAGAGCATGGCAAGTGATCTGCAAACAAATGTGGATAGGGAAATAACTTAAAATAACATAAAAAAAATAAATGCTGGAGGCCCCCTTCTCAGCAGAAGAGGAACAGGAAGTCATTAAGAACCTCAGAAACTCACGATGCCGCACATATGGTGGGAATACCCCAGAATACTTACTTTCTGGAAAAAATTATTCAATTTAATGGATAAGATAGTGGGAAAATAAAATACTTGGAAATTAAAAACAATGAAAAAATTATAATCTTGACCTAGGAGGACGAAATTCAAATGGAGTAGGAGGTTGAGGTGGCGGTGGATGTGGCGGTGTAGGTGGAAGCGGCAGTGGAGGAGGACGAGGTAGCCAACACTGGTTCAAAAATACAACAATGGCTGGGTAAGGCTAGTGGTGAATGATGTGTCGAATTCTGTCGCCCGTCGCATAGTGTCCGCCCTGTGCTGCGCTTGCTCAGTACGTAGGACAAGGGGATTTTGAAACTCTCCGAAGACGATGCGCAGTGACTCCAGGTTCAAGCCACATCATCCGAGGTTGAAGCCTAGCCAAGCGAGCCCGTGAGGGGCCCTGTTACTATGTGCTACCGTATGTCCACTTGGATGGTGGGGCTTGAACCTGCACTCACTGCGCAGGCGACATTCATCTTTGGAGATTTTGTGAATCTCCTTGTCCTCCGTACTGCGCAAGCACTGCACCTGCGCAGTAAGTGGCCGGACACTATCCGATAGCAAGACAGTTTTCGTCAGAACTCCGGTATATGTGTCTATTCTGCACAAGGTATGGCCAAGTCCTGTGGGATCCATGCCTGGTTCATTTTAATGAACGTGAGCTTGTCCACATTGGCTCTGGACAGGCGGCTGCGCTTGTCTGTGATAACGCCCCCTGCCGTACTAAATACACGTTCAGATAATACACTGGCGGCAGGGCAGGCCAGCACCTCCAAGGCGTAAAGGGCAAGCTCAGGCCATGTGCCCAATTTGGAGACCCAGAAGTTGAAGGGGGCAGACCCGTCATGAAGTACGTGTAGGCGTGTGCACATGCTGCTCCACCATGTTGGTGAAATGCTGCCTCCTGCTAAGACATTCCATCTCAGCTGGTGGTGCTGGTTGTTGTGGCGTGCTGACAAAGCTTTTCCACATTCTGGCTATGCTAACCCTGCCTTCCGAGGTGCTGGCGGTGCCCCGGCTGCATTGGCGACCTCTTCCTCCTCCTCTGCCTTCGCCTTGTGCTTCCACCGTACCCCCGCTTCCAAGTGGGAATGCCACCAGCAGCGCGTCTACCAGCGTGCGCTTGCACTCGCGCATCTTACGATCACGCTCCAGTGAGGTAATTAGGGACGGCACGTTGTCCTTGTAACGGGGATCCAGCAGGGTGGCCACCCAATAATCAGCACCAGTTAAAATGTGGGCAACTCAGCGGTCGTTGCGGAGACACTGCGGCATGTAATCGATCATGTGTGCCAGGCTGCCCAGAGGCAAGGAAAAGCTGTCCTCTGTGGGAGGTGTATCGTCTGTGTCCTCTGTATCCCCCCAGCCATGCACCAGTGATGGACATGAGCTGGTCTGGGTGCCACCCTGCTGTGAACATGGTTCCTCCTCCTCCATCTCCTCCTCATCCTCCACCTCGTCATCCTCCAGAACTGTGTCCTTGCTGCCAGACAATTGTGTACCTGGCGCTTGTTGGTGCAGGAACCCACCCTCGTAGCCACTTGTAAATGACTGCCCTGAAAGCCTTGGAAATGAACCCTCTTCCTCCTCCTCCACCTCCTCCTCCTCATCCTGTGCCACATCCTCTTCAATCATCGCCTGAAGAGTTTTTTCAAGGAGGCATAGAACTGGGATAGTAACGCTGAGAACGGCGTCATCGGCACTGGCCATGTTGGTGGAGTACTCGAAACAGCGCAACAAGGCACACAGGTCTCGCATGGAGGCCCAGTTATTGGCGGTGAAGTGGTGCTGTTCCGCAGAGCGACTCACGCGTGCGTGCTGCAGCTGAAACTCCACTATCGCCTGCTGCTGCTCGCACAGTCTGGCAAGCATGTGCAAGGTGGAGTTCCACCTTGTGGGCACGTCACATATGAGATGGTGAGCGGGAAGGCCGAAGTTACGCTGCAGCGCTGACAGGCGAGCAGCAGCAGGGTGAGAACGCCGAAAGTGCGCACAGACGGCCCGCACTTTCTGCAGCAGCTCTGGCATATCGGGGTAATTCTTAAGGAACCTCTGGACCACCAAGTTCAGCACATGCGCCAGGCAAGGGATGTGCGTCAAACCGGCAAGGCCCAGAGCTGCTACGAGATTTCGCCCATTATCACACACCACCAGGCCGGGCTTGAGGCTCACTGCCACCAACCACTCATCGATCTGTTGTTCCATGTCCCTCCACAACTCCTGCACGGTGTGGGTTTTTTCCCCCAAACAGGAAAGTTTTAAAACTGCCTGCTGTCGTTTAGCCCTGGCTGTGCTGAAGTTGGTGGTGAAGGTGTTACGCTGACCGGATGAGGAGGCGGTAGAGGATGAGGAGGCGGAGTAGGAGGAGTTAGCAACAGGAGGCAAACTGAAGTGCCCTGCAATCCTCGGTGGTGGAAGGACATGCGCCAAACTGCTATCCGCCTCAGGCCCAGCCGCCACTACATTTACCCAGTGTGCTGTTAGGGAGATATAACGTCCCTGACCGTGCGTACTGGTCCACACATCCGTAGTTAGGTGGACCTTGCCACAGATGGCGTTGCGCAGTGCACACCTGATTTTGTCCCCCACTTGGTTGTGCAGGGAAGGGATAGCTCGTCTTGAAAAGTAGTGGCGGCTGGGCACGACGTACTGTGGGACAGCCAATGACATCAGCCTTTTAAAACTCTGCGTCTCCACCAGACGGAATGACAGCATTTCAAAGGCGAGGAATTTTGAAATGCTGGCATTCAGGGCCAGGGATCGCGGGTGGCTAGGGGGGTACTTCCTCTTCCGCTCCAGTGTTTGGGAAATAGAGAGCTGAAAGCTTCCATGGGACATTGTGGAGATGGTTGGTGACCCAGGTGGTAGTTTTGCTGGCAGATCCTCTGTTTGCGGGTTGGCAGGTGTCACTGTCACTACACAGGGGGGATGAAGAGGCCGAGACTGCAGCAGAAGAGGAAGCAGGAGGAGCCAGAGACCTTTCTTGGTTTTTGAGGTGTCTACTCCACTGCATCTCGTGCTTTGCACTTAGATGCCTGGTCATGCAGGTTGTGCTCAGGTTGAGAACGTTTATGCCTCGCTTCAAGCTCTGATTGCACAGCGTGCAAAACACTTGTGTCTTGTCATTAGCACATTGTCTGAAGAACTGCCACGCAAGGGAACTCCTTGGACCTGGCTTTAGTGTGCTCGGTCCCTTGTTGCGTTGGGCAGTAGCAGACGTACTGTCTAGGGGATGGACGCTCCGCTTTTGCACCCTGCTCCCTCTTCTGCTGTGCTGGTGGCTCTGTGCGACCACCGCCTCTTCCTCCGAACTACACTGGTCACCTGCATGACGTTGATTCCATGTGGGGTCAAGGACCTCATCGTCCTCCACATCATCTTCCACCCAGTCTTCACCCCTGCCCTCCTTGTCGGTCTGCACAATGGCGAAAGCAGCAGCAGTTGGTACCTGTGTTTCGTCATCATCCGAGACGTGCTGCGATGGTCCTCCCATGTACTCATCGTGAAACATAAGTGGTTGGGCATCGGTGCACACAATCTCTTCCACCTCTGGGGCAGGGCTAGGTGGATGGCTCTGGGAAACCCTGCTAACAGAGTCATCAAAAAGCAGAAGAGACTGCTGCATGATTTGGGGCTCAGACTGATTGGCTGATTTGCAAGGGGGTGAGGTGAAAGACTGATGGACATCGGCTGCAGGTGCCAACTCTGAACTTTCATCAGGAGACTGGGTGGGAGACAATGTGAAGGAACCAGAGGCACTGTCAGCAGCAACCCAATCTACTATCGCCTGTACTTGTCCTGGCCTCAACATTCGTACAGCCTCATTAGGCGCGCCAAAATACCGCTGCAGACTCTGTCGCCTACTCACACCTGAGGAAGGTGTTTCACTAGTGCGTGTAGCTGGCACAGATCGACCACGTCCTCTCCCTGCAACAGGAGCATCACCAGCAGCACCACGACCCGGGCCACGTCCCGTTTTTGATGATCTCCTCATATTTTCAAAATTCATGATCTCGCCCCAAAATGGGTGTTTTTGTCAATAGCAGAATACACGTACAGTGTCTAAAGCATTTATGAAAACGCAGAAAATGCTATTGGGAAGAAAAAAAACACTGCAAAATTAAATTGTTTTGCAATGTTTTTCCAATATCAGAATAAACGGATAGTGTCTAAAGCGGCGTGTTCCGAGCCAATGAACATTACCATTCACCTCTTGGACTTTGCCAGTGCAGTTCATTAATAGACACTTTTCTCTCTCTCATTTTCACATTCACCCACTTCAGGCCCATCAGGGTCGTGGTATATTATTTATTTGTGGACATTAGCACTTTAAGCACTTTATTATTGGCATACTGCTATTGATTTGCCATTTAGCCACTTATTTTATATTATACATTTGTATCTTTTTAACACTATTGCACGATTTTATACACTTTCAGCACTTGGTGCATGATTGTTATGTGTATTTATTGATTAGGATTGTGTATTTTTCACTTGTATTTCACATGAGCGCGAAATCATTTCAATATTGTAGTGTCTAAAGCGTTTATGAAAATGCAGAAAATGCTATTGGGAAGAAAAAAAACACTGGAAAATTAAATTTTTTTGCAATGTTTTTCCAATATCAGAATAAACGGATAGTGTCTAAAGTGTTTATGAAAACGCAGAAAATGCTATTGGGAAGAAAAAAAAACCCTGCAAAATAAAAAATTTTTGCAATGTTTTTCCAATATCAGAATACACGGACAGTATGTAAAGCGTTTATGAAAATGCAGAAAATGCTATTGGGGAAAAAAAACACTGCAAAATTAAATTTTTTTGCAATGTTTTTCCAATATCAGAATACACGGATAGTGTCTAAAGCGTTTATGAAAACGCAGAAAATGCTATTGGGAAGAAAAAAAACACTGCAAAATTATTTTTTTTTGCAATGTTTTTCCAATATCAGAATACACGGACAGTATGTAAAGCATTTATGAAAACGCAGAAAATGCTATTGGGAAGAAAAAAAACACTGCAAAATTAAATTTTTTTGCAATGTTTTTCCAGTATCAGAATATGTATATGTAATATCAGAATACACGGATACTGTCTACAGTGTGTATGTATGAACACGCAGAAAATTCTATTGGGAAAAAAGCAAAATGTAATTTTTATGCAATGTTTTTCCAATAGCAGAATACACACAGACTATGGTGTATCTCTTAGTATATGCAGTGTTGGTCCTAATGGTGCACTGAGCTTGCAGGTAAAACTTTAAAAACGTTTATATTTTGTCTGGCACTGGCCTCATGGCACTGTTAAAAGACTGTGCACTGCACCCCAGCCAGGGTACAATTGATTTAGGAATCTTTTCAATAATTCTCTCTGCCTCTTTCTCTTCCTTACTAAAGAAACTCCCTACTCTACTCTGTAAATCGCTCACTGATCTAACTAATTAGAAGCAAAGTTAAGGAATGCTGACTGCCTGACTGAATCACACTAATTCCACGTACACACGAAGGGACTTTGTCCGCCGGACCTAGTCCAGCGGACAAACCGCCGGACTTTCCAGCTGGGCTTCGGCGGACTTGAAAGCAAAGGACTTGACCACACACGATCACGCTAAAAGTCCGGCGGTTCACGCGATGACGTACAGCACGTACGACGGGACTATAAAAAGGAAGCTCAAGATCAAAAACGACACCCTTTGGGCACCATTAACTAATCTCGTGTGTATCTCGTATTAGTTGACGTTTGGTTAGAACCGATCCGCGCTTCTCAGACTTCTGCTTAATTCGCTCGTTTTCTGCCGTTCAGTTTGTGCTTGTGAGGTTTGTATCTGTCTTTCAGTGTGTGTGGATCAGTTCCTACCTGTTCTCAGGCCGTTCTGGTCCGCTCACTCCTGTTCTTCTGGTCGTTCTTCATAGGCCTTGCTGTTCTTCAGTGCGTTCTGTTAAGTTTTTTGTTTGATCAGCCGACCGTTTTGAAGCCATGGAGTGTGGACATACTCGGGAACGAGTTCAAGCTGTGCGGGGGCTCGGTGTTGCGGTTAACACTTTGGCCCGAGTCCAGTCCATGAACAGGGTGAGGAGGAGTTCATGGACCAAGAATTGGCTGCGCCAGCGTGGCCAATTCTCACATATACCTTTGCTCCATGAGATCCGTGAGAATAATCCTGATGATTTCAGGAATTATCTCAGGATGACGGACCCCATTTTTCACCGCCTGTTGGCTTCGCTGTCCCCTTTTATCAGCAGGCAGAATACCTGCATGTGGAAAGCCATCACTGCGGGGCAGAGGCTAGTCGCCACGTTGCGTTACTTGGCGACGGGGAGAAGCTTGCAGGACCTTAAGTTCACAACAGGCATCTCCCCCAGGCTCTGGGGATCATTATTCCAGAGACCTGTTCTGCCATTATTCACGTCCTGCAGGAGGAATATATTAAGGTAAGTTTTCTCCTTTAAAATTACATATGTCTTGTATGATTGCTAATGTAGTGCATTCATTTCATCATTAGCTAATTACCTTGATAGGACTATTCTATGAATGTCCCCTATTCATGCATGCATTTTGATATTTTATTATTGTTTTTTTGGGCGGTTTACTTAGAAATTTCTTTGGAATTTCTTCTTTAGTGGCCTACATGCATATTTGCTTGCACCAACCTCCCCAGCATGGAATCTTGGGCCCATATACACCCATAGCCTAGTCCCTTTATTATAACTAAAATGTATCTTAACAGCTCCATTGTACTGCTTTCCTCACCCCCCCTTTCACCCCCTTGCCCCTCTTTGTTAAATCTGTTCATGTGTACTGTGTGGCCTTATAATTAATTCCCCCCCACCTTGTTAAATTCTGTTCATGTGTACTGTGTGGTCTTATAATTAACCCCCCCCCACCTTGTTAAATTCTGTTCATGTGTACTGTGTGTCCTTATAATTAATCCCCCCCACCTTGTTAAATTTTGTTCATGTGTACTGTGTGGCCTTATAATTAATCCCCCCCCCCCCACCTGGTTAAATTCTGTTCATGTGTAGTGTGTGGCCTTTTAGAATTAATTACTCCCCACCCACATCCCCATTATTATGTTCTCTGGGCCATCAGAGGGGTCATCAATCAGAGAATTGGCCCTTATCTTTCATATTTTATATTTTTGAAAAGACTACTTAAAAAAATACATATGTTGCTCAAAATTGTTTGTTAATTTCTTGGATTTAGTTTTGGGTTTTGGTTTGTATTTACTTATAATTGTATCTTTCTGTTTGACTCCACAGTGTCCTTCCACGCCACAGGAATGGCAGACTGTGGCTTCCCAGTTTGCTGCCCGTTGGGACTTTCCCAACTGCGGAGGGGCGATTGATGGCAAACATGTCAGAATTGTGCCCCCACCCCATTCGGGGTCTTACTATTGGAACTATAAGGGGTTCAATAGTATTGTGTTGATGGCGGTGGTGTCGGCACAATATGACTTCCTTTATGTTGATGTGGGGAAAAACGGCCGGATGTCTGATGGAGGAGTCTTTAACCAGACGGAGTTCTGCCGTCGTCTCCAGACTGGTGGCCTGGAGCTGCCACCAGATGTGGAGAATGTGGAGGGACTCCCCTTTGTTTTTATTGCAGACGAAGCATTTGGTCTGGGTGAACACCTGATGAGGCCATTTCCCCAAAGATCCCTCACCCCTGAGAGGAGGGTTTTTAATTTTTGGTTGGCCAGAGCAAGAAGGGTGGTTGAAAATGCCTTTGGCATTATGGCCAACCGTTTCCGTTTGTTTTTAACTTCTCTACATCTGGCAGAGTACAAACTGAACACGATTATTCTGAGCTGCTGCGTACTGCATAATTATCTACGCAAGCATTCGGCCAGCTACATGCTACCTATTGGGCCTGAGGCCGGAGTTGACCCCGGGATGACAGGGCTGGATCATAGACATCTTGGCTTGGCCCCCCAATCAGCACAGCAAGTGCGGGACAGATATGTCACCTATTTTAATGGTAGGGGGGCCATTGCAATGGCAGCAGACCCTTAAAAATTACTTTATTTTTACAAAATAAATACATTTATTTTTACCATAAAAATTTGTTTTTCGTATTGTTTGCTTTTCTGTTGGTCTGTTTTCTATGTTCTCCTATTGCACTTCTTCTTGTGAAATACTTTTTGTGGGACTTTAGTAAATAAGCCCCTTTGTCAATGTACCCCCACATTTTTGGATCAAACGGCAGTATTGAAAAAGAAGAAGCCACACACGTTGTTTCATTAGTGCAAACATTTTTGGTTTATTATAGTGCACATCCCAACCTTTTGGGGTTTTTTTTTCTCCTTTTTTTTTTTTGGGTGAATCCCATTATTTTTTTCTTTTTCTTTTTTGGGTGAATCCCATTTTTTTTTCTTTTTTTTTTTTGGTGAATCCCATATTTTTTGGGCAAAAAATTATTAAAACAAGGTTTAAAACAGATTAAACCTTTTTTATTAAAAACAAAATATTTACACAATCTAAAAGTATGGCACTTACAAAACACCCATGTACAGTAGGAGCCAAATTTTGAAGATGCACACCAATTGAACTTCAAAATGGGTAATGTCAACATGTGCTATCTTCCATCATGGGGAATCAATGGACGTGTTTTTGTGTGTGAAACCCCTTCCTCTCACCTACTAGCATTATAATGAAGGGGTTGCAAATAGGGATGAGCCGCACCAGAACCTTCGAACGGACCGAAAGTTTGCGCAAATTTTCGAACCCTATTCGTTACAATGGACGCGAACGTTCGAAATCAAAATTGCTAATTACAATGGCCAATATGCATGTTAATGTCATAAAACAGGTTTGGGGACCCGGGTCCTGCCCCAGGGGACATATATCAATGCAAAAAGAACTAACGTTTTTTCGGGAGCAGTCATTTTAATGATGCATAAAGTGAAAAAAAAAGTGAAATTTCCCTTTAAATATGGTACCTGGGGGTGTCTAAAGTATGCCTGTGAAGTGGCATGTGTTTCCCGTGTTTAGAACTGCCCCAATGACAAATGTTTTTGGAAAAGTGGGGTTTTAATTGAAACAAGGATTGGTGATAAATCATCAGTAGAGAGGAGATACAATTTTCCCAAATTAAATCTAACAGGATCGAATTTCCCTTCCTAGGGGTAGATTTCCTCTCACTTCCAGTTTTCTCTTTCCGTTTGCAAGTAGGAGTTGTTTGTAAGTTGGATGTTTGAAAGTAGGGGCCTGCCGTATAACTCTGCAGAAATTTTCCCCATTAGATGTTGGTGTAGCCACAAGACTGTAAGCCCTCACAGTTACTCTTGGTGGGCACAGGAATGGGCCCTGCTGTGAGTTATTAGATCAAGATTTGTAATTGCATGCACCTGTTGAACAGGGCAGAAAAACTGGGCCTTTGGTGGTGGTGGTGGACGGTGTTGCCACAAGACTGTAAGCCCTCACAGTTACTCTTGGTGGGCACAGGAATGGACCCTGCTGTGAGTTATTAGATCAAGATTTGTAATTGCATGCACCTGTTGAACAGGGCTGAAAAATTGTGCCTTAGGCACTGGTGCCACAACACTGCAACCCCTCACAGATACTGTACTTGGAGCACAGCAGTCAGACGTGTTGCGAAGCATTGCTTAAAAAATTGTAATTACACGCCCCTGTTAAACAGGGGCTGAAAAATTGTGCCTTAGGCATTGGTGCTGGTGCCACAAAACTGCAACCCCTCACAGATACTGTACTCTGAGCACAGCAATGAGACCTGTTGCAAAGCATTGCCTAAAAATTGTAATTACACGCCCCAACAGGGGCTGAAAAATTGTGCCTTAGGCACTGGTGCTGGTGCCACAACACTGTAACCCCTCACAGATACTGTACTTGGAGCACAGCAGTCAGACATGTTGCGAAGCATTGCTTAAAAAATTGTAATTACACGCCCCTGTTAAACAGGGGCTGAAAAATTGTGCCTTAGGCAACGGTGCTGGTGCCACAACACTGCAACCCCTCACAGATACTGTACTTGGAGCACAGCAGTCACACCTGTTGCGAAGCATTTTTTTTAAAAAAATTGTAATTACATGCCCCTGTTATACAGGGGCTGAAAAATTGTGCCTTAGGAACTGGTTTGGTGGCACCCAGAAACAAAAATGTTCTTCCTAGTTATCAAGGAATGGATCATTGAGGAGGAGGAAGAGGATAGTCAGTGAACATAACAGGACAGTCACTCAGCATCAGCATAGGCAGTCTTGAAGGGATGTGACATTATATATTTTTCAGTTATATCCGCTTCAGGTGCCTGGTAGCTGGTGGTGATCCAAGACTGATTCATTTTTATGAAGGTCAGTCGATCAACCGAGTCGGGGGACAGGCGCACCCTGTGATCAGTGACAAATCCTCCAGCAGCACTGAATGTGCATTCGGAAAGAACGCTGGATGCAGGACAGGCCAGTAGCTCAATTGCATACTGTGCAAGCTCTGGCCGGTGATCCATCCTCAAGATTCAGTAAGCCAGAGGATTTTCGGTGGGAAAGGTGTCCAAGTCTGACCTTGCCCCTAGGTATTCCTGCACCATGTATATCAGACACTGGCGATGGTTGCTGGAACCGATCATACCTTGGGGCTGCGGACTAAAAAATTGTCTGAAGCCTCAGCAACTCGTCGTCCAGGACCAGGAGTTTGTAACCTCCCAGTTTCTGGGAACGCATTGCACAGACCTTTCTGCAAGGCCTCCCTGAGATGTCTCATCCTCTGCTCCCTCTGCGACGGCAAGATAAGGAGATCAAGGAGAGTGGCCAGCCAGTAATGGTCCCTCTCCTTGATCCGAAGAACACAAGGATCCTTCCGCAGGCTTTGCAGGATCAGGGAGGCCATGCAGCGTAGGTTAGCTGAGGCATTCGGTCTGGAGTCTTCTGGGTCACTGAGGATAACATGATCGCCAGCCACCTCCTCCCAGCCACGTACAAGTCCACTGGTTTGTTGGGACTGTACATCATCCCTAAAAGACTGCTGCTGCTGCTGATGCTGAGTGCCAGGCTCCACCTCCATGCTCACACAATTCTCCTCCTCCTCCTCCTACTCCTCCTCTTCATCCTCTTCCTGTGTGATGGGTGGGACAGAAGGAACACTGTCTGGATAAAGGGGGCCTTGAGAGGCAAGGAAGTCCTCCTCTTCCTGCCTCTGTTCTGCCTCAAGTGCCCTGTCCATTATCCCACGCAGCGTATGCTCCAACAGGTGGACAAGAGGTACAGTGTCACTGATGCATGCACTGTCACTGCTCACCATCCTCGTGGCCTCCTCAAATGGTGAGAGGACAGTGCATGCATCCCTGATCATGGTCCACTGGCGTGGGGAAAAAAAGCCAAGCTCCCCTGACCCTGTCCTGGTGCTGTAGTCGCAAAGGTACTCATTGATGGCCCTCTGCTGCGTGTGCAGTCGCTGCAGCATGGCTAACGTTGAGTTCCACCTGGTGGGCATGTCACATATTAGGCGGTTCTTGGGCAGGTTCAGCTCCTTTTGCAGCTCAGTCAGCCGAGTACTGGCATTATAAGATCGGTGGAAATGCACACAGACTTTCCTGGCCTGCCTCAGGACATCCTGTAAGCCTGGGTACCTGCCCAAGAACCGCTGCACCAACAGGTTGATGACGTGAGCCATACAGGGCACATGGGTGAGCTGCCCCTGTCGCAGGGCGGAGAGCAGGTTGGTGCCATTGTCAGAAACCACCCTTCCTGGCTTAAGCTGGCATGGCGTCAACCACCTCTCGGCCTGCCCCTGCAGAGCTGCCAGAACCTCTGGCCCAGTGTGGCTCCTGTCCCCCAAACACACCAGCGCAAGCACGGCATGGCATCTTTTTGCCTGCGTACTCGCGTAGCCCCTTGTACGCCTACGGAGCACCGCTGGTTCCAAGGACAGAGCACTGGAGGAAGAAGAAGAGGAGGGGGTGGAGGAGAGAGGTGTGTCACAACCAGTAGCAGTAGTAGCGTTTTGGAGGCGTGGTGGCGGAACAACCTCCAACACTACTGCACCTTGTCCTGCATCCCTCCCAGCTGCCAATAGAGTGACCCAATGGGCCGTGAAAGAAAGGTACCGTCCCTGTCCATGCCTGCTGGACCATGAGTCAGCGGTAATATGCACCTTACCGCTGACCGCCCTGTCCAGCGAGGCATGGACATTGCCCTCCACATGCCGGTAGAGAGACGGAATCGCCTTCCGTGAGAAAAAGTGGCGTTTGGGAACCTGCCACTGAGGAACCGCACATTGAACAAACTCACGGAAGGGGGCCGAGTCTACCAACTGAAAAGGCAGCAGTTGAAGTGCTAGAAATTTAGCCAGGCTAGCATTCAACCGCTGGGCATGTGGATGGCTGGGAGTGTACTTCTTTCTACGGTCCAGCAGCTGGGGCAGGGAAATTTGCCTGCTGCAATCGGACGTCGGTGTACTGCAAGTACTTGGTTGTGACACACCTAATTCTACACCTTCAGTCCTCTCAGAGCAGCTTTCAGAGAGGACTGAAGGTGTAGTGGGGATGGAGATCCCAGCTGAGGAGGAGCAAGGAGAGGTCCGCTTAGTTCTTTGGTGTGGGTCTTTTATGTGTGCCTGCCAACGAGCTGCATGGCAGGTCGCCATATGTCTGGTCATGCTTGTGGTGCCCAAGCGGCTGATGTTTTGGCCACGCGAGATACGCTTGAGACAAATATTGCAAATAGCAGTGGTGCGATCTGCTGCACTCGTCTCAAAAAAGGCCCACACCAAAGAACTTTTCTGATAACGTGCAGAGGCAGCGCCCTGCACAGGCGGAGCTCTGCGGTGTTGTACAGTTGCTGTGCTGGCCTCTACCTGGCCTCCAGGGGGCATCCTGCCTCGTTGGACATGTGACGCCGCATCCTCCTCCTCCTCGTCCTCCTCCTCATCCTCTCTCCCTTCAGGCACCCACGTGGAGTCAGTGACCTCATCATCCCCTCCCTCTTCACCACTAGAGCAAACCTGGCAGTAAGCTGCAGCTGGTGGAACAGTACTGCCAGATTCCTCAAGCTGGGTATCATCATCCGAGCCTTCGAATCGTTGGGCATCCTCCTGGAGCATGTACCCAACACTGTGCTCAAAGAGTTCGGGGGACTCCTCAGGAGGACATGGTGGGTCTAGGGAAGGGGTGGCTGATGATGCTCTGTCAGTACCCTGAGCCTGGGTGAGAGAGGATGAGGAGGATGAGGAGGGCTTGGTCATCCATTCTACCAAGCCTTCAGCATGATGCGGCTCCACATGTCCAGCTGCCGAAAACAAAGACGCGCGTGTCCCATGGCCACGTGCTGATGACGATGCACGACCACGTCCACGTCCACGGCCACGTCCACTAGAAACAGAGCCTGCCTGCCCTGTGTTCTTGGCTCTGCACGCTCTGCCTCCCCTTGGCGGTCTTCCAGCCATTGTAGTCGGTAGTCCTGTGGGTGCTGCTGAGAAGAATATATAGGAGCTCTGTGTGATGCCACTAACACACTAGAAGTCCTATGGGTGCTTCTGCAAAGAAAATAGAGGAGCTCTGTGTGATGCCACTAACACACTAGAAGTCCTGTGGGTGCTGCTGAGAAGAAAATATAGGAGCTCTGTGTGATGCCACTAACACACTAGAAGTCCTATGGGTGCTTCTGCAAAGAAAATAGAGGAGCTCTGTGTGATGCCACTAACACACTAGAAGTCCTGTGGGTGCTGCTGAGAAGAAAATATAGGAGCTCTGTGTGATGCCACTAACACACTAGAAGTCCTATGGGTGCTTCTGCAAAGAAAATAGAGGAGCTCTGTGTGATGCCACTAACACACTAGAAGTCCTGTGGGTGCTTCTGCAAAGAAAATAGAGGAGCTCTGTGTGATGCCACTAACACACTAGAAGTCCTGTGGGTGCTGCTGAGAAGAAAATATAGGAGCTCTGTGTGATGCCACTAACACACTAGAAGTCCTATGGGTGCTTCTGCAAAGAAAATAGAGGAGCTCTGTGTGATGCCACTAACACACTAGAAGTCCTGTGGGTGCTGCTGAGAAGAAAATATAGGAGCTCTGTGTGATGCCACTAACACACTAGAAGTCCTATGGGTGCTTCTGCAAAGAAAATAGAGGAGCTCTGTGTGATGCCACTAACACACTAGAAGTCCTGTGGGTGCTTCTGCAAAGAAAATAGAGGAGCTCTGTGTGATGCCACTAACACACTAGAAGTCCTGTGGGTGCTGCTGAGAAGAAAATATAGGAGCTCTGTGTGATGCCACTAACACACTAGAAGTCCTGTGGGTGCTGCTGAGAAGAAAATATAGGAGCTCTGTGTGATGCCACTAACACACTAGAAGTCCTGTGGGTGCTTCTGCAAAGAAAATAGAGGAGCTCTGTGTGATGGGACTAACACACTTCAAGTCCTATGGGTGCTTCTGGGAAGAAAATATAGGTCTGTGTGATGGGACTAACACACTTCAAGTCCTATGGGTGCTTCTGGGAAGAAAATATAGGTCTGTGTGATGGGACTAACACACTTCAAGTCCTATAGGTGCTTCTGGGAACAAAATATATGATCTCTGTGTGATGGGACTAACACACTTCAAGTCCTATAGGTGCTTCTGGGAAGAAAATATAGGTCTGTGTGATGGGACTAACACACTTCAAGTCCTATAGGTGCTTCTGGGAACAAAATATATGATCTCTGTGTGATGGGACTAACACACTTCAAGTCCTATAGGTGCTTCTGGGAAGAAAATATAGGTCTGTGTGATGGGACTAACACACTTCAAGTCCTATAGGTGCTTCTGGGAACAAAATATATGATCTCTGTGTGATGGGACTAACACACTTCAAGTCCTATAGGTGCTTCTGGGAACAAAATATATGATCTCTGTGTGATGGGACTAACACACTTCAAGTCCTATAGGTGCTTCTGGGAACAAAATATATGATCTCTGTGTGATGGGACTAACACACTTCAAGTCCTATAGGTGCTTCTTGGGAAGGAAATATAGGTCTGTGTGATGGGACTAACACACTTCAAGTCCTATAGGTGCTTCTGGGAACAAAATATATGATCTCTGTGTGATGGGACTAACACACTTCAAGTCCTATAGGTGCTTCTGGGAAGGAAATATAGGTCTGTGTGATGGGACTAACACACTTCAAGTCCTATAGGTGCTTCTGGGAAGGAAATATAGGTCTGTGTGATGGGACTAACACACTTCAAGTCCTATAGGTGCTTCTGGGAACAAAATATATGATCTCTGTGTGATGGGACTAACACACTTCAAGTCCTATGGGTGCTTCTGGGAACAAAATATATGATCTCTGTGTGATGGGACTAACACACTTTAACACACTTCAAGTCCTATAGGTGCTTCTGGGAACAAAATATATGATCTCTGTGTGATGGGACTAACACACTTCAAGTCCTATAGGTGCTTCTGGGAAGGAAATATAGGTCTGTGTGATGGGACTAACACACGTCAAGTCCTATAGGTGCTTCTGGGAACAAAATATATGATCTCTGTGTGATGGGACTAACACACTTCAAGTCCTATAGGTGCTTCTGGGAAGAAAATGTAGGTCTGTGTGATGGGACTAACACACTTCAAGTCCTATAGGTGCTTCTGGGAAGAAAATGTAGGTCTGTGTGATGGGACTAACACACTTCAAGTCCTATAGGTGCTTCTGGGAACAAAATATATGATCTCTGTGTGATGGGACTAACACACTTCAAGTCCTATAGGTGCTTCTGGGAAGGAAATATAGGTCTGTGTGATGGGACTAACACACTTCAAGTCCTATAGGTGCTTCTGGGAACAAAATATATGATCTCTGTGTGATGGGACTAACACACTTCAAGTCCTATAGGTGCTTCTGGGAACAAAATATATGATCTCTGTGTGATGGGACTAACACACTTCAAGTCCTATAGGTGCTTCTGGGAAGGAAATATAGGTCTGTGTGATGGGACTAACACACTTCAAGTCCTATAGGTGCTTCTGGGAACAAAATATATGATCTCTGTGTGATGGGACTAACACACTTCAAGTCCTATAGGTGCTTCTGGGAAGAAAATGTAGGTCTGTGTGATGGGACTAACACACTTCAAGTCCTATAGGTGCTTCTGGGAACAAAATATATGATCTCTGTGTGATGGGACTAACACACTTCAAGTCCTATAGGTGCTTCTGGGAACAAAATATATGATCTCTGTGTGATGGGACTAACACACTTCAAGTCCTATAGGTGCTTCTGGGAAGAAAATGTAGGTCTGTGTGATGGGACTAACACACTTCAAGTCCTATAGGTGCTTCTGGGAACAAAATATAGGAGCTCTGCCTGCCTGCCACGAACACACTACAAGTCCTATAGGTGCTTCTGGGAACAAAATATAGGAGCTCTGCCTGCCTGCCACGAACACACTACAAGTCCTATAGGTGCTTCTGGGAACAAAATATAGGAGCTCTGCCTGCCTGCCACGAACACACTACAAGTCCTATAGGTGCTTCTGGGAACAAAATATAGGAGCTCTGCCTGCCTGCCACGAACACACTACAAGTCCTATAGGTGCTTCTGGGAACAAAATATAGGAGCTCTGCCTGCCTGCCACGAACACACTACAAGTCCTATAGGTGCTTCTGGGAACAAAATATAGGAGCTCTGCCTGCCTGCCACGGACACACTACAAGTCCTATAGGTGCTTCTGGGAACAAAATATAGGAGCTCTGCCTGCCTGCCACGAACACACTACAAGTCCTATAGGTGCTTCTGGGAACAAAATATAGGAGCTCTGCCTGCCTGCCACGAGCACACTACAAGCCCCTCTTTCTAAATCAATCTAAATGAATGAATCTATCTAACTCGATCTCTCTAAGTAAATCTCTCTAACTAACTAAATCCAGCAGAGTGTCACAGATCTAGCCTGCTCTATCTGCGCCGGAACAGCATGTGACCGGCGCAGACGGCGTGGCGGCCTTTTATAGGGGGGGGCGTGTACTACAGCCCCTGAGCTGTAATTGGCTACAGGCGTCCTGCCTGTAGCCAATTATGGCTCTTCGAGTTTCCGGGGCTGTGATTGGCCAAGCATGCGGGGTCACAGTGCATGCTTGGCCAATCATCAGCCAGCAATGCACTGCGCCGGCCGCGCCGGCCGCAATGCATTGCGGGGCCGCTCGCATCACACGAACGTGATGCGAGCGGCCAAAATAGTTCTGGGCTCGCCGAGCGAGCGAACGCCCGGTGCTCGATGCGAACGTGGGTTCGCATCGAGCACCGGGCCCATCCCTAATAATGAGAGTATGGAGACTGCGTCACACCCAGAGAGACAGGAGGTCTCAGGAGTCAGAGAGGTTGCAGGAGGCAGCCAGAACGTGCGTCTGCAAGAAGCAGTGCAACAGCCTGAGGACTAAGGCCAGAGCGAAGCTGTGGGCGCTAAAGAGAAGCCATCCACAGTGAGGAAATCCTGTGGTCTGTGTGACCAGGACAAAGCGCAGAGGTACTGCTAAAGAGCCAGATGGGCTAGCATTTTCTGTGAGTGTTTATTTGCTGGAGAAGAACCCCTGTGTGGGAAACCTTTTTATGTCAAAGACTTTCTTTTGCCTTTTTAATAAAAATGGGCTACCATGCCCTTAAATATAGTTCCTGACTGGCTTGAATCACTAACAAACGCATCTACCACGAGAGCTAATGGTCCCCCATGTTACTATATATATATATATATATATATATATATATATATATATAATTAATGATGAAGAAAAACGTTTGGGAGGACTCTGCGTGAATATATAAGCAGCAAGGCAACCTCATTCTTCAAGCACGATAAAATACAAATTCCGCTGTATTAAAATATCAAAGACTGCCAAGTCCAGCGGATAATTTTAAAACAAAACTTAAAACCTAGTCCGCCGGACTTTTTGGAAAAAAAGTCCGTTGAAGGCCCACACACGAGGGGATTGTCCGCCGGACTGGAGGCCAGCGGATAATCCCGCGGGATAGTCCTTTCGTGTGTACGCGGCATTACTCCTAAAATCCTCTCAGCAGCACAGGAACCTGTCTATAGCAGAATGACACTGTGTACTGTGTGTCTGGACTATATATAGAGGCTGGGTCACATGCTGCACTGCCCAATCACAGCCATGCCATTAGTAGGCATGGCTGTGATGGCTTCTAAGGGCACACTAGTGAAACGATCGTCGATTGGCTGCCCTGCAGCTGTTAAAAAGGCACCAATACAGCGCCGAACACCGGACCCGAACTTACAGCCAATAGTTCGGGTCCGGGTCCCGAACACCCAAAAGTCCGGTACGGACCCAAACTTTACAGTTCGGGTTCGCTCAACCCTAATCTTGACAAATTGCGTCTGGTCCTCAATAATACCATTCATTATATTTTGGATTATATTTAAAGACTTTGTTCACTGATAAATATTTTTTTCCAAAAAAAATCAGGAATTTTTGATAATAATTTTGGTATATTATTCTTCACTTGGTGTAATATATATACTTTATATTTGAATATTTTTAGTTATTAAAATATATATATATTAGTGCAGCTCAGTTTGGAACTTTTGGGCTATCTTGTCATACATCAGAGTCAAGCTCTCGTCTAGGTCTGATTTAGTCAGTTGCAATGAGTACTCACTTTCTGCCATCGAGTGTGCCGGGGAAGAGGCTGCAGCATGCGGCGGCGTCTGTGCTTGCCTCTTCTGGGCACCATTTTGGGACATCCGCTCTGTTCCCGCACTCTCAGGATGTACGTCGTAAGTGACTTTTGGGCCGGTGTACTGCAGTGATTTTTAGGTCCCGGCATGCACTGAGTGTTACGCCGGGTGTACGGAGTGGAAAGAGGCCGAAAAAGCGGTGTATATTGCCCCGGGGAAGTGTTGTAGTCTCCGCTCGTCACGGAGCTCTGAGCCTGTGCGTCCTTCCTCGTTCGCGCCGTGCATGCGCCCCCCTGTACCTCCTTTTACCCATAGTGCAAAGCACAAAAGCAGAGGTACTACCAAAAATGCACACACCACTGAGTAATAGTTCAGCAACAGCAACTGCTATTAAAAACTCAGCCTGATGCTGTCCTGGAATGCCTGTGTCACCACACTCACATGCCCCCGTCTGCTCTGTGTCCCTCCATCAGCTAAATGCACCTGCCAAAGGTGTATCTTATAGGTTACAGAGCCCCTGCATAGAAAACGTCTGAAAACGTCAATGCCGCGCTAAGGCAACCGTGCCCCCTTCACTTTTTTTTTTTTTTTAAAAGCTTGCTTTCCCACGTGAGCAGGCTCTGATCCTGACCGGATCACCTGCAGGGTGGGCTGGGATGAAAGGACAGGAGGAGTGCTAGAGGAAGAGGACCACGTGCTATGCCTGTGACCGCATGATCAGTGCCCCATGCCTTCTGGTGAGAGGCTTATCTCTGTCCAGGTGGGGGATATCCTGAAAGAAAAATCCCCCCTTTCCTACCTGAGACCAGGGCTGGAGGAAGCATACAGCTTGTCTGACACAGAACGGGAAAATCAGCATGGAATAGGTAAATGCTCTTGACAGCCCCCAGCGGTGACCTTAGGCATGACAAACATTTACTTAAATGAGAAAACCCATAAGAAATAGAAAATTCCTTAGAAATCTCCACTTACCTTATCCATCTACAGGGTTCTGTGGTAAACCAAACAGAACAGAACCTACTCACGGTGGGCTCCGTTAACAAACCTTCAGTAACTGGGGCCCCTTTTTTATCGGGATCCACACCCTGAACCCGTAAAGCACCCCACCAGGAAACTTTATGGCTAAAAATACCAAAGCACTGGATCCCATGGTCCAGCTCTCTAACAAGAGAAGTGTTACGGGCAAAACCTTGTTTCTTCGGACACCAGGCCTGGGTACCAATCAATTCGGCCTAAAAAGACACTTTGAATGGATCCGGGTGCATGGCCTGCCCCAGCAATGATTACTTCAGCGGAGCACAGCACATCTTTACTCTTTACCAACATCTAAAACGCTGGCGAAAAAACTGAGGTACTCCTGGTAAGGGGAGGGGTTATATAGGGAGTCAAACTTCCTGTCTAGGGTGTGCCAGTATCATTTACATGAAGGTGCCTATATAACCCATATAGTAACTACTATGGCTCTGTGTCCCATGATGTACAGTTAAGAAAGGTTAATTCCTCTATAATTAATATAGATCAAACAGGTTTATGCCGGGTAAATCCACGGACACTAATCTAAGGAGACTTTTTACCCATTTACAACTTCCACCTATGGAGTCCCAGTCTAGAATAGTGGTATCAATAGACTTAAAAAAATGTTCAATTCAGTTGAGTAGCAATAAGATTAGGACTGTCAGTGTCTGAATATTTTGAGGTTGGCAGAGGCACTAGGCAGGGGTGTACACTATCCCCTTTCCTATTTGCTATTGCCATGGAACCCATAGCAGTTGCCTTTCAGTCATCAGGGGAGGTCAGGGCCATCAGGGTGGACATGATCAATGAGTCCCTTGCGCTTTATGTTGATAACTTGCTCCTTTTTTTTTAAAGACCCGTGTGCCTCACTGCAAGCAGCGTCAGCTATTCTTGATCAATTTGCTTCATTCTCCGGGTTGAGGGTGAACTGGAGCAAGTGGTCTATTCTACCTGTAGATGTGGGAGCTAAAGAGGGGGCAAACCCAGACCTCCCGCTACAATGGGTATCCTCTTTTAAATGCTTGGGGGTGAAAATTACAGCACATGTTCAGGATTATATGCTCCTTAATTTACATCCTCTCTTTACATTCCTCAAGCAGAAAGTCCAGGCTTGGACGAGGCTACCCTTATCCTTGATAGGCAGGTATAGTTTGCTTAAAATGAAACTTCTCCCAGTCATTTTATATTTCCTGAGACATGAGCCATTGTGGGTACCGAAATCCTACTTTAAAAAGATTGGTTTGGCCTTGCCCGACTGGCAGAAATACTATATGGCTGGCCAGATGGTTTTTGCCCATCGATGGCTGCTAGCAGACGATGGGGACTCAGCCACTGTTCTAGAAGCAACCCATCTGGGATCTTATGAAAGCCTGAGAATGGCTCTTTATAGAGGAATTCAATTGGACCTCCCGCTCACTTTAACAATGAGGGACGCGATTAAAGCCTGGGAATCTGCGGTTAAACTTGCATGCCCAAGTTACAAGGGAGTCTCCCCCTCTGCCCCATTATGGATGAACCCTACACTTTCCCATTTCTATAACATACCAGACCCTATGGTCTGGGCGATGAAGGGAATAAAAACACTAAGGGATATAACCTGTTATGGGAATCTGTTGACCTTTGCACAAATAAAAGCAAGGCATGACCTACCTAACTCTTCTTCTTTTTTTTTTTTTGTTGTTTTTTTCAATTATGTCATGCCTTTCAAGTGCAGTTTAGAGCTGTAAAAGTGGAATCCCTGCCCTCTGACTTGGACATTTTATTACTAGATGACGAGCTTACCAAACCTCTATCTGTGACATATAAGGAATTCTTTAAAAAGACACCACAGGCCTTAATCACGTGCCAGGAAAAATGGGAAGCAGAGGTACCTGACATACAGGGAGAGGACTGGGCTGACATGTGGACATAACCCTTTAAACACCTTGTATCGGCCAGGGATAAATTGATTAAATTCAAGTTTTTACATAGGAGCTACTTTACCCCAGCTAGGTTGGCCAAGATTTTACACTCCTGCTCAGCTGAGTGCTGGAGACGCTCCTTTTTGCCTGCCAATGCAGATCATATTTTCTGGAAGTGTCCACAAATCCAGGAGTTTTGGTCCGAGGTCACATCCTGTATATTGGATCTTTTGGTAAAACCGATACCTATGACTATGAGGGTCTGTCTATTAGGCCTAGTGGATGAGGTAGTGCCCTCTAGGGCTCTTAGGACTCTACTGAATATATTATTTTTCTATGGGAGGGAGGCCATAATTCTAAATTGGAAGAAGCCGAGGGCTCCTGACATGGTATTCTGGAAGGGCTTGGTGAATTCCATAATGCCTTATTATAAGGCTACCTATATAGCCAGGGGATGTGAGAAGTTTTCTAAAGTGTGGCAGGCATAGTATAACTCTACTGACACAGTAGTCTAAATTAGTGGATATAATACTAAAATATATTAATGGCAGGATTTGCTCCATTCCTGGAGATGCATTCACTTAGGATCTAAACGACCACTTACCTGATGAGGACTGAGGTTAAGAACCACTGCTCTGGGGATGGATAGGACGTGAGGACGTGAGGACGTGACTAGCCTCATGGAGGGAGTGGCCTGACCCGTGGAACAGCTGACGGTCAGAGCAGAGCGAGAGCACGCTGAGTGAGAGGCGGCGTGACTCTTGTGAAATGATTCCCCAGCGCGAGGTATGCGCCGCATCGGACGGTCGGCGTCCCCGGAACTGATGGCTCAGCGAGGACACCGAAGCGAATAGAGAGCCGGGAGACGTCGTCATTCGGCGGTTTCTTATTCCCCTCCTCCCCCCTCTCTCTCCCCTGGTTTCCATCTCCCCGCTGCCCTGGAGCCTTGGAGAGTACGCAGCATCGGAGGTTCAGCGCCCACACGCACACTGGAGGTAAAAGACACTCCCAGAACCCCTGCCCGGATCAACCACAACTAGGGTAAGTCCCCCTAAAGGGGAAATGAATGCTCAAACAGCTGAAGCTACAAACGAAGATTCTACAGGAGGGGGTGAGTGCCAATCCATGTTTTCCTAAATAAATGAGTACTAAAGGAGGGATGTACATGCAGAGGCGGCTCTAGACTTTGTGAGGCCTTAGGCAAAACTTAGACATGAGGCCCCACTCACGCCACAAAGATGCAGGAGATGGTCAGAGACTGTGCGGACAATGATACAGGAGACGGTCAGAGACTATTCAGACAATGATACAGGAGACGGTCAGAGACTATTCAGACAATGATACAGGAGACAGTCAGAGACTATTCAGACAATGATACAGGAGACAGTCAGAGACTATTCAGACAATGATACAGGAGACAGTCAGAGACTGTGTGCGGACAATGATACAGGAGACGGTCAAAGACTATTCAGACAATGATACAGGAGACAGTCAGAGACTGTGTGTGGACAATGATACAGGAGATAGTCAGAGACTGTGTGTGGACAATGATACAGGAGACGGTCAGAGACTGTGTGTGGACCATGATACAGGAGACGGTCAAAGACTATTCAGACAATGATACAGGAGACGGTCAGAGACTATTCAGACAATGATACAGGAGACGGTCAGAGACTGTGTGTGGACAATGATACAGGAGATAGTCAGAGACTGTGTGTGGACAATGATACAGGAGACGGTCAGAGACTGTGTGTGGACAATGATACAGGAGACGGTCAAAGACTATTCAGACAATGATACAGGAGACGGTCAGAGACTATTCAGACAATGATACAGGAGACGGTCAGAGACTGTGTGTGGACAATGATACAGGAGATAGTCAGAGACTGTGTGTGGACAATGATACAGGAGATAGTCAGAGACTGTGTGTGGACAATGATACAGGAGACGGTCAGAGACTGCGCGGCCATGATAACAACAGAATGAGCATAATTGATAACTTATCAGTGTAATGCTTCTTCATTATCAGCAGGTTTAGGGAGAAGATAAATAACACAGCTGTATTACTTAACTGTAATAGAGAAGGTGGTGCACCATTCTGGCTGTACTGTCTGGCAGAGGAATATGAATCACAAAAATCGCAGCACAGAATTATAAATCTTTTGGTAGATGAAACATTTCACATATGTGTGTGAATAGCTGTTTGCCTAAAGTTCATTTTGAAAGCAGAACTGCAGCATGATAAATAAGTCCAGTTTGATCGACAGCCAGCCTCAACGGCCTTCCTCGAAGCCCACACTGGAATGTATATGCTTTCAGCCTGTCATTCAACAAGTAAGGAGATGCAGCACAATGATGATCCCATCCAGTGGCAGCTGGTGCTCAAAATTTTGGCGGAGGCGCAAACAAACTGAAAAATTCAGGAAAAAAAACACCAATTGCAGCCTAAGTGTGCCCATCAAACACAGCCACTGTGCCCATCAAACACAGCCACTGTGCCCATCAAACACAGCCACTGTGCCCATCAATTGCAGCCACTGTGCCCCATAAAATGCCACCACTGTGCCCATCAAACGCAGCCACTGTGCCCATCAAACACAGCCACTGTGCCCAAATACTGCCACTGTGCCCATAAAATACTGCCACTGTCTGTGGCCCATCAAACGCAGCCACTGTGCCCCATCAGATTCTGCCACTGTGCCCCATCAAATTCTGCCACTGTGCCCCATCAAACGCAGCCACTATGCCCCATCAAACACAGCCACTATGCCCCAAATTCTGCCACTGTGTCCCATCAAGTTCTGCCACTGTGCCTATCAAACGCAGCCACTGTGCTTATCAAATGCAGATATTGTGCCCCATCAAATTCTGCCACTGATCCCCATCAAATTCTGCCACTGTGCCCCATCAAATTCTGCCACTGTGCCCATCAAACGCAACTACTGTGCCCATCAATTGCAGCCACTGTGCCTATTAAACGCAGCCACTGTGCCCATCAAATGCAGCCACTGTGCTCATCAAATGCAGCCACTGTGCCCATCAAATGCAGCCTCACTGTGCCCCATCAAATGCTACCACTGTGCCCCATCAAATGCTACCAATGTGCCCATAAAACGCAGCCACTATGCCCAAATGCAGCCACTGTGCCCATCAAATGATGCCAATGTGCCTATAAAATGATGCCACTGTGCCCCATCAAATGCCACCACTGTGCCCATAAAATTCTGCCACCGTGCACAATCTGCCATTGTGCCCCATCAAATGCCACCACTGTGCCCATCAAATGCAGCCACTGTGCCCATTAAACACTGACACTGTGCCCATCAAACACTGACACTGTGGCCCATCAAACACTGACACTGTGCCCCATCAGATTCTGCCACTGTGCCCCATCAGATTCTGCCACTCTGCCCATCAAATGCAGCCTCACTGTGCCCCATCAAATTCTACCACTGTGTCCATCAAACGCAGCCACTATGCCCAAACGCAGCCACTGTGCCCATCAAATGATGCCACTGTGCCCAAAAAGTGATGCCACTGTGCCCCATCAAATGCCACCACTGTGCCCATAAAATTCTGCCACTGTGCCACAATCTGCCATTGTGCCCCATCAAATGCCACCACTGTGCCCATCAAATGCAGCCACTGTGCCCATCAAACACTGACACTGTGCCCATCAAACACTGACACTGTGCCCCATCAAATGCAGCCACTGTGCCCCATCAAATTCTGCCACTGTGCCCTATTAAATTCTGCCACTGTGCCCCATCAAATGCCACCACTGTGCCCATCAAATTCTGCCACTGTGCTCCAAACGCAGCCACTGTGCCCAAATGCCGCCATTGTGCCAAATGCAGTCACTGTGCCCCATCAAACGCAGCCACTGCTCCAAACACAGCCACTGTGCCCATCAAATGCTGCCACTGTGCCCATCAAACACTGCCACTGTGCCCCATCAAATGCAGCCACTGTGCCCCATCAAATTCTGCCACTGTGCCCTATTAAATTCTGCCACTGTGCCCCATCAAATGCCACCACTGTGCCCATCAAATTCTGCCACTGTGCTCCAAACGCAGCCACTGTGCCCAAATGCCGCCATTGTGCCAAATGCAGTCACTGTGCCCCATCAAACGCAGCCACTGCTCCAAACACAGCCACTGTGCCCATCAAATGCTGCCACTGTGCCCATCAAACACTGCCACTGTGCCCCATCAAATGCAGCCACTGTGCCCCATCAAATTCTGCCACTGTGCCCTATTAAATTCTGCCACTGTGCCCCATCAAATGCCACCACTGTGCCCATCAAATTCTGCCACTGTGCTCCAAACGCAGCCACTGTGCCCAAATGCCGCCATTGTGCCAAATGCAGTCACTGTGCCCCATCAAACGCAGCCACTGCTCCAAACACAGCCACTGTGCCCATCAAATGCTGCCACTGTGCCCATCAAACACTGCCACTGTGCCCCATCAAATTCTGCCACTGTGCCCCATCAAATGCCACCACTGTGCCCCATCAAATTCTGCCAATGTGCCCCAAACACAGCCACTGTGCTCCATCAAATGCCGCCACTGTGCCCAAATGCTGCCATTGTGCCAAATGCAGCCACTGTGCCCCATCAAACGCAGCCACTGCTCCAAATGCTGCCACTGTGCCCATCAAATGCCGCCACTGTGCCCATCAAACACTGCCACTGTGCCCCATCAAATGCCACCACTGTGCCCATCAAATTCTGCCACTGTGCCCCAAACGCAGCCACTGTGCTCCATCAAATGCCGCCACTGTGCCCATCAAATTCTGCCACTGTGCTCCAAACGCAGCCACTGTGCCCAAATGCCACCATTGTGCCAAACGCAGCCACTGTGCCCCATCAAACGCAGCCACTGCTCCAAACACAGCCACTGTGCCCAAATGCCACCATTGTGCCAAACGCAGCCACTGTGCCCCATCAAACGCAGCCACTGCTCCAAACGCAGCCACTGTGCCCAAATGCCACCATTGTGCCAAACGCAGCCACTGTGCCCCATCAAACGCAGCCACTGCTCCAAACACAGCCACTGTGCCCAAATGCCACCATTGTGCCAAACGCAGCCACTGTGCCCAAATGCCACCATTGTGCCAAACACAGCCACTGTGCCCAAATGCCACCATTGTGCCAAACGCAGCCACTGTGCCCCATCAAACGCAGCCACTGCTCCAAACGCAGCCACTGTGCCCAAATGCCACCATTGTGCCAAACGCAGCCACTGTGCCCCATCAAACGCAGCCACTGCTCCAAACACAGCCACTGTGCCCATCAAATGCTGCCACTGTGCCCATCAAACACTGCCACTGTGCCCCATCAAATTCTGCCACTGTGCCCCATCAAATTCTGCCACTGTGGCCCAAACACAGCCACTGTGCTCCATCAAATGTCGCCACTGTGCCCAAATGCCGCCATTGTGCCCAACGCAGCCACTGCTCCAAATGCCGCCACTGTGCCCATCAAATGCCGCCAATGTGCCATCAAACGCAGCCACTGTGCCCCATCAAATTCTGCCACTGTCTGTGCCCCATCAAATTCTGCCACATCAAATTCTGCCACTGTGCCACATCAAATGCCACCACTGGGCCCATATAATGCTGCCATTGTGCTCCATGATGAGACCATAGACAGACAGGGTAGCATGTAGTAAGATGTAGTAGGAGATTTACCTACCTGCTCCTCGCGGTCCCATACTAAAGGCAGCAAGCACGTGATGTTCTCTCCGAGTGCCCTGCAGTGCAATCTGGGAGTTGTAGTCTCTGCAGAGCACAGGCACCAAGTAGAAGTCTGTGTGTCTGTGCTGTGGAGAACTACAACTCCCGCCATGCACTGGGGCCGCCGACGTTGGGGGAAAGGCCAGGACACAGCGGTGACAGCGGCAATGTTACACATAGTATGTTCTCCTCCCTCATCCGCGGTCCCGGTGGCTCAGCTCAGACAGGCGGCTGCGGCGCTAGTCTGTGTGCAGCGCCCGCCGCCCGCTCACCCTGCCGGCTTGCTTGGGCACACTGACCCATATTTCCTTCCTTGAATTCCTTCCACTCCTGAGGAACATTAGGCGGCCGCGAGCGCGAGGCCCTTTTGGGGGCGAGGCCTAAGGCGACCGCCTAATATGCCTAATTAAAGAGCCGCCTCTGTGTACATGCGAATCATCATAGGAAAATTGTGCGAAAACTTTTGTGCCATACAATATATTTGCAATTTGAACTTGTTTTGGAGCAAAAACGGACTGCAGCAGAGATAGGGATTCAAGAGAAAGGGGAAAGCCAAAAAAAGAGAGCATTAACCAGGACATTAATCTAATGATATAACTGATAAGCCAGGAAAATTTAAAAAAAAGGGCTTAAACAGCACCGCTAGGTATCTACCCCTATCTCATAATCGCCACTGATTCACTCACCTACACCTACAGAAAAAGATGGGAACAGGGCTATAATCACTGAATTTCTTTAAAATGCAGATCTTTTGCCAACGGAAAATCGTATGCATAAGCCCATGAAATCTGTGAAAACATATTGTAAAAAGAGACTTTCCAAGAGCTGAAGCGTAAGCCCCACCCCCGGGGAGGAAGGTGGAGGGGAAAAAAGGGATTGGAAGATTCATTATATATAAATCAATATTCATCCCTAGATCCTCTGGTATAATATCCTCTGGTATAATAGTACAATTCTTGTGCTCTTTTCTTTCTTTCTTTCTTTCTTTCTTTCTTTCTTTCTTTCTTTCTTTCTTTCTTTTTCTTTCTTTCTTTCTTTCTTTCTTTCTCTCTCATTACAAGGACGGGGGGATCAATAGGGGAAATAGATTGAGGCCCACATGTCCCAGTCGGTTGCCCCTATCTGATCCAGATCCATAGAGATACACTAAAGGGGGCAGGCCGGGGAATAAGAAAAATATCAAAAAAGAAATATAGTATGAAAGGCAAGACTAATAAAGGAGGTGAACCCAAAACCCCAAAAGACAAAATAAACACGAGTACAATCAAACACTATATGGTAAAAGGTCTAAGCCCTAAAAGCCCAGGCCCAGGCCCAGATAATCCACAAATGAGTAAACAAGCTAAAAAGGAGGAAACAAACAAGAAAAAGGAAGAATTGGCTGAAGCCTCAGTAGGAGAAGTAACCCTGGAGTCTGAGATGGACAGAAGCGCTCCGGAAGAACAAAATATGAACCCTCAGATGCCAACTAAAAATGAAATCTTGGAGATGCTTCTCCGAATGGAAAACTCAATCAAAAAGGATATCTCAGCACTTCGATCAGACCTAGGCCATCTCCTAAACCGCATAGAGGAAATCGAGAATAAAACAGATAAGAATATTCAGATGTCCAGGATGAAAGAACAATTTAAAGAGACTAAACTGAACCAGAGGAGACTAAACTATAAATTAGAGGAATTCGAGAATCAAAACAGAAGACAGAACTTAAGAATACGAGCACTAACAGAAGAAAACGAAGACCTGAGGAAAAAAATAAAAGCCATTTTTAAACCTATCTGGAATAAGGGCCCCGAAATGGAGCTGAAAATAGATAGGATACATAGAGTTAGGAAACCCCAACACATTCCAACGGAAAGCCCTAGAGACATTCTGGTAACATTTCAGAACTATGAGGATAAGGCAGCAATATGAAGCAATCTAAGGGGGAAACCCCCAATAAAAATCAATGGTTCAGAATTACAAATATATTTGGACCTGGCCCCGGAGACGTTGGCCAGGAGGCGAATCCTCAGACCACTAGTAAATCAATTGAGAGCTGAAAACGTGAAATACACCCGGGGCTCCCCGGCCTGCCTAATAGGCTATAGAGAAGGCAAGTCCGCAAAACTTACATTCCCCGAAGAGCTGCCAGAATTTTGCGGCAAATTAGATTTAGGGCTCTTTCACACGGACGGACCGTATGTCCGTTTTCCATCCTTCCGTTTTTGGATGAAAAACGGACATACAGGTATCCCTATGGGATAGCGGGTGTCAGCGGATGAGCATCCGCTGACACCCGCTCTCGTCTGTGCCCCCTCTGCTCCGTTTCTGCAGACGGAGGAAAACCCTATTTTTTCATCCGTCTGCAGAGCGGATCGGGTGACGACGGACTCTATGGTCCGTCGTCACCCGATCTCCCATAGGGGAGAGCGGCGCTCTGACAGGTCCATCCCTGCACGGAGTGCAGACACGTACCTGTCATCTTCCTGCTCAGCGGAGATCGCTCCGGCGATCCCCGCTGAGCAAGCGGCTATCCACGGGGCGGATCTGCACTGATCCGCCCCGTGTGAAAGAGCCCTTACAAGAACTCAAAATTCCAGAGTGGTCACAAAGAGAAGGCCTGGGATAGAGCATTGCTTAATCAATTAAGATTGGCCTCTTTTTCCCTTTTTTTTTTTTTTTTTTGGGGGGTCGGTGAGAGTGGGTGGGAGGAGGGGTCCTCGCGCATTAAGGGAGGGGAGCTCTGCCCGATTTTACGCGCTCCGCTCCCCTCCTGGGATTAGCCCGTGGGAGGGGCGCGGAGCGATGGGAGGGCATAGTCACACCTCGAGGAAGGAAGACCTGGGACTGAGATGAAGTTTGTTTCACCCCATGGTCTAGAGGTCAGTATTGACCGTGAGAGGGGGAGGTGGGTTAGGGTGGGCAGGGTGGGAGGGGGTTTAGGGAGGGGCGGAGGGGAGAGGGGGCAGGGGGGAGGGAGGGAGGGGAGATAGATGGGATACGAAACACTAACACAAGATTACGTTTCTGACATATAACGTCCGAGGACTGAATACACCCGCCAAAAGACACAAAATTTTAAAAGAGCTAAAATACCATCATGCAGATATAATCTTTCTCCGAGAGCCGCATCTCTTCTTAGGAGGTAATGTAAAATTACACTCTAAAGAACATCCTACCTGGTTCTATGCTGACTCAACGACCAATAAAGCAAAGGGAGTTGCAATTGGGTTCTCAAGAGAAACTAGATTCAAAGTAGAGGAAAGGCTTATGGATCCAGAGGGAAGATTCCTCTTTTTAAGAGGATATATAGGGGAAACAGAATGTACTCTGGGTAATGTATATGCCCCAAATAAAAAACTAGCAGAGTTCGTAAAAAGAATGATAGGGACCCTTGCACAGTTCAGGCGAGGGATAGTAATAATGGCAGGAGACTTCAATTTATGTTTGAGCCCACAAGAGGACAGTACGTCCCGTGTACAGGTGACGGGACAGGTGTCTCTCAAAAAACTGAAACAAAAAGCGCACCAAAACCAACTGGTGGATGCGTAGATTACACCTTCTTCTCCCCTGTACATGGGACGTACACACGTATTGACTATTTTTTAATTGACCACTAGGGATGGGCCCGGTGCTCGATTCGAACCCACGTTCGAATCGAGCACCGGGCGTTCGCTCGCTCGGCGAGCCCAGAACTATTTGGGCCGTTCGCATCACATTCGTGTGATGCGAGCGGCCCCGCAATGCATTGCGGCCGGCGTGGCCGGCGCAGTGCATTGCTGGCTGATGATTGGCCAAGCATGCACTGTGACCCCGCATGCTTGGCCAATCACAGCGCCGGAAACTCGGAGAACAATAATTGGCTACAGGCAGGACGCCTGTAGCCAATTAAAGCTCAGGGGCTTTAGTACACGCTCCACCATTTAAAAGGCCGCCATGCCGTCGGCCCCGGTCACATGAGTTCCGGCTTTATGAGAGATCAGTCTGCTGATTCTGTCTTTGCTTGATTGCTACTGAAAGATTTGCTCTTCTTTGCTAAACCATTGGCTATTTCTTTGCTAAACCATTGCTACCTAAGTCATTGATCGTTCATTGCTGTTGATTGCACAGTTAGTGTGTTATTAGCTGCTGCTGGGGATTAGTCTGGTGCGTGCTTACTGTTAGTACATTATTGCAGTAGTACCAACCGCAGTGCTGTTAGCACAGCATTGCACCCCAACAGCACCCATAGGACTTCTAGTGTGTTAGTGGCATCACACAGAGCTCCTATATTTTCTTCTCAGCAGCAGCCATAGGACTTCTAATGTGTTAGTGGCAGCAAACAGAGCTATATTTTCTTCTCAGCAGCACCCATAGGACTTCTAGTGTGTTAGTGGCATCACACAGAGCTCCTATATTTTCTTCTTAGCAGCACCCATAGGACTTCTAGTGTGTTAGTGGCATCACACAGAGCTCCTATATTTTCTTCTTAGCAGCACCCATAGGACTTCTAGTGTGTTAGTGGCAGCAAACAGAGCTCCTATATTTTCTTCTCAGCAGCACCCATAGGACTTCTAGTGTGTTAGTGACATCACACAGAGCTCCTATATTTTCTTCTCAGCAGCACCCATAGGACTTCTAGTGTGTTAGTGGCATCACACAGAGCTCCTATATTTTCTTGACAGCAGCACACATATTTTACCTATTGTGTCAGCAGCACCCATAGGACTTCTAGTGTGTTAGTGGCAGCACACAGAGCTCCTATATTTTCTTCTCAGCAGCACCCATAGGACTTCTAGTGTGTTAGTGGCATCACACAGAGCTCCTATATTTTCTTCTCAGTAGCACCCATAGGACTTCTAGTGTGTTAGTGGCATCACACAGAGCTCCTATATTTTCTTCTCAGCAGCACCCATAGGACTTCTAGTGTGTTAGTGGCATCACACAGAGCTCCTATATTTTCTTCTTAGCAGCACCCATAGGACTTCTAGTGTGTTAGTGGCATCACACAGAGCTCCTATATTTTCTTCTTAGCAGCACCCATAGGACTTCTAGTGTGTTAGTGGCAGCAAACAGAGCTCCTATATTTTCTTCTCAGCAGCACCCATAGGACTTCTAGTGTGTTAGTGGCATCAAACAGAGCTCCTATATTTTCTTCTCAGCAGCACCCATAGGACTTCTAGTGTGTTAGTGACATCACACAGAGCTCCTATATTTTCTTCTCAGCAGCACCCATAGGACTTCTAGTGTGTTAGTGGCATCACAGAGAGCTCCTATATTTTCTTCTCAGCAGCACCCATAGGACTTCTAGTGTGTTAGTGGCAGCACACAGAGCTCCTATATTTTCTTCTCAGCAGCACACATAGTACCTATAGTGTGTTAGTGTCAGCACCCATAGGACCTACAGTGTGTTGTGAGCACACATAGGAGCTCTATTTTTTATACTATATACACTACCGACTACAATGGCTGGAAGACCGCCAAGGAGAGGCAGAGCGTGCCGAGGCAAGAACACAGGGCAGGCAGGCTATGTTTCTAGAGACAACAGTGCTGGCCGTGGACGCGGTCGTGCATCGTCATCAGCACGTGGCCATGGGACACGCTTGTCTTTGTTTTCGGCAGCTGGACATGTGGAGCCGCGTCATGCCGAAGGCTTGGTAGAATGGATGACCAAGCCCTCCTCATCCTCCTCATCCTCTCTCATCCAGGCTCAGGGTACTGGCAGAGCAGCTGCCAACGCATACTCAATGGCATCATCAGCCACCCCTTCCCTAGACCCACCATGTCCTCCTGAGGAGTTCCCCGAACTGTTTGAGCACAGTGTTGGGTACATGCTCCAGGAGGATGCCCAACGATTCGAAGGCTCGGATGATGATACCCAGCTTGAGGAAGGCAGTAGTGTGCGCGCAGAGAGAGGGGATGCTGAAGGACAGCAATCTGGCAGTACTGTTCCACCAGCTGCAGCTTACTGCCAGGTTTGCTCTAGTGGTGAAGAGGGAGGGGATGATGAGGTCACTGACTCCACATGGGTGCCTGAGGAGGAGGAGGAGGAGGATGCGGCGTCACATGTCCAACGAGGCAAGATGCCCCCTGGAGGCCAGCTAGAGGCCAGCACAGCAACTGTACCACACCGCAGAGCTCCGCCTGTGCAGGGCGCTGCCTCTGCACGTTATCACAAAAGTTCTTTGGTGTGGGCATTTTTTGAGACGAGTGTATCAGATCGCACCACTGCTATTTGCAATATTTGTCTCAAGCGTATCTCGCGTGGCCAAAACATCAGCCGCTTGGGCACCACAAGCATGAGCAGACATATGTCGACCTGCCATGCAGCTCGTTGGCAAGCACACATAAAAGACCCACACCAAAGAACAAAGCGGACCTCTCCTTGCTCCTCATCAGCTGGGATCTCCATCCCCACTATATCTTCAGTCCTCTCTGAAAGCTGCTCTGAGAAGACTGAAGGTGTAGAATTAGGTGTGTCACAACCAAGTACTTGCAGTACACCGACGTCCGATTGTAGCAGGCAAATTTCCCTGCCCCAGCTGCTGGACCGTCAAAAGAAGTATACTCCCAGCCATCCACATGCCCAGTGGTTGAATGCTAGCTTGGCTAAATTGCTAGCACTTCAACTGCTGCCTTTTCAGTTGGTAGACTCGGCCCCCTTCCGTGAGTTTGTTCAATGTGCGGTTCCTCAGTGGCAGGTTCCCAAACGCCACTTTTTCTCACGGAAGGCCATTCCGTCTCTCTACCGGCATGTGGAAGGCAATGTCCATGCCTCGCTGGACAGGGCGGTCAGCGGTAAGGTGCATATTACCGCTGACTCATGGTCCAGCAGGCATGGACAGGGACGTTATCTTTCTTTCACGGCCCATTGGGTCACTCTATTGGCAGCTGGGAGGGATGCAGGACAAGGTGCAGTAGTGTTGGAGGTTGTTCCGCCACCACGCCTCCAAAATGCTACTACTGGTTGTGACACACCTCTCTCCTCCACCCCTCCTCTTCTTCTTCCTCCAGTGCTCTGTCCTCGGAACCAGCGGTGCTCCATAAGCGTACAAGGGGCTACGCGAGTACGCAGGCAAAAAGATGCCATGCCGTGCTTGCGCTGGTGTGTTTGGGGGACAGGAGCCACACTGGGCCAGAGGTTCTGGCAGCTCTGCAGGGGCAGGCCGAGAGGTGGTTGACGCCACGCCAGCTTAAGCCAGGAATGGTCGTTTCTGACAATGGCACCAACCTCCTCTCCACCCTGCGACAGGGACAGCTCACCCATGTGCCCTGTATGGCTCACGTCCTCAACCTGGTGGTGCAGCGGTTCTTGGGCAGGTTCCCAGGCTTACAGGATGTCCTGAGGCAGGCCAGGAAAGTCTGTGTGCATTTCCGCCGATCTTATAATGCCAGTGCTCAGCTGACTGAGCTGCAAAAGGAGCTGAACCTGCCCAAGAACCGCCTAATATGTGACATGCCCACCAGGTGGAACTCAACGTTGGCCATGCTGCATCGACTGCACACGCAGCAGAGGGCCATCAATGAGTACCTTTGCGACTACGGCACCAGGACAGGGTCAGGGGAGCTTGGCTTTTTTTCCCCACGCCAGTGGAGCATGATCAGGGATGCATGCACTGTCCTCTCACCATTTGAGGAGGCCACGAGGATGGTGAGCAGTGACAGTGCATGCATCAGTGACACTGTACCTCTTGTCTACCTGTTGGAGCATACGCTGCGTGGGATAATGGACAGGGCACTTGAGGCAGAACAGAGGCAGGAAGAGGAGGACTTCCTTGCCTCTCAAGGCCCCCTTTATCCAGACAGTGTTCCTTCTGTCCCACCCATCACACAGGAAGAGGATGAAGAGGAGGAGGAGTAGGAGGAGGAGGAGGAGGAGGAGAATTGTGTGAGCATGGAGGTGGAGCCTGGCACTCAGCATCAGCAGCAGCAGTCTTTTAGGGATGATGTACAGTCCCAACAAACCAGTGGACTTGTACGTGGCTGGGAGTAGGTGGCTGGCGATCATGTCATCCTCAGTGACCCAGAAGACTCCGGACCGAATGCCTCAGCTAACCTACGCTGCATGGCCTCCCTGATCCTGCAAAGCCTGCGGAAGGATCCTCGTGTTCTTCGGATCAAGGAGAGGGACCATTACTGGCTGGCCACTCTCCTTGATCCACGGTACAAGGGTAAGGTTGCGGACCTTATCTTGCCGTCGCAGAGGGAGCAGAAGATGAGACATCTCAGGGAGGCCTTGCAGAAAGGTCTGTGCAACGCGTTCCCAGAAACTGGGAGGTGACAAACTCCTGGTCCTGGACGACGAGTTGCTGAGGCTTCGGTCAGTAGCAGAAGGAGCGGTGGGGAAGGTGGACGTCTGACCGATGCGTTCAGACAATTTTTTAGTCCGCAGCCCCAAGGTATGATCGGTTCCAGCAACCATCGCCAACGTCTGATATACATGGTGCAGGAATACCTAGGGGCAAGGTCAGACTTGGACACCTTTCCCACCGAAAATCCTCTGGCTTACTGGGTCCTGAGGATGGATCACTGGCCAGAGCTTGCACAGTATGCAATTGAGCTACTGGTCTGTCCTGCATCCAGCGTTCTTTCCGAACGCACATTCAGTGCTGCTGGAGGATTTGTCACCGATCGTAGGGTGCGCCTGTCCACCGACTCGGTTGATCGACTGACCTTCATAAAAATGAATCAGTCTTGGATCACCACCAGCTACCAGGCACCTGAAGCGGATATAACTGAATAATTTATAATGTCACATCCCTTCAAGACTGCCTATGCTGATGCTGAGTGACTGTCCTGTTATGTTCACTGACTATCCTCTTCCTCCTCCTCAATGATCCATGCCACCACACCAGTGCCTAAGGCAAACATTTTCAGCCCCTGTATAACAGGGGCGTGTACTTACAATTTTTTTTAAAAATGCTTCGCAACAGGTGTGACTGCTGTGCTCCAAGTACAGTATCTGTGAGGGTTTGCAGTGTTGTGGCACCAGCACCAGTGCCTAAGGCACAATTTTTCAGCCCCTATTGGGGCGTGTAATTACAATTTTTAGGCAATGCTTTGCAACAGGTCTCATTGCTGTGCTCAGAGTACAGTATCTGTGAGGGGTTGCAGTGTTGTGGCACCAGCACCAATGCCTAAGGCACAATTTTTCAGCCCCTGTATAACGGGGCGTGTAATTACAATTTTTAAAAAGATGCTTCGCAACAGGTGTGACTGTTGTGCTCCAAGTACAGTATCTGTGAGGGGTTGCAGTGTTGTGGCACCAGCACCAATGCCTAAGGCACAATTTTTCAGCCCCTGTTGGGGCGTGTAATTACAATTTTTAGGTAATGCTTTGCAACAGGTCTCATTGCTGTGCTCAGAGTACAGTATCTGTGAGGGGTTGCAGTGTTGTGGCACCAGCACCAATGCCTAAGGCACAATTTTTCAGCCCCTGTATAACGGGGGCGTGTAATTACAATTTTTTAAAAAGATGCTTCGCAACAGGTGTGACTGTTGTGCTCCAAGTACAGTATCTGTGAGGGGTTGCAGTGTTGTGGCACCAGCACCAATGCCTAAGGCACAATTTTTCAGCCCCTGTTTAACAGGGGCGTGTAATTACAAATCTTGATGTAATAACTCACAGCAGGGCCTATTCCTGCGCCCACCAAGAGTAACTGTGAGGGCTTACAGTCCTTTGGCAACACCGTCCACCACCACCACCACCACCAAAGGCCCAATTTTTCTGCCCTGTTCAACAGGTGCATGCAATTGCAAATCTTGATCTAATAACTCACAGCAGGGCCCATTCCTGTGCCCACCAAGAGTAACTGTGAGGGCTTACAGTCTTGTGGCTACACCAACATCTAATGGGGCAAATTTCTGCAGAGTATATACGGCAGGCCCCTACTTTCAAACATCTAACTTACAAATGACTCCTACTTGCAAACAGAAAACAGGAAGTGAGCGGAAGTCTACCCCTAGGAAGGGAAATTCGATCCTGTTAGATTTAATTTGGGAAAAAGGTATCTCCTCTCTACTGATGATTTATCACCAATCCTTGTTTCAATTAAAACCCCACTTTTCCAAAAACATTTGTCATTGGGACGGAAAGTGAGGTGAAATGTTCTGAACAGATGTGCAAAGACAGCAAATGTTACAGGGGTGATAACCCCTCCCTACTTTCTCCAAAAAGCTTAAAAATAGATTTTTTGCGGATGGAACTACACTTCATAATGTACCTGTTCAGATTCTACTTAAGAACAAACCTACAGTCCGTGTCTTGTTTGCACCGCCTGTATACTGCTGTTCAGAGTATATAGGGTTGTAGGTAAAGGGTTTTATTTTGGGTGCGGGGTCCCCCTTAATAGCCATACAAGACCCAAAGGGGCTGGGGGGGGGGGTGGGGGGGGGGGGGGGTGATGGGGTAGCCATGCCATTTCTCTCAAGGATTTTTAGCCATATGGCGGCCAGGACAAGACGCAAGTGGTTTTAAATGGCTTCTTTTTTTCCTTTACAAATGTCATTTTGTGCAAGGACAGTTCTAAACACGGGAAACACATGCCACTTCACAGGCATACTTTAGACACCCCCCAGGTACCATATTTAAAGGAAAATTTCACTTTTTTTTTCACTTTATGCATCATTAAAATGACTGCTCCCGAAAAAACGTTAGTTTTTAAAAGTTCTTTTTGCATTGATATATGTCCCCTGGGGCAGGACCCGGGTCCCCAAACCTGTTTTATGACATTAACATGCATATTGGCCGTTGTAATTAGCAATTTTGATTTCGAATGTTCGCGTCCATTATAACGAATAGGGTTCGAAAATTCGCGCAAACTTTCGGTCCGTTCGAAGGTTCTGGTGCGAACCGAACCCGGGGGTGTTCAGGTCATCCCTATTGACCACAATACACTGACTAAAGTGACAGACGTTGAAATAGGGATTGCTACTCTTTCAGACCATTCCCCAGTAATGATGACTATAGAAGAATTGAAAACAGAGACCAGCCTTCAATTGGCTATTAAATGAGGCGCTTCTTAGTGAAAACCAAGATGTAGAAAAAATAAGCGATGAACTGATGCATTTCTTTGAAATTAACGACACACAAGATATTTCATATTCTACACTATGGGAAACACATAAGGCATACATAAGAGGTATATTTATATCCATGGGGGCCGGGAAAAAAAGGCGAGAGAAAGGGAAACTAGAAGCCTAACAGAGGAAATATACGAACTAGAACAGCTACATAAAAGACCTGAAGGGAGACACCAAGAAATATACCATCAACTTATATCTAAAAGAGAAGAACTAAAAGATCTGTTAACACAAGATACAAAAAGGGTTTTCAATAGAACTCTGAAAGGAAAATATCTGAGTGGTAACAAAATAGGGAAACACCTGGCAAAGACCCTAAGGAAGGAAAAATCTTAGAAAACCCTATCACGGAGCAGGAAATTAAAACAGCCATCCTAGAGACACCAACAGGAAAAAGCCCAGGCCCAGACGGATTCCCCATGAAATATTTAAAGAAATTCGAGAAAATCCTGTTACCCAGGCTTTGTAATTACATGAATGGACTCGGAGTAGAGTATGGGTTAAGCTCAGAAGCACAGAGAGCACAGATAACCGTAATTTTAAAAGAAGGTAAAGATGAAATGATATGCCCAAGCTACAGACCAATTTCACTCCTTAATTGCGATACAAAACTTTATGCAAAAGTTCTGGCCAACAGGCTAAGAGATAAAATGAGGGAACTGGTCCATATGGACCAGGTAGGCTTTGTTTCAGGAAGAGAGGGGCGCGATAACGGAGTCAGAACACTCCTGCTGCAAAAAATGAAAGTCCATGGGCCCCCAGGTCTATTTCTGTCAATTGATGCTGAAAAAGCCTTCGACAGAGTAGACTGGGGGCTCATGATGGAGACACTGAAGTACATGGGCTTGGGCGACAGGATGATACAAAGAATTAGGGTTTTATATGAAGTACCGACTGCAACAATAAAAATCAACGGGGATTACTCAACTCCTTTTACAATGAGAAACGGGACAAGACAGGGTTGTCCCCTGTCCCCACTTCTTTTTGTGCTCTCGCTGGAACCACAACTAGCAACAATCAGAGCAAATAAGGATATTAGAGGAATAAAAATCGGTGACGTCGAGCATAAGGTCGCAGCTTTCGCCAACGACCTGCTGTTCTACGTCTCTGAACCTAAACACACAATGCCACGATTGATTTGAAACGTTAAAACAATACGGAGAAATAGCAAACTTCAAAATCAATTTGAATAAATCGGAAATTCTGAACATAAATATGGAACCTAATGAGGTACACGAGTTACAGAAAGAATACCCATTTCCTTGGAAGAAGAAAGGTCTGAAATACCTGGGGATCAAATTAGCAAATTCAGTAGAACACTCATTTAGCGAGAACTATATTCCACTATTAGATGAAATTAAAAATGAGACCAAAAAACTATCCTTAAGGCCCCTATCATGGTTCGGCCGGATCAATACAGTTAAAATGGTGCTTTTACCTAAAGTTACATATAAATTCTCAATGTTACCAATCCCTCTCCCAGACTATTATTTTCAAACCCTAAATTCCATAATAAGCAGATTCATCTGGCAAAATAAAAAACCCAGGATCTCCCGCAATATTTTGAAACCGAATAAAGATCAAGGAGGAATGGGGATCCCTGACCTAAAAAAATATTACTACGCGGTCACGGTGTCACGAGCAATAGAAGATAAACACTGGGTTAAAATGGAGAGTATCATAAGCGAAAAAAGTTTAAGAAAGGTAATTTGGATTCCCCCACACTTAAGAGGTTTGGGCACAAACACACAAAAAATAACGAAAAATGTATTAAAAATATGGGATTTATTACACAAACAATATAAGTGGAAGTATAATTCACCGTTAATGATTTTGAGTGATAACGAGTATTTTCCACCAGGAAGAAAACACGTAGGGGGTCAATGGTTAGGGGAAAACACGCAATTAAAAGACATAATAGATAAAGGAAGAATAAAAACACTAGTAGAATTACAGCATAATGTAACACAAATGAGGATAAATGAGTGGCGATACCTACAGTTGGTCCATTTTGTAAGAAGCCTCCCCCAACCGATAAGGATAAAAGAAAATTACACAGCTCTGGAAAAAATCTGTGTCGACACGGGGACAAAAAAAAAGAAAACAATATCTCGGCTTTACAGAGCTATGCTTGCTGAGGAGAAATTAGAGATACCGCCTTTTTTTTTTTAAATGGGGCACGGAATTGGGCGCACATGATTATATGCACAAAATTAAAAAAATATTGAAAGTAATCCATAATTCAGCTATTGACACCTTGACGGCGGAGATGAATTATAAATGCCTCTCCAGATGGTATATGACACCTGATAAACTTAACAAATTCTACCTGGATAACTCACAGAATTGCTGGAGAGGATGTAATAAGCAGGGCACAATGGCCCATATTTGGTGGGAGTGCCCAAAAAAAAAAAAAATTTGGAGAGAGATTCTAAGCCTCATAAAAATAATCACCGAGGTTGCCATAAAGGAAGACCCTTGGACATGCTTATTCCATGGGACAGATGACCCAATAAAACAATATATAAACACACTGACTCCCCAGATGTTAAACGCAGCCAAGGGTCTTATCCCGAAAAAATGGCAGCACGAAGAAGCACCAACTAAAAGAGAATGGGCTCTAAGAGTGGAAGAAATATATCACCTCGAAAAACTAAGATACAACGGAGAAGAGGGAGAAAAAGATGATCTGAAAAAATGGAAAAGATGGCAGATGTTTAAACAAACTTGGAAATATGTCGAAACAATTATATAAATAGAAGGGAATAGTAAAACGGTGCTGAGGAAAAAGGGAAGGGAAAAGGGAAAAAAGACGAGAGGTATTAGGAAATAGGGGGGGGTGGGACCGGGAGGGGGATGTGAGGGAAAAGAAATAGGAAGAAAAAAGAAAACCCCACACACTATAAAAGAGTAATTATAATAAATAATATAGAATATGACAAGCTTTAATGTTTAAATTTCTTAGTAACAAAATTCCACAATGATGTAAAATATAACGAGAGATGTAAATGAACATCAAGTTGAATAATAATCTCTTGAATATCGCTGAAGTGGAAAAAAAAAATAAAAAAAATAAACGACCACTTACCTTGGAAGTCTATATATAGAAACTAGTACCCCCCCCCCCCCCGGTACAAAAGGGACTTTAAGGGTGAACGTATTTATATCACAACATAAGTGTTAATCCAAAAAATAGACAAATAGAAAGATTTATTAGATAAAAAAACACTGTCATACAACAAAAATAACAATGATCCATGTATGTGTTTATTTTATTTTACTAAAGGGAAGGAAAACAAAACAGGAACATGAAGCTGGATACATGTCACATACCTTATGTTCCTGTTTTGTTTTCCTTCCCTTTAGTAAAATAAATTCTCTTGAGGTATTTATTCCTGGTTATTTTTGTTTTATAGGATTGATCTTTTTCAACAAGTGTAACCCTAATGGCTTGCACGCTTCTGTTGTGAGGACTCACTTTTGGGGACCCTTGTGAGGGATCTCTCGAGTCTTGAGGATTACCGTTCCCATATTTGGGCAATCATCTTCCTTACCTGGATATTCATTCCAACTCCTATTTGGTATCATCTAAAAACATTTAATGTTTTACTCCATGAAACAGTATTGGTATGTACGTTTTTATGGTCACAGTGCTTTCTATGTTCGACATTTGCCTTGTTCTGTAAATCTAGATTTTGTCTGTTCTTTATATTTCAGAGCATCTTCAATTATTATCTCCCTCATGTCCCTGAAGAAGGGATTTATTTTGAATTCCCGAAACACACTGGGTTATAGGAGAAGTGCTTCACTGTTTATATACTGTATTGGATATTGTACATTTTCCTATATATCACTGTTATTTTTTATCTAATCTTTCTATTTTTTGGATTAACATTTATGTTGTTATATAAATAATTTCGCCCTTTTGTACCGGGTGTACTAGTTTCTATATATATATATATATATATATATTTCTGGAATGGTGGCAACAACAAACGGAGCTTGTCTCCTTAATGGTTCTCCCTAGCCTAACTTAACATGGAAGTCGGTACCTTAGAAATCGAGATAGTAGCAGTTGCTGTTTCATTGCTAATGCATACCTGTTGTGACTAAATGTAATGCCTTGCATTATATAACCAGATATATGGGGATACCGCGGAAGCCTTGGTGGAGCTGTGACAAAGGGGGAAGGGGGGGATAAAGTTGGACTGTATTTTGTTAGTCAGTTGGACTATGCTCGAATGTTCTATGTATAAAATCTAAATAAAAAGAATTTTCAAAAAAAAAAGCTCTGTCAGATTGGATGGAGAGCTTCTGAACAGAAATTTTCAAGTCTTGCCACAGATTCTCAATGGGATTTAGGTCTGGACTGGGCCATTCTAATGCCACGTACACACGATCTGACATTTCGGACGTATTCTGACGGACTTTCCAGCGGAGGTCCGTCGGACTTTCCGACTTGCACACACACGCCCAGACTTTTCTGGCGGACAATCCGCCGGAGTTTTTACGATGTACCCCTACCCATTCACCTAAGGGAAAAAAAGTGTAAATAAAAAACACAACACAAGTTTTTTAAAATACTTCATTACACAGCTCCGGGGGTCTTCTTCCGTCTTGGGGGGTCTTCTCGCCGGGCTCCTCCGCTATCTTCTGCTAGCTCTTTTACTAGCGGAGGAGCCCGGCTTTCTCCTTCATCGCCGCCGTCTGGGGGTCTTGTTCCAACATCGGGGGTCTTGTCCCGCTCTTCTTGCCGGGCCTCCACTTTCTTCTTCCAGCTCTTTTACTAGCGGTGGCCTGGGCATCCAAGGGAGGTTCCCGCTGTGTGGCCCTTCGTTTCAGCCACTTCTTACATAACTGAGGTGACCCCCGCCCCCTCTGATGCACGGGGACTTCACGGGTCCCCACATGGCTTCTCGCAAACTGGAAACAGGACTTCTTATGGCTTTATTTCAACAATGGCTTTCTTGTCACTCTTCCATAAAGGGCAGATTTGTGGAGTGCACGACCAACATTTGTCCTGTGGACAGATTCTCCCACCTGAGCTGTGGATCTCTGCAGCTCCTCCAGAGTTACCATGGGCCTCTTGGCTGCTTCTCTGATGAATGCTCTCCTTGTCCAGCCTGTAAGTTTAGGTGGACGGCCATGTCTTGGTAGGTTTGCAGTTGTTCCATACTCTTTCCATTTTCCGATGATGTTCAAAGCTTAGGAGATTTTTTTTATAACCTAACCCTGCTTTAAACTTCTCCACAACTTTATCCCTGACCTGTCTGGTGTGTTCCTTGGCCTTCATTGTGCAGTAGACATGTGCGATTATTTTCGTACGAATTCGTAATTCGTACGAATTTTTTGAAATTCGTACGAATTTACGAATCCGTAGTACGAATTTTTTTGAATACAAATTCCGTTTACGAATTTCGTCGCCAAATTATTCGAATCCGACTACCAAATATCGAATTTCAACTAATATGAAAGAAATTATTATAGCGGATATAACGAATGATTCGAATGAATTTGAATGTCAAAGTGTCATTTTTGCAGGAAAAATTCAGTTTACGAATTTCAGCTCCAAATTATTATTCGAATCAAACTACCAATATCAAATTTCAACTAATTCAAAATAAATTATTATAGCGGATATAACGAATGATTCGAATGAATTTGAATGATTCTAATGACAAAGTGTAATTTTTGCAGGAAAAAAAGCTATTTAAAATCACTTGCGGCTATTGCCGGCTAATGAATTGTCGGTTCCGTAACACAGAACAGTCATTCATTGATAAAAAAAAAAGCGTGGGGGTCCCCCCAAATTCAATAACCAGGCCCTTCAGGTCTGGGATGGATTTAAGGGGAACCCCGGCCCAAAAAAAATAGCGTGGGGTCCCCCTCAAAATCCATACCAGACCCTTATCCGAGCACGCAACCCGGCAGCCCGCAGGAAAAGAGGGGGGGACGAGAGCGCCCCCCTCCCTCCTGAACCGTACCAGGCCACATGCCCTCAACATTGGGAGGGTGCTTTGGGGTCCCCCCCAAAGCACTTTGTCTCCATGTTGATGAGGACAAGGGCCTCATCCCCCCACAACCCTGGCCATTGGTTGTGGGGGTCTGCGGGCGGGGGGCTTATCGGAATCTGGAAGCCCCCTTTAACAAGGGGACCCCCCAGATCCCACCCCCCCCCTGTATGAAATGGTAAGGGGGTACTTGTACCCCTACCATTTCACCAAAAAAGGTGACAAAAATGGTAAAAATAACAGGAGACGATCTTTGACAATTCCTTTATTAAAATCTTCTTTCTTCTTTCTTCTGGTCTTCTTCCTTTCTTCTTCCTTCGGTTTCTTCATCTTCTCCTTCCGGCATCTTCTTCCATCTTCTTCTTCCTCCGATCCGCTTCTTCTTGCTCCGGTCTTCTCGTCCTTCTCGTCCGGCATCTTCTTCCATGGCGTTGGCGTCTCTTCTCGGGCCGCTCCTCGCAATGGGAGGCTCCCGCTGTGTGAGGCTTCACTGCGTCTGACAGGTCTTTTATAACAGAGGGCACCTGGTGACCCTGCCCCCCTCTGACACACGGGGACGTCATGGGGACTTCCCTATGGCTTTCCCCATGATGTCAGAGGGGGGCGGGGTCACCAGGTGCCCTCCGTTATAAAAGACCTGTCAGACGGAGCGAAGCCTCACACAGCGGGAGCCTCCCATTACGAGGAGCGGCCCGAGAAGAGAACCCCCAAAGCACCTTGTCCCCATGTTGATGAGGACAAGGGCCTCGTCCTCACAACCCTGGCCGGTGGTTGTGGGGGGTCTGCGGGCGGGGGGCTTATCGGAATCTGGAAGCCCCCTTTAACAAGGGGACCCCCAGATCCCGCCCCCCCTGTGTGAAATGGTAAGGGGGTACAAAAGTACCCCTACCATTTCACCAAAAAAGTGTCAAAAATTGTAAAAATGACAGGAGACAGTCTTTGACAATTCCTTTATTAAAATCTTCTTTCTTCTGGTCTTCCTTTCTTCATCCTTCGGTTTCTTCATCTTCTCCTTCTGGCATCTTCTTCCATCTTCTTCTTCCTCCGATCCGCTTCTTCTTGCTCTGGTCTTCTCGTCCGGCATCTTCTTCCATGGCGTCGGTGTCTCTTCTGGGCCGCACCACGCAATGGGAGGCTCCTGCTGTGTGAGGCTTCTCTCCAGCATCTTTTTCCACGGCGTCGGTGTCTCTTCTGGGCTGCTCCGTGCAATGGGAGGCTCCCGCTGTGTGAGGCTTTGCTGCGTCTGACAGGTCTTTTATAACGGAGGGCGGGGCCACCTGGTAACCCCGCCCCCCCTGACGCACGGGGACGTCATGGGGAATTCCCCATGACGTCAGAGGGGGCAGGGTCACCAGGTGGCCCCGCCCTTCGTTATAAAAGACCTGTCGGACGCAGCGAAGCCTCACACAGCGGGAGCCTCCCTTTGCGCGGAGCGGCCCAGAAGAGACACCGGCGCCGTGGAAGAAGATGCCAGACGAGAAGCCTCACACGGGGGGAGCCTACCATTGCGCGGAGCGGCCCAGAAGAGACCCCGACGCCGTGGAAGAAGATGCCGGACGAGAAGCCTCACACAGCGTGCGCCTACCATTGCGCGGAACGGCCCAGAAGAGACACCGACGCCATGGAAGAAGATGCCGGACGAGAAGACCAGAGCAAGGAGAAGCGGATCGGAGGAAGAAGAAGATGGAAGAAGAAGATGGAAGAAGAAGATGAAGAAACCGAAGGATGAAGGAAGGAAGACCAGAAGAAAGAAGATTTTAATAAAGGAATTGTCAAAGACCGTCTCCTGTAATTTTTAACATTTTTTAACATTTTTGACACTTGGTGAAATGGTAGGGGTAATTTTGTACCCCCTTACCATTTCACACGGGGGGTGGGATCTGGGGGTCCCCTTGTTAAAGGTGGCTTCCAGATTCCGATAAGCCCCCCGCAGACCCCCACAACCACCGGCCAGGGTTGTGGGGACGAGGCCCTTGTCCTCATCAACATGGAGACAAGGTGCTTTGGGGGGGGACCCCAAAGCACCCTCCCAATGTTGAGGGTATGTGGCCTGGTACGGTTCAGGAGGGAGGGGGGGCGCTCTCGTCTTTTTTTTTTTTTTTTTGCCCGGGGTTCCCCTAATATCCATAGCAGACCTGGAGGACCTGGCAATTGAATTTGGGGGGACCCCACGCTTTTCTTTTTTTATCAATGGCTTTCAATGAATGACTGTTCTCTGTGTTACGGGAGCCGTCAATTCATTAGCCGCAAGTGATTTTAAATAGCTTTTTTTTCCTACAAAAATTACACTTTGTGCAGGGACAGTTCTAAGCACGGGAAACATGCGCCCCTTCACAGGTATACTATACACACCCCCCAGGTACGAAATTTTAAGGAATATTACACTTTTATTGTTTCACTTTAAGCATTATTAAAATCACTGCTCCTGAAAAAACGGCCGTTTTTTTTAAAAAAAAATTTGCATTGACACATGTCCCCTGGGGCAGGACCCAGGTCCCTAAACACTTTTTTTATGACAACAACATGCATATTAGCCTTTAAAATTAGCACTTTTGATTTCGAACGTTCGCATCCATTGTAATTAATAGGGTTCTTAAATTTACACAGACTTTAGGTCCGTTTGCGGGTTCTGGTGCGAACCGAACCCAGGGGTGTTCGGCTCATCCCTAGTTCTAAATATTTCCGTCGGCAATGCTGATGGAGTTAGGACCGATCTGATATGAAAGTCCGGCCGTGTGTACGCGGCATAAGATGTGAAGGCTGCAATGGGGATGATTGTACTTATACAGGCATTATTTCTGTGGTAACATTGTCATATTACTGGACCTCATACAGTATATTGTAGTCCAAATTGACATTTAAATATTTGTGTAAAAAGTAAATATATTCAATGACTGTAAAGACTATATGGTGCCATATCATAGAAAACTATGGTGAAGTCATAATTTTACACACTCACCCCTCATGTTTCTGAAGCCTTATTATAACACTATATACAATACAGAAAGCCATCTCATAGCACACATACACTTCCATAGAATACTGTCTAAATTCAAAGTCATTCAAGGAACAGCACACTTTGAAGGTACAGAAGAACGTATTTTCCCCAGAGCTTAGTGAATGTGGTGTAGTTCTGCTGATTTCCATCATCCCATCGTGTGCAATAATAATGTTTATTTCCCTTGCATCTGATTGGGTATTGAGATTGGGCAAAATGAAGCTTCGCCACATTTGCTAAGCTCTGAGGAAAATGAGTGCAACTGTACTTCCAAAGTATACAGTCTATTTGCCTTTAGTTCGGTTTTGATATGGTCATGTTTATTGGGAGTTCCCTTTACTTATACATATATTGCTATAGGTAATTTAGAAATATATTTTTCTTACCTTTGTGTTTAGGACATTCTGAGATTTTAGTTCTACCAGGACAGTATGAGGATCCATGTTCTCCAGGATGTAGATTAGATCATCTCTATAATACTCATATATCCTCCTCAGTGATGAATCATCATATGATGACAGCTGACAGCGGAACCCCCCGATGATCTCTAGAAAACACAAATACATTTTCTGATTTAAAAATGATGAAAATTAATATCCAGCATGAATTTTTATCTCACTGGAGATCTATGCAATTGAGAAAAGGAGCACTGGAGGTGAGAATCACTATAAGGATGAATACATTAATTGCTCTACAATTGGGGAAATATTTTTGCACATCCAAGTTAACTAGCTTTAAATCTTCCCTTAGGTTTTAAATAGTTAAAGCTCAAATTTCTAACTACAGATCAATAAAAAAATTAAAGTTAAAAAAAAAAAAAAAAAATTATAAAAAAATATATTCCTATATTCTAATCTCTAACGAGCAGGGCCCTCTGATTCCTCCTGCATTAAATTGTATTGTAACTGTACTGTCTGCCCTCATGTTGTAAAGCACTGTGCAAATTGTTGGTGCTATATAAATCCTGTATAATAATAATAATAATAATTTATTTAAAATACTCCCCTGAAGTATTTCCTTTTTTACCACTAGATGGTGCTCCTCTCCCAGGTAGAATGATGCCCTGCGTCATTCATCCCATTTTCTATGAGCTCAGGGTGTCAAGGACCGCCCCCCTGGGGAGTGACCTCAGACGCCTCTGGACTTACAGGAGAATGCTGAAGAGAGTATTCTGCATCATTCAGTACCTGCCCACTGCTGAGGACTAGGGATGAGCCGAACACCCCCAGGTTCGTTTCGCACCAGAACCTGCGAACGGACTGAAAATTTGCACGAACTTTAGAACCCAATTAAAGTCTATGGGACTCGAACGTTCGAAATCAAAAGTGCTAATTTTAAAGGCTAATATGCAAGTTATTGTCCTAAAAAGGGTCTGGGGACCCGGGTCCTGCCCCAGGGGACATGTATCAATGCAAAAAAGTTTTAAAAACGCCAGTTTTTTCGGGTGCACTGATTTTTATGACGCTTAACCACTTGCCTACCAGGCACCAACACCCCCCTCCCATCCAGACCAATTTTCAGCTTTTGGTGCTCTCACACTTTGAATGACAATTACTCAGTCATGCAACACTGTACCCAAATTAATATTTTGTCCTTTTTTTCCCATAAATAGAGCTTTCTTTTGGTGGTATTTGATCACCTCTGGGTTTTTTATTTTTTTTGCGATATAAATGAAAAAAAAGACCGAAAATTTTGAAAAAAAAACTTTTTTCTTGGTTTCTGTGATAAAATTTAGCAAATTATTATTTTTTTTTCATAAATTTTGGCCACAATTTATACTGCTACATATCTTTGGTAAAAATAACCAAACATTTGTGGAAATTATTTGGTCTGTGTGAATGTTTTAAAGTCTACAAGATGTGGTGCAAATCATAAAAAAATTATCACATCTGATGTACTGAGGCCTATCTCATTTCTTGAGACCCTAACAAGCCAGGAAAGTACAAGTACCCTCCAAATGACCCCTTTTTGGAAAGTAGACATTTCAAGGTGTTTAGTAAGAGGCATGATGAGTTATTTGAGGTTGTAATTTTTTCCCACAATTCTTTGCAAAATTAAGATATTTATTTTTTTCCCACAAAATTTTCATTGTAATAGGTTATTTCTCTCACATAGCATATGTATACCACAAATGACACCCCAAAATACATTCTGCTACTCCTCCTGAGTATAGCGATACCACATGTGTTGGACTTTTTTACTGCCTGGCCACATACAGTGGCCCAACATGCAGGGAGCACCATCAGGTGTTCTAGGAGCATAAATTACACATCACATTTCTCAACCACCTATTACACTTTTGAAGGCCCTGGAGCACCAGGACAATGAAAACGCCCACAAAATGACCCCATTTTGGAAATCTAACACCCCAACGTATAATCTATGAGGCATAATGAGTCTTTTGAATGGTTAATTTTTTTTCCAGACGTTTTTGGAAAATGTTGAAAAAAAATGAAAACGCATTTTTTTACACAAAGTTGTCCGTTTATAAGATATTTCCAACAGGTAGCTATTAGATAGCACAAATGACACCCCAAAATACATTCTGCTACTCCTCCTGAGTATAGCGATACCATGCGTATGAGACTTCTACACAGTCTGGCCACATACAGAGATCCAAAATGCAAGGAACACCATCAGGTATTCCAGGGACACATAGCATGCACATACCAAGAATTACACCCCAAAATACATTATGCTGAGCAAAGCGTAAACAAAAGCTTACCTGTGGTTGTAGTAGCGCAGTTGTACACAGGAGGATAGCACTGGTCCAGGCAGCAGGCAGGGACTTGGTCAGCAACGGCGAACACAATTGTCCAGGCAGGGATACTGTCCATATAAAGTCCAGGGTCAGTGCAGGCAGATATATTGTCAGCAGTGCCAAAAATATTGGTCCTGGTAGTAGGCAGGACATGTGGTGTGGTCAGTGCGACAGGCAGAGGCATGACGGCAGAAAGTCCTACAGGCAGCAGGCAGAAATAGGGCCTCGTTCAGGACAGAATGGGGACAGGGGTAGAGGCTTCTCCCACCCAAATCTCTTTGAAGCCTCCGAGCCTCCAGACCCTAATCTAGGATTGAGAAAACAAAAAAAATGTTTTCTTCATCCAGAAAAACATTTCTGGAGCCCCTCACATATGTGAGACCCCTGTGTTGAATCCCACTAGTCCAGTAGCAGGGTACAAGATCAGTCCAAGAGGCAGGCAAATATCATGGTCAAACAGTCCAAGGTCAGTTCCAGATCAGGCAGAGGTAGGTACAGAATAGTTAGGCAGAAGCATGGTCGTATAACAAGCCAGGGTCAGTTCCAGATCAGGCAGAGGTAGGTACAGAATCGTTAGGCAGAAGCATGGTCGTATAACAAGCCAGGGTCAGTTCCAGATCAGGCAGAGGTAGGTACAGAATCGTTAGGCAGAAGCATGGTCGTATAACAAGCCAGGGTCAGTTACAGAGCAGGCAGTGGCATAAGGGGTGTGAAGGTGTGTAAGGGCAGGAACTGAAGATTACGTTTACCATACTTCACTAATAATTTATTGAAGTATGGTAACGGCGAAAACAGTCACCTATGCAGAGGCCTTGTTGGGAAGGACAATCTGCACAATGATAGGATGTGTCTCTTCTGATTCCTGCTTTGGTACACACCTTACATTTTTTTTGACGGCGTTGGCCTGTTGGTTTGGGAGGGATTTTATCAGAAAAGTGGCAGTGGGAGAGTCGACTAACAACATTGGATTGCATATTTTCTGGTGGGCCGCTTGGGAATACAAGGACAGTGAAAACTTCCTCCTGGTAGCCAAGGAAGGGTTTGGGGTTTGGGTGGAGTTCCGGTAGATGACATACGAATTATATATGGCCAATTGAAAAAAATATATTGCAACTTTCTTGTACCAATGGTATGTCCGTCATGTAGCATCAATGGTTCCATCATTTGGTCGTTGAAGTCGACTCCCCCCATATACAAATTATAATCGTAAATACATTTGGGTTTGTTTATGGGGCCATTTCTACTGGGGATTTCTACAAAGGTATTATTGTGGATTGAAGACAGCATGTAGACATCCCTTTTGTCCCTCCACTTCACTGCCAAAATCTCTTTGTTTCTCAGGCTTGCCGTTTCTCCTTTTTTCAATTTTTGATGCATGAGACTTTGAGGAAAGCCCTTCCGGTTTCTTTTAACGGTGCCACATGCTGGTGTCTTCATCCGGTGGAGGTTGTGGAACAGGGGCAGGGATGTGTAGAAGTTATCTACATATAAATTGTAGCCTTTTTCCAGTAGGGGATATATGAGGTCCCAAACAATATTCCCGCTTGATCCCAAGTAGTCCGGGCAATTAGGGGGCTGCAGCTGGGTGTCCTTCCCTTCGTAGACTTTGAAGGCATACATGTACCCTGTGACTCGGTCGCACAATTTGTACACCTTCACCCCATAGCGGGCCCTTTTGCTGGGAATGAATTGTTTTATTTTGAGCCTGCCACTAAATTTAATAAGGGACTCATCCACACATATGTGTTGGTCCGGGGTAAACAGCTGGGGGAATACTTGGGAAAAATAATTTAAAAGTGGGCGAATTTTGAAAAGCCTGTCATAATTTGGGTCATTTCGGGGAGGGCACTGGGAATTGTCGTTGAAATGAAGGAACCTCTGTATCATGAGGTACCTGTTTCGTGACATAACCTCGGAGAAGACTGGCATGTGTTGGAGGGGCTGGGTTGACCAATAGGACGTCAAGGTGTTTTTTTTGGTGAGTCCCATGTTGAATGTGAGGCCTAAAAAAACCTTGAACTCCTCCACCGTTAGGTCTCTCCATTCATAGGGACGGGCATAATATGAGGTTGGGTTTTGCAAAATAAATTGCTGGGCATAAAGATTGCACTGGGCCACAAATTGATCCTAACATGTCCTCCGTAAAAATTAAATTAAAAAAATCTATTGGGGTAAAATTCTGTGTGTCCAACTGGACTCCTGGCTGGGGAGTGAAAGGGGGAATGTTGGCTTCTCCTGAATTAGGAGGAAGCCACAAGGGGTTTTGAATGGCATAGGGAAGGCTGGCATGGGTCCTTGGCCTTTCTTGCCGAGGTACTGCGGTGCTGGTGGATGGCACTGTGGTGCTGGTGGATGGCACTGCTTCCTCACCAGAACGCCTTCGTTTGGCCGGCCGAATCTCTTCCTCCTCCGAGTCACTCGATGTTTCGCTACTGAGGACTGGCTCGTAAGTTATGTCAGTCTCAGAATCGATGTATGAAGAGGAATCTGAAGAGAGCTCCCCGTTGCTCTCGTCGGCCTGGGAAAGGATTTGGAACGCCTCCTCTGCGGAATAGACCCTTTTGGACATGCTGCTGGTTACTGGTGCGACTACACAGGTGTGTACTAAGCCTGCACTGATGGACACTGATGAGGCAGCACTGAGGTGGCACAGATGGGCACTGAGGTGGCACAGATGGGCACTGAGGTGGCACAGATGTGCACTAATGAAGTGGAACAAATGCGCACTGATGAGGCGGCACAGGCGGGCACTGATGAGGTGGCACAGTCGGGTACTGATTGTGAAGATGGACACTGATCGGCACAGGTGGGCACTGATCGGCACAGGTGGGCACTGATCGGCAAAGGTGGGCACTGATCGGCACAGGTGGGCACAGGTGGGCACTGATTGGCACTTATTGGCACAGGTGGACACTGATCAGCACTGGTGGGGCACTGGTGGGGCACTGTAATGATGGGGCACTGTATTGGCTGATGTATCTTACTGTCACAGATCCTCTCACTCCTCACACGCTGTCTCTGTGTGAGGAGAGAGAGCCAGCAATGAAAGATGATCTCATATGTTTACATTTGAGATCATCGCTCATTGACCAAGGCGATCGCGCTGTAAACAGCCGCTGTGATTGGCCGTTTACAGCGATCTGTGATTGGCTGTGTCCAAGGGACACGGCCAACGCAGAATTTCCCCGATGCGCGCTCGGGGAGCGAGGAAAGGGGAGGCCATCATGGCGGCCTCCCGGGATTTGGCATCCGCGCTGTGGCCGTCATTCGGCTACGGCCGGATGCGAAGTGGTTAAAGTGAATAGTATGCCTGTAAAGTGATGCATGTTTTCCTTGTTTAGACCAGTCCCTGCACAAAATGACATTTGTAACGGTAAAATTGTAATTTCAAACTGCTTTCGGTTTTAATGTAATGTCTAGTCCCGGCAATATGGATGAAAATCATTGAGAAAAATGGCATGGGTACCCCCCCTGCCCATTACCAGCCCCTTTGTGTCTTGTATGGATATTAAGGGGAACCCCGTACTCAAATTAAAAAAAGGAAAGGCGTGGGGCCCCCAGGCCCTATATACTCTGAACAGCAGTATACAGGCGGTGCAAACAAGACAGGGACTGTGTAGGTTTGTTGTTAAGTTCAATCTGTTTGTAATTGTAAAAGTGTAGCTCCAGTCCAAAAATCTATTTTTAATATTTTTTGAAAACATAGGGAAGGGTTATCACCCCTATAACATTTTTTTTTGCTGTCTGTGCACCTCATTAGATGATTTCACTGGACTTTCTGTCCCAATGACAAATGTTTTTTGAAAATTTGGGTTTTTTAGTAAAACAAGGATTGGGCTAAAGCATCAGTGGAGAGGAGAAACGTTTTTCCCATATCAAAGCTTACAGGAGAGAATTTCCCTTTCTAGGGGTAGATTTCATCTCACTTTCTGTTGTCTCCTTCCGTTTGCAAGTAGGAGACGTTTGTAAGTTGGATGTTTGAAAGTAGGGGCCTGCCCTATATGCTCTGCAGAAATTTGGGCCTAAGGTGTTGGTGTTGCCACAACACTGTAAGCCCTCAAAGTGACTCTTGGTGGGCGTTGGAACTCCCTGCTGTGAACTATTATATCAAGAATTGTAATTGCATGCCATTGTTGAACAGTAGTAAAAAAAATTGGGCCTTTGGTGGTGGTGATGGTGCTGGTGCCACAACACTGTAAGTCCTCACAGTTACTCTTGGTGGGCACTGGATCGGGCCCTGCTGTGAAATATTATATCAAGAATTGTAATTACATGCACCTGTTGAACAGGGGCAGAAATATTGGACATGTTCCATGAGGATGCCCAGTGTTTTGAAGGTTCTGATGATGATACCCAGCTAGGGGAAGGCAGTAACGTGAGCCCAAGAAGGACAGCAATCTGGCAGTCATGTCCCCCCAGCTGCAGCATACTGCCAGGTTTGCTCCAGTGATGAGGAGGGAGGGGATGATGAGGTCACTGACTCCACGTGGGTGCCTGATAGAGAGGAGGAGGAGGAGGCACATCTCCAATGAGGCAGGATGCCCTCCAGGGGCCAGCTGAAGGGCAGCACACTGACTGCATCTCACTGCACAGCTGCGCATCTGCAGGGCACTGCCTCTGCGCGTTATTCCAAAAGTTCTTTGGTGTGGGCCTTTTTTGAGACGAGTGCTTCAGATCGCACTGCTGCTATTTGCAACATATGTCTCAAGTGTATCTCGCGTGGCCAAAACATCAGCCGCTTGGGCACCACATGCTTGACCCACCTATAGTGGGGTTGGATCTCCAACCCCACTATACCTACAGTCCTCTCTGAAACCTCCACTGAGCGGAATGACGGTGTAGAATTAGATGTGTCACAGCCAAGTACTTGCGGGCAATCTGCTATCGGTACACTGATGTCCGATTGTACCAGGCATATTTCCCTGCCCCAGCTGCTGCACCGTCAAAAGAAATTCACTCCCAGCCATCCACATGCCTGGCGGTTGAATGCTAGCTTGGCTAAATTGCTAGCACTTTAACTGCTGCCTTTTCAGTTGGTAGACTCTGCCCCCTTCCGTGAGTTTGTGGAATGTGTGGTGTGACAGATCAAGCCGGGACAGAGGCTGTTGGAGGGGACAGAATGCGAGCCTCTTGCCTTGCGATTATGGGCCCTGGCATTTGGGGGAACAGTGCTCTTTGTGAGCTGTATGCCTGGACTGAGCTGGTGTTACTTGGATTCAGGTGCATGCCGGCCCCCCAAGACACAGACTCTGGATATGTACTGTATATGCCATATTAGTAATACACTAAATCACACTGTTGGGACACAAGTAGAGTTGAGCGGACACCTGGATGTTCGGGTTCGGTGGGTTCTGCCGAACTTCGGAAAAAAGTCCAGGTTCGGGACCGAACTTGACCCGAACTTGACCCCGAACTCCATTGAAGTCAATGGGACCCGGACTTTTGAACACTAAAATGGCTGTAAAAAAGTCATAGAAAGGGCTAGAGGGCTGCAAATGGCAACAAAATGTTGTTAAGAGCATGGCAAGTGATCTGCAAACAAATGTGGATAGGGAAATAACTTAAAATAACATTAAAAAATAAAAATAAAATGCTGGAGGCCCCCTTCTCAGCAGAAGAGGTACAGGAAGTCATTAAGAACCTCAAACTCAACGGCACGATGCCGCCCATATGGTGGGAATACCCCGGAATATGCACTTTCTGGAAAAAATTATTAAATTTAATGGATAAGATAGTGGGAAAATAAAATACTTGGCAATTTAAAAAAATTAAAAAATTATAATCTTGACCTAGGAGGACGAAATTCAAATGGAGTAGGAGGTTGAGGTGGCGGTGGATGTGGCGGTGTAGGTGGAAGCGGCGGTGGAGGAGGACGAGGTAGCCAACACTGGTTCAAAAATACAACAATGGCTGGGTAAGGCTAGTGGTGAATGATGTGTCGAATTCTGTCCCCCGTCGCATAGTGTCCGCCCTGTACTGCGCTTGCTCAGTACGTAGGACAAGGGGATTTTGAAACTCTCCGAAGACGATGCGCAGTGACTCCAGGTTCAAGCCACATCATCCGAGGTTGAAGCCTAGCCAAGTGAGCCCGTGAGGGGCCCTGTTACTATGTGCTACCGTATGTCCACTTGGATGGTAGGGCTTGAACCTGCACTCACTGCGCAGGCGACGCTCATCTTTGGAGATTTTGTGAATCTCCTTGTCCTCCGTACTGCGCAAGCACTGCACCTGCGCAGTAAGTGGCCAGACACTATCCGATAGCAAGACAGTTTTCGTCAGAACACTGGTATATGTGTCTATTCTGCACAAGGTACGGCCAAGTCCTGTGGGATCCATGCCTGGTTCATTTTAATGAACGTGAGCTTGTTCACATTGGCTCTGGACAGGCGGCTGCGCTTGTCTGTGATAACGCCCCCTGCCGTGCTAAATACACGTTCAGATAATACACTGGCGGCAGGGCAGGCCAGCACCCCCAAGGCGTAAAGGGCAAGCTCAGGCCATGTGCCCAATTTGGAGACCCAGAAGTTGAAGGGGGCAGACCCGTCATGCAGTACGTGTAGGCGTGTGCACACATACTGCTCCACCATGTTGGTGAAATGCTGCCTCCTGCTAAGACGTTCCATCTCAGCTGGTGGTGCTGGTTGTTGTGGCATGCTGATAAAGCTTTTCCACATTCCGGCTATGCTAACCCTGCCTTCCGAGGTGCTGGCGGTGCCCCGGCTGCGTTGGCGACCTCTTCCTCCTCCTCTGCCTTCGCCTTGTGCTTCCACCGTACCCCGGCTTCCAAGTGGGAATGCCACCAGCAGCGCGTCTACCAGCGTGCGCTTGTACTCGCGCATCTTACGATCACGATCCAGTGAGGTAATTAAGGACGGCACGTTGTCCTTGTAACGGGGATCCAGCAGGGTGGCCACCCAATAATCAGCACCAGTTAAAATGTGGGCAACTCGGCGGTCGTTGCGGAGACACTGCAGCATGTAATCGCTCATGTGTGCCAGGCTGCCCAGAGGCAAGGAAAAGCTGTCCTCTGTGGGAGGTGTATCGTCTGTGTCCTCTGTATCCCCCCAGCCACGCACCAGTGATGGACATGAGCTGGTCTGGGTGCCACCCTGCTGTGAACATGGTTCCTCCTCCTCCTCCATCTCCTCCTCATCCTCCACCTTGTCATCCTCCAGAACTGTGCCCTTGCTGCCAGACAATTGTGTACCTGGCGCTTGTTGGTGCAGGAACCCACCCTCGTAGCCACTTGTAAATGACTGCTCTGAAAGCCTTGGAAATGAACCCTCTTCCTCCTCCTCCTCCTCCTCATCCTGTGCCACATCCTCTTCCATTATCGCCTTTCGCCAAGTTTTTTCAAGGAGGCATAGAACTGGGATAGTAATGCTGAGAACGGCGTCATCGGCACTGGCCATGTTGGTGGAGTACTCGAAACAGCGCAACAAGGCACACAGGTCTCGCATGGAGGCCCAGTTATTGGCGGTGAAGTGGTGCTGTTCCGCAGAGCGACTCACGCGTGTGCACTGCAGCTGAAACTCCACTATCGCCTGCTGCTGCTCGCACAGTCTGGCAAGCATGTGCAAGGTGGAGTTCCACCTTGTGGGCATGTCACATATGAGACGGTGAGCGGGAAGGCCGAAGTTACGCTGCAGCGCTGACAGGCGAGCAGCAGCAGGGTGAGAACGCCGAAAGTGCGCACAGACGGCCCACACTTTCTGCAGCAGCTCTGGCATATCGGGGTAATTCTTAAGGAACCTCTGGACCACCAAGTTCAGCACATGCGCCAGGCAAGGGATGTGCGTCAAACCGGCAAGGCCCAGAGCTGCTACGAGATTTCACCCATTATCGCACACCACCAGGCCGGGCTTGAGGCTCACTGCCACCAACCACTCATCGGTCTGTTGTTCCATGTCCCTCCACAACTCCTGCGCGGTGTGGGGTTTTTCCCCCAAACAGGAAAGTTTTAAAACTGCCTGCTGTCGTTTAGCCCTGGCTGTGCTGAAGTTGATGGTGAAGGTGTTACGCTGACCGGATGAGGAGGCGGTAGAGGATGAGGAGGCGGAGTAGGAGGAGTTGGCAACAGGAGGCAAACTGAAGTGCCCTGCAATCCTCGGTGGTGGAAGGACATGCGCCAAACTGCTATCCGCCTCAGGCCCAGCTGCCACTACATTTACCCAGTGTGCTGTTAGGGATATATAACGTCCCTGACCGTGCTTACTGGTCCACGCATCCGTAGTTAGGTGGACCTTGCCACAGATGGCGTTGCGCAGTGCACACCTGATTTTGTCCCCTACTTGGTTGTGCAGGGAAGGGATAGCTCGTCTGGAAAAGTAGTGGGGGCTGGGCACGACGTACTGTGGGACAGCCAATGACATCAGCCTTTTAAAACTCTGCGTCTCCACCAGACGGAATGACAGCATTTCAAAAAGGCGAGGAATTTTGAAATGCTGGCATTCAGGGCCAGGGATCGCGGGTGGCTAGGGGGGTACTTTCTCTTCCGCTCCAGTGTTTGGGAAATAGAGAGCTGAACGCTTCCATGGGACATTGTGGAGATGGTTGGTGACCCAGGTGGTAGTGTTGCTGGCAGATCCTCTGTTTGCGGGTTGGCAGGTGTCACTGTCACTACAGAGGTGGATGAAGAGGCCGAGACTGTAGCAGAAGAGGAAGCAGGAGAAGCCAGAGACCTTTCTTGGTTTTTGAGGTGTCTACTCCACTGCATCTCGTGCTTTGCACTTAGATGCCTGGTCATGCAGGTTGTGCTCAGGTTGAGAACGTTTATGCCTCGCTTTAAGCTCTGATTGCACAGCGTGCAAACCACTTGTGTCTTGTAATCAGGACATTGTCTGAAGAACTGCCACGCTAGGGAAATTCTTGCACCTGGCTTTGGTGTGCTCAGTCCCTTGCTGTGTTGGGCAGTAGCAGACGTGCTGTCTAGGGGACGGACGCTCCGCTTTTGCACCCTGCTCCCTCTTCTGCTGTGCTGGTGGCTCTGTGCGACCACCGCCTCTTCCTCCAAACTACACTGGTCACCTGCATGACATTGATTCCATGTGGGGTCAAGGACCTCATCGTCCTCCACATCATCTTCCACCCAAAATTCACCCCTGCCCTCCTTGTCGGTCTGCACAATGGCGAAAGCAGCAGCAGTTGGCACCTGTGTTTCATCATCATCCGAGACTTGCTGCGATGGTCCTCCCATGTACTCATCATGAAACATAAGTGGTTGGGCATCGGTGTACACAATCTCTTCCACTTCTGGGGCAGGGCTAGGTGGATGGCCCTGGGAAACCCTGCTAACAGAGTCATCAAAAAGCAGAAGAGTTTGCTGCATGATTTGGGGCTCAGACTGATTGGCTGATTTGCAAGGGGGTGAGGTGAAAGTGATGGACATCGGCTGCAGGTGCCAACTCTGAACTTTCATCAGGAGACTGGGTGGGAGACAATGTGAAGGAACCGGAGGCACTGTCAGTAGCAACCCAATCTACTATAGCCTGTACTTTTCCTGGCCTCAACATTCGTACAGCCTCATTAGGCGCGCCAAAATACTGCTGCAGGCTCTGTCGCCTACTCGCACCTGAGGAAGGTGTTTCACTAGTGCGTCTAGCTGGCACAGATCGACCACGTCCTCTCCCTGCAACAGGAGCGCCACCAGCAGCACCACGACCCTGGCCACGTCCCCTTTTTGATGATCTCCTCATATTTTCAAAGTTTATGATCTCGCCCTAAATGGGTGTTTTTGTATATAGCAGAATACACGTACAGTGTCTAAAGCGTTTATGAACACGCAGAAAATGCTATTGGGGAAAAAAAAAAAACACTGCAAAATTAAAAAATTTTTGCAATGTTTTTGCAATATCAGAATACACGGACAGTATGTAAAGCGTTTATGAAAACGCAGAAAATGCTATTGGGGAAAAAAAAGCACTGCAAAATTAAATTTTTTTGCAATATTAGAATACACGGATAGTGTCCACAGCGTGTATGTATGAAAACGCAGAAAATGCTATTGGGGAAAAAAAAAAACACAGCAAAATTAATTTTTTTTTTTGCAATGTTTTTCCAATATCAGAATACACGAACAGTATGTAGAGCGTTTATGAAAATGCTATTGGTGAAAGAAAAACACTGCAAAAGTAAATTTTGTTTGCAATGTTTTTCCAATATCAGAATACACGAATAGTGTCTACAGCGTGTATGTATGAACACGCAGAAAATGCTATTGGGGAAAAAAAATAAAAATCTAAATTAAATGTTTATGCAATGTTTTTCCAATAGCAGAATACACACAGACTATGGTGTATCTCTTAGTATATGCAGTGTTGGTCCTAATGGTGCACTGAGCTTGCAGGTAGAACTTTTATATTTTGTCTGGCACTGGCCTCATGGCACTGTTAAAAGACTGTGCACTGCACCCCAGCCAGGGTACAATTGATTTAGGAATCTCTTCAATAATTCTCTCTGCCTCTTTCTCTTCCTTACTAAAGAAACTCCCTACTCTGCTCTAGCTATGTAGATCGCTCACTGATCTAACTAATTAGAAGCAAAGTTAAGGAATGCTGACTGCCTGACTGACTGAATCACACTAACTCCTAAAATCCTCTCAGCAGCACAGGAACCTGTCTATAGCAGAATGACGCTGTGTGCTGTGTGTGTGGACTATATGTAGAGGCTGGGTCACATGCTGCACTGCCCAATCACAGCCATGCCATTAGTAGGCATGGCTGTGATGGCTTCTAAGGGCACACTAGTGAAACGATCGTCGATTGGCTGCCCTGCAGCTGTTAAAAAGGAGCCAATACAGCGCCGAACACCGGACCCGAACTTACAGCCAATAGTTCGGGTTCGGGTCTGTGTCCCGAACACCCAAAAGTCCGGTACGGACCCGAACTTTACAGTTCGGGTTCGCTCAACCCTAGACGCAAGCTGTCAGATGCTAATTTCATGAACTCCAGCCTCCTGTCTGTTGTGTAAGGCCCCTTTCAGACGAGGCGGACTCCGCTTGCACGGAGTCCGCCTCTGTCCGCCGGCTCAGCGGGAGATCTGTCCGTTGATCTCCGCTGAGCTGGCGGATGACAAGTCCCTCTCCGCTCACTGAGCGGGGAGGGGCTTGCGAGCGCCGTTGATCTCTATGAAGAGATCGGATGAAAACGGACAGTGTGTCCGTTTTCATCCGATCTCACCCGATCCGATACGCCAGCGACGGATCTGGACGTGGGGCCATCCGTCTGCTTTTGGCGGATTGGACCGGGTCGGATGTCAGCGGACATGTCTCCGCTGACATCCGACGCTCCACAGAGTAACATGGAGCGCCCGTTCAGATCCGCCGTCAAAACTGACAGGCGGATCTGAATGGCCCGTCCGTGTGAAAGGGGCCTAAATGAGTCTAGTCTGGCTTGTAAGAAAATTCCACACAATGTTGTTGTGCTAATTAACCCTGTGTCGATGTTTATGGTAATATGGTAATGTGTATTGAATAGTCAGTGAGCTAAGAGACATACCCTGAAATCTCTCAGTTAACTAGTCTGGGTCAATGATTAGATAATTAGCTCATGCTAATTAGGTTAGGTTTTAGTCATCCGGCTGTATATATTTGTGTGAGATCTCAAATAAAAGACTATTCCTGATGTACTTCAAGACTGATGTTGTCTAGTTCTTGGGGGTTCCTATAGCCAGATCCATTGGACTCATGTTCCAGGGCTTAGGAAGCGGTATATAGACGTAAACACTCAAGCAGAGTGTAGGGACGTTCCCTCACATTGGTGGCAGCAGTGGGATGCTTCCTACAGTCTGGGATATCCAAACCTCCACCTGGATCCAAGGTCTGGATTGCAGGAGAGGAGAAGAGGTACAGATACCAGTCGCCATGGAAGACAAATTCAGAAGGAGGTTGCGAGAGATGCAGCTACAGCACAGAGGACCAGTATCAGAGCAGGTCCTGCTGGGATGGTTTGATTCTATCCGGTGCAAACTCTGGAAGGAAGCGCTAGCCCATGAGCGGCATCACCAAGGAAAAGTTCTCCCCTCCAACCAGGAAAGGTACTGGTCGCAGTATGGATTGCGGGTGCTGTTTTTGGGAGAAAAAACGCACAAAGAGCAGACAGCTGAATTAAACCGGCTGGTCTGGGCAGAGATGAAGCTGGATGAGAGTTACAGAGCCCTCCGGTGGCATGTATCCCAAACATGTCCTTAGATAGCGGATGACAGCCCAATGTAAGGCTTAAGCTACGGTGGCCTGGGACTGTTGTATGTGAAACTGACAGGGGACTCTAACTTTGGGAGTGATTTGGAGTGGCGGTTGGACGAAATCATGGATTTCAGAAAAGGGCTACTGAACATCTCGGAAGTGCACTGGGCACTGGAAGATATGGAGTTTCTGGCCGTTCAGGAATGGGAGCTGGAGATCGCCTACAGACGGCTGCTAGACTCTGCTCAGTGCCAGGGCTGGGCTCCCTTTGCCTGGGACTATAAGGAAATACCAGTGGAGAACTCTGAAATCCTGACTGAAGAGTCGGCAATGTGGCAGAGTAACAGTGTGCTTTGCCAACCTGCAGCTATGGACGCAGAGGTCTATGGCAGATGCAGCAAGTGCTGACTGACCTTTATGATCCTGTTTCTGCATGGGATGATCTTGGATGGAGGAATGTGCCTGTCCAGCAGCATGCAAGAGAATCGGCAATGGAAAATCTGGAGATTGCCATCCCCAAAGCTGAAGTGCTGACAACAGGGCAGAGCTCTGCTAACCTCTGCTCAGCACTGATAGCATCTTCTGGGTTCCATGGACAGGCGATGGTGAACCTCTATCCCCAGACACCAGTTGCAGAGACTGGGGATTTGATAGACTTTTCTGCTAAGAAAAGACAACCTGATGAGCCTCCAGCAGAAGAGCTGGTATTAGGGCCAAACTTCACTGTGCTCTGCCCAGCACCAACAGCAGTATCCGTGGAGTTACAAGAAACTTCCCCAGCTGAAGCGCTGGTCACCGGACAGAGGGTCCAAGACCTCTGCCCCACACCTGTGGTAGTTCCGGAGGCTCAGGGTGAGAAGGTGGCAATCACTTCCCAGCAGCAGATACAGGAGGAGACAGGAGAGAATGCAATCTGCACTTCACAACTGCAGCTTGACCTGATATCAGTGGATGGGACTTCAGTCTCCACTTGTATACCCCAGGGATGCTGGGCGGTCGGCCCAGATCCCCAACAGCCTGATGGAGTTAGCACAGTCAACCTGTCTTCTCTCCAGTGGCTGAAAAGACTCCAGGGAGAAGGGCCAGTCTGGGCCTCTCCCCAGCGGCGGATATGTTCTCTGAGAGATGCAGAGGTTGGCTGGGTGAGGAATACTCTGTTTGGAACAATTTGTTTGGGGTACTGTGTGGATACCAGCATTAGAGGACTGGAACCACTGACTAACTTTGGAGTCAACCCGTCTGGGGTCTCCTCCTGTGTTGGTCTCCTGCCGAAAGGGGATAAATGTGACAGACCTAGCCGGGACAGAGGCTGTTGGAGGGGACAGAATGCAAGCCTCTTGCCTTGCGATTATGGGCCCTGGCATTTGGGGAAACGGTGCTCTTTGTGAGCTGCATGCCTGGGGACCCCTGAGCTGGTGTTACTTGGATTCAGGTCCATGCCGCCCCCCCAAGACACAGACTCTGGATATGTATATGCCATATTAGCAATACACTGAATCACACTGTTGGGACACAAGCTGTCAGATGCTAATGTCATGAACTCCAGCCACCTGTCTGTTGTGCAAATGAGTCTAGTCTGGCTTGTAAGAATATTCCACATAATGTTGTTGTGCTAATTAACCCTGTGTTGATGTTTATGGTAATATGGTAATGTATATTGAATAGTCATTGAGCTAAGAGACGTACCCTGAAAAGTCTTATCTCTCAGTTAACTAGTCTCGTTCAATGATTAGATAATTAGCTCATGCTAATTAGGTTAGGTTTTAGTCATCCAGCTGTATATATTTGTGTGAGATCTCAAATAAAAGACTATCCCTGATGTACTCCAAGACTGGTGTTGTCTAGTTCTTGGGGGTTCCTATAGCCAGATCCATTGGACTCATGTTCCAGGACTTAGGAAGCAGTATATAGTCGGAAACACTCAAGCAGAGTGTAGGAACATTCCGTCACATGCGGTTCCTCAGTGGCAGGTTCTCAAACGCCACTTTTTCTCACAGAAGGCGATTCCGGCTCTCTACCGACATGTGGAAGGCAATGTCTTGGCCTCGCTGAACAGAATGGTCAGCGGTAAAATACATATTACCGCTGACTCATGGTCCAGGAAAGATGTTACCTATCTTTCACAGCGCATTGGGTGACTCTTCCTGGCAGCTGGGAAGGATGCAGGACAAGGTGCAGTAGCGTTGGAGGTTGTTCTGCCACCACACCTCCAAAATGCTACTACTTGTGATTCTGACACACCTCTCTCCTCCACTCCCTCCTCTTCTTCTTCCTTCATGGCCTCTTCCTGTGCTTTTTCCTCTGAACCAGCAGTGCTATGTAGGCGTTCAAGGGGCTACGCAAGTATGCAGGCAAAAAGATACCATGCGGTGCTTGCGCTGGTGTGTTTGGGGGACAGGAGCCAGACTGGGGCAGAGGTTCTGTCAGATCTGTTGCGGACCTTATCTTGTCGTCGCAGAGGGAGCAAAGGAGGAAACATCTTCGGGAGGCCTTGCAGAAAGCTCTGTGCAACGCGTTCCCAGAGACTGGGAGGTTACAAATTCCTGGTCCTGGACAACGAGTTGCTGAGGCTTCGCTAGTCACAGAAGGAGCGGTGGAGAAGGTGGCCGTCTGGCCGATGCGTTCAGACAATTTTTTAGTCCACAGCCCCAAGGTATGATCGGTTCCAGCAACCATCGCCAGCGTCTGATTTACAGGGTCCATGAATACCTCGGGGTAAGGTCAGACTTGGACACCTTTCCCACCGAAAATCCTCTGGGTTACTGGGTCTTGAGGATGGATCACTGGCCAGAGCTTGCACAGTATGCAATTGAACTACTGGCCTGCCCTGCATCCAGCGTTCTTTCGGAATGCACATTCAGTGCTGCTGGAGGCTTTGTAACTGATCACAGGGTGCGCATGTCCACCGACTCGGTTGAACGATTGACCGACCTTCATAAAAATTAATCAGTCTTGGATCACCACTAGGGATGGGCCCGATGCTCGATTCGAACCCACGTTCGAATCGAGCACCGGGCGTTCGCTCGCTCGGCAAGCCCAGAACTATTTGGGCCGTTCGCATCACATTCGTGTGATGCGAGCGGCCCGCAATGCATTGCGGCCGGCGCAGTGCATTGCTGGCTGATGATTGGCCAAGCATGCACTGTGAGCCCGCATGCTTGGCCAATCACAGCGCCGGAAACTAGGAGAGCAATACTTGGCTACAGGCAGAACGCCTGTAGCCAATTAAAGCTCAGGGGCTTTAGTACATGCCCCACCATATAAAAGGCCGCCACGCCGTCGGCCCAGGTCACATGTGTTCCGGCTTTAGGGAGAGCAGTCTGCTGATTGATTTGCTTCTTTGCTTGAGTTGATTGCTATTTCTTTGCTAAACCATTGCTACCTGAGTCATTCATCATTACTGATCATTCATTGCTGCTGATTGCACAGTGAGTGTGATATTAGCTGCTGCTGGGGATTAGTGTGGTGTGTGCGTGCTGTTAGTACAGCATAGCAGTAGCACCAAGCGAAGTGCTGTTAGAACAGCATTGCACCCCAACTTCTGTCCCAACCTTCTGTCCCATCCCAGGCAGGGATATATAGGAGCCATATTGTGTTTGTGGCAGCACACATAGGTCCTATATTTTCTTGTCAGCAGCACACATAGTACCTATAGTGTGTTTGTGTCAGCACCCATAGGACTTATAGTGTGTTTGTGTCAGCACCCATGGGACTTATAGTGTGTTTGTGGCAGCACACATAGGACCTATATTTTCTTGTCAGCAGCACACATAGTACCTATAGTGTGTTTGTGTCAGCACCCATAGGACTTATAGTGTGTTTGTGGCAGCACACATGGGTCCTATATTTTCTTGTCAGCAGCACACATAGTACTTATAGTGTGTTTGTGTCAGCACCCATAGGACTTATAGTGTGTTTGTGGCAGCACACATAGGACCTATATTTTCTTGTCAGCAGCACACATAGTACCTATAGTGTGTTTGTGGCAGCACCCATAGGACCTACAGTGTGTTGTGAGCACACATAGGAGCTCTATTTTTTATACAATATACACTACCGACTAAAATGGCTGGAAGACCGCCAAGGAGAGGCAGACCGTCCCGAGGCAAGAACACAGGGCAAGCAGGCTCTGTTTCTAGAGACAACAGTGCTGGTCGTGGACATGGTCGTGCATCGTCATCAGCATGTGGCCATGGGACACGCTTGTCTTTGTTTTCGGCAGCTGGACATGTTGAGCCGCATCATGCCGAAGGTATTGGTAGAATGGATGACCAAGCCCTCCTCATCCTCCTCATCCTCTCTCACCCAGGCTCAGGGTACTGGCAGAGCAGCTGCCAACGCGTACTCAATGGCATCATCAGCCACCCCTTCCCTAGACCCACCATGTCCTCCTGAGGAGTCCCCCGAACTGTTTGAGCACAGTGTTGGGTACATGCTCCAGGAGGATGCTCAACAATTCAAAGGCTCGGATGATGATACCCAGCTTAATGAAGACAGTAGTGTGCGCGCAGAGAGAGGGGATGATGAAGGACAGCAATCTGGCAGTACTGTTCAACCGTACTGTTCAACCAGCTGCAGCTTACTGCCAGGTTTGCTCTAGTAGTGAAGAGGGAGGGGATGATGAGGTCACTGACTCCACGTGGGTGCCTGAAGGGAGAGAGGAGGAGGAGGAGGAGGAGGATGCGGCGGCACATGTCCAATGAGGCAGGATGCCCCCTGGAGGCCAGCTAGAGGCCAGAACACCAACTGTATCACACCGCAGAGCTCCGCCTGTGCAGGGCGCTGCCTCTGCACGTTATCACAAAAGTTCTTTGGTGTGGGCCTTTTTTGAGACGAGTGCATCAGATCGCACCACTGCTATTTGCAATATTTGTCTCAAGCGTATCTTGCGTGGCCAAAACATCAGCCGCTTGGGCATCACAAGCATGAGCAGACATATGTCGACCTGCCATGCAGCTCGTTGGCAAGCACACATAAAAGACCCACACCAAAGAACAAAGCAGACCTCTCCTTGCTCCTCATCAGCTGGGATCTACATCCCCACTATATCTTCAGTCCTCTCTGAAAGCTGCTCTGAGAGGACTGAAGGTGTAGAATTAGGTGTGTCACAACCAATTACTTGCAGTACACCGACGTCCGATTGTAGCAGGCAAATTTCCCTGCCCCAGCTGCTGGACCGTCAAAAGAAGTATACTCCCAGCCATCCACATTCCCAGCGGTTGAATGCTAGCTTGGCTAAATTGCTAGCACTTCAACTGCTGCCTTTTCAGTTGGTAGACTCGGCCCCCTTCCGTGAGTTTGTTCAATGTGCGGTTCCTCAGTGGCAGGTTCCCAAACGCCACTTTTTCTCACAGAAGGCGATTCCGTCTCTCTACCGGCATGTGGAAGGCAATGTCCATGCCTCGCTGGACAGGGCGGTCAGCGGTAAGGTGCATATTACCGCTGACTCATGGTCCAGCAGGCATTGACAGGGACGTTATCTTTCTTTCACGGCCCATTGGGTCACTCTATTGGCAGCTGGGAGGGATGCAGGACAAGGTGCAGTAGTGTTGGAGGTTGTTCCGCCACAACGCCTCCAAAAATGCTACTACTGGTTGTGACACACCTCTCTCCTCCACCCCCTCCTCCTCTTCTTCTTCCTCCATGTCCTCTTCGAGTGCTCTGTCCTCGGAACCAGCGGTGCTCCGTAGGCGTACAAGGGGCTACGCGAGTACGCAGGCAAAAAGATGCCATGCCGTGCTTGCGCTGGTGTGTTTGGGGGACAGGAGCCACACTGGGGCAGAGGTTCTGGCAGCTCTGCAGGGGCAGGCCGAGAGGTGGTTGACGCCACGCCAGCTAAAGCCAGGAATGGTGGTTTCTGAGGCACCAACCTCCTCTCCGCCCTTGCGACAGGGGCAGCTCACCTATGTGCCCTGTATGGCTCACGTCCTCAACCTGGTGGTGCAGCGGTTCTTGGGCAGGTACCCAGGTTTACAGGATGTCCTGAGGCAGACCAGGAAAGTCTGTGTGCATTTCCACCGATCTTATAATGCCAGTGCTCGGCTGACTGAGCTGCAAAAGGAGCTGAACCTGCCCAAGAACCGCCTAATATGTGACATGCCCACCAGGTGGAACTCAACGTTGGCAATGCTGCAGCGACTGCACACGCAGCAGAGGGCCATCAATGAGTACCTTTGCAACTACGGCAACAGGACAGGGTCAGGGGAGCTTGGCTTTTTTTTTCCCACGCCAGTGGAGCATGATCAGGGATGCATGCACTGTCCCCTCACCATTTGAGGAGGCCACGAGGATGGTGAGCAGCGACAGTGCATGCATCAGTGACACTGTACCTCTTGTCCACCTGTTGGAGCATACGCTGCGTGGGATAATGGACAGGGCACTTGAGGCAGAACAGAGGCAGGAAGAGGAGGACTTCCTTGCCTCTCAAGGCCCCCTTTATCCAGACAGTGTTCCTTCTGTCCCACCCACCACACAGGATGAGGAGGAGGAGGATGAGGAGGAGGAGGATTGTGTGAGCATGGAGGTGGAGCCTGGCACTCAGCATCAGCATCAGCAGCAGCAGTCTTTTAGGGATGATGTACAGTCCCAACAAACCAGTGGACTTGTACCTGGCTGGGAGGAGGTGGCTGGCGATCATGTCGTCCTCAGTGACCCAGAAGACTCCGGACCGAATGCCTCAGCTAACCTACGTTGCATGGTCTCCCTGATCCTGCAAAGCCTGCGGAAGGATCCTCGTATTCTTGGGATCAAGGAGAGGGACCATTACTGGCTGGCCACTCTCCTTGATCCACGGTACAAGGGTAAGGTTGCGGACCTTATCTTGCCGTCGCAGAGGGAGCAGAGGATCAGACATCTCAGGGAGGCCTTGCAGAAAGGTCTGTGCAACGCATTCCCAGAAACTGGGAGGTTACAAACTCCTGGTCCTGGATGACGAGTTGCTGAGGCTTTGGTCAGTAGCAGAAGGAGCGGTGGGGAAGGTGGACGTCTGACCGATGCGTTCAGACAATTTTTTAGTCCGCAGCCCCAAGGTATGATCGGTTCCAGCAACCATCGCCAGCGTCTGATATACATGGTGCAGGAATACCTAGGGGCAAGGTCAGACTTGGACACCTTTCCCACCGAAAATCCTCTTGCTTACTGGGTCTTGAGGATGGATCACTGGCCATAGCTTGCACAGTATGCAATTGAGCTACTGGCCTGTCCTGCATCCAGCGTTCTTTCCGAACGCACATTCAGTGCTGCTGGAGGATTTGTCACTGATCACAGGGTGCGCCTGTCCACCGACTCGGTTGATCGACTGACCTTCATAAAAATGAATCAGTCTTGGATCACCACCAGCTACCAGGCACCTGAAGCTGATATAACTGAATAATTTATAATGTCACATCCCTTCAAGACTGCCTATGCTGATGCTGAGTGACTGTCCTGTTATGTTCACTGACTATCCTCTTCCTCCTCCTCAATGATCCATTCCTTGATAGCTTGGAAGAACATTTTTGTTTCTGGGTGCCACCACACCAGTGCCTAAGGCCCAATTTTTCAGCCCCTGTGTATTTACAATTTAAAAAAAAAATGCTTTGCAACAGGTGTGACTGCTGTGCTCCAAGTACAGTATCTGTGAGGGGTTGCAGTGTTGTGGCACCAGCACCAGTGCCTAAGGCACAATTTTTCAGACCCTGTTAGGGCGTGTAATTACAATTTTTAAGCAATGCTTTGCAACAGGTATCATTGCTGTGCTCAGAGTACAGTATCTGTGAGGGGTTGCAGTGTTGTGGCACCAGCACCAATGCCCAAGGCACAATTTTTCAGCCCTGTTTAACAGGTGCATGCAATTACAAATCTTGATCTAATAACTCACAGCAGGGCCCATTCCTGTGCCCACCAAGAGTAACTGTGAGGGCTTACAGTCTTGTGGAAACACCGTCCACCACCACCAAAGGCCCAATTTTTCTGTCCTGTTCAACAGGTGCATGCAATTACAAATCTTGATCTAATAACTCACAGCAGGGCCCATTCCTGTGCCCACCAAGAGTAACTGTGAGGGCTTACAGTCTTGTGGCTACACCAACATCTAATGGGGCAAATTTCTGCAGAGTATATACGGCAGGCCCCTACTTTCAAACATCCAACTTACAAATGACTCCTACTTGCAAACGGAAAGAGAAAACAGGAAGTGAGAGGAAATCTACCCCTAGGAAGGGAAATTCGATCCTGTTAGATTTAATTTGGGAAAAAGTTATCTCCTCTCTACTGATGCTTTATCACCAATCCTTGTTTCAATTAAAACCCCACTTTTCCAAAAACATTTGTCATTGGGACGGAAAGTGAGGTGAAATGTTCTGAACAGATGTGCAAAGACAGCAAATGTTACAGGGGTGACAACCCCTCCCTATGTTCTCCAAAAAGCTTAAAAATAGATTTTTTGGGGATGGAGCTACACTTCATAATGTACCTGTTCAGATTCTACTTAAGAACAAACCTACAGTCCGTGTCTTGTTTGCACCGCCTGTATACTGCTGTTCAGAGTATATAGGGTTGTAGGTATAGGGTTTTATTTTGGGTGCAGGGTCCCCCTTAATATCCATACAAGACCCAAAGGGGCTGGGGTGGGGGGGATGATGGGGTAGCCATGCCATTTTTTGCAAGGATTTTCAGCCATATGGCCAGGAAAAGACATGACATTAAAGCCGCAAGTGGTTTTAAATGGCTTCTTTTTTTCATTTACAAATGTCATTTTGTGCAGGGACAGTTCTAAACACGGGAAACACATGCCACTTCACAGGCATACTTTAGACACCCCACAGGTACCATATTTAAAGGAAAATTTCACTTTTTTTTTTCACTTTATGCATCATTAAAATGACTGCCCCCGAAAAAAGTTAGTTTTTAAAAGTTCTTTTTGCATTGATATATGTCCCCTGGGGCAGGACCCGGGTCCCCAAACCTGTTTTATGACATTAACAAATTATGCCATTGTAATTAGCAATTTTGATTTTAAACGTTCGCGTCCATTGTAACGAATAGGGTTCGAAAATTTGCGCGAACTTTCGGTCCGTTCGAAGGTTCTGGTGCTAACCGAACCCGGGGGTGTTCGGCTCATCCCTAATCACCACCAGCTTACCAAGCACCTGATGCTGATGTAACCGAATAATTTTTTTTTAAATGTCAGATCCCTTCAAGACTGCCTATTCTGATGCTGAGTGATTATCCTGTTATGCTGAGTGACTATGCTTTGACAACAGGGGCGTGTAATTACAATTTTTTATGCAATACCTTGCAGCAGGGCTCATTCCTGCGCTCCAACTAGAGCTTCTGTGAGGTGTTGCAGTGTTTGACTGTGCTCAAACAGTTCGGGGGACTCCTCAGGAGGACATGGTGGGGCTACGGAAGGCGTGACTGATGCCATTTAGCCTAGGGAAGAGGCCGCGTTTGCAGCTGCTTTGCCAGTGCCCTGAGCCTGGGTGAGAGAGGATGAGGACAGGGGAGGATGAGGACGGCTTGGTCATCCACTCTACCAAATCTTTGGCATGTTGCGGCTCAACGCGTCCAGCTGCTGAAAAAAAGGACGAGCGTGTCCCATGGCCACGTGCTGATGAGATTGCACCATGTCTACGACCAGCACTTTTGCCTCTAGACACAGAGCCTGCCTTCCCTCTTTTATTGCCTCGTGACTGTCTGCCTCTCCTTGTTGACCTTCCAGACATACTAATGGCCAGCAGGGAGATGTAGCTGCACAAATCTTGGACATATATACAGATATATTGCAGCTAGCAGAATCGACTGCCTGCCTGTAGTATTATTATTATGAGAACACCAGCAATTGGGGTAGCTTCAGGTGTACACTGTCCAGGTGGCACAATACACCAACTGTAACTGCTACAGCTGCCTGTGGTATAGGAACAGAACAACACAAGCAATTGGGGTAGCTTCAGGTGTACACTGTCCAGGTGGCACAATACACTGACTGTAACTGCTGCAGCTGCCTGTGGCATAGGACCAGAACAACACCAGAAATTGGGGTAGCTTCAGGTGTACACTGTGCAGGTGGCACAATACACCGACTGTAACTGCTGCAGCTGCCTGTGGCATAGGACCAGAACAACACCAGCAATTAGGGTAGCATCAGGTGTACACTGTCCAGGTGGCACAATACACTGACTGTAACTGCTGCAGCTGCCTGTGGTATAGGACCAGAATAACACCAGCAATTGGGGTAGCTTCAGGTGTACACTGTGCAGGTGGCACAATACACCAACTAACTGCAATAGCGGCCTTATATAGTGTGGGGCGTGTACTAAACCCCCTGTGGCCAATTATGTCTCTCTTCGCTGACGGCGCTGTGATTGGCCAAGCATGCAGGTCATAGTGCATGCTTGGCCAATCATCAGCCAGCAATGCACTGCAATGCTGCAGTGAATTATGGACCGCAACGCCGATAATGTTCGGATTTCGCCGAACGGGCGAAAAGCCAGTGTTAGAGTCGAACATGGGTTCGACTCGAACACGAAGCTCATCCCTACTGAGGACAGAAGAGGACCAGAACATAGAGCCCAGGAAAAACGGGATGTATAATGATTTTTACAATGCAAAAATTATATCCAAAGGGAAAGGAGGGAAATTGGGAGTGCTGGAATTGTGTTTTAAGGTTTATTTCTCATATGAATATAAAGATATATATTTTATTAGTTGCGTATTCTCTTTTAAAGTGGAACCTTGGTTTACGAGTAACGTGGTTAACAAGCGTTTTGAAAGACAAGCAACTTTTTTTTTTTAATTCTGACTTGGTTTGCGAGTTTTGTCTCGCAAAACGAGCAGAATAGCAGCTAATGGGGTGTGCAGTACTGCATTTGGCCAGAGGTGCGGGGGCGCTGGGGACACTCGGAACAGTTTCGGAGCCTTTCGGAAATACTCGGAAACACTCGGAAATACCAAGGGTTTCCGAGGCTTTCTGAGTTCAGCCGAGCTGTCCCTGAGTATTTCTGAGGCTCTCCGGCGCCCTCCCCACCTCTGGCCACATGCGGTATTGCATGTAATATTAGTCAATGCGGAAAACAAATTATTTTTGTTTCCATTGACTTCTATGGGAAAACTCGCTTTGGATTACAAGCACTCTTCTAGAACGGATTATACTCGTAATCCAAGGTTCCACTGTATATGATGATTTGCTGTACTATGTTATGATACTAAAATAAGTGTCTACCGGCGCAAATTAAAATAATATTATAATCAAACCATCCAAATTTGTGAAGATGTGTGAATTTGTGTGGTGTGCTGCAGTCAAATAAGGTTCTACTAAAATTAAAACCTGAGAAAAAAATATATAAAAAATAGGCGCATGCGCGGATGCCTGAGCGGGAGGATGTCTTAGCTTAGAGCTCCGCTCCGTGGGAGGACATAACCGGAGGACTACGGGTCCCAGCGGCTCCGCTAACGGCACAAAACATCACCACAAGCTCCACCTAGACCACAGGTGAATAAACAATGGTTCTGAGGGGCACTAAACCAAAAAGTAAAGCGTCCCTTACTAAAACAGCTCCGGCCAGGCAGGTGCTGAAGATGGCGGCGGCAGTCTCCTCACAGGCTACAACACAGAGATGTAAAACAGCTCCCTCACAGGCTACAGAAGAAACGGCAGGCTCAGGCTCAGACTCAGATGCTGAGGTAATTCAGCTAGAAACGAATGCAGATATGTTTAAAAAATTTGAAACCATGTTACACAAAGCCTTAAAGAAAACTTCTGACAGAATTACTGACAAACTGACTAAAGAGATTAGGGAGCTGGGCCAAAGAACTGCTGAGTTAGAAATCAGAGTGGATGACCTGGATAGCCTTACATCACAAAATACCTCAGAGCTTGAAAATTTAAAGGAGGAGAATCTTTTTTTACAGTCACGTTTAGAAGAGCAGGAAAATAGGGACAGACGGTCGAACCTGAGAATTAGAGGAATTCCTGAGACAGTCCTTGATCTACCAGCCACCATAACAGCCCTATTTCAAGAATTACAGCCAGGCATACCCTTGGAAAGACTAGAACTTGATAGAGTTCACAGAGCTTTAGCCCCTCGCAAAGCAAATGGCCCACCCAGAGACATTATTGCTAAATTTCACTATTACAGAACCAAAGAGCAATTATTGGCAACTGCTAGGGACAAAGTCTCCCTGCAATTCCAGGGTCATTCATACCAGCTTTTTGCCGATATTTCTCCTCTTACAGTCGCTAAACGGCGTGCACTGAAGCCCCAGCTACAAATCCTACAACAGCATCAAATCGCATACCAATGGGGATTTCCTTTTTCCCTAAGATTTACATTTCTGGAAACCAAATACACCTGTAGATCTCCTGAAGATTTGCAATCTGCCTTGGTCAAAATGGGCATCGCTGACAAATCCACTCTAAATATTCATCCCTATAGACGTTCGGCCTCAAGATCACCTCAGCAAAAAGACACGACAACCTCTGCAGGAGCCTCTTCCTCTTCTCGACACCACTTAAACAAGAGAGGACGTTTTGAAAATCAAACCCCCTCTAATGAGGACTCTATGGACTGATGTACTAATTTAATCCGTCCTGCTTCTACTTGCCCCCAGCTTTAATTGCTGGTTGAGAAGTTAAAAATCTCTAATATCTACACGAAACTTTCTAACTTTCATACGGAAATTTTTTGCCAAAACTTGACCTTTCTTTCTACAAACTTTTTTTTCTCTCAAAATTCTTTTTCAAATGTATTTACTAAGTCCTTGCGTATCAGTAGCAACTCAAGGCTTTTTTTTTTTTTTTTTTTTTTAATCCCAATTATGTTATTTCACTTATATTAGTAATTATACTAATAGAACAAAGAACCGCTTCTATGTATTATTATTATTTTTTCTCTTATTTTTTATCTAGGTCCTTCAACAAAGCGGACTTTCGGTTAATATATATTTTCTTTATATAATCCCGTGGTCCTTCGGTGATGCTCCTCCCTCAGGAACTTCTTGCTGCCCCCTGTAACATCCTCAGACACCCGCTAGGATTATGCGGGTCTCTGACGATGGTTCTGGAACCTCACGGAGCATACATAATATGCACCGTAGACGTTCCTACACCCTTAGTTGTTATCTTTACTTAACATTAATGTGCTATTATAATAGGGTTGATCGATTTTGCTCTTCTTATTTTACTCTCTTCCTTCCTGCACCCTTTACTTCTCTCTCTCCCCAGGTGATGATCTCGTACTTGGAAGTAAGTTATATCTTTATCTATATAGTATCTAATACTGCACAGACATGGCCCCTGTAAATGTTTTGTCTTTAAATGTACAAGGGTTTAATATCCCCCACAAACGTTCAAAAGCTATGCGCACTTTTCATGCAAAAAAAGCACATATTATATGTTTGCAGGAAACTCATTTTATAGAAAAGGCTCATCCGAAATTTCTATCTACTAATTATCCGCAGTATTATGTTTCCTCAGCTTCTGTTAAACAAAGGGGTACCCTTATAGGTTTTCACCGTAGCACCCCATTTACTCTAGTGTCGCAACTGAATGATCCAGAAGGTAGATACATTTTGGTTACTGGTTATCTTGCTGACGCCCCCATTACAGTTGTCTCCTACTATGCCCCTAACAAGCGACCATTAGCTTTTATGTCTCACCTTTTTCAAACTATTGATACCCATAAATTTGGCACATTAGTCATTTGTGGAGACTCCAATGCTACCGTATTCCCCTTCCTAGACAAATCCCCGATTACACCTAATACGAATTCTGCCAAGATGACCCTACAACCCCTGCTTTCAACACACAAATTAGTAGACACATGGAGAGAACTAAATCCTACCAATAGGCGCTATACACATTACTCGTACCCACACAAATCTTTCTCTCGCATTGATCATATCTTTGTTCCATCTAGTATTTTACCAGAAATACTCTCATCCAAAATCGTCCCATTACCATGGTCTGATCATTGTGCTGTTTTTACCACCCTTGCCTCAACTATACCCAGATCCCATGATACCAATTGGAATATTAACGATACCTTGCTAACCCATCCATCTCACAAACAGTCAATAGAGCAAATGTTATCTGATTACATCTCCTCTAATGATACAGACGATGTTTCTTCCTTAACGTTGTGGGAAGCACACAAAACTGTGATTCGAGGAAACTTGATTCGTCTATCATCCTCACTCAAAAGGGAACGCAAACTTATGTTTGCAAAACTGGAAACTGCCTTCAACACATGCCACTCAACCTTCCAAACTTCACCGACTACTGCCAATCACACGAAACTTGAGAAAGCACGCCTTGACCTTGACCTTTTTTTAACTGACTCCGCAGACAAACTAATGCGTAAACGCCAACATATCCAATATCTCAAAGCCAACAAGCCCGACACTCCTATGGCCCGCTGCTTGAAAACGATACAAAAAGTACAATCCTCCTTTAGGCTTAAGACTTCAAGAGACGGATACACTAGTAACCCGGTTAAAATACTGGAAGTATTTCACTCCAAATTAACTAAAATATACTCTTCTAACCAAGAGTTTGATACTTCGAAAGCCGATAGCATGTTCTCTACTATAGACCTTCCTACCCTAGATCAACTACAACACGATAACCTTGAACGACCTATAACTACCTCCGAAGTCCTACATGCAATAAAACACTTGAAACTTAATAAAAGACCAGGCCCAGACGGATTTTCAGCTTTATATTATAAGCAGTTTTCACATTTATTAGCACCTATTTTGACCAGAGCCTTCAATTCCTTACTTGAAAACCAATCTTTCCGTACAGAAACACTTACTTCTATTATAGTGATGATTCCCAAACCACACTCAGACACTACTTCCTGGACAAATTATCGTCCTATATCTTTACTCAACCTTGACATAAAAATACTGGCTAAAATATTAGCCACCCGTCTCAACAATGTCATTGGTCAATTAATACACCGCGATCAAACCGGCTTTATGCCAAAAAGACAGGCAGGTGACAACATCAGACGTGCTCTACTGCTCATAAACGCAGCTAAATCTAGACGCATTCCTTCATGCCTAGTATCTCTTGATATTAGGAAAGCGTTTGATTCTGTCACCTGGCCTTATATGCAGTATACACTACAGAAATGGGGATTTGGGAATCATTTCTTACAATGGATCTCCTCGTTATATAATAGCCCAAAAGCATACATTAAATATGCTGGCTATAAATCCGCTATGTTGAACATCTGTAGAGGTACGAGACAGGGATGTCCCTTATCTCCCTTACTTTTCGCTCTCCTCATCGAACCATTAGCACAAATAATTAGGACAAATATAAATATCAAGGGTATTGAATTAGGTGGTTATCAACATAAAATATGTCTCTTTGCTGACGATATTCTCATATTCTTATCCCAATCACTTATATCTGCCCCAAATTTATTGAACATACTAGATAAATTTGCTGCGGTCTCTGGACTTAAAGTTAACCCCACCAAATCGAATGTGCTTAATATCTCTCTAGAACAAGCTGAGCTCCTGCATCTCCAATCTACTTTACCGTTTCACTGGGTATCTAATCAATTACCCTACCTAGGAGTTCAACTCACAAATTCACTCAAAGAACTATTCAGAGTTAACTATCTCCCATTATTAAAACAGGTTACTAACTATATGAAACTATGGTCTTCTCTCCCCTTGTCTTGGTTGGGTAGGATTAATGCAATAAAAATGTCAATTTTACCAAAATTTCTTTATTTATTTAGGGTTTTACCTATCCCAATACCAGCCTATTTCTTTAGAATACTACAACGTAGGGTCTTGGCCTTTATCTGGGGTAAAACCAAACCACGGATTCCATTAACCACATTATATCTTAGCAAATTGAAGGGAGGGCTAGGCTTACCAAACTTTGCTTCCTATTATTCTGCTGCACAACTCTCAATTCTTACGAAATACCACTCTGTAGAAGAATCACCCCTTTGGATGTTAATTGAGTCTGTAGAATGCGATCCTATTTCTATTGCTAATCTCTTATGGATTCATCCCAAAGATAGGACACATATTGCTAACCCCATCACGAAACACTCCTTATCTATATGGGATAAATTTGGTAAACCTTCCAACCTCCAATCCCCACATAATCCTCTTCTCTCTTTCCTCGGGAACCCAGCCTTCTATCCAGCTTGGCGTTATCCGAAATCATTCTCTGTTTGGTCCACCTTAAAATTATCACGATTATACCAGTTATGTAATAACTCCAACATTCTGGAATTCCCAATATTATGTGACACGTACGGACTCCCAAGATCTGAAACCTTTAGATACTTGCAAGTTAAAAATTTCTACACCCCGCTTCTAAATTCTGGTACACCACTTAATCAAATGTCTCAATTTGAGCGTATATGCAAAAGCGACCCACATGTTAGAGGTGTTATTTCATTAATATATCAACAGCTTACTACTCTTCCCAAAGATATATTACCCTCTTATGCAGAGAAATGGGCATTAGATATGAACCGGGTTTTTGACATTAATGACTGGTCTAATGTATGGAATGCAACTAAAAGCTCTTCCCCGAATTGTTATGCTCTTGAAACTAACTTTAAAGTCTTAGCAAGATGGTACCTAGTACCTGCTAGAATTGCCAAGTTTTCCCCGACATATCCTATTAATTGTTTCAGAGGTTGCACTTCCCAAGGTACCCATTTCCATATTTGGTGGCAATGCCCGGTGGTTCAAGAATTCTGGTCAAATATTTTCGCTATGGCTTCCAAAGCTCTAGAACGCTCTATACCTCCGGATCCAGCCATGGCTCTGCTGAACCTGAAACCCTCTTCACTGACTCATCCTCAGTTTAAGCTATTTCTTCAGCTCAGCACAGCGGCCAAACAAACCATAGCTAAAGCATGGAAATCCAATACCCTTATAGTAGCGGAAGCTAAGCACAGAATGAATAGAGCTTTGACCTACGCTAAAATGTCGGCCATAGAAGATAATAATATTGATAAATTTAAACAGATTTGGCAACCATGGGTAAAACATTATCTGCCCCCTGATTTCGACCAGTCACTACTGTTACCTCAATAGAACTTTGGTTTTCTTTTAGCAAATATCTTTCATTATCCTATTTTGCAGTGTAATCATCACCTGGAGAGACTCTTTCCTTCCTTTCCTTCTTTCTCTCTTCAATCTCTTATTTTTTCATTATTATTGTTTCTATATCACATTTTTTATAATTATAACCAGCATGTTAAGTCGAACAGATAGTTTATTCTGCAGCCTCAGAACACTGAAGTTATCAGGGTATGATCTTATTTCCATACATTTGTTCTGTAGTGAAGATAAGTAATACCTATATACTCTCGTTACTATGGTATACCTGTTCTTTTTTTTTTTACTTCAAATTGCCCCCGCTTTGCCACAGCATGAACCTATATGGGGTGGTAAAGCGGTCTGGAGGCATGTCTATAATGTCTCTGGATATGATTCGAGTTTACTTGCTATAACCACATAACATTACCTTTTAGGCGTTTTTTTTTTTTTTCATCAGTGTTCGACTTATGTACGTTTTATATATACTGTAATATGGACTAAACCCATGCTGACATTTCAGCTTATTCCTTTTCAAGATACAACATGTATGCAAGTGAATATATGTGATATATACTGTTTTTATTTTTCTTGTATGTTCTTTATGGTTTCTGTTTTTTTTTTTTGTTTGTTTAAAAATAAAAATCTTTGAACGAGAAAAATATATAAAAAATATATATATATGTGTTGACTGCGCTCCCTTGTATTATGTGTTTTTTAAAGTGCTTCAAGCAAAATATGCATTTAAATATACCACAATAAATTTATAAGTTTGTATACATTTTTTTTAAAAAGGTGTTTATTTTTGATTTTTTAACATTACAAACAATAAACAATAAACAATACAATACTAACAGCAGTAGTAGCACCTTATAAGCAAGGGGATAACATCACATCTTTCTTGTGCTCCTGTTTTATTCCCCCATGTTTTACTCCTGAGGATTACAGCAATAGGATTGGACCCCTATGCCCTACTGCAACTGACATCCATACACACACCCACTCACCCATCACACAGACTCACTCATGTCCATACATACCTCATTCTACCCATGCTCTGTCCCAATAGTCCCACCAAGATCCTCTCCCCCTGCCAGTAGAGATAAGTCAATGGTATGGTATTCCCAATCATTCGTTAACAATCCTGTGAGGATAGGACCGATCCCCAGAAGGGGGCGGTAATATCCAACCAGGGTTGCCATACCTTATAAAACTTCTTGAGACAGACCCTGCTTTTATAAACAATCTTGATCTTGGGGAGTTGTCCATTAATGATTCCATACAGAGTTTGTACCTTGGGAGGTTCACTTTCTTTCCAGGGAGGCAGAAGGGGGCCAAGGGTCAGAATGCATCCACTCATACATAAACGTAAGTTGTGAGGCAAGAAAGTAATTCCGCAGGTTAGGGCTTGCTAGTCCTCCCCTGCCTTTAGCCGCTTGCAGGGACACTTTAGATATACGTGGATGAGTGGCTTGCCAAACAAAGGAGGACAGAACTGCCTCCACCTTTTGGAATAGTTTTTTGGGGAGATACACTGGAGCTGCTCTAAAGAAATACAAAAATTTTGGCAAAAAAATCTTTTTGAAAATATTAATACGTCCTATCAAATTTAGTGGGAGGGCTGACCAGACTTGAAGTTTGTCCGTCATTTGTTTTATTACTGGTGTGATGTTAAGGTCTTCGAATTTGGAGAGGTCGTTATGTATTTGAACTCCTAGGTATTTAAAAGACTGAGCAGTTTGCAGTCTAGAGTTCTCAAGGTATTTGTATGAAATCAGAGGGCCAATAGGAAAGGCTATGGACTTCTCCCATCCGACCCTCAGCCCCGACACCTCCCCAAACTCTTCAACCACCTGCATCAAGCCTCTAAAAGAACACTCTCTGCCGTCCAGGTAGATTAACGCGTCGTCTGCGTACAGAGAAATTTTCTCCATTTGTGTTCCACATTGGATGCCCCCAATCCCCGCGGCCTGCCGCACCGCCAGAGCTAATGGCTCTATGGCGATGGCGAACAGGAGCGGAGAGAGGGGGCACCCCTGTCTGGTTCCCCTTTGTAAGGAGAATGCCACTGAAACATCTCCGTTAGTACGGACTCTCGCACTTGGGTGCGCATATAGTAGATGGACCCACCTTAAAAAAAGGGGGCCGAAACCCATATTTGACATGGTTTCCCATAAAAATGTCCAGCGAACCGTGTCAAACGCCTTTAACACATCTAAGGATAGCACTAGATGGCTTTGTTTCGTTGCGTGTGCCCTATGGATATGTAGATACAGTCTGCGGATGTTGTCGAACGTGTTGCGACCCGGCATGAACCCTGCTTGGTCTGGGGGGATAAGAGCTAATATAACTTTTTGTAATCTCTGGGCCAATATTTTGTTTCAAATCTTACTTTATTTCCATTTTCACATTTTAACAAACATAAAACTTTGCAGTTACATGTATTATACAGGCATTTACACTTGTGTCTGTTTATAGCTTCATAGTTGCTTACTCCTGTACTTTTGTGTGATAATTATATGTTGTTGCTATTGCTTTCATTCCTTCTTCCCATCATATATCCTTAAAACTTATCAAACTATCTATCATACTCTCTTCATTCTTTTAAGTGTCCAGCAGAGAGAAAAAGAGGGAAAAAAAAAAAAAAAAAGAAATTTTGACAGAGTCTCTTCCTTCCTCTCTCCTCTCCTCCCCCCCTCATATCATCCGTAGTAATAAGGACGACATCCTATAGTCTCTCCATTTTTGCCAGGTTTCGTTTATGTGATCTTTGGGGTTCTCCTCTTTTATAATCCTCTCTTCCAGCGAACGCATATCGTCCATTTCTAAGATCCATTCCTCAATTGAGGGTGCTATATTGTTTTTCCATTTCCTTGCTATTACTGTTCTAGCTGCGGTTAAACAGTGTTTTAATATCCCTTTTCTTATCTTTTTGATCGTACCTGGTATCATTGATAAAATAGCGATCTTTATTTCTGGTTGTATGTTTATATCTATCATCTCGCTATATATCTTAAATATTTTTTCCCAGAATATGTACACCTTTGGGCATAAAAACCAGATATGTGACATAGTCCCGGTTGCTCTTTGACATCTCCAGCAGGTGCTATCGTTTTCTGTGTTAATTTTATACAGGTCAATTGGGCATTTATACCATCTCACTAGTAATTTGTAGTTTCTTTCTTGGTGTCTATTGGATAGAGACATTTTATGTGTTAATAAAATTGCTTTATCCCATTTCTCTCTGGGTATGGCCTCTTCCATCTCCTGTTCCCATTTTCTTATATATTTTAACTCTTGTGTGTTATTATTTGAAATTAAATATTTGTATATATTGGAAAGATTATGTGTGGGTCTTTGTTCTTGCAATAATAATGTTTCCAATGTTGTGGGTGTTCTATCCAGTGTTCCTATCTTCTCAAGAGTGTTTATATATTCCTGAAGCTGTCTGTGTTGTATCCATTTGTGTGCATGTTCTCTACCCATGTCTTCCAGTCGAATAAGTTTTTTATTCTCCATTGTTTGTACTATTCTGATGTTATCTTTTTTCTCCCATTTTAAAAAGATTCTAGATTCTTTTGCTGGGGGGAAATCAGGATTGCTGAAGAGGGGTGTCATTGGGCCTATATATGATGACCCTATTCCCCTCTTCATCAGTCCGTCCCATGTTTTCAATGTTGCTTCAATCAAAAATGGCATTTCTTGTCTTAATGGTCTATTCTCTTTTTTTATCCATGGTAATATTTTTAAATTTGTATTCATAATTTCTTCCTCTAGTTCCACCCATTGTTTAGTTCCTTTATTATGAAACCAATCTAAAATCCTGGTGATCAGGGATGCCTTAAGGTATGTGGATAAATCCGGAAGAGCCAGACCCCCATCTTTTTTAGATCTTATAAGGGTTTCCCTGCTGACTCTTGCTGGTTTACCCGCCCAGATAAAGCTGTTGATCAGTTTTCGTAGAGTGTTCAATATGTTTTTGAGAGGAAATATTGGAACTGTTTGAAATACATATAGTATTTTGGGAAGTATGTCCATTTTTATGATATTTATACGCCCTGTCCAAGAGAAAATCCCTTTGTTGTAGTTTTGAAGTAGTTTCGTTATTTTTTGTATTAGTGGGACATAGTTGTTTTCTTGGAGTTTTCTGATGTCATTGGGGATAAGTATTCCTAGGTATTTAATAGTGCTATTTTGCCATTTAAAAGAGAAATTCCTTTTAAGAGTATCAACAGTGTTTGTAGTAAGTGAGATGTTTAAGGCTTCCGTTTTGTTATAGTTAACTTTGAAGTTACTAACTTCAGCAAAACGTTTAAATTCTTTTATTAGATTGGGTAGCGTCACTATGGGGTTTGTAATGTATAATAATAGATCATCTGCGTATACTGAGAGTTTATATTCCTGATCTTTTATTCTAATTCCTTGTATATCTTTATTTATCCGGATTGCTGTCATCAGATGTTACATAGTTAAAACATATATCAGTGGGGATAAGGGACATCCCTGTCTGGTTCCGTTTCGTATTGTTATTGTATCTGATAGTTCCCCATTTGCTCGAATTTTGGCCGTTGGGTTCTGATATAAAACCAGAATCTTTTCTAATAATCTAGGGCCCAGTCCCCATTGTTTCAATGTCTCTTCAAAGAATCGCCATCCCACCCTGTCGAATGCTTTTTCAGCGTCCACTGCCAATAGACAGGATGGGATGGCGTGTCTCTTCGCGTATTCAACTAATGTCAAAGTTTTAAAGGTGTTGTCTCTCGCTTCTCTTCCCTCCACGAATCCTACTTGGTCTAAGTGTATCGTTGTTGGTAGTTTAGGGGTAAGCCTGTTGGCTATAACTTTAGAGTAGATTCGGAGATCTATATTCGTCAGGGAGATCGGTCTATAGTTTCCACATAGTGTATGATCTTTATCGGGTTTGGGTATGAGAGATATATATGCTTGCATACTTTGCGATACAAATGGCTGAGCTATAGATACAGAATTAAATGTGCGTTTTAAAATTGGGATAAGCAGATCTTTGTATAGTTTGTAAAATCGTGGGGTAAATCCGTCAGGTCCTGGACTTTTACCTATTATCAGTGAGTCTATTACTATTTGTATTTCCGTTTCTGAGAATTCATTCTCAAGTTGTTCTATATCGCTATCGAGTAGCGGTGGTATCGGGGTTTCTGTTACGTATTGTTTTATTTTTTGATCAAGATCTTACGGGTTTTGTTTTGTTAGTCGGTTGGGTAGATTATATAACCCAGAGTAAAATGTATGGAAAGTTTCCATAATCTTTTTGGGATCATACGTCAGTTCCCCTGAGTCCGTTTTAATTTTGGGAATTGATGTAGTTCTTGTTTGTTGTTTTAAAGCTCCAGCTAATATTTTACCTGGTTTATTCTCTTGATGGTAATATAGGGCACGATTTTTGTCTCTAATTCGAAGTGATTGTTCATTCAGTATCGTTCTCAATTCTACTCTTTTGTCCGAGAGGACCATTAATGTTTCTCGTGTTGTGTTCTGTTTATGGTGTTTCTCTAGTACCGAAATTTCTTGTATCAATTCTTTTAACCTATTGTTTTTCATTTTTTTTTAATCTAGACCCATGCTTAATAAAGAGGCCCCTTATTATACATTTAAGGGCTTCCCATTGATTTGGGAGTGATGTATTGTCTTCTATGTGGTCTAATATAAAGTTCGATATCGCGGAGCTAATTTCAGTTCTACAGGATTCATCAAATAGTAAATTGTCATTTAGTTTCCATGTACCTCTAGGCATACTTTTATTTATTGTATCTATAGTTAGGTAGATGGGTGCATGGTCTGACCATATGAAATTCCCTATCTCGAGGGCAGAAGTTGTTGCAATCGCCGAAGAGTTTATCAAAAAGTAGTCCAGTCTATGGTATGTATCGTGTACCTGGGAGTAAAATGTATAGTCTTTTGTATTTGGATTTGTTGTTCTCCATATATCTATTAGTTGGTATTGTTCTAATAGTTTTTTAAATGCTCTTTTCTCATTTTTCTTTTGAGGTCCTGTCTTTGCTGTGGTATCCATATTTCGATCTAGAACAAAATTGAAGTCTCCTCCAATTATGATTGTCCCTTCTGCTTTAATCATCATCTTTGTTAGTAGTTGAATGCCTATTTTAATTTGATCTATATTTGGTAGGTAAATGTTAATAAAAGTGTATATCTGTCCGTATATATTCAATTTTAACAATAGTGCTCTGCCCTCTCGACTTGTCCATTTTTCTAAAACCTGATGAGGTATTGAGTTATGAATTACTATTGAGACCCCTCTGGATTTTGAATATGGGTATGTATCGTGATACCAGTTGGGATATTGTCTATTCTGTATGTTTGGTAGTTGATCTGTACGGAAGTGCGTTTCCTGGAAGAGAATGATTCCTACATTTTGTTTCTGGAGAGAATATAAAATTTGTGTTCTCTTAGATGTTACATTTAGTCCCCTTGTATTAAAAGAGCAAACTTTAATAGTTGTCATATTTCGAAACCAAGGGGTCTAGAGGAAGAAAGAGGGAGAAAGCGAAAAGGGGGGGGGGGGGGGGGGGGGGGGGGAGAGGGGAAGAGAGAGAAGGAAGGAGAGGGAGAAAAGAAAAAGAGAAAAAAAAAAAAAAAAAAAAAAGGGAAATTTTTTTTTATTGTTTTAAAAACCTTTTTCCTCTGTAGTTCACGTTCACTCGCACTAAGAGTCAAGTACTCTTTGGTGTTCTACTCACTTATGCTTTAAACTTTCATACTTTAACATTCTCTAAATGACTCGTTGAGTCTACCCTTACAATGTAAGTTCCCTATTTGGGGGTATATAGGGATTTCCTTAGGGTTAGGACGTGTCCCTGGTCCGGGAATAGTTTAGTTTAAATGGTGTAGGATTTTAGTAGGTGTTTTGATCCTACATCTTATTTATCACGTCATGAGCTGTTGTTATTTGTATTACTTACGTTTGTTCTCCTATCCTCTTCCCCTCCCCCTCCCCCCCCCCTCACCCTTGAAGCCGACATTTTATGTGGTATATATGTGTCTTATCCATTCTGTTATTATATTATTACAGATTGGTATTTGGATTGTCTCCCATGGATACAATGTGTTTTATTGGTGCATAATCTATACAATTTATTTCCTCTGCTCTTCGTTGTGGGGATAGAGTGGGCAGAGAGGGAAGGAGAGAGAGAGGGGAGGAAAAAGAGCGGAGAAAAAAAAAAAATAAAGGGGGGGGGGGAATTTTCTCTCTCTCCTTCACCCCTCCCACTCCCCCCCCCACCACAAAAGATCGTTTTTTTTTTTTTTTTTTTTAAAGGGCAGAGGAATATTGAATCAATTGTATCCAATGGGGGCAAACCAACTCGCAAAAGCCCACAGCTCATGAGAGTCCATTTTTCAGGTACATTACAGTTTACACATTTTATCACATTTTTATTATATTCTAACATATTATATTTATGACGATTCTTTGCATTTACTTTTTGAGTCCCTGTTACCCCAGTATCTTCTCAAAAAAAAGAGAAGAGAAAAAAAAAAAAAAAGGGGGAGAGAAAAAAAAAAAAAAAAAAAGGGGGGGGAGCACCAGGGGGGGAAGGGGAGGCCAATTCTTTTGGAATCTCCCCAATCCCCTTGTTCTCCTCCCTCGTTCCATTTCCCTCCCTCCCTTGAAATAAATGTGCAGGTAGTAAATAGTGAATTGTGTCTAGTGTGTCCTTGTCATGTGTATATAATATTGGTGTACAAGCATGCATCGATATATCCCTTTCCCTTCTACCCTTCCCTCCCAAGTCTTATATCAACCCTCAGGAATGTGAGTCTCTATATAGTGAAGTTGTGTGATGTACTCCCAAAAAAAAAAAAAAAAAAAAAAAAAAAAGTTCTGTGGGGAGAAATTGAAAAAAAAATAAAAATTATTGTGCCCCTATTTCATATTCAAATATTCTGGTCTTTCCCCGATCACCTCTAGTGTTGACATTATTTCCCCTTTATCTATTACATATCCACGGTGTATATAGTGATTGTTACTGTTTATACCCTATTCCTAAACCTCCCTCTTTCTTCCCTCCCCTCACCCTCCCATCTCCCTCCTCCCTGAAAAAAGAAGGAGAGGGGGAGAGAAAAAAAAAAAAAATATATAAAAAAAAAAGAAAAAAAAAAAAAGGGGGAGAAGGGGGGAAATTATGTATCTCCTTCCCTTCTCCTTCCCCCTCAATCTACGATTATCATTCTGAAGAGTTTTAATATATCTGAGCCCACAGGGGCAGTTCTATCAAAGGGAGTCCCAGATGGTTGAGGAATTCTTGTAGATCTTCAATACTCCGAAATACCGTTTTCTGGCCGTCTTGGTACACTATTACTTGAAAGGGGGATCCCCATTTATAAAGGAATCCCTTCTCTCTCAATAGCTCCAGTAGTGGTTTCACCGCTCTTCTCTTATTTAATGTATGTTTAGATAGATCTTGTAGGAATATAAGTTGAACTCCCTCATACTTGAATTCCCTTTGTGTTCTTGCTGCCATCATTATTTTTTCTTTGATTTGAAAAAAATTTATTCTACATATTGTGTCTCTAGGTCTTGTTTGGTTGGGATCTCTGGGTCCTTGAATTCTATGCGCTCGATCAATCTCTATTGCTGTTGTCTCAGGTTGTTGTAGTAAGATATTAAATATATGTTGTAGTATTTGTTTCAGGTTCTCGGTGTCTACTGATTCTGGAAGTCCTCTTATTTTTATATTATTGCGTCTATTCCTGTTCTCGAGTTCATCTGTTGAATCTCTTATTTGTTTTATTAATCGATCGTGTTCTATTATTTTTTCTTCCAGAGTAAGTGTTTTCTGGTCAATCGTCAGGATTTTGGCATCTATAATATTCATGTGCTCTTGGGTGTCTATTAAGGATACTTTTAATGAATTTATTTGCTCTTTATATGTAGTCTCTAATCTATAAACATAATTATCCATATCTTCTTTAGTTGGTAGTGATTTTAAATGTGTCTGTATGTCCCAGTTGGAATCGTTTGTTGGTCTCATTGTGTCCATTGTGGGATATAGTGTACTCCCTATGGGGCTATTGTTGAGTGGGAGCTCTGGGCTCATACTAGGTGAAGCAAAGTGCAATTCAGTGGAAGTCTCTGCGTTTTGTTGTGGCGATGTTAATGGCTGTTTGAAAAACCCCTTTATATCTGAGTTCTGTGCAGATTGTGGCTTAATCGGATTTTTTGTTGTTCCACCTGTGGATCCTCTCTTTGTTTTCTGAGTGTGTGTACTTTTTGGTGGCATCCTTATAGAGATTTTATTTGTTTCAAAGAAATAGATGGGAAACAAACAACCCAAAAAAAAAAAAAAAACCCCTTTCCTCTCAAGAGAAGTGTATGTTCCACTGATCGTGTTTTCTATATATATAGAATGTTATTCTCTTGGGTAGTTATAGGGGTCTTTCTTGTATTTCTTTTAATCTGTCCGGTGGAGGGGTGTCTCCCGGGTTTCACTATTTTCACCCCCAATTTAAATCCTTTTTTAGCCGTCCATTTTTCTTTGGGTTAAACTTTTTTTTTTTTTTTTTTTTTTTTTTGAGACTTTTTACTGTATTCCTTATTAACTGTCAGCAAAATTTATCCGATATACCAGGAATATCTTTAATGGGTATTCTGTACAGTTATGTGATTGATTATTTAACCCTTTTATGGTGAGATCTTTCTCTCTACAGGAGAGTTATATTTGGGTGCTTTTCTGCTAGTTTCTATTAGTCCTGCTAGAGTGACGTGGCGTTTTATGCCCTTGGTACCCTTTATTATACAGTTATTCTTTTTCAGTTTCTATCCCTAGCACATATCCAAAGGGAGAAAGAAAAAGAAAAAAAAAAAAAAAACGGGGTTTTTTTGTCGGTCCCCTCCGCTTTACCTTTAGTCTGTAGGGTATGTAAGATGGGGTACTTATCTGCTGGTTCCGTTAGTCCTACCCAGTCAATCTAGGGACTCCCTGTAGAGACCTTCGCTTCATGCGATCTTCACAGCGGTGGTCACTGCAACTTGGTCTGTTATGTTACCTTCTCAGGCAGTTTGGTATCTCCGTGTGCAACGAGCCGTCAGATCCACACGGTTTGTATGGCGTGTATCCCATTCGGTATATCCCGGCTTCAGCCAAAGGGGGATCTTCAATCAGCCCTCTGGGGACGCCTCGTTCCCATCACTGCAGGTAAGGGATCGCTGGAAGCCTTTTCTGTCTCTCTTGGGGTTATACCCCAGCGCTTTCCGTGGAGCCTTTTCACCGCTGTTTGCGCTTCCCGCCAGCCAGCAAGCTAAGCTGCAGAGAGGTTGAAAAGATGAGACCTTCAGCTGTAGTCAGAACGGCATATCGTCGGCTTAGGGAGGGTAGGTGGGGATCAGCAGTAGCTCATTGTGGTCAGCTGCAGGTCGTTTCCCAGGTCTGGGAGGAGTTCCCTCACTACTCGTCCATCCTGTTCAATCCCCTTCCCCCCACCTCCTGGGCCAATATTTTGGCCAGGATTTTCACATCGGTATTTAAAAGTGAAATCGGTCGATAAGATTCACATAACAGTTTGTTCTTTTCGGGTTTGGGCAAGACTACAATGAGGGCCTCATTCATAGAAGCAGGCAGAGTACCCTGCTGCAGTGAATTTCGGAACGTATGTAAAAGCTTGGGGGCAATTGCCTCCGCATAGGTCTGATACCACCCGGAGGGAATACCATCCAAGCCCGGGGTCTTTGAAGGGGGCAGAGAGCGGATTGCTGCCTCTACCTCCTCTAAAGTGATCTCCTGTTCCAAAAGATCCCTTTGTGCTTCATCCAATGCCGGGAAGGCCATGGAAGAGAAAAAGCCCCTAAACGTGGCCTCCTGTGGTGGGTCTAGGTCAGTGTACAAGTCTCTATAGTAGGTAGCAAATGTCTGGTTAATGCATACTGGGTCATTGGTTATGGAGCCGTCCTTCAGTGTAATGGCCGGTATTGAGCTGTTTGTATATTCGGTGTGGGCCAGATAAGCCAGCATCCTACCATTCTTACCGCCATGTTCATGTATTCTTGCAGATAGGTATAGTTGTTGTTTTTTAGTCATATCTACCAGGTGTAGTTGCAATGCATTGTGTGCGTTTGAAATTGTCCCCCGAGTCTCATCTGTCAGGTCCCTCATGTGTTGGGTTCTAGCGTCCTCTAGGTTTTTTTCCAAATCCACCAGGTGGGCCGCCCCTGTAGTTCTATAGTGCTTGATACGTGAGATATAAGCCAGCCGTAGGACTGCTTTAAAGGCATCCCACGTGGGTCCCGGTTCTGCGGTATCTAAGTTGTTGGACCAGTAGTCTAGCATATCCAGCGAGATAGCTTCCTGTATCTCAGGGGTGGATATCCATAGGGGGCTAAGTCTCCATATCCGAAACGTCGGCCTATGTCCCAAAGTTAGGGTAACTGTCATAAGTGAGTGATCTGATATGGTCTGCGAGACATAGTCCACATTTAAAACATTCGGCAGCAGGTCCCTGCTGGCAAGTGCATAGTCTATTCTAGAGAGAGAACTGTACGTTCTAGATTGACATGAGAAATTTTTTTTGGTGGGGAACTTCCATTGCCATATATCTACATATCCATATACCTCACACCATTTGCCAAACAATCTGGAGTCATTTAGCTGTGGTTTCAGTCTATCAATGGATGGCTGCAACACTGAGTTGAAGTCACCCATTAGCAGCACTGGACAGCTAGGTAATAAAGAAAGTTGTGTACTTATATCTGTAAAAATTACAGCTGAAACCGGAGGGGGGACATATACTGTTGCAATAATCATTGGGGTACCGCGAACTGAGGCATGCAGTATCAAATACTGTCCTCTAGGATCAGAGATTACCCTATGGCATTCAAAAGGAAGCCCTTTGCGTATTAGCACCGCCACTCCGCGGGCGTAATTAGAATATGTGGAGGTGTAACTATGGGCAACCCAATGTTTTTTGAGCGCTAGGATTTTTGACCCTGTCAAATGGGTTTCCTGCAGGCAAAGAACATGGGGTTGCAGTTTCTTGATCCGCTCAAAAATCAGTGCACGTTTGAATTTAGAATTCATTCCTCTCACATTCCACGAGCAAACCTTTACGTCAGCCATGGAGCTTCCTTACAAATTCTAAAACCACTGAGATCCAAGCACATTTACTTAATGTACCCCTGATTGCCATCATTGTGTTATCCAACTTTATACAGTTACCGCCATTGGGACAGAGCACCATACTTCCTTCCTTCAACCATACTACATTCATACCCACACACACACAGCAACAGAAAAAAAGATTGAACTGTAAATGTCCCGCTGTCAACTGACAGCAACACCCCTGCCCTGCTCTCTGAAAAATGGAGAGGGCTTGAACCCCAAACTAGGGCCATGCATGGGGCGCATGGCCTGGAACCTATCTGGTCCATATTAACAAGTTAGAGCCAATACTGTGGCTAACGTCTCTCCGTGTGAGGTGCAGCTCCAACACCCCCCATTCGTGGAGGGAAGGCTGTATCCCATTGGGAAAACAAGTGTGGTTGATCTGCATTGCCAGTTAAGTGACTTGGGACACCGCTGCAGGCGTATCAAAAGGGTTAACAAAATCAAATAGTAGAAAAATAAATAACAGAAGTAAACACCCTACAGGGGGTCACTTTAGGCAAGATTGACCGGTCACGAGACATCTGGAGGTCTGGAAAACGAGTGAGCATTATTGCCTACGGTAAACTTCAATCGGCTGGTGCTCGGGGGGGTCTTGGCAGGGTTTCCCACCATGCAATGACGTTCTTTGGCGACTGGAAGAATAACACTTTTTCATCATGTACCACCCGTAGAGTAGCTGGAAATAACATGGAATATTGGATAGCGTGGTCTCTCAGGTGTTTCTTGACTGCTTGGAACTTTGCACGTTGGTTGCGTACCGCAACTGAGTAGTCAGGGTATAGTGATACTGTAGCATTGTTGATTCTGAGACTGCCTTTCTGCCTGGCAGCTCGCAGGATGGAGTCCCTGTCCCTGTAGTTGAGCAGTCTCATAATCATTGTGCGTGGGGGGTTGCCAGCGGGGAGAGGCCTACCTGGGACCCTGTGCGCCCTCTCGATTACAAAACAAGGGGATAACAACTCCCGGCCAAACTCCTGCTCCAGCCAACTTTCAAGGAATGCCACTGGGTCAGATCCCTCCACCTTCTCAGGGAGACCAACCAGCCTCAGGTTGTTCCTCCTAAAGCGGTTCTCGAGATCGTCCATCTTGGATTCTAGAGAGGATATTTTCCCGCCAGTGGCATTTAGTTTGGGCAGGATAGGGTTAACCGTGTCTTCCAGTTCGCCCACTCGGTCTTCTGTCTCGGTCACCCTGCCCCTCAGTTTGTGAACGTCTTGCCGTAGCAGTGTAAAGTCACTCCTGATTTCAGCTACCGTCCCCATTAAAGCTGTGTGATTTACCTTAATGGTCTTTAGTACTTCCGCCAGCGTAGGCCCGGTGCCGTCATCCACCGCTTCCTCACCCTCTGATGTTTGTAAGATCAGGGTCGGGGGGTCCGGTAGTCCTGGGGAGGAGGGTGGAGAGGCAACCGAGGCGTCCCCAAAGAGATCCGGTGTGGAGGCCGGAGAAGCGCAGGGTGCTGAGACGGTAGTGCGGCGGCCATCTTGGCCCGATCTCGTGCTGATGCTCATTCGTACCGGTGCTTGCTTTCGCCTTTTGCCCATCCGGCAATTTCACCATCCGGTGAATCAGCTGTAGCCTCCGGTGTCGGCAGTGGTCTCCGTTTCTGGGATTAGGGCAGATCAAGCCAGGATTGTGCAGGATGGTAGTGGGTAATGCTGGAGCTGCTCGGAGAAGCGTCCGCTCACATGTCCTCCTAGGCCATGCCCCCAATCAAGTTTGTATACATTAGTGATAATAGAAGTAATAATAATAATTAATAAAAATAAATATTTTCTTCTGCTGTTCACCCGTGACTTCCAATATTAATTATTGCGTGCCAAAAAAACAAAATTAATTTAGGCAAAACAAACCAAACGAAACCAAAAAACAATAAATGTCCGTAGTAATTTCTGCTGGTGCTGAGAAAGCAATCTTCAGCATAAAAGTGTTTCAATCTTCCTAATTCCTGTGTCCGTGCTTCCTTTATCCACCACTATAGTGACGATACCACCACCACCATAAGAATTGGCCACTCACCAGATGTTAGTATAATGAATGCCTTTGGTTCATTAGTAGGGATAACCACTCCACTCCTCTCAGGTCTATGCTGTTTCCAATATACAGATTTACCAATGTCCAACCTCATAAAAAATGAACAACGATCATTGCGCAGTATGTCTGTGCTTTTATTTATAAAAAGGTAAAAACAAATGGGTTCACTCACATTTTTAAGTGCCTATCAGTTGGCACCAAACTTATCCAGCCGCTCGAATGGGTACAGATGGCTGAGGGTATTGCCTGTCTCTCCTGTGTCAGCGTGCGTCCCAAGCCTCCTTTTGTTTAACCGGAAGTGACGTAGTCCGTGTTTTAGCAGCCTCTATGCATTTCGCAAACACTCTTGCGTCCTCAGGAAGCTGCTAAATGTTGCTGTGTCACTCTATTTATACCCTAATGCTTGTAATCCTATCTAATTGGTTCCAGATCGCTCATTCCGCAAAACCGGAAGTGAACGGTCCGCCATTTTGACTGCTGTTGTCCTCTGCCCATTCATTCCGTGCGACCGGAAGTGGGCGATCCGCCATTTTAACTACGGTCAACTTCCGCCCATTTCCGGAAGTTGTTGGGCCGCCATTTTAACTATTGGAATAGTCAACCTCTATCCCATATTTAACTATGTGTTTTATTCCCTTATTAGATTACATTTAACTTCCCCATTCCGTTTGTTAGGGTTGCCCCATTCAAGCGCCTGCAGAAGTTTTTACAGTATTGAAAACTTTATTCGACATCTGTAAGCTATTAAATATAAAAATTATAAAAATTATGTTTAAAAACATATATATATATATATATATATATATATATATATATATATTTGCGATCTTTTCCCTTTGCTGCATGTCACATTTAGAGCTTTTGAATACTTGCATTAGTCTTCATTATACATTTATCCTTTTAAGGTTGCTGAAATTATTTTATTAAAAATTATTATAAAAATGTTAATGATTGATGAAAAAGGATTTATATAAACAATTAAATAAACATAAATGAAAAATAAAATAAAATAAAAAATAAAATAAAATAAAAATTATAATATAAATAAAAATAAATAAAAATAAAAATAAATAAAATTAAAAATAAATCGAAAAAAAAACGAAAAAAAATATAAAAATTATGTTTAAAACATATATATATATATATATATATATATATATATATATTTGCGATCTTTTCCCTTTGCTGCATGTCACATTTAGAGCTTTTGAATACTTGCATTAGTCTACATTATACATTTATCCTTTTAAGGTTGCTGAAATTATTTTATTAAAAATTATTATAAAAATGTTAATGATTGATGAAAAATTATTTATATAAACAATTAAATAAACATAAATGAAAAATAAAATAAAATAAAAAATAAAATAAAATAAAATAAAATAAAAATAAAAATTATAATATAAATAAAAATAAAAATAAAAATAAATAAAAATAAAAATAAATAAAATTAAAAATAAATCGAAAAAAAAACGAAAAAAAATATACAAATTAAATAAAAATAAATATAAAAATTTAAATAAAAATAAAAATTAAATTAACTAAAATAAAATCAAAATCAAAAATAAGGAATGATAGAAATAAAATAAAATTTCAATTTAAAATAAATTAATAATAAAAATAAAAATAAAAATAAATAAATAATAAAAATAAAAATGAAGTAAAATCAAAAAAAAATTGCTTAATAAATTAATAATTTTCTATAAAACAGTTCACATGTAGTTCGATGTTCATCCCCAATGGTTTCATCGTGCTTAATTTGAATATCCAGTATGTTTCGTTTTTTGAATAAAAATAGGTAATCTCGCGCTTACACAAAGATTAAGACTAATCTAATGCAGCGCACACTGGGGGTAATATCTGAACCCAAAAGCAAGAGTGTAAAAAGGGGGGGTAGTAGCGCGCAGATGTTTAAAACTAAACTAAAAGCAGGTAAGAGAGGTGAGTAGATAAATCTAAATGGGGTAGTGAATAGAACGGATAAAAGAATTCACATAATGGTGTACCAGTGATTGTGAAGGTAAAATCACAGATAAATAAAATACATCAATACATAGTTAAAAGCAAAACACAACTTGATAAAAAGTATGGTGGATAGTGACTGTGATTTAAAATCAACGTGAAACTTCAATAAAATTCGAATAACATGCAGTCAAAAAATTTTGTGAAAAAAACGCAGCGGCAGGCGATAAATGCAATGCCAAAAGAAAAAAAGGAGAAATGCTGTGAAAGTAACTAGTAATAGACTAAATGTCTATACACTGACTGAGGTGAATAAATAATCATAACATAAAATGACTGAGGTGAAAATCAATTAAAAATAAATTTGAGTCGCAAGCTAAAAACGCATCACAGCAAGTGTAAATAAATAGTCCATATAAAGCATTGGTGCAAAGAAACAGTTTGTTTCCAGAGTGAAGTGAATTCCTGTTGGGTGTGGGATGATTTTGTGGCTGTGACTATTTCGTGCGATTATAGCAACACTCTGTGATCCTGGTGGGGGTGGTATAACTGGCCCCTTACCTTACGGCTGTAAGGTTACAGCATTGGTTTATTAGGTCTTTGTGGTCCCTGGTGACCTTCCTCCTTTAGTGGCTCCAATCTGTGTCCCGGTTCTTATTGATGCTTAGATTGCATCCAGTTATGGGAGGGGGGGGGCTCACATCAGTATAAAAAAGAGGAAGGAAGTAGCCTCATGGTGTAGTATGTTAACATAAAAGGAGTTTATTTCAATCAAGTAAAAACAGTGTGCATTAAAACAGGGGGGTACTCACATTCTTACAATGAGTCAAATAGCAATGTACAAACGAGCGGCGAGCTCGGTTTTGCGTCACTTCCGGTTGGTCTACTATGCTGAGGTCCCGACGCGTGTTCGTCACCTGGACCTTGATTGAAATAAACTCCTTTTATGTTAACATACTACACCATGAGGCTACTTCCTTCCTCTTTTTTATACTGATGTGAGCCCCCCCCCCCTCCCATAACTGGATGCAATCTAAGCATCAATAAGAACCGGGACACAGATTGGAGCCACTAAAGGAGGAAGGTCACCAGGGACCACAAAGACCTAATAAACCAATGCTGTAACCTTACAGCCGTAAGGTAAGGGGCCAGTTATACCACCCCCACCAGGATCACAGAGTGTTGCTATAATCGCACGAAATAGTCACAGCCACAAAATCATCCCACACCCAACAGGAATTCACTTCACTCTGGAAACAAACTGTTTCTTTGCACCAATGCTTTATATGGACTATTTATTTACACTTGCTGTGATGCGTTTTTAGCTTGCGACTCAAATTTATTTTTAATTGATTTTCACCTCAGTCATTTTATGTTATGATTATTTATTCACCTCAGTCAGTGTATAGACATTTAGTCTATTACTAGTTACTTTCACAGCATTTCTCCTTTTTTTCTTTTGGCATTGCATTTATCGCCTGCCGCTGCGTTTTTTTCACAAAATTTTTTGACTGCATGTTATTCGAATTTTATTGAAGTTTCACGTTGATTTTAAATCACAGTCACTATCCACCATACTTTTTATCAAGTTGTGTTTTGCTTTTAACTATGTATTGATGTATTTTATTTATCTGTGATTTTACCTTCACAATCACTGGTACACCATTATGTGAATTCTTTTATCCGTTCTATTCACTACCCCATTTAGATTTATCTACTCACCTCTCTTACCTGCTTTTAGTTTAGTTTTAAACATCTGCGCGCTACTACCCCCCCCCCTTTTTACACTCATGTTTCGTTTTTTGACACTTCCCTCCTCATGTTCAAATTTCTCCAATTTGGCTCTATTTTGTCTATTGCATAGAATTTCAAAAACCGGGGGTCCCTGTTGTGCATATACCTGAAATGTTTCGATACACTATGGTATTTGTACCCTTTTCTTATATTTCTGACATGTTCCCCTATTCTTACTTTCAGGGCCCTAGTTGTTCTACCTACGTATTGGAGCCCGCAATTGCACTCCAATACGTAGGTGACATGTGTGCTACAACAGGTGATTAGTTTATCAACTTTAAATTTTTGTTGAGTTGAGTTGGATTGGAATTCTGTTGTCTTCTTGTGCTCTCTGTTAGGCTGCTTTCACACCTGAGCGGTGCGGGGCGGCGACGGTAAAGCAGCGCTATATTTAGCGCTGCTTACCATCGCTTTACCCGCGGTATGCGGCCGCTAGCGGGGTGGTTTTAACCCCCGCTAGCGGCCGCAAAAGGGTTAAAAACCTCCGCAAACCGCCGCTGCAGCGGCGGTTTGCGGGCGGTATCCCCGCGGTTTCCCATTGATTTCAATGGGAACGAGCGGTATAGGAGCGGTAAATACACCGCTCCTACACCGCTCCAAAGATGCAGCTAGCAGGACTTTTTTTTACCGTCCTGCTAGCGCACCGCTCCAGTGTGAAAGCCCGCCGGCTTTCACACTGGAGTGAATGGGGCCGGTTTTTTCAGGCGGTGTACAGGCGCTATTTTTAGCGCTGTACCGCCTGAAAACCGCCCCAGTGTGAAAGGGGCCTTAGTGAGCCTACAGGGCTTACATTTACCGCATTTGTAAAACCCCTTATGGTCAAAGAAAGTGGTCATGCGTTTTGGGGGGGTCTGGTACGTTCTTTACAATTTTGGTCCCTAATCCTTTTGGCCCTTCTGTAAATGAATGTGGGTTTTGGAGGTAATATTTTAATTAGGTGTGGATCGTTGCAAATTATCGGCCAGTTTTTCTTTATAATCCCTTCAAGCACCTTATATTGTTTATTAAACCCAGTTATGAATGGTACTGTATCTTTTTGATTTTGTTCCTTATTTCTGGTCGACAGTATATTATTCCTATCCAGACTTCCTATTTTTTCCCGGGTTTTTAACAACTAGACATGTGCAATTCGTTTCGTTTTTTGTTTTTTTCGTTATTTTCGTTCGTTCGTTTTCGTACGAATGAACGAATCGTTCGAATCGTACGAATCCGAATAACGAATCGTAACGAATCGTTCGAATCGTACAAATCCGATTAACGAATCATTCGAATCGAACGAATCTGAAAAAACAACGAAAATCCGAAAATAACAAATTAGAAACAACTAATGTACTAATGAAGAAAATCCGAAAAACGAAAACGAACGAAAAAATTTGTACATTCGTAACTTTTTTTTTTTGTTGAATTGGTAATTTTCCGTGTCCCTTACAATGGTGCTGCTAAACGTACTTCGAATGGATTGAACCCAAAAATTCGTACATTCGTACCTTTTTTTTCGATTCGTAACTTTTTTTTTTTTTCGATTCGTAACTTTTTTTTCAATTCGTAACTGGTTTTTTTTTTTTTTTTTTTTGATTTGTAATTTTCTGTCTCTATGGAACCAACAAATTCGTACATTCGTAACTTTTTTTTTCGATTCGTAACTTTTTTTTTTTTCGATTCGTAACTTTTTTTTCAATTCGTAACTTTTATTTTTTTTTGATTTGTAATTTTCTGTGTCTCTATTGAACCAAAAAATTCGTACATTCGTAACTTTTTTTTCGATTCGTAACTTTTTTTTTTTGGTTAGTAACTTTTTTTTCAATTCGTAACTTTTTTTTTTTTTTTGATTTGTATTTTTCTGTGTCTCTATTGAACCAAAAAATTCGTACATTCGTAACTTTTTTTCGATTCGTAACTTTTTTTTTTCGATTCGTAACTTTTTTTTCAATTCGTAACTTTTTTTTTGATTTGTAATTTTCTGTGTCTCTATTGAACCAAAAAATTCGTACATTCGTAACTTTTTTTTAGATTCGTAACTTTTTTTTTTCGATTCGTAACTTTTTTTTCAATTCGTAAATTTTTTTTTTTTTTTTTTTTTTTCGATTTGTAATTTTCCGTGTCTCTATTGAACCAAAAAATTCGTACATTCGTAACTTTTTTTTCGATTCGTAACTTTTTTTTTCGATTCGTAACTTTTTTTTTCGATTCGTAAATTATTAAAATGTAATAATAGCATACACATTACATCAAATTATGAATTATGCTCCGATTACGAATCTACGAATGTTACGAATGTTACGAATGTTACGAATGTATGAATAAATACGAATGTGTCCGAAAATTAAACTAACGAAAAAACGAATCAACGAAAAAATAACTCTTACGAATGTACGAATCGTTACGAATCCGAACAACAACGACTTACGAATGTACGAATCGTTACGAATCCGAACAACGACGACTTACGAATGTACGAATCGTTACGAATCGACGGAAACGAAAAAAACGAAACGAAAATAAACGAATTTTTTTGCTGTGCACATGTCTATTAACAACTCTTTCCTACTGTAACCTTTATCCACAAATCTTTTGATAAGGATGTCAGTTTGTTTCAAAAAGTCTTCCTCTAGGTCACAGTTCCTCATTATTCTAATAAATTGACCCTTGGGTATTGCCTTTTTCCACTGAGGGTGGTGGCAGCTCTTTATAGGTATATATCCGTTTCGATCGGTATCTTTAAAAAACGTTCGGGTGTTCAGCTTGTTCCCATTTTTAAATATTTCAAGGTCTAGGAAATTTATGGCGGTCTGTTGTACTTCTACAGTGAAACTGATCCCATATTGGTTTACACCTATATGGTTCACAAATTCCTCTAATTCTTGCCGATTGCCTCTCCAGACTATTAGGATGTCATCTATGAATCTTTTATATGCTACCATGTGTGGCCAACATCCTCCGAATATTTCTTCCTCCTCCCACTTGTTAAGGAAGATGTTCGCCACACTCCGGGCATACTTGCTCCCCATTCCTACTCCTTTTACTTGTTTGTAAAATCTATGGTCATACCAAAAGAAATTATTTCCCATGGCCATCCTGAGTCCCTCCAGTATGAACTTCCTCTGTTTTAATTTTAAGTTTGATTGATTTTTCATTGCCCATGCCACTGCCGATAGTGCATCTGCTTGCTTAATGTTAGTGTACAACGACTCCACGTCCATTGTGACCAATAACGTGGAGTCATCCACTTCAATTTGTTTCAGGAAATTTATTACGTCCTTACTATTCTTAATGTAGGCCTTACCCTTCCCTGCTATCGGTTGGAGAAATACATCCAAGTATTGTCCTAATCTGGAATTTACTGACCCGATTCCGCTAATTATAGGTCTGCCTGGCGGTTTTGTTTTGCTCTTATGAATTTTTGGTACCTGATATATTACCAGGATTTTTGGTGCTTCTGGCAATAAATATCTTCCCTCTTTTTTGTTGATTATTTTATCTGCAATACCTTTATTTAGAAATGTTTTCAATCTGGATCTGAATTCCTTATTTGGGTTTTTTTCTTAATAGTTGGCATGTGGTGTCATCCCTGACTAATCTTTGTAGTTCCAATCCGTAATCTTTCTTTGTCAATATAACCAGACCTCCCCCCTTGTCCGTGGGTCTAATAACTATGCTTTTGCGTTTTTCTAGTTTTCTAATACCCTGCCATACTCTATCAGTTTTTTTCTGTGTGTCAACTTTGATATTTTTTATTTCTTTCTCCACCATTTTTTTAAATACTTCAATGTATTGGTTAGTACTAGATTTGGGGTTGAACGTGGATTTGTTCTTGAGTGAGCTATGTGTATATATTGTGCTTTTCTGTTGTGAACTGATTTCTCCTTTTTCCAAAAAATTTTTTTTTAAATTAAGTTTCCTGACGAATTTATGTAGATCTATAAATGCTTCAAACTGATTAAACGTTCTACTCGGAGCATATTTAATTCCTTTGTCTAATGCCAATAGCTCCTCCTGTGAGAAAACTACGTCTGTTAAATTAAAAATTCCCTCTCCTAATTTTCGTGTTTTCTTTTTGCCCCCTCTACACCCTCTCCTTCTTGTGGGTTTCTGTTCCACCCACCCTCCTGTGGGTTCCTGTTCCAACCACCCCTGCTGGTCTGAAAAACCGGCATAGGTGGTTTGTAAGGTTCCCTCCAGTCCCTCCATTCCCCCTGCCATTGTGGGGGACCATAGTTTAAATTATAGTTGTAATATCCCCTCCCTCTACCTCTGAACCCCCCCCTCCAGGGTCTAGAGTACTGTCCCATGGGTACTTGGTAGGGTGGTGGGTTGGCTTTATTTCCCCCCTGATCTGATTTATTGGGGGCTGTTCTTATTTGGGTGCTAGTGCCCGGGGTTGGTTCTGATTTTTTATTCCTGTTTGGGTCTTGGGTACTAGTTGTGTTGTTACTGACCCCTCCAGCTTCTATTACCATCGTTTCTATTTCCTCATTCAGTGATGTGTTATTAGAGTTTATAACCACCTCTTCCTCTTGCCATTTGTATACTCTACCTCCTATATAATCTTTTTTGTCTCGTTGGTATTTTTTTTACTTTTTTGTTTTTTACCTCATTATCTACCTTTGTTAAAAATTCCTGTAATTTACTTGCCCTGGTTTTATAATCATTACTTTCTATATGGGGCAGCATATTTTCCTTTATATTGTTAATATTACTCTCAATTTTTGACAGTTTTATTCTTCTTCTGTCAATTGTATCAAGTAATTTACTTTCACAGGTGTTAAAAAAGTTGAACCAGGTTTTTGATAGGTTCTCATCTACTATGCGGTAAATGTAAGCCCTGTAGGCTCACTAACAGAGAGCACAAGAAGACAACAGAATTCCAATCCAACTCAACTCAACAAAAATTTAAAGTTGATAAACTAATCACCTGTTGTAGCACACATGTCACCTACGTATTGGAGTGCAATTGCGGGCTCCAATACGTAGGTAGAACAACTAGGGCCCTGAAAGTAAGAATAGGGGAACATGTCAGAAATATAAGAAAAGGGTACAAATACCATAGTGTATCGAAACATTTCAGGGATATGCACAACAGGGACCCCCGGTTTTTGAAATTCTATGCAATAGACAAAATAGAGCCAAATTGGAGAAATTTGAACATGAGGAGGGAAGTGTCAAAAAACGAAACATACTGGATATTCAAATTAAGCACGATGAAACCATTGGGGATGAACATCGAACTAGATGTGAACTGTTTTATAGAAAATTATTAATTTATTAAGCAATTTTTATTTGATTTATTTGATTTTACTTCATTTTTATTTTTATTATTTATTTATTTTTTATTTTTATTTTTATTATTAATTTATTTTAAATTTAAATTTTATTTTATTTCTATCATTCATTATTTTTGATTTTGATTTTATTTAGTTAATTTATTTTTTATTTTTATTTTTATTTTCATTTTTATTTTTATTTAATTTTTATATTTTTTTTCGTTTTTTTCCATTTATTTTTAATTTTATTTATTTTTATTTTTATTTATTTTAATTTTTATTTTTATTTTTATTTATATTATAATTTTTATTTTTATTTTTATTTTATTTTATTTTATTTTTTATTTTATTTTATTTTTCATTTATGTTTATTTAATTGTTTATATAAATCCTTTTTCATCAATCATTAACATTTTTATAATAATTTTTAATAAAATAATTTAAGCAACCTTAAAAGGATAAATGTATAATGTAGACTAATGCAAGTATTCAAAAGCTCTAAATGTGACATGCAGCAAAGGGAAAAGATCGCAAATATATATATATATATATATATATATCCCCATCCCTAAGGATGCTCCATTGGCTCAAGGTAAAAGACAGGATCACATTCAAGACCCTCTGCCTCACCCACAAATGTACACAAGGAAATGCGCCTCAATACCTTTGTGAGAAAATAGAAAAATACATACCGAATCGCAGCCTTCGATCAACAAACCAAAATCGCCTTCTCATCCCCAAAGCCCGCTACAAATCGAAGGGAGAACGAAGATTCGCAGTACAGGGACCCCGGCTATGGAATGCTCTACCAAACAACATCCGCATGGAAGAAAACCATCAGGCCTTCAGGAAAAAACTCAAGACCCACCTCTTCTAAACATGGCATCCCAACAAGAGCAGTCAAGCGCCTCGAGGCGATTCAGTTCGCAGTTGCAGCGCTATACAAATCATTCATTCATTCATTCATTCATATGTTTTTAAACATAATTTTTATAATTTTTATATTTAATAGCTTACAGATGTTGAATAAAGTTTTTAATACTGTAAAAACTTCTGCAGGCGCTTGAATGGGGCAACCCTAACAAACGGAATGGGGAAGTTAAATGTAATCTAATAAGGGGATAAAACACATAGTTAAATATGGGATAGAGGTTGACTATTCCAATAGTTAAAATGGCGGCCCAACAACTTCCGGAAATGGGCGGAAGTTGACAGTAGTTAAAATGGCGGATCGCCCACTTCCGGTCGCACGGAATGAATGGGCAGAGGACAACAGCAGTCAAAATGGCGGACCGCTCACTTCTGGATTTGCGGAATGAGCGATCTGGAACCAATTAGATAGGATTACAAGCATTAGGGTATAAATAGAGTGACACAGCAACATTTAGCAGCTTCCTGAGGACGCAAGAGTGTTTGCGAAATGCATAGAGGCTGCTAAAACAAGGACTACGTCACTTCCGGTTAAACAAAAGGAGGCTTGGGACGCACGCTGACACAGGAGAGACAGGCAATACCCTCAGCCATCTGTACCCATTCGAGCGGCTGGATAAGTTTGGTGCCAACTGATAGGCACTTAAAAATGTGAGTGAACCCATTTGTTTTTACCTTTTTATAAATAAAAGCACAGACATACTGTTGTTCATTTTTTATGAGGTTGGACATTGGTAAATCTGTATATTGGAAACAGCATAGACCTGAGAGGAGTGGAGTGGTTATCCCTACTAATGAACCAAAGGCATTCATTATACTAACATCTGGTGAGTGGCCAATTCTTATGGTGGTGGTGGTATCGTCACTATAGTGGTGGATAAAGGAAGCACGGACACAGGAATTAGGAAGATTGAAACACTTTTATGCTGAAGATTGCTTTCTCAGCACCAGCAGAAATTACTACGGACATTTATTGTTTTTTGGTTTCGTTTGGTTTGTTTTGCCCAAATTAATTTTGTTTTTTTTTTTGGCACGCAATAATTAATATTGGAAGTCACGGGTGAACAGCAGAAGAAAATATTGATTTTTATTAATTATTATTATTACTTCTATTATCACTAATGTATACAAACTTATAAATTTATTGTGGTATATTTAAATGCATATTTTGCTTGAAGCACTTTAAAAACACATAATACAAGGGAGCGCAGTCAACACATATATATATTTTTTATATATTTTTTTCTCATACTATGTTATGATACTCCATTTGATATCTTATGAAAAAAGGGTCAATGACTCCTCATTCTGGTCTCCAATTTATTAAATATAATTTTGGATAGATCTAATATAGTACAGTATTTGATTGAGTTTAGTTTGCTAAGCAAATTAACAACTGCCATTTTATTTTTATAAAATAGTTTTTTCATCTTTTATAAATCTGTGACAACACAGGATGACAATGAAGAGACAGGTACAGGGTGGTGTCACCTTATAAGGGGAAATACCTCAACATGGACTGTCATGACATGATCACCAGGGATTATTTTATTAAAAGTTGCACATTCATATACGATTAAACATGTCTGGAATTATAGAAATACCGTATTTATCGGCGTATAACACACACTTTTTCCCCCTGAAAATTGGGTGCAAATAATGTGTGCCAACATTTTCTTTGAGATGCCTCGGAGGGAAAGATTACACCGAGCAGGGATGTCCCATTTACTCAGCGACCTCTGTAATACGAAGTCCCACCTCTTGTACTGGCTTCTATGATAGACAGAACACTGGTCCAATGCCGGGATGTCTATCATAGGAGCCGGTCCAGGAGGTGGGACTTTGTACTACAGAGGCCGTTGAGTAAATGGGAGATCCCGCTCTGTGTAATCAGACATGAGACTGCAGATGGGCACTGATCAGGCTGCATTGATGGGCACTGATCAGGCTGCATTGATGGGCACTGATCAGGCTGCATTGATGGGCGCTAATCAGGCTGCATTGATGGGTAATGATGGGGCTGCATTAACCACTTAAGGACCGATAGATTTGCCCCCTTTATGACCAGGCCATTTTTTGCAATACAGAACTGCATTGCTTTAACTAACAATGCTGTGCCAAAACAAAATCGACATCCTTTTTTTCCCACAAATGGAGCTTTCTTTTAGTGGTATTTTATCACCTCTGCAGTTTTTATCTTTTGTGCTATAAACAAAAAAAGGCCGACAACTTTGAAAAAAAAAAAAAATATATATATATATATATATATATTTATTTATTTATTTTTACTTTTTGCTATAATAAATATCCCCAAAAATGTAAAAAAAAAAATGTCTTCATCAGTTTAGGCCAATATGTATTCTTCTACATATTTTTGGTAAAAAAATATCGCAATAAGCTGATATTGATTGCTTTGTGCAAAAGTTATAGCGTCTACAAAATAGGGAATAGATTTATGGCATTTTTATAATAATTTTTTACTAGTAATGGCGGTGAGCTGTGATTTTTTTTTTTTTTTATTTTTTTTTTTTAATCTGGACTGCAACATTGTGGTGGACATATTGGACACTTTTAAAAATTTTTTGGGACCACTGACATTTTATACAGTGATCAGAGTTAAAAATAGCCACTAATTACTGTATAAATGTCACTGGCAGGGAAGGGGTTGAGTGTTCCCTAGGGAGGCGTTCCTAATTGTGGGGGGAGTGTAGTGACTGGAGGAGGAGAGAGTTTCTGATTAATAGAAACAGCAGATCTCTCTCTACTTCCCTGACAGAATGAGGATCTGTCTGTTTACATTGACAGATCCCTGTTTGGTCTCTCTCAGGAGTGAATGCAGTGTTGCCAGCAGACATTGTGGCTGCCGGCCATGCACATCAGCTCTGACATCAGGTGGTCCCTATACCCCTTAAAGCGCCAACCATACAGCTACGGCGATTCTCGCAGGGGAGCCAGCCTGCCGCCGTATAACGATGGTGGTTGGTCGGCAAGTAGTTAATGGGCACTGATCAGGCTGCAATAATGGGCAATGGTGAGGCTGCAGATGAGCACTGATAAGGCTGAATTGATGGGCACTGACCCCTATTTTGCTTTGAATTTATTTATTTAAAATTATTTTTTTCCCCTGAAACTTCCTTTTTAAAATGAAGGTGTGTGTTATATGCCTGTGCGTGTGAATCGCCCAAAAATATGGTATGTAAAAGTTTCAATGACAATTTTATTTAATCTCTAAGATTACTTTCCATGCAGGCCTCATATCAAGAGTTAAAATATAACCCTATTTTTTATACAGGGAGAGGGTTATATCCTTTGTCAGGATTTTAACATGCATAATGCCCCGTCCTATCGGACAATGTTGTCGGAAATTCCGACCGTGTGTAGGCTCCATCGGACTTTTTCCATCGGATTTTCCGACGGACAAAGTTTTATCTCCTGCTCTCAAATTTTCCGACAACAAAGTCCTATCAGACTTTTTCCAATCGTGTGTAGCGAATTCCGACGGACAAAATGCCACGCATGCTCAGATCACATTACAAGGCCAAAGCTATTGGCTACTAGCCTCTACGTAGTCCCGTCGTAGGAAACAAACGTCACCACGTTCAGAATGATCGGATTTTCCGACAACTTTGTCCGACCGTGTGTATGCAACACCAGTGTCGGGCAAAATCCGTTGGAAAAAATCTGGATTTTGTGGTCGGATTTTCCGACCGTGTGTACGGGGCATTAGACTCAATTCACAAAGTGCTAACACAAGGATAAGGCTCTCAGTTATAACTATGGACTTATGATAACAGACACCTTTTTAAAATAGGTCTTCTTATCCTTCTGTGTTTGCTTTGTAAGTTGAGCCTCTTTACAGGATAATGTAGTTATAATTACTTATATAGAATGTGTAGTTTACCACTGCCATCTAGTGGCCAAAGTCTGTAGCAGTTTTATCTCTAGTTAAAGTGGTGTTTCCATCAAAAAAAAAAAATAGCTTAAAATTAAAAAAAAAAATTATTGGAAAAAAAAAATGTACTCACCTCTAAATGCCTGTTGCTAGGGGGCCCCTCGTTGTCTGCCTCTTTCAGTGCCCCAGGGCACTGACATCACTTCCCCTTGGCACAGTCAGTCATCTGGGACATGTGAAGGGGTCCCAGATGACTGTGCAGCGTATCACGGCGCCGCTCGCGCATGCGCAGCCGGGTGCCCACAGCCGGATGCCCACAGTAAGAATGCCAGCGCCGCGAGCGGAGCGGGTAATGAGAGGGGGCTTCGTTCCCCCGCATCCCTGGACCCTGGGACAGGTAAGTGTCTGATTATTAAAAGTCAGCAACTGCAGTATTTGTAACTGCTGACTTTTAATAAAAAAAAAATTTAAGGGGCACCCCACTTTAAGTTAGTTTCTCAGACAGGAAGAGACCTTTGGTTCAGGAAGTTCTTCATCCATTTTAGATTGTCATTCTACATGGAGGCAGCATGCCTGTTTCTCTCCCAAGGGGCTTGAGACATCATCACCTGTAAGTGCCTTTCTGTTGTGTCATCTGTCATTTATGCTAGACTAGTTATTCTATGTGTACTGATATCTTGTCATTGTATTGTATTGCAATTTCACAAATAATAAAAATAAAAAAGAGGTAAAATAAAGTTGGATTACTTTGGTAGACAAATCAAGCATTGGGCTTCAGTTTACTGGAGTCTCTGACAAGTGTTTAGCTGTCCGTTTAGAACCACACACCCAGTGTTTTGAGAGCGGAACAGTGAAAAGGTGAAGAGCAACAAGCCTGGAGATATTAGTTTCTGCACAAACAGAATCAGTCTAAGATCAGGAAGACCGTATAAGGCTGAAGATCAACTACCCGGGACACATCAAGGCAGGGAGAGCGTCCAGAAAGACGATGCATGCTCACCCTCGTCTAAATCAACAAGGTCCAGTTAGATTTCATCAGCAAGTGCCCTTTTAGTCAGAGCTCATGCCAAAGCAGAGGCAGCTCGTGTTCAGCTAGAATTTGCTGAGAAAGAGGATGCCGTTATGAAAGAAAAATCAGAACAGGAAGCAAAGTTGCATATACTTCAGCGTCAGTGTGCAGCCGTCGCTGCAGCCGCCGCTGCAGCCGCCGCTGCAGCCGCCTCTGCAGTAGCAGAGGCCGCAGCTTATACTGATATTGAGTGGTCTGGAAGTGGGTCTATCCACAAAAGCCCAGATGTGCTTGAGAAACCCTGTTATTCAGTAGAATGTACAAAGGAGTATGTCCAAGAGCTTTTAAACAACAATGCAACAAAACAGTTTCCCAATCCAGAGTCAGCTGAATTTAAACCAGAACCAGCAGAACCCCTGAGTGTATGAAAACAAACCCACAAAGTCAGCAGTGCCCAAACAATTAAAGATGAACCATTAGAGACATATAGGAACAGACCAAGTGAATCCTTGCTACAGCAACCCAAACACCAGTGCACACAAGACGTCACTAAATATATTTTATCCGTAAAGAAATGGTTAATTCAGGCTTTCTCAAGTTTGACAGCCTTGAGAATTACTGGGCATGGAAGTCTTCTTTTCTGAATGCAGTCAAAGACTTAGCCCCCGTACACAAGGTCGGACATTCCGATCACCAAATCCGTCGGATAATTTCCGTCGGATTTTGTCCGAAGCTGGTGTTGCCTACACACGTCGGACAAAGTTGTCGGTATTTCCGGTCTTTAAGAACACCTTGACATAAGCCACGTATGATGGGACTAGAAAATGGAAGTTCAGCACCACATCCGGCACCCTTTGGGCTCCTGCTGATCTCGTGTTTAGTGTTAGTGTTAGTAGAAGTTTGGTTAGAGACGATTCGCACTTTTACTGCTTCAGAACGTTACTGCTCTTCAGTTTGTGCTTGTCGGTGCATATCTGCTTATCAGTGCATGTAGTCAGTTCGCATTTGTTTGTCATAGCGGCCTATATCTTGATATAGTACACTTTGATTCTCAGTGCTTATTGTCCGCTCGTTTCTGGTATTCAGTTAGTTGTTTCAGGCATTGCTGTTTATCGGTGCTTTCTGTTAGTCTGTTCTGACCAGCCGACCATTTTGAAGCCATGTTTTGTGTACGTACTCGTCGTAGAGTTTGTGCTGTGCAGGGGCTTGGTATTGGGCTTTTAGCTTTGACACAAGCCCAGTCCATGAACAGGGCGAGGAGGAGTTCATGGAGCAAAAATTGGTTGCTCCAACGTGACCAATTCTCGCACATGCCTTTGCTTCGTGAGATCCAGGAGAATAATCCTGATGATTTCAGGAATTATCTCAGGATGACGGACCCCATTTTTCACCGTCTGTTGGCTTTGCTGACCTTTTATATCAGCAGGCAGGATACCTGCATGAGGCAAGCCATCACTGCGGAGCAGAGGCTAGTTGCCACGTTGAGGTACTTGGTGACAGGGAGAAGCCTTCAGGACCTCAAGTTCTCCACAGGCATCTCCCCCCAGGCTCTGGGGATCATTATTCCAGAGACCTGTTCTTCCATCATTCAGGTCCTGCAGAAGGACTATATTAAGGTAAGATTTCTCCTTTAACATCACATTCTATGTATTTACTGTTTGCTAATGTATTGTATTTCTTTCCTCATTCCCTAATTACCAGGATTGCAATATGCTGTAATATGCTGTGCCCCTGTGTCCTCATGCATGCTGGAAGCTTTTAATGTATTTTTTTTGTCCTTCATGCATATTTGCCTTCACTAACCTCCCCAGCATGCTCTCCTGGGCCCATATATACCTATAGCCTAGTCACTTAGCAATGTATTTTGTCAGCTCCAAAGTATTGGTTTCCCCTAAACACCCCCTAAAATCTCTTCAAATGTTATGTGTGTGTTTAAATTCATGCAGAATGCCAGAGCTTTTTTTTGGTGGGCCAAACTCATTAGGAACCCCCCTCCCCCAACTGCTAGGTCAGCTGATAGGGATGGGCCCGGTGCTCGATGCGAACCCACGTTCGCATCGAGCACCGGGCGTTCGCTCGCTCGGCGAGCCCAGAACTATTTTGGCCGCTCGCATCACGTTCGTGTGATGCGAGCGGCCCCGCAATGCATTGCGGCCGGCGCGGCCGGCGCAGTGCATTGCTGGCTGATGATTGGCCAAGCATGCACTGTGACCCCGCATGCTTGGCCAATCACAGCCCTGGAAACTCGAAGAGCCATAATTGGCTACAGGCAGGACGCCTGTAGCCAATTACAGCTCAGGGGCTGTAGTACACGCCCCCCCTATAAAAGGCCGCCACGCCGTCTGCGCCGGTCACATGCTGTTCCGGCGCAGATTGAGCAGGCTAGATCTGTGACACTCTGCTGGATTTAGTTAGGTAGAGAGATTCACTTACAGAGATTGAGTTAGATAGATTCAGTTACAAAGATTGATTGAGAAAGAGGGGCTTGTAGTGTGTTCGTGGCAGGCAGGCAGAGCTCCTATATTTTGTTACCAGAAGCACCTATAGGACTTGTAGTGTGTTCGTGGCAGGCAGGCAGAGCTCCTATATTTTGTTACCAGAAGCACCTATAGGACTTGTAGTGTGTTCGTGGCAGGCAGGCAGAGCTCCTATATTTTGTTCCCAGAAGCACCTATAGGACTTGTAGTGTGTTCGTGGCAGGCAGGCAGAGCTCCTATATTTTGTTCCCAGAAGCACCTATAGGACTTGTAGTGTGTTCGTGGCAGGCAGGCAGAGCTCCTATATTTTGTTCCCAGAAGCACCTATAGGACTTGAAGTGTGTTAGTCCCATCACACACACAGAGCTATATTTTGTTCCCAGAAGCACCTATAGGACTTGAAGTGTGTTAGTCCCATCACACACACAGAGCTATATTTTGTTCCCAGAAGCACCTATAGGACTTGAAGTGTGTTAGTCCCATCACACACACAGAGCTATATTTTTCTTCCCAGAAGCACCTATAGGACTTGAAGTGTGTTAGTCCCATCACACACACAGAGCTATATTTTGTTCCCAGAAGCACCTATAGGACTTGAAGTGTGTTAGTCCCATCACACACACAGAGCTATATTTTGTTCCCAGAAGCACCTATAGGACTTGAAGTGTGTTAGTCCCATCACACACACAGAGCTATATTTTGTTCCCAGAAGCACCTATAGGACTTGAAGTGTGTTAGTCCCATCACACACACAGAGCTATATTTTCTTCCCAGAAGCACCTATAGGACTTGAAGTGTGTTAGTCCCATCACACACACAGAGCTATATTTTCTTCCCAGAAGCACCTATAGGACTTGAAGTGTGTTAGTCCCATCACACACACAGAGCTATATTTTCTTCCCAGAAGCACCTATAGGACTTGAAGTGTGTTAGTCCCATCACACACACAGAGCTATATTTTGTTCCCAGAAGCACCTATAGGACTTGAAGTGTGTTAGTCCCATCACACACACAGAGCTATATTTTCTTCCCAGAAGCACCTATAGGACTTGAAGTGTGTTAGTCCCATCACACACACAGAGCTATATTTTGTTCCCAGAAGCACCTATAGGACTTGAAGTGTGTTAGTCCCATCACACAGACCTTTATTTTCTTCCCAGAAGCACCTATAGGACTTGAAGTGTGTTAGTCCCATCACACACACAGAGCTATATTTTGTTCCCAGAAGCACCTATAGGACTTGAAGTGTGTTAGTCCCATCACACACACAGAGCTATATTTTGTTCCCAGAAGCACCTATAGGACTTGAAGTGTGTTAGTCCCATCACACACACAGAGCTATATTTTGTTCCCAGAAGCACCTATAGGACTTGAAGTGTGTTAGTCCCATCACACAGACCTTTATTTTCTTCCAGAAGCACCTATAGGACTTGAAGTGTGTTAGTCCCATCACACACACAGAGCTATATTTTCTTCCCAGAAGCACCTATAGGACTTGAAGTGTGTTAGTCCCATCACACACACAGAGCTATATTTTGTTCCCAGAAGCACCTATAGGACTTGAAGTGTGTTAGTCCCATCACACACACAGAGCTATATTTTGTTCCCAGAAGCACCTATAGGACTTGAAGTGTGTTAGTCCCATCACACAGACCTTTATTTTCTTCCAGAAGCACCTATAGGACTTGAAGTGTGTTAGTCCCATCACACACACAGAGCTATATTTTGTTCCCAGAAGCACCTATAGGACTTGAAGTGTGTTAGTCCCATCACACACACAGAGCTATATTTTGTTCCCAGAAGCACCTATAGGACTTGAAGTGTGTTAGTCCCATCACACACACAGAGCTATATTTTGTTCCCAGAAGCACCTATAGGACTTGAAGTGTGTTAGTCCCATCACACACACAGAGCTATATTTTGTTCCCAGAAGCACCTATAGGACTTGAAGTGTGTTAGTCCCATCACACACACAGAGCTATATTTTGTTCCCAGAAGCACCTATAGGACTTGAAGTGTGTTAGTCCCATCACACACACAGAGCTATATTTTCTTCCCAGAAGCACCTATAGGACTTGAAGTGTGTTAGTCCCATCACACACACAGAGTAAGGATGAGCCCGGTGTTCGATTCGAACCCATGTTCGAATCGAGCACCGGGTGTTCGCTCGCTCGGCGAGCCCAGAACTATTGGGACCGCTCGCATCAAATTCGTGTGATGCGAGCGGCCCCGCAATGCATTGCGGCCCGCGCAGTGCAATGCTGGCTGATGATTGGCCAAGCATGCACTGTGACCCCGCATGCTTGGCCAATCACAGCGCCGGCAGCGAGGAGAGCCATAATTGGCTACAGGCAGGATGCCTGTAGCCAATTATAGCTCAGGGGCTTTAATACACGCCCCACGGTATAAGAGGCCGCCGCGGCGGCGGCCTCGCATATTATGTTTCACTCACAGTGTCAGCGTGTCAGTGTGCTGCTGACTGCTGACAACAATATGTTCTTTATTTCTGGGGATATGTGTGTGCATGCTGTTAGAACAGCATTGCAGTATCACATCTGGGGGGTGTCTATAGGTAGCCTGTGAAGGAGGGCAGGTTTCCTGTGCTTAGAACTTTCCCTGCAAAAAAGTGTCATTTTTGCAGGAAGAAAGCTATTTAAATCACTCGCGGCTAATGAATTGATGGCTCCTGTAACACAGAGAGCTGTCATTCATTAATAAAAAACAAAAAAAAAAAGCGTAGGGGTCCCCCCAAATTCAATAACCAGGCCCTTCAGGTCTGGGATGGATATTAAGGGGGATCCCAGCCAAAAAAAAAAAAAAAAAATGGCGTAGGGTCCCCCTCAAAATCCATACCAGACCCTTGAGGTCTGGTATGGATTTTAAGGGGAACCCTAGCCAAAAAAAATGGCGTGGGGTCCCCCTCAAAATCCATACCAGACCCTTATCCGAGCACGCAACCTGGCAGGCCGCAGGAAAAGAGGGGGGGACGAGAGCGGCCCCCCCTCTCGCCTGAACCGTACCAGGCCACATGCCCTCAACATTGGGAGGATGCTTTGGGGGTCTAAGACCCCTAAAGCACCTTGTCCCCATGTTGATTAGGACAAGGGCCTCTTCCCCACAACCCTGGCCGGTGGTTGTGGGGGTCTGCGGGCGGGGGGCTTATCGGAATCTGGAAGCCCCCTTTAACAAGGGGACCCCCAGATCCCGGCCCCCCCCCTGTGTGAAATGGTAAGGGGGTACAAAAGTACCCCTACCATTTCACCAAAAAAGTGGCAAAAATGGTAAAAAGGACAGGAGACAGTCTTTGACAATTCCTTTATTAAAATCTTCTTTCTTCTTTCTTCATCCTTCGGTTTCTTCATCTTCTCCTTCCTTCATCTTCTTCCATCTTCTTCTTCCATTTTCTTCTTCCTCCGATCCGCTTCTTCTTGCGCTGGTCTTCTCGTCCTTCTCGTCCGGCATCTTCTTCCGTCGGCGTCGGCGTCGGTGTCTCTGTCTCTTCTTGGGCCGCTCCGCGCAATGGGAGGCTCCCGCTGTGTGAGGCTCCGCTCCGTCTGACAGGTCTTTTATAATGGAGGGCACCTGGTGACCCCGCCCCCTCTGACGCACAGGGACGTCATGGGGAATTCCATGATGGCTTTCCCCATGATGTCAGGGGGGGGCGGGGTCACCAGGTGCCCTCCGTTTTAAAAGACCTGTCAGATGGAGCGGAGCCTCACACAGCGGGAGCCTCCCATTGCGCGGAGCGGCCCAAGAAGACACCGACACCGACGCCGACGCCGACGGAAGAAGATGCCGGACGAGAAGGACGAGAAGACCAGCGCAAGAAGAAGCGGATCGGAGGAAGAAGAAAATGGAAGAAGAAGATGGAAGAAGATGAAGGAAGGAGAAGATGAAGAATCCGAAGGATGAAGAAAGAAGAAAGAAGATTTTAATAAAGGAATTGTCAAAGACTGTCTCCTGTCCTTTTTACCATTTTTGCCACTTTTTTGGTGAAATGGTAGGGGTACTTTTGTACCCCCTTACCATTTCACACAGGGGGGGGCCGGGATCTGGGGGTCCCCTTGTTAAAGGGGCTTCCAGATTCCGATAAGCCCCCCGCCCGCAGACCCCCACAACCACCGGCCAGGGTTGTGGGGAAGAGGCCCTTGTCCTAATCAACATGGGGACAAGGTGCTTTAGGGGTCTTAGACCCCCAAAGCATCCTCCCAATGTTGAGGGCATGTGGCCTGGTACGGTTCAGGCGAGAGGGGGGGCCGCTCTCGTCCCCCCCTCTTTTCCTGCGGCCTGCCAGGTTGCGTGCTCGGATAAGGGTCTGGTATGGATTTTGAGGGGGACCCCACGCCATTTTTTTTTGGCTAGGGTTCCCCTTAAAATCCATACCAGACCTCAAGGGTCTGGTATGGATTTTGAGGGGGACCCTACGCCATTTTTTTTTTTTTTTTTTTTGGCTGGGATCCCCCTTAATATCCATCCCAGACCTGAAGGGCCTGGTTATTGAATTTGGGGGGACCCCTACGCTTTTTTTTTTTCATTTTTTTTTTTTTTTATCAATGACTTTTTTTTTATGAATGAGTTTCAATGAATCACTGTTCTCTGTGTTACGGGAGCCGTGAATTAACATTAGCCGCGAGTGATTTTAAATAGCTTTTTTACTTTCAAAAATGACACTTTGCGCAGAGACAGTTCTAAACACGGGAAACATGCGCCCCTTTACAGGCATACTATAGACACCCCCCAGGTACGAAATTTAAAGGAATATTACACTTTTATTGTTTCAATTTAAGCATTATTAAAATCACTGCTCCTGAAAAAAAACGGCCGTTTTTAAAAAAATTTTTTGCATTGATACATGTCCCCTGGGGCAGGACCCAGGTCCCCAAACACTTTTTATGACATTAACATGCATATTAGCCTTTAAAATTAGCACTTTTAATTTCGAACGTTCGCATCCATTATAACTAATAGGGTTCTAAAGCTCGCACGGACTTTAGGTCCGTTCGCGGGTTCTGGTGCGAGCCGAACGGGGGGGTGTTCGGCTCATCCCTAACACAGAGCTATATTTTGTTCCCAGAAGCACCTATAGGACTTGAAGTGTGTTAGTCCCATCACACACACAGAGCTATATTTTGTTCCCAGAAGCACCTATAGGACTTGAAGTGTGTTAGTCCCATCACACAGACCTTTATTTTCTTCCCAGAAGCACCTATAGGACTTGAAGTGTGTTAGTCCCATCACACACACAGAGCTATATTTTCTTCCCAGAAGCACCTATAGGACTTGAAGTGTGTTAGTCCCATCACACACACAGAGCTATATTTTGTTCCCAGAAGCACCTATAGGACTTGAAGTGTGTTAGTCCCATCACACAGACCTTTATTTTCTTCCCAGAAGCACCTATAGGACTTGAAGTGTGTAAGTCCCATCACACACACAGAGCTATATTTTGTTCCCAGAAGCACCTATAGGACTTGAAGTGTGTTAGTCCCATCACACACACAGAGCTATATTTTGTTCCCAGAAGCACCTATAGGACTTGAAGTGTGTTAGTCCCATCACACACACAGAGCTATATTTTCTTCCCAGAAGCACCTATAGGACTTGAAGTGTGTTAGTCCCATCACACACACAGAGCTATATTTTGTTCCCAGAAGCACCTATAGGACTTGAAGTGTGTTAGTCCCATCACACAGACCTTTATTTTCTTCCCAGAAGCACCTATAGGACTTGAAGTGTGTTAGTCCCATCACACACACACAGCTATATTTTGTTCCCAGAAGCACCTATAGGACTTGAAGTGTGTTAGTCCCATCACACACACAGAGCTATATTTTGTTCCCAGAAGCACCTATAGGACTTGAAGTGTGTTAGTCCCATCACACAGACCTTTATTTTCTTCCCAGAAGCACCTATAGGACTTGAAGTGTGTTAGTCCCATCACACACACAGAGCTATATTTTGTTCCCAGAAGCACCTATAGGACTTGAAGTGTGTTAGTCCCATCACACACACAGAGCTATATTTTGTTCCCAGAAGCACCTATAGGACTTGAAGTGTGTTAGTCCCATCACACACACAGAGCTATATTTTCTTCCCAGAAGCACCTATAGGACTTGAAGTGTGTTAGTCCCATCACACACACAGAGCTATATTTTGTTCCCAGAAGCACCTATAGGACTTGAAGTGTGTTAGTCCCATCACACAGACCTTTATTTTCTTCCCAGAAGCACCTATAGGACTTGAAGTGTGTTAGTCCCATCACACACACAGAGCTATATTTTCTTCCCAGAAGCACCTATAGGACTTGAAGTGTGTTAGTCCCATCACACACACAGAGCTATATTTTGTTCCCAGAAGCACCTATAGGACTTGAAGTGTGTTAGTCCCATCACACACACAGAGCTATATTTTGTTCCCAGAAGCACCTATAGGACTTGAAGTGTGTTAGTCCCATCACACACACAGAGCTATATTTTCTTCCCAGAAGCACCTATAGGACTTGAAGTGTGTTAGTCCCATCACACACACAGAGCTATATTTTGTTCCCAGAAGCACCTATAGGACTTGAAGTGTGTTAGTCCCATCACACACACAGAGCTATATTTTGTTCCCAGAAGCACCTATAGGACTTGAAGTGTGTTAGTCCCATCACACAGACCTTTATTTTCTTCCCAGAAGCACCTATAGGACTTGAAGTGTGTTAGTCCCATCACACAGAGCTCCTCTATTTTCTTTGCAGAAGCACCCATAGGACTTCTAGTGTGTTAGTGGCATCACACAGAGCTCCTATATATTCTTCTCAGCAGCACCCACAGGACTTCTAGTGTGTCAGTGGCATCACACAGAGCTCCTCTATTTTCTTTGCAGAAGCACCCACAGGACTTCTAGTGTGTTAGTGGCATCACACAGAGCTCCTCTATTTTCTTTGCAGAAGCACCCACAGGACTTCTAGTGTGTTAGTGGCATCACACAGAGCTCCTCTATTTTCTTTGCAGAAGCACCCATAGGACTTCTAGTGTGTTAGTGGCATCACACAGAGCTCCTCTATTTTCTTTGCAGAAGCACCCACAGGACTTCTAGTGTGTTAGTGGCATCACACAGAGCTCCTCTATTTTCTTTGCAGAAGCACCCACAGGACTTCTAGTGTGTTAGTGGCATCACACAGAGCTCCTATATTTTCTTTGCAGAAGCACCCATAGGACTTCTAGTGTGTTAGTGGCATCACACAGAGCTCCTATATTTTCTTTGCAGAAGCACCCATAGGACTTCTAGTGTGTTAGTGGCATCACACAGAGCTCCTATATATTCTTCTCAGCAGCACCCACAGGACTTCTAGTGTGTTAGTGGCATCACACAGAGCTCCTCTATTTTCTTTGCAGAAGCACCCACAGGACTTCTAGTGTGTTAGTGGCATCACACAGAGCTCCTCTATTTTCTTTGCAGAAGCACCCATAGGACTTGTAGTGTGTTAGTGGCATCACACAGAGCTCCTATATTTTCTTCTCAGCAGCACCCACAGGACTTCTAGTGTGTTAGTGGCATCACACAGAGCTCCTCTATTTTCTTTGCAGAAGCACCCATAGGACTTCTAGTGTGTTAGTGGCATCACACAGAGCTCCTATATATTCTTCTCAGCAGCACCCACAGGACTACCGACTACAATGGCTGGAAGACCGCCAAGGGGAGGCAGAGCGTGCAGAGCCAAGAACACAGGGCAGGCAGGCTCTGTTTCTAGTGGACGTGGCCGTGGACGTGGACGTGGTCGTGCATCGTCATCAGCACGTGGCCATGGGACACGCGCGTCTTTGTTTTCGGCAGCTGGACATGTGGAGCCGCATCATGCTGAAGGCTTGGTAGAATGGATGACCAAGCCCTCCTCATCCTCCTCATCTCTCTCACCCAGGCTCAGGGTACTGACAGAGCATCATCAGCCACCCCTTCCCTAGACCCACCATGTCCTCCTGAGGAGTCCCCCGAACTCTTTGAGCACAGTGTTGGGTACATGCTCCAGGAGGATGCCCAACGATTCGAAGGCTCGGATGACGATACCCAGCTTGAGGAATCTGGCAGTACTGTTCCACCAGCTGCAGCTTACTGCCAGGTTTGCTCTAGTGGTGAAGAGGGAGGGGATGATGAGGTCACTGACTCCACGTGGGTGCCTCAAGGGAGAGAGGATGAGGAGGAGGACGAGGAGGAGGAGGATGCGGCGTCACATGTCCAACGAGGCAGGATGCCCCCTGGAGGCCAGGTAGAGGCCAGCACAGCAACTGTACAACACCGCAGAGCTCCGCCTGTGCAGGGCGCTGCCTCTGCACGTTATCAGAAAAGTTCTTTGGTGTGGGCCTTTTTTGAGACGAGTGCAGCAGATCGCACCACTGCTATTTGCAATATTTGTCTCAAGCGTATCTCGCGTGGCCAAAACATCAGCCGCTTGGGCACGACAAGCATGACCAGACATATGGCGACCTGCCATGCAGCTCGTTGGCAGGCACACATAAAAGACCCACACCAAAGAACTAAGCGGACCTCTCCTTGCTCCTCAGCTGGGATCTCCATCCCCACTACACCTTCAGTCCTCTCTGAAAGCTGCTCTGAGAGGACTGAAGGTGTAGAATTAGGTGTGTCACAACCAAGTACTTGCAGTACACCGACGTCCGATTGCAGCAGGCAAATTTCCCTGCCCCAGCTGCTGGACCGTAGAAAGAAGTACACTCCCAGCCATCCACATGCCCAGCGGTTGAATGCTAGCCTGGCTAAATTGCTAGCACTTCAACTGCTGCCTTTTCAGTTGGTAGACTCGGCCCCCTTCCGTGAGTTTGTTCAATGTGCGGTTCCTCAGTGGCAGGTTCCCAAACGCCACTTTTTCTCGCGGAAGGCGATTCCGTCTCTCTACCGGCATGTGGAGGGCAATGTCCATGCCTCGCTGGACAGGGCGGTCAGCGGTAAGGTGCATATTACCGCTGACTCATGGTCCAGCAGGCATGGACAGGGACGGTACCTTTCTTTCACGGCCCATTGGGTCACTCTATTGGCAGCTGGGAGGGATGCAGGACAAGGTGCAGTAGTGTTGGAGGTTGTTCCGCCACCACGCCTCCAAAACGCTACTACTGCTACTGGTTGTGACACACCTCTCTCCTCCACCCCCTCCTCTTCTTCTTCCTCCAGTGCTCTGTCCTTGGAACCAGCGGTGCTCCGTAGGCGTACAAGGGGCTACGCAAGTACGCAGGCAAAAAGATGCCATGCCGTGCTTGCGCTGGTGTGTTTGGGGGACAGGAGCCACACTGGGCCAGAGGTTCTGGCAGCTCTGCAGGGCAGGCCGAGAGGTGGTTGACGCCACGTCAGCTTAAGCCAGGAATGGTCGTTTCTGACAATGGCACCAACCTCCTCTCCGCCCTGCGACAGGGGCAGCTCACCCATGTGCCCTGCATGGCTCACGTCCTCAACCTGGTGGTGCAGCGGTTCTTGGGCAGGTTCCCAGGCTTACAGGATGTCCTGAGGCAGGCCAGGAAAGTCTGTGTGCATTTCCGCCGATCTTATAATGCCAGTGCTCGGCTGACTGAGCTGCAAAAGGAGCTGAACCTGCCCAAGAACCGCCTAATATGTGACATGCCCACCAGGTGGAACTCAACGTTGGCCATGCTGCAGCGACTGCACACGCAGCAGAGGGCCATCAATGAGTACCTTTGCGACTACGGCACCAGGACAGGGTCAGGGGAGCTTGGTTTTTTTTCCCCACGTCAGTGGAGCATGATCAGGGATGCATGCACTGTCCTCTCACCATTTGAGGAGGCCACGAGGATGGTGAGCAGTGACAGTGCATGCATCAGTGACACTGTCCCTCTTGTCCACCTGTTGGAGCATACGCTGCGCGGGATAATGGACAGGGCACTTGAGGCAGAACAGAGGCAGGAAGAGGAGGACTTCCTTGCCTCTCAAGGCCCCCTTTATCCGGAAAGTGTTCCTTCTGTCCCACCCATCACACAGGAAGAGGATGAGGATGAGGAGGAGGAGGAGGAGGATTGTGTGAGCATGGAGGTGGAGCCTGGCACTCAGCATCAGCAGCAGCAGTCTTTTAGGGATGATGTACAGTCCCAACAAACCAGTGGACTTGTACGTGGCTGGGAGGAGGTGGCTGGCGATCATGTCATCCTCAGTGACCCAGAAGACTCCGGACCGAATGCCTCAGCTAACCTACGCTGCATGGCCTCCCTGATCCTGCAAAGCCTGCGGAAGGATCCTCGTGTTCTTCAGATCAAGGAGAGGGACCATTACTGGCTGGCCACTCTCCTTGATCCGCGGTACAAGGGTAAGGTTGCGGACCTTATCTTGCCGTCGCAGAGGGAGCAGAGGATGAGACATCTCAGGGAGGCCTTGCAGAAAGGTCTGTGCAACGCGTTCCCAGAAACTGGGAGGCTACAAACTCCTGGTCCTGGGCGACGAGTTGCTGAGGCTTCGGTCAGTGGCAGAAGGAGCGGTGGGGAAGGTGGACGTCTGACCGATGCGTTCAGACAATTTTTTAGTCCGCAGCCCCAAGGTATGATCGGTTCCAGCAACCATCGCCAGCGTCTGATATACATGGTGCAGGAATACCTTGGGGCAAGGTCAGACTTGGACACCTTTCCCACCGAAAATCCTCTGGCTTACTGGGTCCTGAGGATGGATCACTGGCCAGAGCTTGCACAGTATGCAATTGAGCTACTGGCCTGTCCTGCCTCCAGCGTTCTTTCCGAACGCACATTCAGTGCTGCTGGAGGATTTGTGACTGATCATAGGGTGCGCCTGTCCACCGCCTCGGTTGATCGACTGACATTCATCAAAATGAATCAGTCTTGGATCACCACCAGCTACCAGGCACCTGAGGCGGATATAACCGAATAATTTTTAATGTCACATCCCTTCAAGACTGCCTATGCTGATGCTGAGTGACTGTCCTCTTATGTTCACTGACTATCCTCTTCCTCCTCCTCAATGATCCATGCCACCACACCAGTGCCTAAGGCACAATTTTTCAGCCCCTGTTTAACAGGGCGTGTACTTACAATTTTTTAAAAAAATGCTTCGCAACACGTGTGACTGCTGTGCTCCAAGTACAGTATCTGTGAGGGCCGGGTTGCAGTGTTGTGGCACCAGCACCAGTGCCTAAGGCACAATTTTTCAGCCCCTGTTTAACAGGGGCGGGTACTTACAATTTTTTAAAAAAATGCTTCGCAACACGTGTGACTGCTGTGCTCCAAGTACAGTATCTGTGAGGGCCGGGTTGCAGTGTTGTGGCACCAGCACCAGTGCCTAAGGCACAATTTTTTCAGCCCCTGTTTAACAGGGGCGTGTACTTACAATTTTTTAAAAAAAATGCTTCGCAACACGTGTGACTGCTGTGCTCCAAGTACAGTATCTGTGAGGGCCGGGTTGCAGTGTTGTGGCACCAGCACCAGTGCCTAAGGCACAATTTTTCAGCCCCTGTTTAACAGGGGCGTGTACTTACAATTTTTTAAAAAAATGCTTCGCAACACGTGTGACTGCTGTGCTCCAAGTACAGTATCTGTGAGGGCCGAGTTGCAGTGTTGTGGCACCAGCACCAGTGCCTAAGGCACAATTTTTCAGCCCCTGTTTAACAGGGGCGTGTACTTACAATTTTTAAAAAAAATGCTTCGCAACACGTGTGACTGCTGTGCTCCAAGTACAGTCTCTGTGAGGGGTTGCAGTGTTGTGGCACCAGCACCAGTGCCTAAGGCACAATTTTTCAGCCCCTGTTTAACAGGGGCGGGTAATTACAAATCTTGATCTAATAGTTCACAGCAGGGCCCATTCCTGCGCCCACCAAGAGTAACTATGAGGGCCTGCAGTCTTGTGGCAACACCGTCCACCACCACCGCCAAAGGCCCAATTTTTCTGCCCTGTTCATCAGGTGCTTGCAATTACAAATCTTGATCTAATAACTCACAGCAGGGCCCATTCCTGCGCCCACCAAGAGTAACTATGAGGGCCTACAGTCTTGTGGCAACACCGTCCACCACCACCGCCAAAGGCCCAATTTTTCTGCCCTGTTCATCAGGTGCTTGCAATTACAAATCTTGATCTAATAACTCACAGCAGGGCCCATTCCTGCGCCCACCTAGAGTCACTGTGAGGGCTTACAGTCTTGTGGCAACACCGTCCACCACCACCACCACCACAGCCCCAATTTTTCTGCCCTGTTCAACAGGTGCATGCAATTACAAATCTTGATCTAATAACTCACAGCAGGGCCCATTCCTGTGCCCACCAGTCTTGTGGCTACACCAACATCTAATAGGGCAAATTTCTGCAGAGTATATACGGCAGGCCCCTACTTTCAAACATCCAACTTACAAACGAATCCTACTTGCAAATGGAAATAGAAAACAGGAAGTGAGAGGAAATCTACCCCTAGGAAGGGAAATTCTATCATGTTAGATTTAATTTGGGAAAAAGGTATCTCCTCTCTACTGATGCTTTATCACCAATCCTTGTTTCAATTAAAACCCCACTTTTCCAAAAACATTTGCCATTGGGACGGAAAGTGAGGTGACATGTTCTGAACAGATGTGCAAAGACAGCAAATGTTACAGGGGTGATAACCCCTCCCTATGTTCTCCAAAAAGCATAAAAATAGATTTTTTTGGGATGGAGCTACACTTCATAATGTACCTGTTCAGATTCTACTTAAGAACAAACCTAAAGCCGCAAGTGGTTTTAAATGGCTTCTTTTTTTCCTTTACAAATGTCATTTTGTGCAAGGACAGTTCTAAACACGGGAAACACATGCCACTTCACAGGCATACTTTGGACACCCCCCAGGTACCATATTTAAAGGAAAATTTCACTTTTTTTTTTTCACTTTATGCATCATTAAAATTACTGCTCCCGAAAAAACGTTAGTTTTTAAAAGTTCTTTTTGCATTGATATATGTCCCCTGGGGCAGGACCCGGGTCCCCAAACCTGTTTTATAACATTAACATGCATATTGGCCGTTGTAATTAGCACTTTTGATTTCGAATGTTCGCGTCCATTATAACGTATAGGGTTCGAAAATTCGCGCGAACTTTCGGTCGGTTCGAAGGTTCTGGTGCGAACCGAACCCGGGGGTGTTCGGCTCATCCCTATCAGCTGATACCAATCCTCTATCTGCTGACTTTGCCAAACCCAATACACACTATACCTACCTCTTTAGTGGTCAGATTTATGGATGAATTCACCAAAGCATGTAGTGCAAGGGCCTGCCTCAATACTTTCAAATGCTACTGTTACATTTTTTTAGAACTCCTATTATTATCTTGATAGGTAATAGCAGAATGTAAAAATATGCTTCCATTTGTTCATTTAGTGCTATTTTTTTTGTATTATGACACTTCTTACCTGTCCGGTGGGCTGCCAATAGTGTAAAGTAAGGAGGGTCTGGCCAAACTATCACACATTATTTAGGCATTCAGCTCTCAATGAAGTGGAGAGGGTTACCTGTCCAATACACCCCCCCCTAATTTTTTGCAATGGGCCATCAGATGGGGGGGATGGGGGGGTGAGGAATCTGCTAAGGGGACATTATACTTTTGGTTTTAAATACTGATTTCCCAAAATGTTATACTGATCTTGGCCCAAAATGTTTGTTTCTAATCTTGCAATGTTTTTATGTGCAAAAGGAATTTTTTTTTTCTTGTTTGACTCCACAATTTCCTTCAACGCCACAGGAATGGCAGACTGTGGCCTCCCACTTTGCCAGCCATTGGGACTTTCCCAACTGTGGAGGGGCAATTGATGGGAAACACGTTTTCATCTTTCCACCCCCCCAACTCGGGGTCCAACTATTATAATTACATGGGTATAATAGTATCATGATGTTGGCGGTGGTGTCAGCGACATATGACTTCATGTATGTGGACGTGGGGAAAAATGGCCGGATGTCGGATGGTGGAGTCATCGCGCAGACAGAGTTCTACTGGCGTCTCCAGAGTGGCAGTCTGGACTTGCCACCTCCAGAGGAGAATGCGGAAGGACTCCCCTTCGTCTTTGTCGCGGATGAGGCGTTTGCGCTGTCAAGCCATCGGATGTAGCCTTTCCCGATGAGGGCCCTCACCCCAGACCAGAGGGTCTTTAATTTCCGGCTGTCCAGAGCCCAAAGTGTAGTGAAGAACACTTTTGGGATAATGGCCAGCCGGTTCCGCCTATTTGTTGACACCCATCCACATGGCGGAATAGAAACTGAATCATATTGTGCTTTCCTGCTGCATTCTGCACAATTAAAAAAAAAAAACACTCACCGAACTATGTGGTCTCAGTTGGCCCTGATGCAGACTTACCAGAAAATGCCATCCTAATGGCCCTTGAAGCTGGCCGTCCTGGCTTGCCCCCCCCCCCAAAACGCCTGCAAAGTCAGATCAAGATATATGGAGTACTTTGTGGGTAAGGGGGCCATTGATTGGGCATTTTTTTAATACATTTTTCTTTTAACCACCTTAGACCCGCGATATGGCCAAATGACGGCTACAGCGCGGATCTGATGTGCCGGGACGATGTCTATTGACGTCGTCCCGGCAACAAGCTGCCTGCGCGCCCCCTGAAGGGCACGCGCTCTGTGATCCGCGAGTCTGTGAGACTCGCTGGATCACAGATCCGAGTAAGGGGTCGATACTGACCCCTTACCATGTGATCAGCTGTCAGCCAATGACAGCTGATCATGTGAAAATGACCGAGCCGCATAATAAAAGTGCCCACTAGCGCCATCTGTCAGTGCCCACAGTGCCATCTGTCAGTGCCCACAGTGCCAGTGCTGCTCATCAGTGTCACCTACCAGTGCTCATCAGTGTCCCCTATCAGTGCCCATCAGTGCCATCCATCAGTGCCATCCATCAGTGCCCATCCGTGCCACCCATCCGTGCCCATCAGTGCCATCTTTGCTATGCCCTTCAGTACCGACTTATCAGTGCCCACCAGTGCAGCTTATCAGTGCCCACCAGTGCAGCCTATCAGTGCCCACCAGTGCCGCCTCATCAGTGCATATCAATGAAGCAGAAAAATTACCTGTTTGCAAAATTTTATAACAAACTATTAAACATGATTTTATTTTTTATTTTAATTTTCCATGTTTTTTTATTTGTTTAGCAAAAAATAAAAACCCCAGCTGTGATTAAATACCACCAAAATAAAGCTCTATTTGTGGGAAAAAAATTGTAAAAATTTCATTTGGGTACAGTGTTGTATGACCGCGCAATTGTCATTCCAAGTGCGTCAGCGCCAAAAGCTGAAAATTGGTCTGGTCACGAGGGGGGTTTAAGTGCAAAGTAATCAGGTGGTTAAACTGAAATAATATTTGTTTTCATTTACTTATTTTTTGGCCTTTTTCTTCAACAGTGCAAACCCACTTTCTGGGCGAGATGAGGTGACAGTCTCTTCTTCATAAAAATATTCTTCTAATGTTGTGGGTCTGCTACATACAGCTTGTTTTGGTAGTTAATGTATGTAGTGCATTACTGACAAAAAGATTACTCATTTTCAGCACCATGACAGAAATGTGTGGAGTCATGAAAATGGCGTGATTGTTGGTAAATTAAAAAGCACTTATTTACTAAAGGCAAATCCACAATGCACTACAAGTGCACTGCAAAAGTACACCTGAAACTGCACTACAAGTGCAAAGTGGATTTGCCTTTAGTAAATAACACCCATTGTCACAGAAAACAACAACTTTACTACAAATATTGCTTTTGGGCTTTTGAATAAGGAAGCCACACATTGTTGATGATTAAACTTTTTACTTCAAGCACATTCACATGTGCGTTTCTAAAAGGGTTTTACAACAAACCAACATATTTTGGTGTATCTAACATTATTTTCCTAACAATAATATAACTTGCTACTTTTGTGTAAACGGGCATGTATCAAATCAGAACATACAGAACACAGGAACTTACAAAGTTCAACTTTGAAAAGTGAAGACAATATCAGACATGAGTATGTCCAAAATGTGTTTATTGCCTTCATCACATGGGGTGTCACCCCTGTAAAAGCCAAATTTAAAAGATGCACACAAATTGTGAATCAAACTGGGCATTTTCTTCCAGAACCCATGCCTAGAATGTCAAAATGTGCATTCTCCCATCATGGGGGATCAATGTATGTGTTTTGGGGGTGCAACCCCTTCATCTCAGCCACTTTAGTAGCAAGGAAAGGGTTGCACCCACAAAACATGTACATTGATCCCCCATGATGGGAGATAGCACATGTTGACTGTGTGCATCTTCCAAATTTGGCTTTCTAAAAAATATAAAAGGATTTTTTTTACAAATGAAAATGGATGCTAGCTAGTTTTGGGTGTTTCAGATTCTCCCTAAAACATCAATGATGTTCTTCATTTTTTGTTGAACATCATTGATGTTTTTCTTGATATCATCTAAATTGCGATTGCACCCCATTATCTCCCCTATGAGGATCTGGGCACTTTCACTGGTAAAATGTGATTCTTCTTCCACAACATCCACATCACCTAAAAAAAAAAAAAAAACACTGTGTATTATAAATATGCAGGCATACATTGATTAGTTTACCTGAAGCGGTGGTCAGACACTCACCTGTTGTGGTGACAATTTCTACAATCTCTCCTTCCTCCTCCTCCTCCTCTGCTTCTGGTGTTGGAATTTCCCCTTCTTTGGGAGGTGTGGGGTCCCTGGTGTCCTCAGACATCCAGAGTCTTCTCTCCCCTGTGAGAATGTAAAAAAGGAATACTTAGCACACAGATATTTGAGGGCAGAAATAGGAATATGAAACAATGCTTGGAAGTGTCATACAATTATGCTTGAGTTCAAAATTAGATACAAATATTTTTGACACTTTCTAAAGCTGAAATACTTACCTGTTTTGTGGAAGTTTGCCAGATGGAGACACCCCTATAGTATCCACTGGAGCACGTGTGTGGGACATGCTAATAAAAAGGGTGTTCTGGTGTCTCGCACTAGTGCTCCAGAGTCCAGGTGTGTAAACAGCTACTGAGTGTCCTAGACTGAATCAAGTTTGCATTTCATTCTATCACCAAGCCTTGTAGACAAGAAACTTCCTTTGACTAGAGATAGATAGGCCTGAACAAATGTAGTTAACTGCAACTTGACAAAACATTGTTTTTGAAGTGGGCGATCGATCAAGGTTTATTGCGAACGATTGAACCCATGAACATGAAAGTGGCCATTTGAAACTGGACAACATTAAATCAAAGCACATGGAGCAGTATGCAAGCAATAATAAAAATATGAACACACGACAACTACTTACTTTTTAGAAGAACTCACTTGATCCTTCTGTACTGATCGTGCTCCCTCCGTTTCAGGTCTGACCAGCGTTTCCTCAGTTGATCCTTGGATCGTCATACCCCAAAATTCTTCTGCAGACTCTTCACAACTTTAGCCATGATCTTGGCCTTTCTGACATTTGGGTTGGGGTAAGGCCCATACTTCCCATCATAGTCGTTCCTCTTCAATATGTCCACCATCTCCGCCATCTCTACAAAGGACATATTTGAGGCCTTAAATCTTCTCCTCCGAGATCGGGACGTGATCTGGCTCCGGCCTTTCCTCGTCCTCCTCCTCGTTACTGGAATCATTAGTGCGCACCTGCTGTGTCTCTGCCATGTGCTCTCCCCACTGCGCCGAATGAGAAGGGGCGGGGAATAGATTAGAAAGATCGTCGGGCGGGCGGAGTTTCACGCATGCGCACTGTATATAAAATGGGACACGCGTGTGTCGTGCATAGGATCTGTGAGCAGAGGGAGAGCTGAAACGACGATCGGTATAACAAAGGTACAATTTGAACTTGGTACATCACTAGCCTAGACTGCTTCTAGATTGAGGCTTATATTGGGACAAGATTAGGAGACATTATTTAGGGTTTGTCTGGTGTTGTGTCTTGCAGAGAATATGGATGGGTTTAACGACCACAGCTTCCTCCCCCTGTTCATTGATAAGTACAGTGAGCTGCCCTGTTTGTGGCAAGCTAAATATCCCCACTACAGCAACAAAATAAAGAGGCTGGCAGCGATGGAGAAACTGCTGGAGTTAGTGAAGCCGGTCCCCAGGGCAAACATCAACTATTTAAAAATGAAAATTGGTGGCCTGAGGAGTACTTATCTGAGGGAGCGCAAGAAGGTGCAGGAGTCAATGAGATCTGGAGCTGGAACAGATGAAGTTTATGTCCCCAGGCTGTGGTACTCTGTGAGGCTGCATTTTCTGCCAGACCAGACTGAGGTCAGGGAATCCCTCTCTACTCTTCCTTCCACGCTTCCTTCTATGATTCAATTCACCCCTGCTGAGGCTTCTGATGCCCAACCTGGGCCTTCCAGTCAGGAAGATGTGGAGGAGCCCAGCTTGAGCCAGGTATAGTATTGTTCTACATATTTTTGGAGTAAAAATTTATGATGTTAACTTGATTTTTGCTCACTAATTGCTGATTTTATAAAGTGTTTTACATATCAATAGACAGTAGTGTTCAAAATATTTGGGCCAAGAATGGAAAATGCTGGGCTCAGGATGATAGGCTTTTCTATTTGTTAACAATTTGCAACAGTCAAGAGCTGAAAATTGTATGTTTGATGAATGGAAAACTAAAACTATGTCCCTTTTTCATACACAGGAAGACCTCAGCCAGGAGGAGGGCATGGAATGCGGCAGCCAGGAGGTGGCTGTGGAATGTGGCAGTGTAATGTCTCAGGCAGTGAGCTAGTAATGTTTTTGTAGAGGATCACAGCTTCGGACTTATATACATACTATGTAGTTAAGTGGTTACACCTTATGGCTAATTACAGATGAAGGAACGAAGGTATGTTGAAGGATTAGTTGGGGTTTATTTAGAGCAGGGGTCTCAGACTGGTGGCCCTCCAGCTGTTGCAGAACTACAAGTCCCATCATGCCTCTGCCTGAGGAAGTCATGCTTTTAACTGGCAGCCTTGCAATGCCTCATGGGACTCGTAGTTTCGCAACAGCTGGAGGGCCGCCAGTTCGAGACTCCTGATTTAGAGAGTTTATATACAGCCATAACTTCGGTATCAGGAGGGTCAGCAAGGCATTAGCAGTTCAGAAGTACAAAGTTTATGCGGTTCAGGTATACTTGCAGTGAGTTGCGTTATGCTGATGGGGACACTCCGTGGGTCTGGAGAGATGGTGGTGAAGCGTTCATTGGCCCAAAACGAAGAGTAGTAAGTGGGGGCTCTGTCCGGCCCAAACAAAGAGGATGAAGTGGGGCTCTGTCCAGCCCAAACAAAGAGGATGAAGTGGGGCTCAATCCGGCCCAAACGAAGAGGATGAAGTGGGGCTCAATCCGGCCCAAACAAAGAGGATAAAGTGGGGCTCAATCCGGCCCAAACAAAGAGGATAAAGTGGGGCTCAATCCGGCCCAAACAAAGAGGATGAAGTGGGGCTCTATCCGGCCCAAACAAAGAGGATGAAGTGGGGCTCTATCCGGCCCAAACAAAGAGGATAAAGTGGGGCTCTGTCTGGCCCAAACAAAGAGGATGAAGTGGGGCTCTGTCCGGCCCAAACTTGGAGAAGTAAGCAGCAACATGAGGCTGGTACACTAGGCCTGGTAACAGGTTCCTAGCAGGAACGATCATTGGCGGCAGCTGTTTAAATAGGAACAAGAGGAGGTATCAGGTGATGTGGCTGAGACCTCATCAATGTGCTGAGGGGATAGTGGAGATGACTGAGCTCCCAGTGGATGAATCAGACATTACAGGACCCCCCCCCCCCGCTGAGGGACCCCTCCTGGGGGCCAAGGGAGTAGGTCTGTCAGGATTATGAGTATGAAAAAGGCATACAAGCCTTGGGGCATACACCTCGGAGGCAGGTTCTCAAAGTCCTCCTGTGGACCGTAGTTTTTCCAATGAATCAAATAGTGTGAACGGTTTCTATGTATTCGGTCTAGAGTCTAGGATCTGATCAATCTTGTATTCTTCCTGGCCGTCAACTTCGATCGGCGGTAAAGGGACTGGAATTCTGCTGGAGAAAGTGTTGGGATGGTATGGTTTTATCAGGGAGACGTGGAAGGTCGGATGAATCCGTAGGGTTAATGGTAATTTTAGCTTCACTGCAGCCTGATTGATAACTGAGATGATGGGAAAGGGACCAATGAATAAACCACTAAATTTGCGTGATGGCATCTTTAGGTTAAGGTGTTTGGTGGAAAGCCATACTAAATCACTGAGTTTGTATGAAGGTGGAGCTCTTCTGTGGCGATCGTAGTAAGCCTTTTGTCTGTTTTGGGCTCTAATTATGTTGGCACGCAGATGAGGGATGAGGTTTTTCAAGGTGCTGATAAATTCTTCAGCTGCAGGATTGTTGGTAGGTATCTGCTGAGGAATGAAGGAGGGATGAAACCCGTAGTTTGCATAAAAAGGTAAAAAACTTGTGGTAGAACTGGTGTGGTTGTTATATACACACCCTGCGAGGGGGAGTAACTCTTGCCAATTGTTTTGTAGATAAGTGCAATAGCAACGAATATATTGTTCTAGACAGCGGTTTACCCTTTTGGTTTGCCCATTAGTTTGAGAGCCCGTTCACACTGCCGTGACTTGGGGGGGCGACTTGACAGACATAAAGTCGCCCCAAGTCGCCCCAAGTCGCTTGACATCGTGAATCCCAACAAAGTTAATGAGAGCCGTCTTAATGACCACGTATGAAGTCGGAGCGACTTCAAAAAAGGTTCTTGTACTACTTCAAGGCGACTTGTAGGCGATTTGTACCCATAGATTACAATGCAAGTCGCCTACCAAGTCGAATCATGTTCTCCAAGGAGGCGATTTCACAGAGGAAAAGCTAATTTGACACTGCCTGCACCCATCCCCCCTCCTTCCCCCACACAGTGAACTACCAGGTTATCACCTGGTCAGTGATAAATAGCCTTGGTACTTCCTGTGTTCTCTGTGTGGGGAGAAGTGAGAGGAGAGTAGTGTAGGGTTTTGCATATTTTGGTGCTTGTTTGTATTTACAAAATGTCATCAAGAAGACGCCACAGGGAGACCCAGCATAGGGAGCCTGTGGACAACGAATCCCTGATCCGCCTGGTGAGGCAGAGGCCTTGTATTTATGAAAAGGATCTTCCTGCATACAAGGACCAATCCAAGAGGGATCAAGCCTGGCTAGACATATGCCAGCATACTTTCCCAGACTGGGAAACCATGTTGGCCAGGGACCGTAGTGACAAATGTAAGTTTAAACAATGTGTTTGTAATGTTTGTCTGTTTTCTTCAAATCATGTACTGACTAGGGATAAAAAATGGCGTGGGGGTCCCCCCAAATTCAATAACCAGACCCTTGAGGTCTGGTATGGATTTTAAGGGGAACCCCAGCCAAAAAAAATAAAAAATGGCGTAGGGTCCCCCTCAAAATCCATACCAGACCCTTGAGGTCTGGTATGGATTTTAACCGCTTCCCGACCGGCCACTGCATATATACGTCAGCAGAATGGCTCGGGCAGGCAGAATCACGTACCTGTACGTGATCGTGCATGTGCCTGCCCGTGGGTCGCGCGCGCGCCGCTAGCGGCGCGCTCGCGACCCGGTCGGGAGCTCCGTGACCCCGGCCGCGGGACCAGCGGACCCGATCGCCGCTGGTATCCCGCGATCGGGTTACGGAGCGGAAGAACGGGGAGAGGTCTATGTAAACAAACCTCTCCCCGCGCTTCCTACACTGACTGTCAGTGATCGGCGGTTCCCTGTCATCGGGAACGCCGATCAATGACGTCACACGTACAGCCACGCCCCCCTACTGTAAAAAAAACACAACACGTCACACTGACTCCTCCCCGCCCCCTAGTGGTTAACCCCCTAACTACAACTGTCATTTACATAGGAATCAGTGCTATTTAAATAGCACTGATTGCTGTATAAATGACAAATGTCCCAAAAATGTGTCAAAAATGTCCGATGTGTCCGCCAAAATGTCGCAGTCACAATAAAAATCGCTGATCGCCGCCATTACTAAAAAAAAAAATATTAATAAAAATGCTATAAAACTATCCCCTATTTTGTAAACGCTATAACTTTTGCGCAAACTAATCAATAATCGCTAATTGCGATTTTTTTTACCAAAAATATGTAGAAGAATACGTATCGGCCTAAACTGAGGAAAAAAAATGTTTTTTTATATATTTTTTGGGGATATTTATTATAGCAAAAAGTAAAAAATATTGCATTTTTTTCAAAATTGTCGCTCTATTTTTGTTTATAGCGCAAAAAATAAAAACCGCAGGGGCGATCAAATACCACCAAAAGAAAGCTCTATTTGTGGGAAAAAAAGGACGCCAATTTTGTTTTGGAGCCACGTCGCATGACAGCGCAATTGTTAGTTAAAGTGACGCAGTGCCGAATTGCAAAAAGGGGCCTGGTCCTTTAGCTGCAAATTGGTCCGGGGCTGAAGTGGTTAAGGGGAACCCCAGCCAAAAAAAATAAAAAAAAAAATGGCGTAGGGTCCCCCTCAAAATCCATACCAGACCCTTGAGGTCTTGAGGGGGACCCTATGCCATTTTTTATGATTTGACAATTTACAATATTTCATTTTATTGAGAAAGCAAAGCTCATCCCTAGTACTCACAGAGTTGCATATCCTGGAGTTTCCCCAAAAATGTATGACCAGAGTATACACAACACTGCTTCATTCTTTCACTGATGTTAACTGCTAGTGCTTACAAATGTACATAATGAACGATCAATATACAACAAAATAATGATTGATTTTATTATCACATAATATCTTAAATGTGAACATAATATATTTGGCCAAAAATGTACCCATTATTTAACAGGAAAACAGTAGGCATTAAAACAAAAAAGCCAAAAAAAGAAAAATAACATAATGTAACTAGAAACAACTGAACAATGCAGTTATGAAATGGCATCTAATTGCCACTCTAAATCACCGGCTGGTGAAAGGAAGTATGATGCCAACTTATCACGAACAGTGGCACCATCGGAGGATCCCCTTGGAGCACTGAAGTGTGCATTCTCCAAGTCATGCATCAGTGAATCTTCATAACGGTACCCATCACGTAAACGTACAAAATTATGAAGAACACAAGCTGCTTTGACAGCATTAATAGCATGGTCAATTTTTAGGGAAATTGGCGTATGTAACAAACGCCATTTATTGGCAAGGATGCCAAATGTGCACTCTACCACCCTTCTTGCCCTAGTTAGCCTATAATTAAACAGTCTTTTGGTAGTATTGAGGTTCCTATTTGAATAAGGCCTCATCAGGTGTTGTGCCAAAGCAAACGCCTCATCAGCCACAAAAACATATGGCATTGGGGGTTCAGTCGTGCCAGGAAGAGGACTGTCTGCAGGAAGATCGAGCCCATTTCCGCGTAACATTTGTCCAAAGGTGGAATTTCCAAAAATTCGGGAATCACAAGTACTTCCTGCGGAATCACAAGTACTTCCTGCGGAGTTCCATTGAGCTCAGACAGTAAGCTAACATCTTTCTTATTTGTCAAGTGATACTATACAATTTGAGCAAGCAGGGGGTGGCTAAACTGTGCCTTATATGTTTAATGCAGAACCCAATCCAGTTGGCCAGCTCCTCAGGAGGGACAGGGAGGATCGGAAGAGCCTGCATCAGAGGAAGCAGGAACCTCCCTTTCTTTGGAGGACACATTGGTCCCAGGAGGAGAAGAAGGGGTACAGGAAACCAGCCAGGGAGAGCCTGCTCCTACGAGTCAGGACATACCACTGCGAGCTCAGCGGAGGAGCAGAGCAATCAGAACCAACAGCACCAACATGGACCGATTTGCAGAGCTCGTCACTCGTATGAACGACAAACTCGATGAGCTCAACTCGGAAGATCACGGCTTTGGGATAATGGTGGCTGGGATGCTAAAACGTATACCAATGGAGAGAAAAAATGAGGTGAAAAAGGCGATGATGGACTTGCTGGAAGCCAGTATCCGGGGTGAGCCTCCAGCAAGTACATCATTGCCTACCTTTCCACCACCACCACCATGTGGGCCTTATTTTCAGCACCCAAATGCTCCACCACCCAGAACCCACCCCTACTATCCCCCTCGCTACCGTCCATACTCGGATGAGTATGGACATGCTCTAAATCCTTCCCATCCCCCAATCCCCTATCCCACTCCGACCCCAATTCCTGCTACACTTGGTGCACCAGTGACACAACAATATGGGCCTGTGTACCAGGATTTATAAAATAAAGAATATATCTAAAAGTTCGGATTTGTCATTGTTATTTTGCTTTGGATATATTTGAGATTGCATTATATAGTGCATATTCTGCATTATTCTTTGATATAGTGCATCTCGAGTTAGTAACGTTAAGACAACATACACTATGGATGTTTGTGTGTAAAATTCTTATATGTTTAGTCAAAGCTATGTTTTTTGTTAAGATTCATACTTACCAAGGTGTATGCAACATCACAGCAATGATACATCTGGCCAAACACAGCAATGATACATCTGGCCAAACACAGCAATGATACATCTGGCCACTGCTGTTGATTCTGAATTTACTCCTAATGCACTAATGTGCAGCAACAAAATAGATAGTTTACCTTAGCGTAATGATCAGTCTTTCAGTAGGTGAAATACTGCGCCGATATGAAGTATTCTGTCGCTCCACATGTATGTAAACCAGACGATGCAATTCATCAAAACTGGAAAACAAAAAAAAACTTGTTCAAAATATATTAATGGTTACACAGTCTAAATAGGAAAAATAATCATCTTCAAAAGTGTAGATATACATATATAGCATATGTACTTGCCTTGCAACTGACATCCGGGTGTAATTGAAAAACTTGTCCTCAAAGCCACGCAATTTTTGATACATGGCCCAAAACTGTCCTCTGTTATCTCGATTCGCTATAATTGGATGGATCCAATAGCGACATCTTCTTCTCCTCATCATCCTCATCCTTCGCTTCCTCTCTTCTTCCTCTTCCATTAATACAACCATGCCAGCTCTTACCATAGCTGTCATTAGGTAACGCAAAGAGAACATTGTGTTCACAGGACACAGACACTGTTCCACAGGGAAGCAGGAAGAGAACAGGAATTAGAATGAGGTCACAGGAGATGCTTTATTGTGGTTGGCCACAGGCTAAATCGCCTGGACATAAATCGCCTTCATAAGTAGTGTCAAGTCACGCTGAAGTAGTGGCAAGTCACGCCGAAGTAGTGGCAAGTCACGCCGAAGTCGCGCCGAAGTAGCGCCGAAGTCGCGCTACAAGTCACGTTACAAGTCGCCTACAAGTCGGATCCCCCCTGTGTGAACCTGCCTTGAGGGTGGTAGGCCGATGATAATCGATGGTCAATTTGGAGTTTTAGGCAGAGGGCCTTCCAGAATCTGGAGATGAATTGTGATCCTCTATCGGACACGATTCTGGATGAGATTCCATGCAGTTTGAAAACATACAATGTCAAAATTTCTGCCGTCTCTTTGGAGTTTGGTAGTTTTGAGAGGGGCAAGAAATCTGCCATTTTGGTGAGGTAATCAACTGCAACTAGAATGGTGTTGTACCCGCCTGAGCGAGGTAAATCAACAATGAAGTCAAGTGAAATGGCCTGCCATGGTTTTTCAGGAATAGGGAGACCAAAAGGGGGTCGAGAATCGCGTTTACAGCGCGCACAAGTCTCACAGGAGTATACGTACTGCCTTACTGTCTCCTCCATTTTCGGCCACCAGAAGTGATGGCGAAGGAGATCGTGGGTGCTAGTGATACCGGGATGCTCAGCTAGTGGAACGTCGTGGGTAAGTTGAAGAACACGCTAGTGTAGAGTCGGCGGGATGTACAACCGGTTATCTTAAGACCTTTACCTATTCGCGCGCAATTTAACTTTTTTTTTTATTTGATAAGAATCGTCAGAATGCTAGTTTAGAATGTGAACTTACAGAACGTATGAGACATTTCTCAATGGAGGAATTTCGCGCTGTGCGCGACTTAATGCTGTTATATGATGAGAGTATGACGGGAGACACTCGGAGCTCACAACCTGGGCCAGTGATAGCCCCCCCTGGAAACCCCTATAGTTCCAACTATTTGGCTTCCACATCTCTTAAAGGGATTGTAAGGGATTTTTTTTTTTTAAACTACAAACATGTTATACTTGCCTTCTTTGTGCAGCTCGTTTTGCACAGAGTGGCCCCGAACCTGGTCGTCTGGGGTCCCTCGGCAGCTGTTTCGGCTTCCCCCCGCAAGTACTTATCACGTTAATGCGAGCTCCCTCGCATAGTGAGAAGTGCTTGCGGGCGCACTCCTGTGATACAGCCGGCGGCTATAGCCACTCACTGTATCACTCTGCCCCACCCCCCGGCGTTCCGCGTCATTGGATGTGATTGACAGCAGCACGAGCCAATGGCTGCACTGCTTTTAATCCATCCTCTCTAGCCAATAAACGACCAGGCTGAGTGGAGAAGAGGATGTCGGAGGCGAGTGCAGGACTTTCGAGGGGTCAGGTAAGTAAAACCGGGGGGCTGGCATTGTCAGATGTTTTTTCACCTTAATGCATAGAATGCATTAAGGTGAAAAAATGTTTACCTTTACAAGTCCTTTAAGCCTCCAAACCTAAACCTAAATCACACAACTTTCTGGATCTTATGACTTGCCCAGCTGTATGGGCCTTTCTTCACCAATCTATCAAAGATCTGAAAAATAAGAGTTGACAGGAATTTTCACCTAATTTGACTGATAATCAACAACGTGCTCTTAAACGCTTACAGAAACGTTATGTTTTGTCATTAAACTATCTGACAAAGGTGGAAACATAGTGATAATTTCACATATTCAATACCAGATGGGATAGCCATGCCATTTTTCTCAAAGATTTTCATCCATATTGCCAGGACAAGACATTACATTAAAGCTGCAAGCTGTTTTAAATGGCTTTTTTTCCTTTACAAATGTCATTTTGTGCAGGGACAGTTCTAAACACTGTTCTAAACATAATTTAGACACCCCCCAGGTACGATATTTAATTTTTTTTTCACTTTATGCATCATTAAAATGACTGCTCCTGAAAAAACTTCAGTTTTTAAAACTTCTTTTTGCATTGATACATGTCCCCAGGGGCCGGACCCGGGTCCCCAAACCCTTTTTAGGACAATAACATGCATATTGGCCGTTATAATAAGCACTTTCGATTTCTAATGTTAGCGTCCATTGTAATAGGGTTCTAACGTTCGTGCTAACTTTTGGTCTGTTCGCAGGTTCTGGTGCGAACCGGGGGGTGTTCGGCTCATCCCTAGTATCAACCCATTTCATCTACCATTATCATGAATTTCATCAATGAATTTTGTGAATTGTGTACAGGGGCCTACTGGCAGGATTTAATTGACAGAGATACTCTCAATTATGTAATTTCTAAACCTCCACGTACTCCCACTTTTTACACACTGCCTAAGACACATAAAAATCTGGTCCAGCCACCTGGAAGGCCCATTGTCTCTGGCATTGGGTCTTTGACAGACAATGCAGGTAAATTTGTGTACAGTTTTCTATTACCTGATGTTTCAAGTTTACCATCACACATTCGTGACGCATCTGATCTTCTCAGGCCCATTGAGGGGATCCAGGTCCCTCGCGACTCCCTTCTCGTGGCTATTGATGTCGAGGCTCTATACTAGAGCATCCCCCACGAGAAGTGAGTCGCGGCGGCTAGACTGTTTCTAATGGAGCAGGAGCATACCACCTGGCCCCTGAATGAATTTATTTTACAACTTTTAACCTTTATACTCACACAAATAGTTTTTGTGTTTGAGGATCAACACTATTTGCAAACACAAGGCATTGCCATGCGCACGTCATGTGCACCATTTTACGCAAACCTATTCCTTGCTGCATGGTAGAGACTATTATTATTATTATTATTATTATTATTATACACAGGGCCAGATTAAGAACATCATTGGCCTGGTGCTGAGGATTTTGGTGGGGCCTTTTATAAACAATAAATAAATAAAAATGCTAACTATTTTTAATTGTAACAAATTCAATTAAAGAGAGAGAGACAGAGAGAAATGGGATGAAAGCGGTGTGAGGGGTAAGGGAGAGAGGATGAGAGAGGAAGGGGGGATGAGAGAAAGAGGATGCACATGAGAATGTGTGGGAATGACATCAACGCAGCCCAGCCAAGGCAGGTGAACGAAGGCACAGAACCCGGAAGGAAGACCGGGTGAAGATGGAAGCGCCCGGGCCCCGCCGGATTGATCACAGCACAGCACTGGAGGGCTCAGTCTGACAATTTAAGTGTACCCTAATGTGCTAGTATGCTGTGCATACTTGTACATTATGGCATAACCTACCCCAGGGCCTCTAAAAAGTAGTCATGTTAGACAAGTTTACTTTAATATCACAGGAGCCTCTTAAGGGGCCCCCTACTGACCCTGTGGCCCTTGGGCAGTGCCAGTGCATAGTTTTCAACATTTCAAAAATATTTCAAAAATATTTTCAGGGACGCTTTTTTTACAAGTGCTATATTTAGAGTAGCTGACATCCCCTATGTTCCTCTATACATCACAATAGTAATTACAAAATTAAATAAGTACTAATAATGGGGCAGAACAAATATGAGGACTGTGAGATTTCCTTTAGTTGAACTAACAAAAGTGTGCCCATTCTAAAGCTGGTAACATTGAGGGTATTAAGTATAATTTTAAAGAACAGTTTTTGTGGGTAAGAGGCATAGGGGAGGAGTGTGGATGGTATAAAAATGGGAAGTGTGTGCAGGTGAGGGAGAGGAATGTGGAGGGTCTAACAGTGGGCACTATGTACATGAGAGAAACAGGGAGATGGAAACCCCTATGGGTTGGACTTTTAAGGCATAAAGACTTTTTGACCCCAGTTAGAAAACTAAATAGTATAAATTAGAAAAACGTTTATTGCAAAAATTATATAAAAAAGGTTGACAAATATGACAGTATATAAAAACACTTGAAAATGTTCAAATAGTACTTGATTTACAGAGTACAAAGTACAGAGTATAGATGCATGTTGTGAGCGTTATCTCACACCTGACGCGTTTCGGAGATTAGTGTTTTCCTCCTTCTTCAGAGGTGAGAGTATAACGACATTCCTATTGTATATAGAAAATATCATAATAGAGTAATATGTCAAAAATTTGAACCTTAATATGTGTAATAGCAATTACAAAATCAAGGAAACTTATATGAAATATAGACACAATAAGGAGAGACTCACATACCGTATATAGGAACATTCCAGTATAATTAAAAACAACGGCTGGGAGGAGGAGCTTCTTCGCCCTATGTTTTCTTAGATGGTAAATTTTAGCAGGAAGTGGATGTCCGTCAATTAGGGGGAGCTGAGCATCCCAAAGGGAGATGAGGGATGCCCAAAAGTTGCTCCAATTGTTAGAGTAAAATATTTAATGAGCAAGTGAGTGGTGGCGGGTAGGTCTATCGCTTCTCACATATAAAAATTGCAAATTTGTGAGGCCTAGTGTGCATTAACACGGCCTGTACCCCAGAGAGAAGCTTAAACAGATAGACATAGAGAGTATATGCATGTAAACAAAAAGTAAATTTTATTTAGGGCAACATGCCCAGAGATAAATCAATAGATAAGTAAATAGGCATGCGATTTTACAAGACAGTATATATACATGGAATCATATGTGACCATAAACATGTACATAAATTGCAGGAATTGCACAGCAACTTGCGATAATATCAGGGTCTATTCAGGAAAATGCCGACATGTTTCGGACGGACGTCCTTTTTCAAGGCAATGACAGTTCCTGTGTTTGCTCAATAATACTGTATAAGACAGAGTAAGGTCATTAGTATATAACATATTGTATTGATAAGTGTAAAACCTGTAATTGAGCCACTCAATGGTAATGGTACTCACTTGCAAAGCATTGAAGAAAGGGGCTTGAATAGCCCGGTGGTCTTGGGGTACAGAGATATGGTCTCAATGGATTCACAAAATGTAAATTAGTCTTGTGCTGTTAAAAGCAAACGGCTGCTAGACATTTGAAAGGCTGCAAGATCTCCAAGCCATGCACTGGAAGGTTGCAATGGCTCTATAGGCCTGGGCCAAAAATGGTATATGGCTAGGGGATAAAAGGAAGTAAATAGAGTAGCATTAGTGCCACTTGGAGGTGAGAGAGTATATTTATGCAGGGTAAATTGCATAGGGTAAGATAGTGGTATTACCTGATGGATGGAGGTCTTGTAGTACAATACAGCAGAGCGCCGGCAGGGAAGTGTGATAGCTAATCCCGCCATTGTTCAGGCTTATATGTGTGTGAGAATTGATATCAGCTGTGCGGGCCATGATGTAAAATGGGTGCGCTGAGCTGTGGTATAATTAGGGCCAGGTGAGGGGATGGTGGCTCAAAGGCCACAACGTAATACCCCCAATGATGAGATCTCAGAAGCGGCGGCGCCGCGCGTCGCCACGTCCGAGGGGCGTGGCCTCGTGCGGCGTCGGGGCATCACCGACGCGGGCAGACTGACCCCTCCCCGCTTGCTGGAACGCAAGCAGAGGGGCGCGTGTGATGGAGACGTGCGCCTCAGTGGGTATATGCGGCGCATGCGCCGTGGGAGGTCCGCGCATGCGCACATGGTCTTACCCGCGCCGGGCAGCCTGTATAACAAATGGAAGCAAGAGAAACCGCATAAGAGTATAACCATGTTGTTACCCTTTAGTAGGTTCAATGTAAAAGGCATTAGTAGGTCGGCAAGTGAGTCACAGTACCATAGAGGTGGGTAGGGGGCCCCCTAGTGGACGGAAACAGACAATGCATTAGAATAACAGAAACAGCAATGTTCACATATCTATAGAGGAAGTAGAGAAGATATATTTGCGTCGATCAATTTGGGTAGCTATAAAACAGTACAAACACTGCAATGAAGCTAATATACAATATACACATGTTTTCTTAGGACATTAGACAGGTACATTTGGGTAAGTATGAAGATAGAGCATAATTGTTGTCATGTAGATAAATGATTGGAACAAATGAAGAAAGGGTCCCAGAGTGAGATATACTAATGGGAGCCTGTCTTAATTTGAAAGGAGGTTACAAATCAAGTTCGCACACCCCTGATTCGAAGCCCTCAAGGTAGGGCTTGAGGTTGAAAGCCTCGTTGAGGCCTGGGGGGGATGTGGCGTTAAGATGGAAAATCCATTTAAGCTCACTTTGAAGTAAGGATTTGTTGTAGTCACCCCCTCGGTTGGGTGGGGGGATGTGGTCAAGTGCTCTAAATGTAATTTGGGGGGTTGAGTCCTGGTGGACAGTTGCACAGTGTCGCCCTAAGGGGAGGTCAGGGTCTTTTTGGTTGATACTGAGAGTTTGTCGGTAAATGCGTTTCCAAAAAGGCAGTTTAGTTTTCCCAACGTAAAAACACCCACACTCGCATTCTAGTAAATATACAATGCCGACTGAGCGGCAATTGACAAAATGTTGGGGGAAAAAAGGTTGTCCGTTTGGTAGAGTATTGGATCTGTTGGATTTGGATAAGTACCTACAGTATTTGCATTTCCCACATGGAAATGTCCCTTTGGTTTGTTTGTGTAAGTAACTGGCTGGAGTGTATTCACTTCTAATTAGTTTGTCACGGAGAGAGGGAGCTCGTCTATAGGTGAGTAAGGGATGTATCGGTACAAATGGGGACAATGAATGGTCTGTGGTTAGAATATGCCAATGTTTCTCTAAAATTTGAGTGATTGAGGAATGTTGTTCACAAAAATTGGTAATAATTCGTAAAGGAGTGTTTGTGGATTGGGGTTTGGAAGAGAAGAGTAAAGAGTTACGTGTTTTGGATTTCGCCTTTTTATATGCGATTTTCAAAATTTTATGTGGGTATCCTCGTTCTAACAGCCTATTTCGTAAAACCAAGGCCTCATTTTCGAAGGAGGCCTCGGTTGAACAATTGCGGCGGGCACGAAGGTATTGGGCATAAGGGATGGAGTTGAGGAGGGGTTCAGGATGAAAACTAGAGGCAGCTAGAATGGTGTTGCCTGCAGTGGGTTTACGATATAGGTGACTTTGGATATGACCTTCCGAGTCTTTCATAAGGGTAAGGTCTAGGAAACAAATAGAGGTTGGACTATATGTCATGGTAAATCTCAAATTTAGCTGATTAGCGAGGTTGAGGTAAGTCAGAAAGTCTTGTAGAGTTTGACTGGATCCCTGCCAGACAATAAGGATATCATCGATGTATCGACGAAAGGTGACAATATGTTTGGTGTACATATTGGCAGAAGGGTCTGCAAATAGAAGACGTTCCCACTCCCCCAAGTACAGATTGGCGTGGGCCGGTGCGCAACAAGTGCCCATGGCCACGCCCTGTACTTGGAGGTAGTGGGAACCATCAAAGGAAAAAAAGTTGTTGTTGAGGATAAAATTGAGGGCATTTATGATAAATGTAGAGAGATCTGTAGGGTACAAGGAAGTTGTGGTGAGTATATGTCGGATAGCCGAGAGTCCTAGGGAGTGGGGGATCGAGCTGTATAGTGCCTCGACGTCGATCGCGACAAGAAGGGTGTCGGGACCGATGGTCAGGGAAGACAGACTTTGTAGGAGATGGGTAGTGTCTCGTATGTAAGAAGGGAGTTGGGTAACTAAGGGTTGCAGTAGTTTATCGATGTATCGACTAAGGTTGTCTGTAAGAGAGCCTCTTCCGGAAACTATAGGCCTGCCTGGTGGTCTGGGTAGGTTTTTATGCACCTTAGGGAGTGCATAAAACGGAGGCTCTCTTACAGACAACCTTAGTCGATACATCGATAAACTACTGCAACCCTTAGTTACCCAACTCCCTTCTTACATACGAGACACTACCCATCTCCTACAAAGTCTGTCTTCCCTGACCATCGGTCCCGACACCCTTCTTGTCACGATCGACGTCGAGGCACTATACAGCTCGATCCCCCACTCCCTAGGACTCTCGGCTATCCGACATATACTCACCACAACTTCCTTGTACCCTACAGATCTCTCTACATTTATCATAAATGCCCTCAATTTTATCCTCAACAACAACTTTTTTTCCTTTGATGGTTCCCACTACCTCCAAGTACAGGGCGTGGCCATGGGCACTTGTTGCGCACCGGCCTACGCCAATCTGTACTTGGGGGAGTGGGAACGTCTTCTATTTGCAGACCCTTCTGCCAATATGTACACCAAACATATTGTCACCTTTCGTCGATACATCGATGATATCCTTATTGTCTGGCAGGGATCCAGTCAAACTCTACAAGACTTTCTGACTTACCTCAACCTCGCTAATCAGCTAAATTTGAGATTTACCATGACATATAGTCCAACCTCTATTTGTTTCCTAGACCTTACCCTCATGAAAGACTCGGAAGGTCATATCCAAAGTCACCTATATCGTAAACCCACTGCAGGCAACACCATTCTAGCTGCCTCTAGTTTTCATCCTGAACCCCTCCTCAACTCCATCCCTTATGCCCAATACCTTCGTGCCCGCCGCAATTGTTCAACCGAGGCCTCCTTCGAAAATGAGGCCTTGGTTTTACGAAATAGGCTGTTAGAACGAGGATACCCACATAAAATTTTGAAAATCGCATATAAAAAGGCGAAATCCAAAACACGTAACTCTTTACTCTTCTCTTCCAAACCCCAATCCACAAACACTCCTTTACGAATTATTACCAATTTTTGTGAACAACATTCCTCAATCACTCAAATTTTAGAGAAACATTGGCATATTCTAACCACAGACCATTCATTGTCCCCATTTGTACCGATACATCCCTTACTCACCTATAGACGAGCTCCCTCTCTCCGTGACAAACTAATTAGAAGTGAATACACTCCAGCCAGTTACTTACACAAACAAACCAAAGGGACATTTCCATGTGGGAAATGCAAATACTGTAGGTACTTATCCAAATCCAACAGATCCAATACTCTACCAAACGGACAACCTTTTTTCCCCCAACATTTTGTCAATTGCCGCTCAGTCGGCATTGTATATTTACTAGAATGCGAGTGTGGGTGTTTTTACGTTGGGAAAACGAAACTGCCTTTTTGGAAACGCATTTACCGACATACTCTCAGTATCAACCAAAAAGACCCTGACCTCCCCTTAGGGCGACACTGTGCAACTGTCCACCAGGACTCAACCCCCCAAATTACATTTAGAGCACTTGACCACATCCCCCCACCCAACCGAGGGGGTGACTACAACAAATCCTTACTTCAAAGTGAGCTTAAATGGATTTTCCATCTTAACGCCACATCCCCCCCAGGCCTCAACGAGGCTTTCAACCTCAAGCCCTACCTTGAGGGCTTCGAATCAGGGGTGTGCGAACTTGATTTGTAACCTCCTTTCAAATTAAGACAGGCTCCCATTAGTATATCTCACTCTGGGACCCTTTCTTCATTTGTTCCAATCATTTATCTACATGACAACAATTATGCTCTATCTTCATACTTACCCAAATGTACCTGTCTAATGTCCTAAGAAAACATGTGTATATTGTATATTAGCTTCATTGCAGTGTTTGTACTGTTTTATAGCTACCCAAATTGATCGACGCAAATATATCTTCTCTACTTCCTCTATAGATATGTGAACATTGCTGTTTCTGTTATTCTAATGCATTGTCTGTTTCCGTCCACTAGGGGGCCCCCTACCCACCTCTATGGTACTGTGACTCACTTGCCGACCTACTAATGCCTTTTACATTGAACCTACTAAAGGGTAACAACATGGTTATACTCTTATGCGGTTTCTCTTGCTTCCATTTGTTATACAGGCTGCCCGGCGTGGGTAAGACCATGTGCGCATGCGCGGACCTCCCACGGCGCATGCGCCGCATATACCCACTGAGGCGCACGTCTCCATCACACGCGCCCCTCTGCTTGCGTTCCAGCAAGCGGGGAGGGGTCAGTCTGCCCGCGTCGGTGACGCCCCGACGCCGCACGAGGCCACGCCCCTCGGACGTGGCGGCGCCGCCGCTTCTGAGATCTCATCATTGGGGGTATTACGTTGTGGCCTTTGAGCCACCATCCCCTCACCTGGCCCTAATTATACCACAGCTCAGCGCACCCATTTTACATCATGGCCCGCACAGCTGATATCAATTCTCACACACATATAAGCCTGAACAATGGCGGGATTAGCTATCACACTTCCCTGCCGGCGCTCTGCTGTATTGTACTACAAGACCTCCATCCATCAGGTAATACCACTATCTTACCCTATGCAATTTACCCTGCATAAATATACTCTCTCACCTCCAAGTGGCACTAATGCTACTCTATTTACTTCCTTTTATCCCCTAGCCATATACCATTTTTGGCCCAGGCCTATAGAGCCATTGCAACCTTCCAGTGCATGGCTTGGAGATCTTGCAGCCTTTCAAATGTCTAGCAGCCGTTTGCTTTTAACAGCACAAGACTAATTTACATTTTGTGAATCCATTGAGACCATATCTCTGTACCCCAAGACCACCGGGCTATTCAAGCCCCTTTCTTCAATGCTTTGCAAGTGAGTACCATTACCATTGAGTGGCTCAATTACAGGTTTTACACTTATCAATACAATATGTTATATACTAATGACCTTACTCTGTCTTATACAGTATTATTGAGCAAACACAGGAACTGTCATTGCCTTGAAAAAGGACGTCCGTCCGAAACATGTCGGCATTTTCCTGAATAGACCCTGATATTATCGCAAGTTGCTGTGCAATTCCTGCAATTTATGTACATGTTTATGGTCACATATGATTCCATGTATATATACTGTCTTGTAAAATCGCATGCCTATTTACTTATCTATTGATTTATCTCTGGGCATGTTGCCCTAAATAAAATTTACTTTTTGTTTACATGCATATACTCTCTATGTCTATCTGTTTAAGCTTCTCTCTGGGGTACAGGCCGTGTTAATGCACACTAGGCCTCACAAATTTGCAATTGTTAGAGTAATTGCATCTATCTCGGTGAGGTGGTGTTAGAGGACACCTGTAGGGCACACTGAGGTCGGATATTAGGGTGAAAGCCCTATTGAGGTAAAACGGTTATGAGTATATATAGGTATATTGAATATCAAGGCAATAAAGGATTCCTCTCAAGGTATACATCGTATATTTATGGCCTATATTTTGTACCTGTTGGTGTGTACTGGTTTGCTGCACCACTAGTCTAAATGCCCTTCCGCTGTAAGGTTAGTAGTTTGGCCGATGGCTCTGAGGAGAGATGGTCAAAGATGTCTAAAGATAGTGGATCATAATCACCAGAGGTGGCCCTCCCTAAAGCCCCATACACACGGTCTGACTTTTTCATGGATTCTGTCCGATCGGACAATGTTGTTGAAAAATCAGACCGTGTGTATGCACCATCGGACAGTGTACGTCGGATTGTCCGACGGACAAAGTCTTATCTCCTGCTGGAAAGATTTGCCGACAACACGGTCCGATCACACCAAATCCGATCGTGTGTACGGTTGTCCGACCGGACAAAGTGCTACGCATGCTCAGATCACATTACAAGACCAAAGCTATTGGCTACTAGCCTCTACGTAGTCCCGTCGTAGGCAACAAACGTCACCACGTTCAGAATGATCGGATTTTCCGACAACTTTGTCTGACCGTGTGTACGCAAAACCAACATCAGACAAAGTATGACGGACATGGTCCGACGGACCTGGTCCTCGGATAATCCGCGCGTGTGTATGGGGCTTAAGAGTGTAGATGTCTATATCCTAGTGTAAAGATATTAACTGAGAGTTGTGGCTAGGGGATAAGGCCTATGACCTTAGTACATGGGAGTCCTCATGCATGGATAATGTGTTAATTTATTCTTTATCTTTATTCCTTCTAAACTATCATTGGTTATACATGAATCTATAACAGTGAATAATTCGTTGTTTTGCTTATTAATAAATTATAGGCATATACAGGTACGTAAGTAAAATTGTAGAAAATGAGGGAGGCTGTGACTTTATACTACTTTCTTTGCTAGATAAATGGAAACAAATCTAGGATCAATGGTCCTAGGCTTGCAGATGGTAGAATCCATGGTGCCGGACATAAGGATTGGCGGTGACAGGAGGGTGCCATAAATGGGGAAAAAAATAGTACCATTTCAAAGATTGAATTGAGATATATTCTGTAAAATGAAAGTTGTATTACCTGTATGCTGTTATTTCACCGCTCGCCTCCTCCTCAGACTGGCTAATGCAGATACTGAGTGGGACGAGCAGTGTATTTAAATGTGTCTCCCTGCCCTGCAACCAGCTGTTGAGGATACAGCTGATTGCTGTGAGGCGGGGAGGTGTGTAAGACTCTCTTAACCCGGCCCCCCGAGTGCTGTGCGCGCATCCGGGTCCCGCGCACCAATGAATGGTGACGCATCGTGACCCGGACACGCCCACAGCTCCCGCCGGCACGTCATGCTTCACAGGCGAACAGCGCATGCTCGCCGGGTGAAGCAATGTGGAGTCCCAGCGTCGGATATCAACGCCAGGAGTTCCTGATTCGCTGGGTGTGCCGGGCGGCCTACTGGACATCCCCCTCACGTCACCATAGTGTAGATGCAATAGGTAAACAAGTATTCGTGGTTTGAAGCTCCTTCATCCAGTCATTTTTACAGTAAAGCCTGGGACATGGGTAGGGGAGGAAAAACAAACAGAAAAGATGTTACATATAATGCAGAAACATTTGTTTTGTGAAAACTTGTATACATATGGAAGGAAGTAGATTGTATGTAACTGCAGAGAATTATTTAGAAATATCATCCAATCCTTTATTCATTTATTTTGGTTTGAAAACACTTAATAATGTACGTCTAACAGGCCATATAGCAAGAAGACAATGATTACAGATACGGCTTAGCAGTTTAGATTGATATAGAGTTGGTATACATTTATTTATAGTATAAGAGGATCAAAACAGGCCCAAGGATGGAATGTCAGGGTAGAATTAGTACGTTTCCCCAATGTATCTTATACAGTCATATTTACAGCATTTGTGCATTGTAGGTCACTTAAACGTGATGTAAAACAGAACCCATGTTGTTAAGGGGAGTTGTAATCTTTATGAGTATATTATAATCGCAAGGGATTATAATTTATATTTTATGCGTGAAATATGCCACGCATTTTTTGAAATTTGGCTTCTAGTGAATGAGGGACGTTCTAGAGGTGGAAAGGGGGGAAAGAAGGAACGGGGGATAATTTTTGGAATATATTTGTCCTCCCCAGGTTCGTAAGTTTCTATAATGGAAGGGGATGTGGGCATGGAAGAAGCAATAACCGTATTGTGATCTCATGATAGAGGGGAGGGCAAATTGATTATTTTTCCATCCCACCGGAGGAGAAACCCTCCAGAAACGGTTTAAACCAGATTGCCTCATTCAGGCCTGGGGTTTCGGTTGCCCTGAGCCTGAAGATCCACCGTGCTTCCAATTGGAGAAGGGATTTATTCCAATCCCCTCCTCTTGGATTGGGGTGGATGCGATCTAGAATAAGAAATTTGATATTCGGGAATTTACCCGCATGGACAGTGGTTGTGTGTCTCCCGAGAGGGAGATCTGGATCACAAGTTTTCATGCTGTAAATATGCTTGTACGCCCTTTTCCAAAATTCCAATTTGGTCTTTCCTATATAAAAACAGGAACAATCGCATTTTAACAAATATATGACTGCTAGCGTTTTACAGTTTGCGAAATGTCTAGCTTAGAACATTTGGCCATCTGGTAGTTTGGGATATTTCTCTTCCCACATACATTTACAGTAATTACAGGATCCACACCTGTAAGTGCCCTTGTATTTACAATGGATCTTCTTATCGGCATTAAATTCACTACTGGTGATCTGATCTCTGAGAGGTAGCTCTCTTAAATGTAAATAAGGGTTTTTCCGTAACGTATGGACCTAATGTGGGGTCCTCAGTTAGGAGATGCCAATATTTCTGTACAGTTTTCCTTATCTGTTGTTCCTGATTGCTGAATTTAGATATGATCCTAAGAGGATTGGTGTCATCTTTAAGTTTTTTTGAATATAACAGGTGGTCTCTGCTGCGTATGCAGGCTTGTTGAAACGCCCTCTTTAGTGAGGCATGTGAGTATCCCCTTTCCAAGAGACGGTCGTGCAAATTGTCGGCTTCTTGTTTAAAAATATTGTCGTCAGCACAATTGCGTCTAATTCTTAAGAATTGGCCGTACGGTATGGAGTTTAGTAAGGGTTTAGGGTGAAAGCTGGTCGCATGCAAGATTGCGTTTCCAGCTGTTGGTTTCCTATATAATTTGGTGAGTAATTTGCCTTCCTCACCCTTGTAAACTTCTACATCCAAAAACGCAATGTTGTTGGGATTGTATGACATGGTGAAGTTTAAATTGAACTCGTTCCTATTCATCCTGGATAAAAATTGCTCCAACAAGTGAGGTGGACCGTCCCAGACGCTGAAGATGTCGTCGATGTACCGGTACCACCCCAAAATGTGGTCCGTGTACATCGACAAGTCTTCATCGTCCAGGACCATCTGCTCCCACTCCCCCAGGTACAGGTTGGCGTAAGACGGGGCACAACATGTCCCCATCGCTACCCCCTGCACCTGGAGGTAGTGGGAGCCGTTGAAGGTGAAAATGTTGTGCTCCAGGATGAATTCAAGCAGAGTAGTCATGAATTCGCCGTATACGGGATCGACTCCCCTGTCATTTTGCAAGATATGCTTGATTACTGCTACGCCCTTTTCATGAGGAATGGAGCTGTAAAAGGCCTCAACGTCAATTGTCACTAGGAGCGTGTGTTCTGGTATAAGAAGATTGTCTATAATTTGCAAAAAATGCATGGTGTCTTTCACGTATGACGGCAGAGTCATGACATAAGGCTTGAGGAAATCATCAATCAATCGACTAGCATTGTCGCTTATGGATCCCACCCCAGAAATAATGTATCCTCAACAGCTGGTTGCAGGGCGGGGAGACACATTTAAATACACCGCTCGTCCCACTCAGTATCTGCATTAGCCAGTCTGAGGAGGAGGCGAGCGGTGAAATAACAGCATACAGGTAATACAACTTTCATTTTACAGAATATATCTCAATTCAATCTTTGAAATGGTACTATTTTTTTCCCCATTTATGGCACCCTCCTGTCACCGCCAATCCTTATGACCGGCACCATGGATTCTACCATCTGCAAGCCTAGGACCATTGATCCTAGATTTGTTTCCATTTATCTAGCAAAGAAAGTAGTATAAAGTCCCAGCCTCCCTCATTTTCTACAATTTTACTTACTGGTACGTACCTGTATATGCCTATAATTTATTAATAAGCAAAACAACGAATTATTCACTGTTATAGATTCATGTATAACCAATGATAGTTTAGAAGGAATAAAGATAAAGAATAAATTAACACATTATCCATGCATGAGGACCCCCATGTACTAAGGTCATAGGCCTTATCCCCTAGCCACAACTCTCAGTTAATATCTTTACACTAGGATATAGACATCTACACTCTTAGGGAGGGCCACCTCTGGTGATTATGATCCACTATCTTTAGACATCTTTGACCATCTCTCCTCAGAGCCATCGGCCGAACTACTAACCTTACAGCGGAAGGGCATTTAGACTAGTGGTGCAGCAAACCAGGACACACCAACAGGTACAAAATATAGGCCATAAATATACGATGTATACCTTGAGAGGAATCCTTTATTGCCTTGATATTCAATATACCTATATATACTCATAACTGTTTTACCTCAATAGGGCTTTCACCCTAATATCCGACCTCAGTGTGCCCTACAGGCGTCCTCTAACACCACCTCACCGAGATAGATGCAATTACTCTAACAATTGGAGCAACTTTTGGGCATCCCTCATCTCCCTTTCGGATGCTCAGCTCCCCCTAATTGACGGACATCCACTTCCTGCTAAAATTTACCATCTAAGAAAACATAGGGCGAAGAAGCTCCTCCTCCCAGCCGTTGTTTTTAATTATACTGAAATGTTCCTATATACGGTATGTGAGTCTCTGCCTTATTGTATCTATATTTCATATAAGTTTCCTTGATTTCGTAATTGCTATTACACATATTAAGGTTCACATTTTTGACATATTACTCTATTATGATATTTTCTATATACAATAGGAATGTCGTTATACTCTCACCTCTGAAGAAGGAGGAAACCACTAATCTCCGAAACGCGTCAGTGTGAGATAACGCTCACAACATGCATCTATACTCTGTACTTTGTACTCTGTAAATCAAGTACTATTTGAACATTTTCAAGTGTTTTTATATACTGTCATATATGTCAACCTTTTTTATATAATTTTTGCAATAAACGTTTTTCTAATTTATACTATTTAGTTTTCTAACTGGGGTCAAAAAGTCTTTATGCCTTAAAAGTCCAACCCATAGGGGTTTCCCTCTCCCTGTTTTTCTTGACTATAGGATGTGGCATATAATATAAAAATTCCCCTTCTTTTCATATATGTGTGGTCTTTGCTAAGCCTACAACTCTCTATGTACATGAGAGGAATGCAGAGGGTATGGCAGAAGGTATGGCAGAAGGCCTCGAGGCGATTCAGTTCGCAGTTGCAGCGCTATACAAATCATTCATTCATTCATTCACTATGTACAGGAGAGAAGTGTGAAGGGTATGACAGTGGGCAGTATGCACAGCAGAGGAGTGTAGAGGGTATGACAGTGGGCACTATGTATAAGAGAAGAGTGTGGAGGGTATGACAGTGGGCACTATGTACAGGAGAGAAGTGTGGAGAGTAGGACAGTAAGCAGTAATTACAGGAGAGGAGTGTGAAGGGAGGGTATGATGATGGGCACTATGTATAGGAGAGGAGTATGGAGGGTATGACAGTGGGCACTATCTATAGGAGAGAAGTGTGGAGGGTATGACAGTGGGCACTATGTATAGGAGAGGAGTATGGAGGGTACGCCAGTGGGTTCTTCTCTCATAAAAACTCTCCCCTGCGGAGAGGAATTACGATGTTGGTGACCGTGAGCTACTAGCTATCAAATCGGCATTGGAGGAGTGGAGGTACTTGCTGGAAGGTGCGGTTCACCCAGTGCTAATCTACACGGATCACAGAAACCTCAAGTACTTGAGAGCAGCCAAGCGCCTGAAGCCCCGACAAGCACGTTGGGCTCTGTTCTTCTCTCGGTTCTGCTTTCACATTACCTACCGCCCTGGGTCTAAGAATGTGAAGCCAGATGCGCTTTCACGCATGTATGATTGCCCCAAGGACTCTGCTGTTCCAGACACTATCCTACCCGCAAGCAACTTTCTATTCGTTCAACCAGACCTGCTATCACAGATCAGGGAAGCATCAAGTAATTCACCCACACTCCCAGGAACTATGCTGACACCCAGAGAGGGTCTTCTGTGGAAAGAGAGCTAAGTCTTTGTCCCTGAAAACATCCGAATCAGAGTATTGACCCTCCTCCACGACCACCCCTTAGCAGGACATTTTGGGGTCCGCAAGACCCTGGAACTGGTACAGCGCACTTTCTGGTGGCCTGGCCTGAAAGAATTTTGCAAAGACTATGTCAACTCTTGTCCTGTGTGTATCCGGAGTAAAGCAACCAGAGACCGGGCTTGGGGACTACTGAAACCCCTCCCTGCACCTGATCGACCATGGAGGATGATTACCATGGACTTTATAGTTGAGCTTCCATGTTCCAAAGGGTGCACAGCCATTTTTGTAGTCGTGGATCGACTATCAAAGATGGCCCATTTCCTGCCCCTGAAGGGGACCCCATCTGCTCCTGCAACGGCCTGTATTTTCATCAAGGAGATTATTAGGTTGCATGGTGTACCTGCCAATATTGTGTCAGACAGGGGGGTCCAGTTTACTTCCCGGTTTTGGAGGGCTCTGTGCGAGAGTCTGAAGATCGAGCTGTCCCTGTCATCTGCCTACCACCCCCAGACCAATGGACAGACAAAACGAACCAATCAGACTCTCGAGCAGTATATCAGGTGTTTCACGTCCTTTGTGCAGGAGGATTGGGTGTCCCTGTTGCCCCTAGCAGAATTTGCATACAATAACGCCAGTCATTCGGCCACAGGGCAGTCCCCATTTTTTGCCATGGGTTTCATTTAACATTTCTCCCTGACTTTCTTCCAGAGTCTCCATTTTCGGCAGTTCAGGACACTGTGACCTTCCTCAGCCATAATAACCGGGTGCTACAGGAGGTGATATCCAAGGCCCAGGCAGACAGCAAGAAGGCGTTTGATCGGAAGAGAAAGGGAGAGTTGAACCTCCGAATCGGCGATCAGGTATGGCTTTCTACAAATGATCTTAAATTAGCCTGCCCATCTAGAAAGCTTGCACCAAAATTTTTGGGGCCCTTCCCCGTGAAGAGGAGGATCAATGAAGTCTCCTATGAACTGTCCTTACCCAACTCAGTGAGCACACACCCGGTTTTCCATGTGTCCCTGTTTAAACCCTCTGTGCCCGACCCCTTCCCAAATAGAGGAACTAGACCACCCGAGCCTATCTTAGTTGATGGTAGTGAGGAGTACGAGGTGGGAGCTATCCTTGATTGTAGAAGGCGGCAGGGGCAGAGACAATTTTTAGTTAAATTAGGGGTTATGGTCCAGAAAGCAACTCTTTGGGACCTGACAGTAACCTACATGCTGAGAGACTAATCCGTGCTTTTTTTTCAGCCCATCCTGAGAAGAAGCTCCTATTGGGCACCCGGAGGTTGCCCCTTGTGAGGGGGCAATGTCAGGGACTTGCCCGCACTGAACGGGCGAATATGCGTGCGCGCATGCGCATGAGTCCTGTTGGTCAAACCAGGCGCCCGCCCGCACATGCACTCCAGCGCGCTGCAGTCGCGCCTGCAGCGTGCGCACGCGGGTGCGCGTTAGCGCTGTTTGGCGCCAGTGGCCTTATTTAAAGAAGGCTGCACTTGTGCGGCGCTGTTTGTCTGCAGTCTCATACCTGAAATCCCTGCCTGTTTGATCGTGATTACTGACCCGGCTCTTGTCTGACCTCGCTGACCTTCTCCAACCCTGATCCCGGCCTGCCTGACTCTGCTTTGGACTTGCTTTTTCTGTTGCCGAACCTCTGCCTGCCTGTGACCTTCCTTTGCCTGCTGCATCTGCCTGACTGTTATCTGTTGTGACCCAGCTTGTCTGATATCCCTCTGCTTGTTCCAAGTGAGCCAAGCTCCATCCAGTTCCTGCTGCTGCTGTGTCTACTGATCCTGATTGCTGATCCACCTGCTCCATCTCCTCCTGCAGTTCCAGCTTTCCTGAAGGATCATCTCTTCATCCAGCACAGGCCGCTGCTGCACCAGACACTCCTACCCGCTGTGCTCACGGGACCACTGTCTCCATTCCAGTGGGCCCTGAACCAGAGCCAGGCTCACCACCAGGTACCTAACAACTTGCCTCAAAAAGGCTTATAATAGGGCCATACAAAGAGCAAGAAAAGACCTGCTATACAATCCTGTATCAAAGAATAAAAAAAACTAACCCCTTCTCGATCATCACGAGATTTTCTAACCAACATAAAAATCTCAGAAAAATTACCAACAAATATTGGCATGTTCTGTCAATGGACCCTATTATTGGTCCATTTGTTAGTAAGAATCCTATTTTTACATTAAACGGGCCAAATCCCTCAAAGACCATTTAGTTACAAGTAAGTTCAAGAGCTCAGGTGGCCAAGATCCATGTAAATACCTGGGTACTTTTACCTGTGGGGGGTGCAAATATTGCGGATACATGAATACGGCATGAAACATTATACTTCCCAATAGCGAACGATACCATCCTAGACATTATGCAAATTGTCAGACAGCAGGTGACGTGTACCTTTTATGGTGCGACTGCCAATGTTTTTACGTTGGAAAGACAATTCAGCAATTTTGGTGTCGTGCCTATCGACATATTTTGTCAATACAGACACGTAATCCCAGCCTTCCCCTCGGAAGACATGTCACAAATGTGCATAATGGCATTATTCCTAAAATATCATTCCTAATACTCGATAGGATGCACCCGGGGATAAGAGGTGGTGATACAAATAAATTGCTTCTCCAATCAGAACAACGATGGATATTTTGTTTAAATGCGACCAAACCACCAGGCTTGAATGGCGCAATTTCATATAGGCCATTCTTGGAGGGCTTCTCCTCTGGGGGCTCTGAGTGGGAGCCTCAGGGACTAATAGGGCTCCAGTGTTGTCACTACGGGGGGACAAACCTCAGAAGTAATAAAAATCATATGCCATAATAGAAACTAGATGTGAGTTCAATTTTTTGGTTTCAGGAGTGTGTTTTGAAAAAATAAATATTTTTTTTCTCCCAATTCAATGCATTTCTTCTATAAATTGAAATGTATTCCCCAATTATATATACATATCATTATCAATCATACATTTATTTTTTTTTATTTGTTTAATTTGTATATGCACTACAATGGAGGGTCCACATGGATCTGCTTAAATTTTAAATACAAATACTATGTGGGTGCTATACATAAAGATTGTTCTATGTGCAAACTGTAAATGTCATCCAAGTCTTTTTCGATCCCTCCTCGGCTGCTGTTGGGAACATGGGACTTGGTAAGTGACTTATTTGATAATTTTGTTATAGTTTCATTTTGTCCCCTTTTCTCCCCTTTTTCTCCGGGTTTCGGCCGCTACTCAGGGCGTCATTCGGCGCAGGGGAGGTTCCGGCCTTCTTCCTCCCGGCAGTCTGTTTGCATGGTTGCGATGCGAACGGACGCGCCGGATCTGCGTCGCGGGAGGGTGACGCGAGTTGACACAGCACATGCGCGATGGAGCTTCGCCAAGTGTGCAGCTCCGTGGTGCAAACACACCTCCCTGGCGTCTCGTTTGGGGCTGCTAGTTACTTAACAGGCACACCTTTAGCAGCCCTCACTGTCTGCAGCTGATCACAAGGGAATGAAACACAGGAACTGATGCAGTAAGTCCAGATAGACACACATGCTATGGTCATATTATTAATCATGAGAAACAGGTTACTAATCTGTTTGTCTCATGGGACACATTTTTAGATCTTGGTCTATACCACACCCTCCAAGTGTGGAGACATTGACAGCCTCTGCCCCCCCCCCCCCCCTTCTGAGGGGTTCTGTTCGGTTGGTCCCTACCTGTGATCGCATACACTCTGCTCCAGCAGTCATGGTATGTCTCTTTTTCTTTTTCTTTTACTCTAATCATTTAGAGATGAGCTGGATTCTATGTATATCTTGGTTTAATACTTATACAATCCCTGTCTCTATTTTTATTTGTCTTCCCAGTTAACCTGCCTCCGAAGCTTTGAAACTGTAAGACAATATAATTGCATGGAGTAAGAGCCGTTCTGGTTGGTGGTGCCCTTTGTGGGGCCCTGCTGGCGGCCACGGTCCCGGATTTGTGCTGGGGGAAGTTTGGGGCTTATCTCTGATATATTTCTATCATCTGCTAACCTCTTCCTTGATACATATTTCAACTTTACTCAACCTCACACATCCTATGTTCCCTGTGGAGCTGCGGCATATCGATCTCCCCATTGGATGTCATAACAAGTTCACTGTTTATATACACAGTTAGTACTATGGATATATATGTGTACACTTACTGTTATGTAAGATATGATCAAATGACAGTACATGACAAAACTGCACTATAGTATATATAGTATATATAGCGATAAACTGCAATATCATTTACAACGATGTATGTTTTATGATATACTGTGATTGATGGCTTCCATGTAAGGGCACCTTTCCCTTTTTTTTTTTTTTTTTTCACGATTTTGTTCTGATCTGATTTTTGATTTGTTCCTTCTTTTCCTTATTTGTTCCTGCCTTATTACAGACTCACTTGAAGTGACCAGAATAAAACACCCCTGAAGAAGAGGTCAATTCTCAATATACCTCGAAACGTCAGGTTATGGTTTATCTCTGTTATACCAATCAAGTTTGATAGAGTTGGTCAACAAGTGATTCTATGTATATATCATGTAATTCCAACATACATCCATTTTAGATGTTTAATGTTATAGTTTGCATTCTGTTAATTAATTTTGAACAAATACTTTCTTACTCTTCTACTCATTAGTGCTGGCAACCCAATTTAAATTCCCATAGAGGATATACACTCATTTGAGTGTTTTTTGTTTCTACTTTACCAGGGATGTGGGTTTGCTAATGCACCAAATACACATGGGGTAGACACCAATCATTCTTAAGCTTCTGCCCTAGTACCAATATTCTTTGCAAGGAAGCCTTCTTACAAATTCATTTTTAACCCATATAAAAAGCGGCTAAGGGAAGAAGGAGAACTATCAGAACAAATAAAGCAATTCACAGGAAATATTTTCGTGCTTTGAGGGATTTGATGCTATTATTAGACAAAAAACAAGATTTTGATAGTACCCCACATGAAAGTACCTCAGGAACAGAATCCCATGAAGTAGTTACTATACCAACTAATAAGGATTTGCCTTTTAAGAATAAGTCCAATCAATTTCCTGATTTAACTATAAATCCACAAATTTCAGCTTTCTTCATCGCAATAAAATTAAAAAGATGCCTATACCACCCAGTATTTCCAACCTCACTACAACACTACAGTACAACACTACTCACTACAACAACAAGCATTAAAACATCTATACAATAGAGAGGATACAGTCATCAAACCCTCAGATAAGGGTGGTAAAATAGTACTCTTAACCCATCAACAATACGAAACTATGTGTTTTGATATTCTTGGAAATACTAGACATGTGCACATCAAAAAAAATTGTTTATTTTCGTTTCGGTTTTTTCGTTTTAAAAAAAAAAAAAACGTTTTTTTTCGTTTCCGTTGATTCGTACGTCGTCGTTGTTCGTATTAGTAACGATTTGTACATTCGTAAGTCGTCGTTGTTCGTATTCGTAACGATTCGTACATTTGTAAGTTATTTTTCGTTGATTCATTTTTTCGTTAGTTTCATTTTCGTTCATTCGTTTATTCGAAATTCGGACGCATTCGTAGTTATTCGTACATTCGTAACATTTGTAGATTCGTAATCGGAGCATAATTCATAATTTTATGTAATGTGTATGCTATTATTACATTTTAATAATTTACGAATCGAAAAAAAAAAGTTACGAATCGGAAAAAAAAAGTTACGAATCGAAAAAAAAGTTACGAATGTACAAATTTTTTTGTTCAATCCATTCGAAGCACGTTAAGCAGCACCATTGTAAGGGACACGGATAATTACCAATTCAACAAAAAAAAAAGTTATGAATGTACGAATTTTTTTCGTTCATTTTCGTTGTTCCTTTTTTCGTTTTTTGGATTTTCGTTGTTTGGTTTTTCGGATTTTCGTTGCTTTTCGGATTCGTTCGATTCAAATGATTCGTTAATCGGATTCGTACGGTTCGAACGATTCGTTATTCGGATTCGTACGATTCGAACGATTCGTTCATTCGTACGAAAGCGAACGAACGAAAAAAACGAAAAACAAAAAAAAAAAAACGAATTGCACATGTCTAGGAAATACTGAGTGGTATAGACCAGTCACGCTGGAAATGATATCCCAGTTCAAACTGGAAAACAAACTACTAATCTATACGGCCTTCGCAGATGCTTTAATTGATAAGCAAACATATGGATTTTTGAAGATACCATATATACTCGAGTATAAGCCGAGATTTTCAGCCCTTTTTTTTTAGGCTGAAAGTGCCCCCCTCGGCTTATACTCAAGTCACCCCCATCTGCCTACATGATCAGCGTGTCATGCAGACAGACGGCGGCCATTGCAGTGTTCAAAAGCCACGCCTCCTCCTCCTCCTCTGTGATAGGGGAACACTAATTTTCCCAGCAGTGAGTCAGTGTTCCGCCTATCATGGACGTCCTCTCATTCTCATCTCATGGATGAGGATGAGAGGATGTCCATGATAGGCGGAACACTGAACACTGACTGCTGGGAAAACAGAGTGTTCCTCCTATCAGGACGAGGAGGCGTGGCTTTTGTACATTGGAATGGCCGCTGTCTGTTTTCCATTACACGCTGATCGGCACAGGAAGACTGCAATGGTGGACACAGAAAATGCAGATTGGCACAGGTAGGCTGCAATGCACACAGGGAGGTATGTACAGGACACAGGGAGGTATGCAGCTGCAGATGGGCATTGTTGACCCTCTTTTGCAGTTACAGTAGCTGCTGCATTTCTAACCCTTGGCTTATACTATAGTTTTCCCAGTTTTTTGTGGTAAATTAGGGCCTCGGCTTATATTCGGGCCGGCCTATACTCGACTATATATGGTACCTTTTCTAAGGGAAACCATTTTCTATGCTATTCCCAAAATACACATAAATAGAAACATACCCCCAGGCAGACCCATAGTGTTAGGAATAGGCTCCATCACAGAGAATGCGAGCAGATTTGTAGACTTTTTTCTCACGCCCCATGTCATTGGACTCCAGTCCTACATAAGAGACACATCTGACCTCCTCAAACGCCTGGATAGACTAACAATCCCTCCGGACGCTCTCTTAGTTACAATAGATGTTGAGGCTTTATACTCTAGCATACCGCATAAATTAGGCATACAAACTGTCAAAAATTCTGAATGGAACAAGATCATCGGCAATGGGAGCTCCATTCCTATGTTCTTAAAATTTTGTCGTACATTTTACTATATTCCCAGTATATCCGTCTGAGACGGAACTGTACGCATGAAGCACAATTCAAAATTCAGGCAGTTGAGTTACGCACATGCCTACGAGAACGCGGTTATAGTAAGAGCCTATTGAGAAAAGCATACAATAAATTCCTTAATAGGGACAGGACATCTCTACTCTACTCAAAAACTAGATCAAACTCGGATCAACAAACCACAAAATTCATTACCAAGTACTCAGCCCAGCACCAACAACTCTGTATATGTATGGCCAAGCATTGGCATTTTCTAAGTGAGGATCCAACACTCCATCAGTATGTGAGAAATACCCCAGAAATAGTTTTTCGTAAAAGTCCCTCTATAGGTGACAAACTAACAGCTAGTCATTACAGACCCAACTGTCATGTAGATACACTCCTAAAGGGGCTACATCCATGTGGACAATGTACTTATTGTCCATGGATACAGCAGGCACCAGTTTTTGCCTGCCCAATGGAGAAAGATTTAGTCCACGGTTCTATGCTACTTGTAATACACTGGGAGTGATTTACCGTATATACCGAGTTTTTCAGCACATTTTTTTGTGCTGAAAATGCCCCCTGGCTCATACTCGAGTCAAGCACTTTTCTGCAGCAGAGAATGAATTTTTCGAACTGACTTTGGGGCCCGAGATACGGGGCCCCAAAGAGAAATGTCATTCTCTGCTGCAGAAAAGTGCAAATATGGAGTTCCTAGCTCCAAGTGGCCCTGAAATACGGGGCCCCAAAGTCGGTTCGGAAAATGTCATTCTCTGCTGCAGAAAAGTGCTTGACATTTTCCGAACCGACTTTGGGGCCCGTATCTCAGGGCCACTTGGTGCTAGGAACCCCATCTTTGGATATGTTGTGCTAGTTCCAATGGGGTTGCACACCAAATTTGGGGTTCCTAGCACTAAGTGGCCCCGAGATACGGGACCCCAAAGTCGGTCAACTGTGTCCATCTGCAGCAATGTCATTTTGGGACCCTTTTTGCTGCAGCTAGGGGGCATCTAGGAACCCTTAACTACCGAGTTTGAAGTTTGGGGGACCTATGGATGCAAATGGGCACAGTGAGTCTGCAAATGGGCATTGTTGACCCTCTTTTCCACAGTAGCTGCGCATTTCTCACCCTAGGCTTATACTCGAGTCAATACGTTTTCCCATTTTTTTTGTGGTAAAATTAGGTGCCTCGGCTTATACTCGAGTATATATGGTACCTAATGAGGTATAAATGTGGGGCATTTTATGTCAGAAAGACGATTTGCCAGTTTAAAAAGCGCATCTATGACCATATTTATTATTCCCAGTCAAGCCAAAATGCTCACCCCGGTGAGACGCCATCTAGGTCTGTATCACAGATTTGATATCACTATGGTCCAATTAATTGTGTTGGAGGTAATACCTCAGGACCCACGTGGCAGCAACTGGGATAAGCGTAGCCTTCAAAAGGAGACTTATTGGTTTGAAAGACTGGAGCCAACCAAACCACCAGGAATCAATGAGGTGTTATCCCTTCATTTGAGGAGCCGGTGAGGTACTACCCTTGTTTTGTGGTTGTCCTTCAGGGTCCCTCAAATGGCAGACTATTTTGAATATATGGTATGGTATGGAAGACACATATCAAGCCAATCTCTCTCTCGCTCGCTCTCTCATATATATATATATATTAGGGATACACCGATACCACTTTTTTGACACCGAGTACGAGTACCGATACTTGACATCATGTACTCGCCGATACCAATTACCAATACCTGATTTTGGTCATGTGACCATTTTTTTAAAAATAATGAAAAATTACACATTTTCGCCATAATATGAGGAATTGAAACGCAGTCAAACGACATTATGAAAGAAAACATGTTTATTTGCTGGTCACAAAGCTGTTAAAGCACAAATTGCACAGAACATGTTATATAAACAATAATGTCATCAATGACGTGTACATTGCAAGTTCACAATTTAGACATGAGGAGAAGCAAGAACAGTACAATACCTCAGTCAACTCACAACACAAGACATTATAAAATTTCAAAAACCAAAAATAAAAATAAAAACACATGTTTCCAGTTCAACTTCTTACACATGTGTAAGAGAAACACATTTCACAGACAGAATATTCCAGGATGGCAAGGAAGGATGTGTGTTAGGTTGGCATGTAGGCTGCAGTAAGGCCTCATGCATAGCTCAAAGCAGCTGCTTCTCCAGGTGTTTGGCTCTTTGAGCTTTTTTTTTTTCTCTACCTGTTACCTCTTCCCCTCTATGTTAGCCTATGTGTTCATTTATGGCCATTGGCCAAGGAACACTATGCGGTTTCAGAAGTTTAGTGGCAGGGCAGCTTACAGACAGCAGGCAGAATAAAAAATCCAAAGAAATTGGAAATGGAAATCTTTGGATTTATTTTTTCTGCCTGTAAACTTTCCTGCCACTAAACCCCTGAAACTAGTATGCAATGGGCTGACATGGAGGAGAGACATTAACAGGCAGGAAAAAAGCTCAAACTCCTTGAGGAGCAGATGCTTTTAGCTGCATTGTACAGGCATTATGCCTTGAAAATTAAAAGCTGAAATGTCACACAGAACATGAAATATCATCATTGTTGATAACGCCACGTATAAAACAAACCTCACAAGTTCAGTTCATCACATCAACCAACCCAAGTGCAATACAGTTAAATAATGTTAGGCCTGAGGAGGAGCAACTAAACAGTACCTCAAAACTAACATTATTTTGTAAACATTTTTTAAATTAAAAAAAAAAAGTGCTAGCTTCTAGTTCAACTTCTTATTAAACTCCTGAAAAAACATTTTTCACAGACCAAAATTAGGCTCGATCTAGGATGGCAAGGCCAAGGACTTAGTCAAACCCGAACACTTTAGCGGTGTGCTGCATTTTTTTTTTTTTTTTATAGTATAAACTATACATATGTTTTGCTATTAAATAACATTTCTAATCATATGACATTAATAGTCCCCCCTCTACATCTGGATCCACAGAGTTCCCCTTTTACATCTGAACTCGCAGAGTTCCCTTTCACTGTAAGGGGGACTCTGCAGACTCTGATGTAAGGGAGAACTCTGGGGACTCTAACATAAGGGATGCTCTGGGAACCCTTATTTCAGGGGAAACACTGAGAACTTTGATGTATGGAGAGGAATCTGATTTAAGGAGGAACACTGTGCCCTCTGGTGTAAAGGGGAACCATGATTTACCTTAGTATACTCACTCAGAGGCAGGAGAGAGAAGGGGGAGTCTTCAGTCACAGACAGGGATGGATGGCAGTCAGCACCTCTCATCCAGATATATCTGAGGCTGCTGGACTTCAATCCCTGGCACTATGCCTCAGAAAAGGAAAGTTGGGGCTAGAAATTTGGAGTGTGGGCAGACAGAGGAGTAGGGATGGAGGGAAGAGGTGCAGATTGGGCCTCCTCCCATTTGTATGCGTTTGGGGGGGGGGGGTGGTTGTTAGTGCTGGCTTTAGGTGCTGTGAAAGAGTAACAGACACTCTCAGCTTAGACAACTGCAGCCAGCAACCCTGCTGGGAAGCCATAGTCCAGTCTAAATAATGTGTCCGGGTTTCAGGCAGTCTGCAACCCGGACACATGATTCCAAACCTGAACTGTCCGGGTGAATCCTGGACAGGTGGCAACCCTAGTTTGAGCTCCCTGATTTTGAGCCTTTTGTTTGCCTTTAGTGTTAACTCTATGCCGGTCCATATTAGGCTATGTGTCCCCCATGCATTGCACGTTGAATCACCTATAGTGTGCAATGTGCACACCATAGGTGATTCACTTTTTCACTTAAGGAAAAAGTTTGTGGCATGGAGTTAAAGAGGAGTTTCAATAAAAAAAATTAAAAGTCAGCAGCTACAAATACTGTAGCTGCTGACTTTTAATAATCGGACACTTACCTGTTCCAGGGTCCAGCAATGAGGGGGAATGAAGCCCTGCCCCCCCCCCTCCGCTCGGTGGCGCCGGCATTCTAAATGTGAGCACCCAGCTGTGGCTTCACAGCCGGGCACCCACTGCGCATGTGCGAGCGGCGCCACGGGCCGTGATTGGCCGCGCAGTCATCTGGGACCTGTCACATATCCCAGATGACTGACAGGAGGGAGGGGGCAGAGCTGAGCCCTTCCTGCGCCGAGGGGAAGTGATGTCACCAGCCCAGGCAGGAGGCAGACTATGAGGCAGACTACGAGGGACCCCCCCAGCAATATGAATACCCTCCACTCTTTCTCTGCCAGGTCCACTGTGCATCCACATCCCCCTCACCCCCTGCAGTTAACCCCCGCCTTACTGCATCCCCCCTGCACCCGGTTGGGTGGGGGACATTAGGGACATGCATGCCACTCACTCTCTGCAGTTGACCCCCACTTTACCGCATCCCCTGCACCCAGCTGGGTTATAGCTACACATGCCGCTCACCCCCTGCCGCTGACCCCCACCTTCCCGCGTCCCCCCTGCACCTGGCTGGGTGAGGGATAGCACTTCTGGACATGCCTCTCACCCCCTGCCTCGGCCCCCTGCATCCTCACATCTCCCTGCGCCCGGCTGGGTGGGGGATGGCCAACAGTCACCTGCTCCCATCCCCTCATCACTGATCTGCTCCTCAGGGTCGGGGCCGGAACACCCCTGGACCTATCCTTCCGCCAGCATCCTTCGGCCTTGCCAGTGCTCACTTTGCAGGGGGTGCTCACCCAGCCAGCCGATGCTTCTGAAAGGGAAAAGGGAAAACAACCTCTTTCCCAGCCGGGGGCCAAGCCTGACATTTCTAAACCGGAGGACACCAGTGATCGTCTCAGAGATGCTTCCCTGGCTAGACCGGTACCCCCTTCATAGAGAAGCCTTGATCTTGAGGGATGGTTTTGACCGTGTTTTTTGGATCCCTTTTACTCCTTCGGATGTGCAGACCATGGCACCTAATTTAAAAACGGCTGTTCAATTTGAGTCCACAGTGGCCCGAGAAACTCCAGAAGGAATTGTACTTGGGGCGCATGGCATGCCCGTTTTTATCTCCCCCTTTCCACAACCTGAGGGTTTCCCCCCTCGGTGTGGTCCCCAAAAGGGCTGAGGGAAAATTATGCCTTTTCCACCACTTGTCCTATCCTTCTGGCTCCTCGGTCAATGATGGCATCGACAAGGAGGAATCCAGGGTCCACTACTCCTCATTTGACAAGGCGCTCCACTTGATCAGGACGGCTGGTCCTTTGGCCTTGCTGGCCAAGGCAGACATTGAGTTCACCTTCCGCCTCCTCCCGGTCCATCCGGAATGCTGAGATGCTACTTTCAGAGAAGCTACTTTTTGGACATGTGCCTTCCCATGGGCTGTGCCACTTCTTGTTATTTCTTTGAACTCTTCAGTAGTTTCCTTGAATGGGTAGTTGTCCAGGCGGCTGGTTTGCATTCCATATTACACTATTTGGACGACTCCTCTTCGTGGGCCCAGCTGACAGCGGTGAGTGCCAGCAGCTCCTGTCTGTTTTTCAGGACACCTGCGAGCGGTTTGCCATCCTGCTGTCAATCAACAAGACCGAGGGCCCTGTGACGGTTCTGCTGGTGGTCCATCAACAGTCTGCCAGATCCCCTCCGGTCATGTTGTTGCTGCGTTTTTTGGTTTTAAAGTCCCTTCAGTTTAATGTTTGCTTTAGAGCTAGGCATGTCCCTGGAACTGCTAATGATATTGCCGATGCTCTCTCTCGCTCACAGCTTGATCGTTTCCGCGCCCTAGCCCTGTCGGCTTCCTTGGAGGGCCTTCCCTGTCCCGGCCTACTTGTGGAACCTAATTTCCGATGTTTGCTAGACCTCCTTCAGGCAACGCTGTCCCCTCGATCGTGGACATCGTCATGTGTGGGACAAATGGGTCCAGGTGTTAGGCATTGAGTTTTTCCATCTCTGTTTTCTTACCTTGCTTATTTACTACAAAAGGTTCTTCCGGTTCCTCGGTTTCATCGGCTATGTCTGCTTTGTCTTTCTGGTTTCAGCTCCTTGGGTGGGAGTACATCATAAAAGTGTCCTCGGCGGGTGGCTTCCGGACGGAGGAAGTTACCTTCTCTAAACGCTGCGTGCCAGTTTTGGCAAGGGCAGAATGGTAATTTTGTACCCTTGTGGGGTCCCCTTCTGCCCTGTTTTTTTGGCCTGTCCCCGAGCTTCTTTGTCCACGCCAATTCCTCCTCTCTTAGCAGGTTCCAATCTTTGCGGGTATTTCGTTGCTGCCTCCCTTCACATTACTTTGCGACCCACTCCTTTCCAATCGGCGCTGCCACCATGGCTTCCGGCATGGGTTTCTCTGATACGGAACTCCGGCGTTTGGGTAGGTGGGAATTGTTCAGTTTTTTCTTTGTATGTCCGCCCACACCTGTTGTTTTAAATTTCAGATCATTACCCGGCTGTGGTCTGGATAGTGGGAAATTCCTTAATTTAATGGGCCGCTCGTTGGGCAGCAGTTCAGAGCCACGGGAAGAATTTGGGTTTTTACCTATGATCTCGCCAGGATCCGCTGGCTTGGGCTTTGCGGTTTACGCTGGGCCCAAGTCCTTCCAGTGTCTGGCCCCATCATTTTGGTTCTTCACGCTGGAGGGAATGATGTGGGTTATACACAGTCTGTGGACTTAATCCCTGCTATCAAGCAGAACATTGCTAAATGCTATGCAGTTTATACCAATTTGGTGCTTATCTGGTCAAAAATCGTGCCTCGCCAGCCGTAGACCAGGGAAATACCTGGTCCCCGGCTAGAACGATTCCGTTGAAAAGTTAACGCCCAGGTCGCCAAGTTTGTTCGGCAAATCGGTGGGTTCGTCATCCGTCACAAGGATCTGGAGGGTACTAATGATGATCTGTTGAGGCCGGATGGCATTCACCTTAATGACATTGGGTTGGACATTTTCAACCTTGGCGTGCTGGCTGTGGTGGGGCGCTCGTCAGTTATTAACTGACGGCGGTTGGCGGTTTTCTTGACCTTGCCAGCAGTTAATGTTGCTGTAATGGGCTATGCCCTTGATGGAAAATTGGAAGTAGGCATCTGTCCAGCACTTATCGTAAGGACAGGCCCCACTTCCCTCTTTTGGTTAAGTGCTCACAGTACAACTGTGACTGGCACTGTTGAATATGTTCACATGTTATGTGATGGAATTTAATAAAGCTATGGCTTTGCCCTTTCCAACCTAATGGTTGTAAGTGTCTTATTTAATGGGGTAAAAGGCAAAGGTAGTGGGGGACTTGATCCCATTGTGTTACGTTAATTGGGACCTAAGCCCATTGCGCCTCAGCAGTCATGATGGCCTCTTGAGCCCCCTAGGGAAAGAGAGCCTTGACTGATGGGGGCATAGCTAGGTGCATGACAAGGGGAACGATTGGTTGGGACAATTGGGATGGGATGGGCCTGAGCTCAGGGAACGTGTGCCCCAGGGAATTCTGGGTCTTTTGAAAGAGTTGTTTCAAAGAGCTGCCCACCCTCCTGCCCCTTTTTTCCTATGTTATGGTATGTCACAGCTTGCTGCGGTTTTCTTGACCTTGCCAGGAGTTTAAGTTGGTGTAATGGGCTATGCCCTTAATGGAAAATTGGAAGTAGGCTGTCTGTCCAACACTTATGGCAAGGACAGGCCCACTTCCCTCTTTTGTTTAAGTGCTCACAGTATGACTGTGACTGCCACTGGTTGAATATGTTCACATGTTATGTGCTGGAATTTAATAAAGCTATGGCCTTGCCCTTTCCAACCTAATGGTTGTAAGTGTCTTATTTAATGGGGTAAAAGGCAATGGTAGTGGGGGACTTGATCCCATTGTGTTAGGTTAATTGGGACCTAAGCCTATTGTGCCTCAGAAGTAGGGATGAGCTTCGAGTTCGAGTCAAACTTATGTTCGACGCGAACATTGCCTGTTCACCGAACAGTGACCGATTTGGGGTGTTCGCGGCAAATTCAAAAAGCCGCAAGCACCCTGTAAAAGTCTATGGGAGAAATCTAAAGTGATAATTTTAAAAGCCTATATGCAAGTTATTGTCATAAAAAGTGTTTGGGGACCTTGGTCCTGCCCCAGGGGACATGTATCAATGCAAAAAAATGTTTTAAAAACTGCCGTTTTTTCAGGAGCAGTGATTTTAATAATGCTTAAAGTGAAACAATAAAAGTGTAATATTCCTTTAAATTTCGTACCTGGGGGGTGTGTATAGTATGCATGTAAAGGGGCGCATGTTTCCCATGCTTAGAACTGTCCCTGCACAAAGTGTAATTTTTGCAGGAAAAAAAGCTATTTAAAATCACTCGCGGCTATAATGAATTGCCGGCTCCCGTATTACAGAGAACAGTCATTGAAAATCATTGATTAAAAAAAAAGCGTGGGGTTCCCCCCAAATGCAATTACCAGGCCCTTCAGGATAATATGGATATTAAGGGGAACCCCGGGTCAAATTTAAAAAAATATTACGTGGGGTCCCCCCTCAAAATCCATACCAGACCCTTAGCTGAGCACGCAACCTGACAGGCCGCAGGAAAAGAGGGGGGACGAGAGAGCCCCCCCTTGAACCGTACCAGGCCACATGCCCTCCACATTGGGAGGATGCTTTGGGGGTCTGTGACCCCTCAAAGCACCATGTCCCCATGTTGATGAGGAGAAGGGTCTCTTCCCCACAACCCTGGCCGGTGGTTGTGGGGGTCTACGGGCGGGGGGCTTATCAGAATCTGGAAGCCCCCTTTAACAAGGGGACCCTCAGATCCCGCCCCCCCCTGTTTGAAATGGTAAGGGAGTACAAAAGTACCCCTACCATTTCACAAAGAAAGTGTAAAAAATAGTTAAAAAACACACTGACGCCGGTGGGAAAAGTCCTTTATTAAAAATAAAAAAAAGATTCCACTCTTGCTATCCAGCGATGGGTGGTCTCTTCTCCGGGGTCCAGCGATGGCTGATTTTTTCCGACGTCCATCGCAGCGCGTCCTGTCTCCATGGAGACACTGAGGGAATCCGTCTTAGCAGAGGCGGACCGGGCCACTCCATCACCTGACTCCACCCCCCTCTGACGCAACGCAAGGGGGAAGCTGGGATTCCCCAGTGACGTATGGGTGACCCCGGCCCCCTCTGATGTAACGGAAACCTGCGTTACATCAGAGGGGGCAGGGTCACCTGTACGTCACTGGTGAAACCCAGGCTTCCCCAATGATGTAAGGGTGACCCCGCCCCCTCTGATGTAATGCAGGTTTCCGTTAAATCAGAGGGGGCGGGGTCACCCGTACGTCACTGGGGAAGCCCAGCTTTTCCCTTGCGTTGCGTCAGAGGGGGGCGGGGTCAGGTGACGAGTGGCCCCGTCCTCCTCAGCTAAAACCTGGGATTCCCTCAGTGTCTCCATGGAGACAGGATGCGCTGCGCTGCACTGGACGTCGGAAGAGATCAGCCATCGCTGGACCCCGGAGAAGAGACCACCCATCGCTGGATAGCAAGAGTGGATTACCACCGCTGGAATCTTTTTTTTTTTTTTATTTTTAATAAAGGACTTTTCCCAACGGTGTCAGTGTGTTTTTTAACAAATTTTTACACCTCCTTTGTGAAATGGTAAGGGTACTTTTGTACCCCCTTACCATTTCAAACGGGGGGGCGGGATCTGGGGGTCCCCTTGTTAAAGGGGGCTTCCAGATTCTGATAAGCCCCCTGCCCGCAGATCCCCACAACCACCGGCCAGGGTTGTGTGGAAGAGACCCTTCTCCTCATCAACATGGGGACATGGTGCTTTGAGGGGTCACAGACCCCCAAAGCCTCCTCCCAATGTTGAGGGCATGTGGCCTGGTACGGTTCAGGAGGGGGGGGGGGCGCTCTCTCGTCCCCCTCTTTTCCTGCGGCCTGCCAGGTTGCATGCTTGGATAAGGGTCTGGTATGGATTTTGAGGGGACCCCCACGCCATTTTCTTTTTAAATGTGGCGTGGAGTTCCCCTTAAAATCCATGCCAGATATGAAGGGTCTGGTATGGATATTTAGGGGGAACCCCACGTCATTTATTTTATTTTTATTTTTTATTTGACCCGGGGTTCCTCTTAATATCCATTCCAGACCTGAAGGGCCTGGTAATTGAATTTGGGGGGAACCCCACGCTTTTTTTTTTTTAATCAATGATTTTCAATGACTGTTCTCTGTATTACAGGGAGCCGACAATTCATTATAGCCGCGAGTGATTTTAAATAGCTTTTTTTCCTGCAAAAATTACACTTTGTGCAGGGACAGTTCTAAGCATGGGAAACATGCACCCTTTTACATGCATACTATACACAACCCCCAGGTATGAAATTTAAAGGAATATTACACTTTTATTGTTTCACTTTAAGCATTATTAAAATCACTGCTTCTGAAAAAACTGCAATTTTTAAAACTTTTTTTTGCATTGATACATGTCCCCTGGGGCAGGACCCGGGTCCCCAAACACTTTTTATGACAATGATTTGCATATTAGCCTTTAAAATTAGCACTTTTGATTTTGAACGTTCGAATCTCATAGACTTTAATAGGGTTCTAAAGTTCACACAAACTTTAGGTATGTTCGCAGGTTCTGGTGCGAACCGAACAGGGGGTGTTCGGCTCATCCCTACTCAGAAGTCAAGGACTCTGCCTCGCCTTCTGATCCCAGCAGAGGCAACATTGTCACCCTAGGACAGGAAATGTGTTAGGTTTACAGAACACCCCACTCTTCTTCTCCATAACATAAGAGTGCAGCAAAGGTTTAAGCCGCGTACACATGGTCAGAATTTTCAACAACAAATGTTCGATGTGAGCTAATTGAACAGATATAACAGAACACTTTCAATGGTATATTTAAGAGAGGAAAAAGGGTGCAAATAAGATAAATTCATTGTTAGGCTACTTTCACACTCAGGCGCTTTACAGGCACTATAGCGCTAAAAATAGCACCTGTAAAGCACCTATAACGCTAAAAATAGAGCCTGTAAAGCGCCTCTCCTGTCACTCCAGTGTTAAAGCCAGAGGGCTCTCACACTGGAGCGGTGCGCTAGCAGGACGCTAAAAAAAAGTACTGCAAGCAGCATCTTTGAGGTGCGTTAGGAGCGGTTTATACACCCCTCCTAAAGTGTCCCTGCCTATTGAATCCCAGCCGCTAGTGGGGTTTAAAATTAGCGGCGCTTTACCCCCAATGCCCCAGTGTGAAAGTGCCATTAGTGCTTTAACTGATAATAGCATGATCATGCGATGCTGTACCCAAATAAAATATTGCATCCTTTTTTTCCCACAAATAGAGCTTTCTTTTGGTGGTATTTGATCACCTCTGCAGTTTTTATTATTTGCGCTAGAAACAAAAAAAGACCTACAATTTTGAAAAAAATTACTTTTTTTTTTTACTTTACTTTCTGCTATAGAACATTTCCAATAAAAAAATCTAATTTCTTCATCGGTTTGGACGAATGTGTATTCTGTTACATATCTTTGGTAAATAAAATCCCAATAAGTGAATACTGATTTTGAGTTTGCGCAAAATTTAAAGCGTCTACAAACTATGGGATAGATTTATGGACTTTCTTATTGTTTTTACTGGTAATGGCAGCAATCAGCAATTTTTAGTGGGACTGCGACATTGCAGTGGACAAATCTGACAATAAGTGACACTTTTTGGTGACCAGTGACACCAATACAGTGATCAGTGCTAAAAAAAATGCACCGTCACTGTATAAATTACACTGGCAGGAATGGGTTAATACCAGGGGTGATCAAGGTGTTAAGTGTGCTCCTAGGGGATGCTTTCTAACTGAGGGGGGATGGATGCACTTGAGGAAAAGAGAGATCCATGTCTCAGCTAAGCTGAAACACAAGATCTCTTTTACACGATGACAGAACAGCGGACTGCCTTGTTTACATAGGCAGACCGCTGTTCTCCCTTTCTTCTGAATGATCTGAGCCTGTGTCCAATCACAGTGGGAGTGACGCTCCGGGGGCGTGTGCGTGTCCCCTGCATCTCTTACCCAAAATCACATACCTGTACATGTTTTTGTGCAGCTGGGCCGCCCTGTCGCAGTATATATGCGGTGGGTGGTCCAGAAATGGTTAACTTTAGTGTCTTTTTACTGACATTTTGTGCTTGATAAACCATTCCATCTGTATATATACCAGGAATTGTATGGATAAAAGATGATTAGATATTAAGTGTGTATTTTGCAGAGCGGAAGTTAAACAAAGTTGATGTCTGATCAGCTGTAAAAATAACATGGAGATGTGATGGAGAAGTCTTATCAATCATAAGGAGTCTGGCTGAGGGAGAAGAGAGAAGAGATAAAGCATTTTTTGTATCAAAGACTGTAAAAAATACATTTTAATAGACATGTAGGAATTGGAAATACAGTAATTACATTTGCCTAAATTGTATGGTAAATGTCACACTTTATGGCTAATATATGGATCACAATGCGAGCTGTTCAGCAGGGACTGGCTGAATATTGATCCATGTATGGGTGAGCTGGTCTATCAATTGACTTGTGTACAATCAGCCTGTTGGGTTTTTCCTGCATGATCAGAGCCACCGGCTATAGCCCGGCAACACTGATCATTAGACTTGAAACACCCGCTGGCTTGTATATCATTTTTTGGCATTTTGCCAAGGCACCCCTGAAGAAACCTGAACCCTGATTGGAAAAAGCCAATACATAGCAATTAGAAAATATTGATGACCTTACATAGTTAGTTACATAGTTAGCTAGGCCGAAAAAAGACACAAGTCCATCCAGTTCAACCATAAAAAAAAGAAATAATAAATAAAAATAAAATATATCGTACAATCCAATAAACCCCATTCTATACCCACAGTTGATCCAGAGGAAGGCAAAAAACAAAACAAAAGAGCATGCTCCAATCTGCTACAGCAGGGGAAAAAAAATCCCTTCCTGATCCCCCTAGATGCAATCGGATTTTCCCTGGATCAACTTTACCTATAAATGTCAGTACCCAGTTATATTATGTACATTTAGGAAAGTATCCAGGCCTTTCTTAAAGCAATCTACTGAGGTAGCCAGAACCACCTCTGGAGGGAGTCTATTCCATATTTTCACAGCTCTTACTGTGAAGAAACCTTTCCGTATTTGGAGATGAAATCTCTTTTCCTCTAGACGTAAGGAGTGCCCCCTTGTCCTCTGTGTTGACCGCAAAGTGAATAACTCAACACCAAGTTCACTATATGGACCCCTTATATATTTGTACATGTTGATCATATCCCCCCTTATTCTCCTCTTCTCAAGAGTGAATAAATTCAGTTCCTCTAATCTTTCCTCATAGCTGAGCTCCTCCATGCCTCTTATCAGTTTGGTTGCCTTTCTCTGCACTTTCTCCAGTTCCCCGATTATCCTTTTTGAGAACTGGTGCCCAAAACTGAACTGCATATTCCAGATGAGGTCTTACTAATGATTTGAACAGGGGCAAAATTATATCTCTCTCTCTGGAGTCCATACCTCTCTTAATACAAGAAAGGACTTTGCTCGCTTTGGAAACCACAGCTTGGCATTGCATGCTATTATTGAGCTTATGATCTACCAAAACCCCCAGATCCTTCTCCACTATGGATTCCCCCAGTTGTACTCCCCCTAGCATGTATGATGCATGCATATTCTTAGCCCCCAAGTGCATAACTTTACATTTATCAACATTAAACCTCATCTGCCACTTAGTCGCCCAATTAGACAGAGCATTGATGTCAGCTTGTAAATTGGAGACATCCTGTAAGGACGTAATTCCACTGCATAGCTTGGTGTCATCTGCAAAGACAGAAATTTTACTTTTGATCTCAGACCCAATATCATTTATAAAGATATTAAAAAGTAAGGGTCCCAGCACTGAACCTTGGGGTACACCACTGATAACCTTAGACCATTCAGAGTAAGAATCATTAACCACGACTCTCTGAATTCTGTCTTTTAGCCAGTTTTCTATCCATTTACAAACCGATATTTCCAAGCCTGTAGAGCTTACCTTACACATGAGCCGTGTGTGGGGAACTGTATCGAACGCTTTTGCAAAATCCAAGTATACCACGTCCACAGCCACGCCTCTGTCCAAGGTTTTACTTACCTCTTCATAAAAAGAAATCAGGTTTGTCTGACAACTTCTGTCTTTCATGAACCCATGCTGTCTGTCGCTTAAAATTATTTTTTCCAGCAAGAACTCGTCTATGTGGTCTTTTAATAATCTCTCCAGTATCTCCCAACTATAGAAGTTAAACTAACAGGTCTATAGTTACTTGGTAAAGACTTTGTTCCCTTTTTAAATATAGGTACCACGTTCGCCCTGCGCCAATGCAGTGGTACTATTCCAGTCATTAATGAGTCCCTAAAAATTAAATACAATGGCTTTGAAATTGCAGAGCTCAATTCTTTTAAGATCCGTGGGTGGATGCCATCTGGTCCAGGTGCTTTATCCACCTTTATTCTGTCTAAATATTTCTGGACCATATCACTTTTGAGCCATTGTGGATCATTCGGGCTGTGTAAATACCACCCCCATTATGGACATGAGCTCCCCCATGCTCCTTTGTATACACAGAGCTGAAGAAAGTATTTAATAAATTAGCCTTCTCTTTGTCCCCTGTCACCCACTCTAGACCATTTTGTAAAGGGCCTACATGCTCAGACCTGACCTTTTTACTATTAATATATTTGAAGAATTTTTTGGGGTTTGTCCTACTATCTTTTGCAATCTGTCGTTCGTTTTGAATTTTTGCATCCTTGATTTCCTTTTTACATATTCTGTTAAATTCTTTGTAACATTTAAACAACACTAGTGTTCCTTCACTTTTATATTTTTTAAAGGCTCTTTTCTTATTGTTCATAGCTTTTTTAACTTTGACCGTGAGCCACATAGGTTTTATTTTAAGCCTTTTAAACTTATTGCCCATGGGAATATACTTTGCAGTGAGGTCCCAGACAGTCTTTTTGAAGAATTCCCATTTCTGTTCTGTGCTCATTGATGCCAATATTCCCTCCCAGTCCAAGTCCTGGAGAGCAGCCCTCATCCTTGGAAAATTTGCTCTCTTGAAGTTGAGCGTTTTTATCTTTCCTGTATGTATTTCTTGCTTACAGCTAACATCAAATGAAATCATGTTATGATCACTGTTACCCAGGTGTTCCTTTATCTGAACATTAGTAATAAGCTCTGCATGGTTTGAGATTACCAGATCCAGCAGGGCATCATTCCTAGTTGGGGCCTCAATAAACTGGACCATAAAATTGTCCTGTAATAGGTTTATAATTTTTTTCCCTTTAACTGTCCCAGCAGTGCCATTACTCCAGTCAATTTCTGGGTAGTTAAAATCCCCCATTATTATCACAGTCCCAGCCCTTGCAGCCCTTTCCATCTGTGCAAGGAGCTGAGTCTCCACCTCCTCGTGAACATTGGGTGGTCTATAACAAACCCCAATGATTAACTTAGAACTACGCACATCTATATGCAGTTCCACCCATAATGCTTCAGACTCATCACACTCTCCATCAACCAGGTCCTCTTTCACGCTTGCTTTGAGATCACTTCTCACATAGAGACAGACCCCTCCACCTTTCCTATTTACTCTGTCTCTCCAAAAGAGTGCATAGCCAGGAATATTAATAGCCCAGTCATGTGAAGATTGAAGCCAAGTTTCAGCAATACCAATTACATCATAGCTCTCCTCATGCACCAGAGCTTCCAACTCACCTATTTTGCTTGGCAGACTTCTGGCATTGGTGAACAAACACTTTAATGCATTACTACATTTTGCTCTGGTGTTTTTCATATGATTTTTAGTAGTACAGATGGCACTATAGTTTCCAATGGCAGTTTGCAACATGGGAAATTTCCTGTCACCTGCCATAACCCTCCCCCCATCTATTCCCATTCCACCCTCCATTAATGTCAGACCCCTAGCTAACCTGTCTGCCCGATGTAATTCTAGTTCACCCTCCCCCCTCAATCCTAGTTTAAATACTCCTCCAGCCTTCCCATAAACCTCTTCCCCAGCACAGCAGACCCCCTTCCATTCAAGTGCAAACCGTCATTAGCATATAGGTTGCACGCCAATGAAAAGTCAGCCGAGTGCTCTAGAAACCCAAATCCCTCTTCTCTACACCAGGTCTTTAGCCATGCATTCAGCTCTCTAATCGCCCCCTGCCTTTCCTGTGTTGCAACATGGCACAGGCAATATTTCAGAGAATATCACCTTGGAGGTCCTTCCCTTCAACTTGCAGCCTAGTTCTTTAAATTGATTCTTAAGGAGCCTCCACCTTCCATGTATACTGTCATTGGTTCCAACGTGGACCAAGACAGCTGGGTCATGCCCAGCCCCTCCCAGTAATTGATCAACCCGGTCCACCACATGCCGAACCCTAGCACCAGGGAGACAGCAAAACATTCGGTTGAGGCAATCCTGGCGACAAATTATTCTATTAGTCCTTCTGATTATAGAATCCCCTATTACCACCAACTGTCTAGGCCTACCTGCACTCCCCTCACCACCTCTACTAGATGGTCTGCTCTCCCGGCTGTTAGGGGTAGCAGTGACATCTAGGGCTGCCACCTCTGTGTTTGCCACCTCCACATCTTCACCCAACTTGGCAAATTTGTCTTGATGCACAAATACAGGACTGGCCTTCCTTTTCCGCAAGCCCCTTCCACTCCCTCTTACTACCTGATAATCCTGAATTGCCCCTCCTCCCTCCACATCACCCCTACTGACCACCTGCTCAGCGAGCAGAGGACCCCTTTCAAGGTTGTCCTTTCCACCCAGTGTTGCAACTTGCTCCTCCAGATCTCTAATGCGAGCTTCCAGAAGGGCAACCCGCTCACATCTGTCACAGCGGCATCCATCCTGGAGCAGTTGCACCAATTTGGAATACATGTGGCACACTGTGCACTGAGCAAAACCTCCAACCCTGCTAGCATCAAATATCAACACGTTAAATTGATTAGTAGAGGTATTCAGTATTTGATGCTCCATATAATTTTTCATATTTCATTAAAACTGATCAGAGAAATAAAAGACAAAAAAAAATAATTACCGGGGCTCCTAGGTCTTCTATTAAGCAATCTTTGGAAGGATTCTGACAAGCTCTCCGCCATATCTTTGCTAGGTCTTAGTTCTTCTACATCTGAATCCCAGTCATGTCACAGAACACCTAGACACAGAGATACATTGTGACTAATGGTTACTATGTTGTCCAGATCCCTCGGATGTAATATGTCTGACGATTCATTTCCCGCTGCAGACTGAAATCTTTGTGGAACTTTATTTTTTATAACAATATATCCAAAACTAAAATAAAGAGACAGATAAACTGCTTGTTCTCAATCCATGCAGAGATAAAGGATGCAAATTAATACAACTCTCATCATTAATATATATTATTAAATGTATTTTATATGGAAGAAGTATTTTAAACTTTTGCTGACCAGCCACTGTCTTTATATGGCGGCAGGTCGGCTCTCCTGCGTGAATCACCATAGCTGTACGGTGGCGCATGCAGGCATAATAGCGGGAGGGCGCCCATTGCAAGCTGCGAGAGCGTACCCACAGGTCGGCAGACTCGATGTCCACCGGTGACCCACAATCGCCTAGCACAGAGGCAGAATGGGGATCTGTCTTTGTAAACAAGACGGATCCCCATTCTGACAGATGACATGACAGATCTTCTGTTCCCAGTCATCGGGAACAGTGATCTCTGTCATGTCCCTGCCAGCCCATCCTCCACACAGTTAGAACACACCTAGGGAACACAGTTAACACCTTGATTGCCTCCTAGTGTTAACCCCTTCCCTGCCATTTTTACATTGATCACTGCATTTTTATAGCACTGATCAATGTAATAATTAGGGTTGAGCGAACCCGAACTGTAAAGTTCGGGTCCGTACCGGACTTTTGGGTGTCCGGGACCTGGACCCGAACCCGAACTATTGGCTGTAAGTTCGGGTTCGGGTTCGGGTCCGGTGTTCGGTGCTGTATTGGCGCCTTTTTCACAGCTTTAGGCCAGCCAATGGATGATCGTTTTACTTGTGTGCCCTAGAAGCCATCACAGTCATGCCTACTAATGGCATGGCTGTGATTGGCCAGTGCAGCATGTGACCCAGCCTCTATATATAGCCCACACACACAGCACACAGCGTCATTCTGTTAGACACACACTCTTAGGCAGGTTCCTGTGCTACAGATCGATAGAAGATTAGAAGATAGGAGTTAGTGTGCTAAAGTCAGTCCACATTCCTGGAATTGTATTCTAATTAGTTAGCTCAGTGAGCGCTCTAGATAGCTAGAATAGGGAGGGAGTTTATTTTGCAAAAGAAAGAGGCAGACATAATTCTTGAAGAGATTCCTAAATCAATTGTACCCTGGCTGGGGTGCAGTGCAGTCACATTAACAGTGCCATGAGGCCAGTGCCAGACAAAATCTAAACGTTTTACCTTCAAGCTCAGTGCAACATTACTGCACTGCATATACTAAGACATACACCACAGTCTGTGTGTATTCTGCTATTGGTAAAACATTGCATAAAAATTGAATTTTGCTTTTTATTTTTTCTGCGTGTTCCTACACACGCTGTACATACTGCCCGTGTAGTCTGATATTGCAAAAACATTGCAAAAAAATAAAATTTTGCAGTGTTTTTTTGTCTTCCCAATAGCATTTTCTGCGTTTTCATAAACACTGTAGATACTGCCCGTGTAGTCTGATATTGCAAAAACATTGCAAAAAAATAAAATTTTGCAGTGTTTTTTTTCTTTCCCCAATAGCATTTTCTGCGTTTTCATAAACGCTGTAGATACTGTCCGTGTGTCTGATATTGCAAAAACATTGCAAAAAAATAAAATTTTGCAGTGTTTTTTTTCTTTCCCCAATAGCATTTTCTGCGTTTTCATAAACGCTGTAGATACTGTCCGTGTGTCTGATATTGCAAAAACATTGCAAAAAAATAAAATTTTGCAGTGTTTTTTTTCTTTCCCCAATAGCATTTTCTGCGTTTTCATAAACTCTGTAGATACTGTCCTTGTAGTCTGATATTGCAAAAACATTGCAAAAAAATAAAATTTTGCAGTGTTTTTTTTTTTTTCCCAATAGCATTTTCTGCGTTTTCATAAACGCTGTAGATACTGTCCTTGTAGTCTGATATTGCAAAAAAATAAAATTTTGCAGTGTTTTTTTTTTCTTTCCAATAGCATTTTCTGCGTTTTCATAAACGCTTTACGTGTACGTGTATTCTGCTATATACAAAAACACCCATTTAGGGCGAGATCATAAATTTGGAAAATATGAGGAGATCATCAAAAAGGGGACGTGGCCCGGGTCGTGGTGCTGCTGGTGGCGCTCCTGTTGCAGGGAGAGGACGTGGTCGATCTGTGCCAGCTACACGCACTAGTGAAACACCTTCCGCAGGTGTGTGCACACGCGTACACGTACTGCATGACGGGTCTGCCCCCTTCAACTTCTGGGTCTCCAAATTGGGCACATGGCCTGAGCTTGCCCTTTACGCCTTGGAGGTGCTGGCCTGCCCTGCCGCCAGTGTATTATCTGAACGTGTATTTAGCATGGCAGGGGGCGTTATCACAGACAAGCGCAGCCGCCTGTCCAGAGCCAATGTGGACAAGCTCACGTTCATTAAAATGAACCAGGCATGGATCCCACAGGACTTGGCCGTACCTTGTGCAGAATAGACACATATACCGGTGTTCTGACGAAAACTGTCTTGCTATCGGATAGTGTCCGGCCACAGTACGGAGGACAAGGCGATTCACAAAATCTCCAAAGATGAATGTCGCCTGCGCAGTGAGTGCAGGTTCAAGCCTGACCATCCAAGTGGACATACGGTAGCACATAGTAACAGGGCCCCTCACGGGCTCACTTGGCTAGGCTTCAACCTCGGATGATGTGGCTTGAACCTGGAGTCACCGCGCATCGTCTTCGGAGAGTTTCAAAATCCCCTTGTCCTACGTACTGAGCAAGCGCAGTACAGGGCGGACACTATGCGAAGGGGGACAGAATTCGACACATCATTCACCACTAGCCTTACCCAGCCATTGTTGTATTTTTGAACCAGTGTTGGCTACCTCGTCCTCCTCCACCGCCGCTTCCACCTACACCGCCACATCCACCGCCACCTCAACCTCCTACTCCATTTGAATTTCGTCCACCTAGGTCAAGATTATAATTTTTTCATTTTTTTTTTTATTTCCAAGTATTTTATTTTCCCACTATCTTATCCATTAAATTGAATAATTTTTTTCCAGAAAGTGCGTATTCTGGGGTATTCCCACCATATGTGTGGCATCGTGCTGTTGAGTTTCTGAGGTTCTTAATGACTTCCTGTACCTCTTCTGCTGAGAAGGGGGCCTCCAGCATTTATTTTATTTTTTTATTTTTTTTATGTTATTTTAAGTTATTTCCCTATCTACATTTGTTTGCAGATCACTTGTCATGCTCTTAACAACATTTTGTTGCCATTTGCAGCCCTCTAGTCCTTTCCATGACCTTTTTACAGCCATTTTAGTGTTCAAAAGTCCGGGTCCCCATTGACTTCAATGGGGTTCGGAGTTCGGGGTCAAGTTCGGGTCAAGTTCGGTCCCGAACCCGGACTTTTTTCCGAAGTTCGGCCAAACCCGAACATCCAGGTGTCCGCTCAACTCTAGTAATAATGTCACTAAAAAGTGTAATTTGGGGTCAGATTTGTCTGCCGCAATGTCGCAGATCGCCACCATTACCAGTAAAAACAATAAAAAAATAAAAGTCCCTAACTCTTTAACATACTTTGTAAACGCGATAACTTTTGCGCAAACCAATCAATATACACCTTACCAAAAATATGTCAGCCTAAACTGATGAAGAAATTCGTTTTTTTTATGTTTTATTATTTTTTGGATATGTATTATAGCAAAAAGTAATAAAAATTCTCTTTTTTCAAAATTGTCGCTCTTTGTTTATAGCACAAAAAATAAAAACCACAGATGTGATAAAATACCACCAAAAGAAAGCTCTATTTGTGGGAACAAAAAGGACATCAATTTTGTTTGTGTACAACATCGCACTTCTGCGCAATTGTCCGTTAAAACGATGCAGTGCCATATCGCAAAAAATGGTCTGGTCATTAGGGGGAAGATCCTTCCAGGGCTGAAGTGGTTAATCTGACCTGGTATTATTCTCCTGCGGAAGAAGCCAATCTGTTAATGTGCTGACAAGGAGCATGCTGATAGGAGGAGAGAGCAGAGTGACAGAAAGATGAGCTTATTACTGATGCTTCCCCTTTCACTGTCCAGTCCCAGGCATTTTTATATGAAAATATACAGGTATATATCTATGCTCACATAATTGCCCCCCACAAAAACTAACTGAATAATAACAAGAATGAAAATAATCTCTTTTCCTGGGAATAATTGATGAGTAGAATTAACCATTCCCTGCCCATAGGACATACCTGTACATCCTTGGTTGGGAAGGGTGATATTTTGGTCATTGTTGCATCTGCAAAATCTTTTTTTTCTAGCCAACAATTTTGAACATTGTAAAAGTAATCCAAGTGGCTATAGAGTCGCTGGATTACTTTTACAGGCAGGGGAAGGGGGTCTCCCTTTCTGCTGCCACCTTTACTGAACTCTTCCGGGGAACCAGTAAGGACACTTTATTTTTATTTTTTTAATTCAGTACTCTTTATTCTTTTCATAACAGTACATATTATACATACATTTTATCCAGATACATTTTCTTCATTCTCCTAACCCTAATCCCACTCCCCACACTCACCCTCAAAATAAACAAAACAAAAATAAAAAATATCTTGTCCTCCCCTTAGGCTGCTTTCACACTGGGGCGTTGAAAAACCGTGCTAAAAACGCATATTAAAATTAGCGCGGTTTTACCGTGGTTTTGCCGCGTTTGCGGTAAAACTAGCGCTAACGCCCATGCATTTTTAATGCGTTTTTGAAGCGTTGGCATCATCAAACAACCCCACCTCCTTACATCACTTCCTGTTATTCCGTGAAGGAAGAAAGAGACCAGGAAGAAGATGGAATATTTTGAGCTGCTTCTGATGTTTGTGTTATATGTTTGGGAGCATCTTCTTCATCAGAGACCGCAGCGTCGCTATTGGGTTCATCCCATACATCAAATGCACGCAGACAGAGGACAATACATGTTGCTGTATCATGACTTGAGATTGCATCCAGATAAATTCAGGAATTACACTCGGATGAGCATCGCAACGTAAGTGGCAATATCCCAGTCACCTACACCCACTCCTACGCACCCACCCTCCCATCCCCCCATACACCCAAAATTACCATGCCATACTCCCAAACACCTAACCCTAATCCCTCTCCCCATACCCCCAAACTTCTAACACTAAACCTAATCCCACTCCCCATACTCCCAAACTCCTAACCCTAACCCTAATCCCACTCCCCATACCCCAAACTCCAAACCCTAACCCTAATCCCACTCCCCATACTCCCAAACTCCTAACCCTAACCCTAACCCTAATCCCTCTCCCCATACCCCCAAACTCCTAACCCTAACCTTAATCCCACTCCCCATACTCCTAAACCCCTAACCCCACTCCCCATACCCCCAAACTTCTAACCCTAACCCTAATCCCACTCCCCATACTCCTAACCCTAACCCTAATCCCACTCCCCATACTCCCAAACTCCTAACCCTAATCCCACTCCCCATACTTCCAAACTCCTAACCCTAACCCTAATCCCTCTCCCCATACCCCCAAACTCCTAACCCTAACCCTAACCCCACTCCCCATACTCCCAAACTCCTAACCCTAATCCCACTCCCCATACCCCCAAACTCCAAACCCTAACCCTAATCCCACTCCCCATACCCCCAAACTCCTAACCCTAATCCCACTCCCCATACCCCCAAACTCCTAACCCTAACCCCACTCCCCATACTCCCAAACTCCTAACCCTAATCCCACTCACCATACTCCCAAACTCCTAACCCCACTCCCCATACCCCCAAACTCCTAACCCTAATCCCACTCCCCATACTCCCAAACTCCTAACCCTAATCCCACTCCCCATACTCCCAAACTCCTAACCCTAATCCCACTCCCCATACCCCCAAACTCCTAACCCTAACCCTAATCCCACTCCCCATACTCCCAAACTCCTAACCCTAATCCCACTCCCCATACTCCCAAACTCCTAACCCTAATCCCTCTCCCCATACCCCCAAACTCCTAACCCTAACCCTAATCCCACTCCCCATACTCCTAACCCTAATCCCACTCCCCATACCCCCAAACTCCAAACCCTAACTCCACTCCCCATACTCCCAAACTCCTAACCCTAATCCCACTCCCCATACCCCCAAACTCCAAACCCTAACCCCACTCCCCATACTCCCAAACTCCTAACCCTAACCCTAATCCCACTCCCCATACCCCCAAACTCCAAACCCTAATCCCACTCCCCATACTCCCAAACTCCTAACCCTAATCCCACTCCCCATACTCCCAGACTCCTAACCCTAATCCCACTCCCCATACCCCCAAACTCCTAACCCTAACCCTAATCACAAACACCTATTATTAACCCTTGTTTATATAATAGGTCAATCGATTATAGTGTTAAAAACACATGTATTTCTTTTATTAGATTTTACTTCCTGCTTGATCTGTTGACACCTGCCTTGTCGAGACAGGATACAAATTGCAGGGATGCATTTCCATGTGAACGATTATTGATAACGCTCAGGTAATTTGAATAATGAATCAAAGTTTTACATGTAATAATACCTAAAAACAATCGTTTTTTGATAAATGTAAAAATAATTTTTTTATTAATGTAAAACAAATATTATATTGGTGTTTTGAAAATAACATGGCACAACATGTGCATAACAAAATATATTAAAAACATATAAAATGTTTTATTTAAATATCTTATAGATAGATTTGTGCGTATAGATATTTATATATTTATGTAAACATAAAACTTTTATCATACATTGTATGAGACAACTTTTGTTTCTAAAACGTATTTTTAACAATCAAAAACATGCCAGTATAACTGCCATTAAACTGTAAGAACTTTGGATTCCAAAACATGTGGTTTAACATCAACTACAAACACAATGGAATTATAGGTCTTGGTAAGATGGTGGTAGTGGGTGTGAATCCTCCCGAGGTTGATGATGGGTATGAGGAGTATGAAGAGGATGTTGATTTGGGGGACAAAGGGGCATGTCATAATGCACTCCCTGAAAGTGGGAATTATAATTGGGAGGCATGAGTCATCTTATGACTCTATTTTCATAAGATGTATATAGCGTTATTAATATACCCTCCGTGTGCATTTTGATGGAGAACATCATACGGTTGTGATTGTAGATTTAGAGATCTAAATCTCTCTTGATATGTTTTGATAAGTTTAAACATATCAGAAACTAGATCACATCTCAATGCCGGGTCAACCTTTGCCATTTGGGGTACCATACTTCTAGCTATGGTTGCTAGTTCACCAGTTTCCTGCTTCTGGGAAGCAATTAGGTTCTTAACCACTTCGATAAATTCCTGAGTTTGTTGCGATTTAGTTTTCTGTTTTGATCGGGATGGGTTCCTGGTTGGACGTGGCTCAGGTGCATTCTCGGGTGATTCTTCAGGTACATATTCATCGGCATCATCACCCATGAGCAATTGACTATCGTTCATGTCATTGCCGATTTTAGGAGTATTTAGTAAGTGGTACTGTGGTCAGGCGCTACCTATATTATGAGTGAGCAGATGGAAATATATATAAAACACGTCACCTAATTCCAAGTGATGATGACTAAAGGATCAAGCATAAAATAAATAATAAATTACTATAATAGCCACTAATGTGCGGGTGGGGGTCAAAGTTCGCAACGTGGTACATAAACCATATGGGAGAAGCAAGTAACTGGCCCGATATGTTTAGCCACAATAGTGTTCGTTTGGACCAAACAGTAAAACCCCCTAATGTGTAAATCTCAGGCAGAGTATAAATAGTATATCATATAAATGTTTGTGCTGGTGTCACCACATGATATGTGCCATTGTGATTAGCACAATGCTAAGTGCGGTGCACATTTAATGAAAGAATTTTTGTTTGCGTGTATGGTGGTTTTCCATATGTAATTCACCATATAACAACGATTTAAATCCCCTAGACTTAAACGTATGAAGTGACAAAATGTCCTGTGATTAAGTAAATAAAGAAACCCCATGCTCATATAAATAATAGATAATAAAATAGAATTTTTTTTTTAAACAGAAGAATTAAATGCAACCATAACCCAAGGTTTCAAAAAAGACCCCTAAACTGGTTGGCTTGTATGATCACAGAGCAAAACCTGCCAGTCAGACTGAATATGCTAACGGGCTAAAGTATAGGCTGACTATTAGACCACCGCGCAAGCTTGCTATAGAGAGTATCAGTGCTGTGATTTATAGTGGTGGCAATGAGTTATTATATTCCGTATAAGTTATTTCAACAAGCTATAAAAATTCTAGTGCATAAATAAAAGACATTGTGACTGTAAGAAGTCCATCATATGTACTACGGTGACTTCGGTGCTCCCCCTTTGAAATTCCCACTCACCAGATGCCTGCACCCCTACTGGGGTAACAAGCCTGTAGGACGCTCTGACAACTGGATCATATCTCAGCTGGGTCAAGGATCCTGGCTTTTTTCCTCCTCTGCTGGGCTACTCTGGGAAGGCTCCAATGTGTCAGGGTGAAGGGAAGGTATCCTCATATGGGGGTGGAAATCCCATAGTGCAATAACGTTGCCAGGTAAAAAATATATATGGTTTATTGAAAGCCAAAAATTATAAAAATAAAGTATTAAAATTATTTTTTTTTTTTTACAGAAAAATTTAAATAAAAATGCAATAGGGTTAAAACGCTAGATAAGTCAGCCGTAGTACCAAGCACCCCTATGAGTTACCAGATTCAAGGACGGACCCGGTCTGTGAAAATATCCTTACTGGTAGGGCATGCAGGTAAACTCTGACAACTCCCAATAGGAAGCTGGACACTGTGGTTGGGTCGGCTTGCGCTCCAACTGCGTGTCAGCAACTCGTGCTTCCTGGGGAGTGTGTGATGGCGTAGTACTGATACTCTCTATAGCAAGCTTGCGCGGTGGTCTAATAGTCAGCCTATACTTTAGCCCATTAGCATATTCAGTCTGACTGGCAGGTTCTGCTCTGTGATTATACAAGCCGACCAGTTTAGGGGTCTTTTTTGAAACCTTGGGTTATGGTTGCATTTAATTCTTCTGTTTAAAAAAAAAAATTCTATTTTATTATCTATTATTTATATGAGCACGGGGTTTCTTTATTTACTTAATCACAGGACATTTTGTCACTTCATACGTTTAAGTCTAGGGGATTTAAATCGTTGGTGAATTACATATGGAAAACCACCATACACGCAAACAAAAATTCTTTCATTAAATGTGCACCCCACTTAGCATTGTGCTAATTACAATGGCACATATCATGTGGTGACACCAGCACAAACATTTATATGATATACTATTTATACTCTGCCTGAGATTTACACATTAGGGGGTCCAAACGAACACTATTGCGGCTAAACATATTGGGCCAGTTACTTGCTTCTCCCATATGGTTTATGTACCACGTTGCGAACTTTGACCCCCACCCGCACATTAGTGGCTATTATAGCAATTTATTATTTATTTTATGCTTGATCCTTTAGTCATCATCACTTGGTTGACGTGTTTTATATATATTTCCATCTGCTCACTCATAATATAGGTAGCGCCTGACCACAGTACCACTTACTAACTATTCCAAGGATAGTTTCTTATCCTTTCCCCTGAGGTGGCAGCAACCTATACATACTCTACCTAAGCGCGGTTTACCACACATAAATCTTTGATTTTAGGAGTATGCTCCTCCTCGTCTGATTCAGAGCTAATATTGCTCTCAGTTCTGAAGAAGAAAATAAGTAATTAATAATAATAATTTGTGTATCATTCTGTAAACATTTCATGAACAGACATAAAACACAGTATATTTAATACTTACTGCCTCAGCTGCATCACAGGCTTCAGAAACTGGAGCTCTGCAAAATGGCAATATACTCTGTTGGTCTTGCCGCTTGACCCACTTTTTTGTTGTTTAGTTAATTCTCTGCGGAAATTATCGCGCATTGTTTTCCATCTGATTCTTAACATCTTTACTGAAATATAAAAATATTTTTCTCTTGTTACAGATACTTGGCAACTGGAAATACGTACACAACACTACAGTATGAATTCAGAATCAAATTATTTCACTGTTGGTGAAATCGTTAAACATACGTGTGATGAAATATGGAATCTCAAAAATCTATTTATGCCAATTCCAAATAAACAAACATGAGAAGATATTGCACAGCGCTTCTTCATCAAGACCAATTTCCCAAACTGTCTTGGAGCAATTGATGGCAAACATATTAGATTGATAAAACCTTGCCATAGTGGAAGCCAATACTATAATTACAAAAAGTATTTTACAGTGGTTCTAATGGCTGTTGTAGATTCCGACTACAAATTCATATTTGTAGATATAGGATCATTTGGAAGCTGTGCAGACTCCACAGTTTTTCAGAATACTAAATTTGGAAAGCGTCTTACTTCCAACCAACTAATCCTGCCAGATAACAAACCATTGCCGGGGACAGATGGTCCTGACATGCCATATGTTTTTGTGGCTGATGATGCGTTTGCCATCCATGAGCATCTTATGAAGCCAAACTCTTTGAGAAAAGTGGATACTCTGAAGAGAATATTCAATTACCGTCTATGCCGAGCAAGAAGACTAGTCGAATGTGCCTTTGGAATACTGGCCAATAAATGGCAGATATTTCATAAACCAATTAACTTAAAAGTAGAAAATGTTTGTAAAATTATAAAAGCAGCTTGTGTTTTACACAACTTAGTACGGGAGAGAGATGGCATTAATTTTGAGGATACATTATCACATAACATGGAACCTGCAGAGTTTCCTCATGTCCGTGGCCCAAGAGTAGGGTTTACGATAAGGGATGTGTTTGCTGATTATTTTTTGAGCCCTGCTGGTGCAGTCAGTTGGCAAGATGATATGATCTAAACCCTTATACAATATAAGTATTTTAAGGGCTTTTTTATATGTCTTCATACTGGGCATGTTTGTTATCAAAAACATAGTTGATGTAAAATTAAGTTCATGTTTATGATGTTTATGTTTGAAGATTCTGCAATCCACGATTCAACATTTTCCATTTCCATTTCTTGGTCTTTAATTCTTTTTTTCGCAATTACCAATGTTATGTTTATATACTTTTGAAATTCCAAAATTTCTGAATTTATTAACATGTAATGATAAATTACTACATCTTAATTAGAATTGTTATTTTGTTTACATGTTTGCTTAGATGATACTCTTTGACTATCACATTTGATGCATACATTTAATACCGGTACATTTTAAAATAAATAAAATTGATAACCGTTTTGTGAGTCATCACTAATAAACTATTACAATTGGGTCTGATTATGTCTTTTTGGACTATGGGAAGTGGGATAAAGGTTAGAAGTTTGGGAGTATGGAGTGAGGGATTAGGGTTAGGGGTTTGGGGGTATGGGGAGTGGGATTAGGGTTAGGAGTTTGGGGATATGGGGAGTGGCATTAGGGTTAGGAGTTTGGGACTATGGGGAGTGGGATTAGGGTTAGGGGTTTGGGGGTATGGGATTAGGGTTAGGAGTTTAGGGGGTATGGGGAGTGGGATTAGGGTTAGGGGTTTGGGGGTATGGGGAGTGGGATTAGGGTTAGGGTTAGGAGTTGGGGAGTATGGGGAGTGGGATTAGGGTTAGGGTTGGAGTTTCAGGGGTATGGGGAGTGGGATAAAGGTTGGGATTAGGTGTTTTGGGACTATTGGGAAGTGGGATGAAGGTTGGGATTATGTCTTTTGGGACTATGGGGAGTGGGATAAAGGTTGGGATTAGGTGTTTTGGGACTATGGGGAGTGCGGTAAAGGTTGGGATTATGTCTTTTGGGACTATGGGGAGTGCAGCAAAGGTTGGGATTAGGTGTTTTGGGACTATGGGGAGTGGGATAAAGGTTGGGATTAGGTGTTTTGGGACTATGGGGAGTGGGATAAAGGTTGGGATTAGGTGTTTTGGGACTATGGGGAGTGGGATAAAGGTTGGGATTAGGTGTTTTGAGACTATGGGGAGTGCAGTAAAGGTTGGGATTAGGTGTTTTGGGACTATGGGAAGTGCGGTAAAGGTTGGGATTAGGTGTTTTGGGACTATGGGGAGTGCGGTAAAGGTTGGGATTAGGTGTTTTGGGACTATGGGGAGTGGGATAAAGATTGGGATTAGGTGTTTTGGGACTATGGGGAGTGGTAGTAGGGTTATGGTTAGGTGTTTGAGACTACAGGGGCTTGGATTTTGATTATGGTTGTGTTTTTGGGGCTACAGGGCCTGGGATTGTGGGTGCTTGGAACAACAGGGACTGAGATAGGGTTTTGGCACTACTGGTACTGGGTTTATGGGGTTTGGGCATAGAGGGACTAGAGGGAATAGGTTAACTTACTTTTTGCAGTTCTGTCCTTGTTGTTCAGGGAGGCCCAGCGTGGTATGTGCAGGCTGGCAACTGCATTCCATCCTTCTCTTGTCTTTGTTCTATTGGAATACCATGCACTCTTCTTATCCCAGAGTTCTGGGTGTTCCCTCATTGTTTGAATGAACTGCTCTGGCTCAATTGAGGCAGAGGCTCTCCCTGATGATTCTTCATCTCTGGGCTGTACCTCCTGGCTTGCTTCAGCATCCATGTTATTCTGCTGTTATGTCTGTCTCTCTCTCCACTCTCCACTTCTCAAGCCGGATTTCCTGGTATCCCAGCATCCCCCACTGTGATGCGGTCATGTGACCTTCACACAGCATCCAGGGCATGGTTTTCAGGCGGTTTTGGCTTATTTCCAGGCGTTTTTTTGAGTGGTTTCAATGTATTCCTATGGATATAGGCGTTTTTCAGGCGCTATTTATACCGCACAAAACATGCTCCAAAGATGCTGCTTGTAGGAGTTTTTTCACCGCACAGCCAGTGCAACGCCTGAGTGTGAAAGCTTATATTGACATACATGGGAGGGAGTTTTCAAGCGCTATTCAGGCGCTATTTTTAGCGCTAAGACGCCTTCAAACCGCCCCAGTGTGAAAGCAGCCTTACTGTAACCCTCCCCTCCCAACCCCTAAAAAGGGGTCCCTCCCCCCAATCCCCTCCCATATTGGGTCATCTTAGAATTTTATGGTGCCAAGCTTCTGCTCAACCTTTCCAAATAGTGTAAAATTTGTCTCGGTTCCCTCTATGTTTATAGATATATTCCTCCTTTATTATGGTTTCTTTAATTTGTGTTCTCCATTCTTCTACCGTGGGGGGGTATATTGAGAGCCATTTCTGGGCTATTAGTTTCCATGCCTGAAACAGGCATCTTGTCATTGCGATATGGGTATTTTTTAAAATATTTATTTCCTCCACTATATTTGGTTCTAGTGGTATTGCTATGCATAATGTGCTATTTATGTTTTTAATTGTATCCTGCCAATATCGATGGAGCTTGGGGCATCTCCACAGCATATGGATTAAATTAGCTGGTGCACCCTTACACCGGGACATAAAGAGGATTCCCTGCGTTTCCACTTAAACAATTTTTCCGGGGTATAGTATGATCTATGTGTAATAAAGAGTTGTGTTCATTTTTGAGTGGTCAACAGTGATACCTTTGGGATTGCAGCTAAGACCTTTGACCACTGAACATCAGTCAGTGCTCCTAGATCTCGTTCCCACTGCGCCCTGGCTGGCACCACTAACAATTCCTTAAATTTACTCTGCAATATCTCATATAATTTGTAAATAAGTCCCTTCTTTTGATCCCCTTTCTTCAGTAGTATTATTTTTTTAGAGGTGTTAAGTAGGGTCGCCGATACCAATTACCGATACTTTTTAAATGTCACGTGACAGTGGCACTAATATGCAGCACTGATGACGCGTGGACTGTGTCAGTCGTTTATTTTATTTTTTTTGACATTTTTTTTTTTTACAATGCTTTTGTTTTGGGGGTTAGGGGGATTCTTTATTTTTTTTATCAGCCCTGTGGGGGGGGGGGGGCTTTGGTGAGATATCAGTGGTCTTAACAGACCCCTGGCATCTCTCTTTTGAGACACAGAAAGGGACTGGGGAAAGAGATTTCTCAGTCCTTTTCTTAGCAGTCTCAGCTGCACTGGAGATAAATGGACAGGAGACAGAGGCTCCTCTCCATTCATAAACTGAAGTATCGTAAACACAGTTTACGATTCTCAGTTATGAATGGACAGAGTCAGTAATCACTGACTCTGTTCATTTGGAATAGGAAAGAGCCAACAGATTTACTGGCTCCTTCCTCCGCTCTCCATCCTGAAATATTGACACAGGGGGGGACCGGAACGGAGCACACTGAGGTGGGGGACCGTAACACAAGGAGGGGGGGGGCAGTGCACACAGAGAGGGGGAGACGGAGCACACAGAGGGTGGGGCGGAGCATACGGAGGGGGGACCGGAGCACACGGAAGGGGGGGACTGGAGCACATGGAGGGGGACCGGAGCACACGGAGGAGGGGGGGACCAGAGCGGAGCACACGGAGGAGGGGGGCGAAGCGGAGCACGCGGAAGGGGGGGCGGAGCACACGGAGGAGGGGGGCGCAGCGGAGCACACAGAGGGGGGGACCAGAGTGGAGCTCACAGAGGGGGGGACCAGACCGGCAACACAGAGGAGGGGGGACTGAAGCAGACGGAGGAGGGGGGACCGGAGAGGAGCATATGGGTGCGGAGCAGATCACACAGAGGAGAGGGGACCGGAGCTGAGCATACGGAGGGGGGACCGGAGCAGAGCACATGGAGGGGGGACCAAAGCGGAGCACAAAGAGGGGGGGCGTAGCACACAGAGGGGGACTGGAGGAGTATACAGGGACAGTCAGGGGGTGATCGTGCGGGGGTGGGGGGTGTTACAAGCACCGATCCCCCTGTATAGGTTTCAATAAAGCAGCTGGAAGCCGCGGAGGGGAGAGGAGGAGAAGAGGCTGTCAGCTACTGTATTGAAACCTATACAGGGGGAATCGGTGCTTGTAACTCCCCCCACCACCACACTGATTACCCCCTGACTTTCCAGGTATCGGGGGAAGCATCAGAGTATTTGCCCGAGTAAAAGTACTTGGGCAAATACTCAGTATCGGCACCGATACTAGTATTGGTATCGGTGCAACCCTAGTGTTAAGCTTGAGTACAGATGTACGAGCCTGGGAGTGAAAGGCATGTCGAAGCTGGAGATACTGGAAGAACCTCTGTTTTGGAATTCTAAATTCATCAGATATTTGTGAAAATAATTTTATGTTATCTTTCCAGAAGTGTTGCTCCACACATCTCAGCCCCTGAGTTTGCCAAAGACCAAATCCCTCCAATCTCTGTATTTCCTCATAATTTGCGTTATTCCATATTGGTGTGGGTTTGTAAGGCTAGAAAATAATTTTTAGGTTGTGGGATAGTGAGTCCCCCTCATCTTTAACTAGCATCAAGGTCGACAGCTTAATACGTGCATGTTTTTTCCTCCAGATGAGCTTTTGGAAAAGAGATTCTATCCTTCTGAACCAGAATGTAGCTATTCATATTGGACAATTATAAAAAATGTATAGTAATTGTGGGGCCCAAATCATCTTTATAAGATTGCCTCTGCCAATCACAGTTATTGGGAGTTTGCACCAGGTATGACATTTATCTTTAAACCTAATCAATAGAGGTCTAAGGTTAAGGTCCACATAGTCCCCCACTTTTTGTGTTACCTCAATCCCTAAATACTTAATTTTATGTTTTATTTGAATTTGTTTTGCACAGTCTGGTAATGGAATATTTGCATTATATAGTGGCATCATTAGGGACTTCTCCCAATTGATGCGAAAGGCGATACTCTTGATACTGTAGGCGATACTTTCTTGTAATTTAATAAGGTAGGTTTGGGACCGGTCTGAATACGGTCTTCCTCTTAGGTTCCCTGCCCTCGCCATCTTGTTTTTTTTTCCTCAGTAACCATTTCAATTCTCTGCTAGAATATACATCCCTGGTGTGCTTCTTGTATTTCTACACTCCTTTTATATCTGGACTTCCTATACCCTTGAATTGCTAATATTCCCCTTGTGAATTCTAATACTGCATTACCTGATTTGTAACATCACATTCTATGTATATTGGGATGATGCACTTGTGGTGATCTTTGCTTTTAATATGACTTTGTTTCTACATCTTGGTTAACTTTTAATAAAAATACAATTATAACAAAAAAATAAGCCTGCACCATCCCCCACCCCCAGTGCTTACCTCTGTAGATGGTTGGCCTTCACTGCCAAGTAGCTGGTGCAGCAGTCCGGGGTAAATTATCCTTCCACCTCCAGATAAAGAGAATTTCAGCTCATACCATGTAGAAGGCCAAGCCCAGGTCTGCAGAAAAGGAGAAGATTTCCGTGACTTCACCTTCCTGTATTACTGGATCTCAGTGGCAGCTGGTGCTCTATTTTTTTGGGGGGGCAGCAAACAAACCACCATTGAAATTCATGCATCCAGTGCCCTGCATGTAGATTAGGGGCCGGGCGCCTGGATTAGGGGGGCGGCGTCCCCTGTGCCCTTAATGGACAGGCCGACACTGCTGGATCTACTGCATGTTTTTGCATTTTTTTCCATCACATGCTCCATTGGAGTTACAGTGGTGTGAAAAAGTGTTTGCCCCCTTCCTCATTTCCTGTTCCTTTGCATGTTTGTCACACTTAAGTGTTTCGGAACATCAAACCAATTTAAACAATAGTCAAGGACAACACAAGTAAACACAAAATGCAATTTGTAAATGAAGGTGTTTATTATTAAAGGTGAAAAAAAATCCAAACCATCATGGCCCTGTGTGAAAAAGTGATTGCCCCCCTTGTTAAAACATACTATAACTGTGGTTGTCCACACCTGAGTTCAATTTCTCTAGCCACACCCAGGCCTGATTATTGCCACACCTGTTCACAATCAAGGCATCACTTAAATAGGAGCTGCTTGACACAGTAAGGTCCACCAGAAGATCCTTAAAAGCTACACATCATGCCGAGACCCAAAGAAATTTAGGAACAATTGAGAAAGAAAGTAATTGAGATCTATCAGTCTGGAAAGGGTTATAAAGCCATTTCCAAAGCTTTGGGAATCCAGCGAACCACAGTGAGAGCCATTATCCACAAATGGCGAAGACATGGAACAGTGGTGAACCTTCCCAGGAGTGGCCGGCCGCCCAAAATTACCCCAAGAGCGCAGCGACGACTCATCCAAGAGGTCACAAAAGACCCCACAACAACGTCCAAGGAACTGCAGGCCTCACTTGCCTCAGTTAAGGTCAGCGTTCATGCCTCCACCATCAGGAAAAGACTGGCCAAAAATGGCCTGCATGACAGAGTTCCAAGGAGAAAACCACTGCTGAGCAAAAAGAACATCAAAGCTCATCTCAATTTCTCCACAACACATCTTGATGATCCCCAAGACTTTTGGGACAACATTCTGTGGACCGATGAGACAAAAGTGGAACTCTTTGGAAGGTGTGTGTCCAAGTATATCTGGCGTAGAAGGAACACTGCATTTCAGAAAAAGAACATTATACCAACAGTAAAATATGGTGGTGGTAGTGTGATGGTCTGGGGCTGTTTTGCTGCTTCAGGACCTGGAAGACTTGCCGTGATAAAAGGAACTATGAATTCTGCTGTCTACCAAGAGATCCTGAAGGAGAATGTCCGACCATCTGTTCGTGTACTCAAGCTGAAACGAACTTGGGTTCTGCAGCAGGACAATGATCCTAAACACACCAGCAAGTCCACCACCGAATGGCTGAAGAAAAACAAAATGAAGACTTTGGAGTGGCCTAGCCAAAGTCCTGACCTGAATCCTATTGAGATGTTGTGGTATGACCTTAAAAAGGCCGTTCATGCTCGAAAACCCTCTAATGTAACTGAATTAGGACAATTCTGCAAAGATGAGTGGGCCAAAATTCCTCCAGGACGCTGTAAAAGCCTCATTGCACGTTATCGCAAACGCTTGGTTGCAGTTGTTGCTGCTAAGGGTGGCCCAACCAGTTATTAGGTTTAGGGGGCAATCACTTTTTCACACAGGGCCATGATGGTTTGGATTTTTTTTCACCTTTAATAATAAACACCTTCATTTACAAATTGCATTTTGTGTTTACTTGTGTTGTCCTTGACTATTGTTTAAATTGGTTTGATGTTCCGAAACACTTAAGTGTGACAAACATGCAAAGGAACAGGAAATGAGGAAGGGGGCAAACACTTTTTCACACCACTGTATGTAGATGTGTGATGGGTATAAGGTGACCCTTTCACCAGATCTACACCATAGAAAGAGTCATTCTGTAAAAGCCGGTGATGTTCTACACATTACATATCACCACACACACCGGAGAGAGCAATAGTTATCGGATCATTAATAATGGCGAACTCTAAACTGGTGACCTGGAGGGAATTGTAAAGCATTGCCTATGGAAAATTTACAGTATGGAAGTTTGTTGTTTGTTGCAGTTTTAGGACTTGACATTATGGATCAGTTAGAAGCTGATTGGCTGCCATGCAGAGCTGCACTAGTTTTTGCACTCTCCAGTTTTTAGTAAATCAACCCTGTTGGGTGTCCATTTACTCGGCACAATCTCATCTTTTATATTGTACCAACAATTGAGTAACATATTGCATTTCTGTGCCCTAAAATTAACTTTAGTGTGTTTTCTACTGAAATGTTGTGCTTAAACATTTGTGCTAATAATGTGTTACATAATAAATTGAAACTACCACCATTTTATTCTCCAGGGTCTCTCCTTTTTTAAATATCAGTTTTAGTGGTTTTAAGGAATCAGACCTAAATATTTTTTTAAACGTGTGTACAAAAACAAAAAAGAATTGCTCTGGCAGCAAAATGATTCAAATGATACTACAGCCCGATTATACTGAAAGACCCAAACTTTTTCTGACACGTTTTGTTTAAAAATCTGTATTTTATGCTGGAGAATGACTTGGGACCCCTAAACATTATATATTTTTTTTTGCAGAGGTCCTGGGAAATAAAATGGCAGTCATGAGGGGATGAGAACGTGACGCTGTTTAGTTGGGGGAGGAGCCCGACCATGGCGCCAAACGAGAGCTGCTAAGAGAGGCTCTGGGTGGACCAGCTGGAGACTAACAGCGTGAGAGGCCAGGATGGCTCCATGGATGACAGCTCACAGCAGCGCCTGTATCCCGGCAGAAGGATAGGAGCGCCAGGTGTGAGGAGAGCATGGAGAGCGGAATACACTTGGAAGATTGTCCTGGCTGGCTCGGTCCCCTCCGTGCCCCTGTACCCCACCCCCTTTTTTTTGCCTCGGGACTCAGAACAGAATGTACAGGGGGAAAGGTGAGCAATAAATAAGCAGATAAACTGTATGCTGTACGCTAACTCATCAACACTGCCTATGTACTGGTCCGCCTCCCCAGGTGGTAAGATTCAAATGTAATAGCTGGCAAAATGATCTCTGTGATTAAGCAAGTTGGAAGATTAACAGAGTAAAGAAGCCTGTGAAGAGGGTGAGGTGAAGTGGCTCTAATGCCGCGTACACACGTTCGGACTTTGTCCGCCGGACCAGTGGTGTAACTAGAACCCGGTGCAAGAAACCATGAAGGGCCCCCCTGAACCCCAGCCGGGGCCCTTCGCTCCGAGTCCGGTGTTGGAACTCCAGGGCTCGGTCACAGGTACGACTTTTGTGAGCCCTGTAGTTCCACCACTGGTATCAGCAGTTTTTTTAATTATTTTTTACAATTTTTTAGGAGTCCCGTTGGGGGACTTTGGTGAGATATCAGAGGTCTAAACAGACCTATGATGTTACACCTTTGAGACAAAGAGGAAGAAGGGAAATTGGGTCCCTGTCCTCTGGAGAGAAGTGGGCCATGTCCCCAGGAGAGATTGGGTCCTTGTCCTTAGGGGAGATGGGGTCCCTGTCCCTACGTAAGTAGGAGTCCCTCTCCCTAAGGGAGATGGGGTCCCTGTCCCCAGGGGAGATGGGGTCACTGACCTTAGGGGAGAGATGGGGTCACTGACCTTAGGGGAGAGATGGGGTCACTGACCTTAGGGGAGATGGGGTCCTTGTCCCCAAGGGAAATGAGGTCCCTGTCCTCTGGGAACAATTGGGTCCTGTCCCCAGGGGAGATAGGGTCCCTGTCCCCATGTGAGAAGGGGTTCCTGCCCCCAGGGGAGATGGGGTCTCTGTCCTTAGGGGACATATCTTCCAGAAAGACCTGTCAACATCTGTGTATGACGGGGAGGAGGTGGGGTGCTGGCAGACAAGCCTGCGGTATCCTTTGGGGAGCCGGCTCTCATATGGCTGCACTGCATCTGTGTGCTTAAAGTTTGCCCGGGAGAAGCATGCAGTGCAGTGTGAGCCGGACTCAGGGGGTGGGACTCTGGCTGGGAAAGACAGACACTGGACTGAGCAGCACTGCATGGAGCAGGAGAGGGGGACCCGGAGGAGCGGCAGAGGACACAGGTTGTGTGGGGAATGCACAACTAAAGAGCAGCCAGTACGGTAGTCGAGCATGGAGCTCTGCTAGTCACCCCCCACCTCCAGCCACCCGTGCGCCCGGTGGCTAACCGCCTATGCTGCCACCGGCCATATGTAGAGGGGGGCCACATGGGCCCCTTGCAGCACAGGGCCCGGTTGCACTCGCAACTGCTGCACCCCCTATAGTTACGCCTCTGCGCCGGACCTAGTCGGACTTCCGAGCGTGTGACTTGCCCACACAGGCCCGGACTTCTCCGGCAGACAATCCGCTGGAAAAAGTCTGCGGGAATGAACGGACTTTCCAATGAGCGGCAAGTCCGTTCATTTCAAAAGTCCGGCGGACTAGCCTAAACGGCGGGATTGTCCACCGGACTGCCAAGTCCAGCGGACAATTTTAAAACAAAACTTAAAACCTAGTCCGCTGGACTTTTGGCGCCAAAAAGTCCTCCGGCGCCCACACACGAGGGGATTGTCCGGTGGACTTGAGTCCAGCGGACAATCCCGCGGGATAGTCCCTTCGTGTGTACGCGGCATAAGGCGCCCCAGAGTAAGCTGTTATGAACATTTAAAAGGAAGCTGTAACAAAATGCAGTTTGGAGAACATATAAAAACAAACTGAGGAACGGTATAAGTTTAATGGAGGCAATACCACAGGAACTAATTTTACTATACTGACTGTGTAAATTTGCATAGAGAATCCAAATACTATTGGGTGAATGAGATGTGTACTTGAACTTTGAAAATCGGTATTTGCCTTACTACACGGACCCAGATAGGGGGACCCATATGAGCAGGGCTTTTTAACTGCATACAGGGCTTTTTAACTGCATACCTGGCAGTGTGGTTCGCTAGGGAATGGCATGGAAGGTAACAGGTAATACAAAGGTGAAATAGAGAGGAGCAACCTGGAGAGTACGGGATAAAGTTGCTGAGAAAATCGCATATGAAAAACAACTAAGGAATGTAAAATAAATGTGAACATAAAACCTTTGCATATCCATACTTATCCTAGCTAAATTCCCTAAACTGGAAATACCTTTGTATGTACTGTAATACACCAGTTAATTAATCGAGAGGAGTGTGCAATTAAAAATGCAATGAAGGTTCGAGTTCCTTAAGAAAATTATAACTAAAGCACTGTATGGTATAAACAAAAAAGTACAATTCTTCAGCGGTATATAAATTGAACGTGACTGGAACTAAAAGAAACCTGCTGACATGGTGCAGAGTTAATTAAAAAACGCAGAGGGGCTTTTGAATTGTCTGAGGAGTACATACCCCACAGAGTTAGTGGGACGAGTGGGGTCCCCCCCACCTCTACCCCTTCTATTTCATTTTCAGTCTTGGGATGTTATTAGAAAATTTAAAAAAGGTGTGTTCTACAGTTTTTGAGCAAAAACTCTCCTGAGCAGCCTTTTTGATAGCATTTTTTGGGGCATTGAGGATTGGGGAACTGGTGTCGCATCAAAGAAAGTGCCAGGTGGGCTGGGGCTCGAGGACATTGGTTGGGAAAAGTCTTCGGTGGTCCTTTAGATCAGGCGGTCAAAGACAGATCAGCTCTGTAAGGGGTTACGGGTTGAGTTGTTTCCAGGGTCAGAGGCAGGGGGATGCCCCGTGGCGGCGTTGCAGCAATTTTTGGAAGTTCGACCTGCTGAAACAGGGGCATTATTCATCCACGAGGATGTATCGTGCCTGTCTAGATTCCAGTTCATGGCGGTGTTGAGGAAAAGCTTGAAGGAAGGAGGTTTAACCCCGGGTGAGTATGCAGCCCATTCTTTTCGTATTGAGGTGGCTACGGAAGCAGCTAGGTGGGGGCTCCTGGTTGAGGTAATAAAGAGGATTGGCAGATGGGAGTCCACTCGTTATCGGTTATATATACGCCACACTTTATGTGAATGCTAGGCATTAGAGTAAGTATAAGTGTTTTGTTTGCTGTTGTTGGGGCATGTTGCTGGATTTGCTTTATTATGTTTTCCAGAGCCGGGATGTCTTATTTGGATTATAGGACAGTTTTATGTGTTCTGGGGTGCTAGAAGGGCAGATGTCAGGCCAGACGGCAGGCAGCTCAGAATGGACAGGGAAGAAGGCAGAATACAGTGGATTGGGGTCCAGGGTATTATGTGGCACAAAGTTTTTTTACCAGGGCGTCCTGGTCCTACATGTTGGCGGTAATGACCTAGTCATACGCCCCATGCGTCATGTCTAGGGATGAGCTGAACACCCCCGGGTTCGGTTCGCACCAGAACCTGCGAACGGACCGAAAGTTTGCACGAACGTTAGAACCCTATTAGTTAGAATGGACGCGAACGTTCGAAATCGAAAGTGCTAATTATAACAGCCAATATGCATGTTATTGCCTAAAAAAGGTTTGAGGACCCGGGTCCTGCCCCAGGGGACATGTATCAATGCAAAAAGAAGTTTTAAAAATTGACATTTTTTTCTGGAGCAGTAATTTTAATGATGCATGAAGTGAAAAAAAAAAGGGAAATATTACTTTAAATATGGCAGCTGGGGTGTCTAAAGTATGCCTGTGAAGTGGCATGTGTTTCCCGTGTTTAGAACTGTCCCTGCATAAAATGACATTTGTAAAGGGGAAAAAAAGCTATTTAAAACTGCTTGCAGCTTTAATGTAATTTCTTGTCCTGGCAATATGGATAAAAATCTTTGATAACAATGGCATGGCTACCCCATCACCCCCCACCCCAGCCCATTACCAGCCCCTTTGGGTCTTGTATGGATATTAAGGGGAACCCCGCACCCAAAATAAAACCCTATACCTAAAACCCTATATACTCTGAACAGCAGTATACAGGCGGTGCAAACAAGTAGGTTTGTTCTTAAGTAGAATCTGTTTGTAATTTTGAACAGGTAAATTTTTAAGTGTAGCTCCAGCCAAAAAAATCTATTTTTAAGCTTTTTGGAGAACATAGGGAAGGGTTATCACCCCTGTAACATTTGTTTTGCTGTCTGTGCACCTGTTCAGAACATTTCACCTCACTTTACGTCCCAATGACAAATGTTCACCAACAAGGATTGGTGCTAAAGCAAATTAAATCTAACAGCATAGAATTTCCCTTCCTAGGGGTAGATTTCCTCTCATTTCCTGTTGTCTCCTTCCGTTTGCAAGTAGGAGTCGTTTGTAAGTTGGATGTTTGAAAGTAGGGGTCTGCAGAAATTTGCCCCATTAGTTGTTGGTGTTGCCACAACACTGTAAGCCCTCACAGTTACTCTTGGTGGGCGCTGGAACGACTTGCTGTGAACTATTATATCAGGAATTGTAATTACATGCCATTGTTGAACAGTGGTAGGAAAAATTGGGCCTTTGGTGGTGATGCTGGTGCTACAACACTGTAAGCCCTCACAGTTACTCTTGGTGGGCGCAGGTATGGGCCCTGCTGTGAATTATTAGATCAAGATTTGTAATTACACGCCCCTGTTAAGCAGGGGCTGAAAAATTGGACCTTAGGCCATGGTGCTGGTGCCACAACACTGCAACAGATACTGTACTTGGAGCACAGCAATGAGACCTGTTGCAAAGCATTGCATAAAAAATTGTAATTACACGCTCTTGTTAAAAGGGGCTGAAAAATTGGTGGTGGCACCCAGAATCAAAAATGTTCTTCCAAGCTATCATCATGATCATTGAGGAGGAAGAGGATAGTCAGTCAACATAACAGGACAGTCACTCAGCATCAGCATAGGCAGTCTTGAAGGGATGTGACATTTTAAAATAAATTATTCTGTTACATCAGCTTCAGGTGCCTGGTAGCTGGTGGTGATCCAAGACTAATTCATCTTTATGAAGGTCAGTCGATCACCCGAGTCAGTGGACAGGCGCACCCTGTGATCGGTGACAAAGCCTCCAAGCAGCACTGAATGTGCGTTCCGAAAGAACGCTGGATGCAGGACAGGCCAGTAGATCAATTGAATACTGTGCTAGCTCTGGCCAGTGATCCATCCTCAAGACCCAGTAAGCCAGAGGATTTTTGGTGGGAAAGGTGTCCAAGTCTGACCTTGCCCCTAGGTATTCCTGCACCATGTATATCAGACGCTGGCGATCATTCCTTGGGGCTGCGGACTAAAAAATTGTCTGAACGCATCGGTCAGACGTCCACCTTCTCCACCGCTCCTTCTGCTACTGACCAAAGCCTCAGCAACTCGTTGTTCAGGACCAGGAGTTTGTAACCTCCCAGTCTCTGGGAATGCGTTTCACAGACCTTTCTGCAAGGCCTCCCGGAGATGTCTCATCCTCTGCTCCCTCTTCGACGGCAAAATAAGGTCCGCAACCTTACCCTTGTACCGTGGATCAAGGAGAGTGGCCAGCCAGTAATGGTCCCTCTCCTTCCCCAGGCTTTGCAGGATCAGGGAGGCCATGCAACGTAGGTTAGCTGTCAGGAAACGTTTCATCCGCTGGTAATACATGTCTTTTGGCATGCAGTACTGCGGTCCACCAGCAGGTGTCTCCTGGCAGTTTGGAACTGTCAGGAGAACTCGTCCCTGCTGCTATGTCATCGTTGGGCTGCAGTACTGGCATCCACCAGCGGATGGATCCTGGCAGCATGGGGCAGACAGCACCTCCTGCAATCGGGTATCACCTGAGGCCAATCACAGGACTATAAATACCAGGCAAGCACTTGCATCTTTGCCTTGGTTTTGTCACTGAGTAGGGTTTAGCAAACCCGAACTGTAAAGTTCGGGTCCGTACCGGACTTTAGGGTGTTCGTGTCCTGGACCCGAACCCGAATAATTGACTGTATGTTCGGGTTCGGGTCCGGTGTTTGAGTATTTAATGTTGCTTTTTAAAATGTATTTTAAAAGCACTCGTGGCTATATGAATTGATATTCATATAGCCGTGAGTGCTTTTAATACAGAGAACAGTCATTGAAGTCCTTTATTTTTAAAAAGTTAGTCATAAAAAGTGTTTGGGGACCTGGGTCCTGCCCAGGGGGACATGTATCAATGCAAAAAAAACTTTTAAAAACGGCAGTTTTTTCGGGAGCAATGATTTTAATAATGATTAATGTGAAACAATAAGAGTGTAATATTCCTTTAAATTTCATACCTGGGGGGTGTCTATAGTATGCATGTAAAGGGGCGCATGTTTCCAGTGCTTAGAACTGTCTCTGCAAAAAGTGTCATTTTTGCAGAAAAGAAAGCTATTTAAAATCACTCGCGGCTAATGTTAATTGACGGCTCCCGTAATACAGAGAGCAGTCATTCATTGAAAGTTATTCATAAAAAAAAAAGTCATTGATAAAGAATAAAAAAAAACAAAAAAAAAAAAGCGTAGGGGTCCCCCCAAATTCAATAACCAGGCCCTTCAGTTCTGGGATGGATATTAAGGGGAACCCCAGCCAAAAAAATAAATAAAAAATATGGCGTAGGGTCCCCCTCAAAATCCATACCAGACCCTTGAGGTCTGGGATGGATTTTAAGGGGAAACCCAGCCAAAAAAATGGCGTGGGGTCCCCCTCAAAATCCATACCAGACCCTTATCCGAGCACGCAACCTGGCAAGCCGCAGGAAAAGAGGGGGGACGAGAGCGCCCCCCCCCCCCTCCCGCCTGAACCATACCAGGCCACATGCCCTCAACATTGGGAGGATGCTTTTTAAGACCCCTAAAGCACCTTGTCCCCATGTTGATGAGGACAAGGGCCTCTTCCCCACAACCCTGGCCGGTGGTTGTGGGGGTCTGCGGGTGGGGGGCTTATCGGAATCTGGAAGCCCCCTTTAACAAGGGGACCCCCAGATCCCGCCCCCCCGTGTGAAATGTTAAGTACCCCATGCGTCAGAGGGGGGCGGGGTTACCAGGTGGCCCCGCCCTCCGTTATAAAAGAACTGTCAGCCCAAGCGAAGCCTCACACACCGGGAGCCTCCCTTTGCTAGGGGTGGCCCAAGAAGAGACCGACACCGTGGAAGAAGATACCGTCCCCCTGGAAGAAGATACCGACGCCGTGGAAGAAGATACCGAAGACCCAGCGGGAGCCTCCCATTGCGCGGAGCGGCCCAGAAGAGACACCGATGCTGGACGAGAAGGGGGCTTCCAGATTCAGATAAGCCCCCCGCCCGCAGACCCCCACAACCACCGGCCAGGATTGTGGGGAAGAGGCCCTTGTCCTCATCAACATGGGGACAAGGTGCTTTAGGGGTCTTAGACTCCCAAAGCATCCTCCCAATGTTGAGGGCATGTGGCCTGGTACGGTTCAGGCGGGAGGGGGGGCCGCTCTCGTCCCCCCTCTTTTCCTGCGGCCTGCCAGGTTGCGCGCTCGGATAAGGGTCTGGTATGGATTTTGAGGGGGACCCCACGCCATTTTTTTTGGCTGGGTTTCCCCTTAAAATCCATCCCAGACCTCAAGGGTCTGGTATGGATTTTGAGGGGGACCCTACGCCATTTTTTTTTTGGCTGGGGTTCCCCTTAATATCCATCCCAGACCTGAAAGGCCAGGTTATTGAATTTGGGGGGACCCCTACGCTTTTTATTTTTTTGTTTTTTTTTATTTTTCATCAATGACTTTTTTTTTATGAATGACTTTCAATGAATGACTGTTCTCTGTATTACGGGAGCCGACAATACACATTAGCCACGAGTGATTTTAAATAGCTTTCTTTTCCGTCAAAAATGACACTATTTGCAGAGACAGTTTTAAGCTCTGGAAAACATGCGCCCCTTTACATGCATACTATAGACACCCCCCCGGTACGAAATTTAAAGGAATATTACACTTTTATTGTTTCACTTTAATCATTATTAAAATCACTGCTCCCAAAAAAACGTCCGTTTTTAAAAGTTTTTTTTGCATTGATACATGTCCCCCTGGGCAGGACCCAGGTCCCCAAACACTTTTTATGACTAACTTTTTAAAAATAAAGGACTTCAATGACTGTTCTTTGTATTAAGGGGGACGGGAGCCGACACTTTATTATAGCCGTTCGGGTCCCCATTGACTTCAATGGGGTTCGGTGTTCGGGGTCAAGTTCGGTCCCGAACCCGAACTTTTTTTTGAAGTTCGGCCGAACCTGCCGAACCCGAACATCCAGGTGTCCGCTCAACTCTATCCCTGAGCCCTGATCCACAGCCTGTTACCTGTTAAGCCTGAAACCTTGTTCCTGGAAACCTGATCCTGCCTGTCCCTGCATCCCTGGTACCTTGTCCCGCACCTGATGCCTTTCTCCCTTCTCCTTTTCCCCCTTATCTGCTGACCTCCCGTTTATGACCCTGGCCTGGCTTGACTACGATTCTGGTATCCCCCTGGTTAGATATACTGGTTTGTCTGTGTCACTGTTATTTGGTTGTCTTGCTCTGTTTGTTATTGGTGGTGTGTTCACGTTGTATATATTTATCTTAAATAAATGCATTTATATCTCATCTACTTGGTTGGTTTACTCTGTTGCAGTCACACAGTTCTGGTCACATACGGTTTATGACAGAAACCAAGGCCATCCCTGACCAGAAGTGGCTGCACAGAGGAACCATCTTGGTTCTGTTGGCTTTGCTGGAATGGATCTTAACATGATTTCCTATTATGCTCTGCTGGCGTCAGAGAGTGGTGAGTATCTCCGCCAGACACTGAAAGAGTGGACCAATGACCAGCTGCTTGAGATCATGCGTTTGGCCCACTCCCTGGTTGACCAGGGCTGTATGTTTGGGGATGTGCAGCCTTTGATCCAAATATGTGCTGAGCTAACCCTGTCTGGTGTTTCAAAGGCCGGTGATGATTTTTCTCCCCCTTTCAGTGCTGATCAGGTGGAATCTCTGGTGTGGCTGTTAGAGGATGATTCTGCATACTTTTTTGAGCACTATACCGTTTGTCCTCAGCAGAAGCTTATAGAATGTATTCACTCAGTACAGACCCTTGTTAGACAGGCAGCATGTGATCTGTTCTTTGTACAACCAATACTCTCAGCATGGTCTGATATATTACAACCAGCCCCAACCAACCCACAACACACCACCACTGCCATCAGACACTTGCCTTCCCAAAAATCTGTTTCCCCATCACCTATGCCAAACCCAGTAGCAGCCCAGTATACGTTGCTTCCAACTGAATACTCGTATCCGGTCTCTGCTCCCTGTACCTACCCTGCATACCACCCACCTGCCTCTTCTCGGCTGCCTACCAATCCTCCTTTCCAGTCTGCTGCACCCCCCACCTACAGAGCTTCAGTGATTAACCACTTCCCACCCGGCCAATGTACATATACGGCCGGGTGGGAGCCATCTACTTCTGAATGGACGTTCCGGAACGTCCTTCAGAAGTAGAGGGATCGCGGGCGATCCCGATGCGGCCGTGTCACCCAGACACGGCGCATCTCGGATCGGCAGGAGGGCTCGGTGATTGGCCCTCCTGATCACATGACAGCCGCGTCGAATCACGGCCGTCATGTGATGTAAACAAACAGCCGGTTGCTAGGCAATCCGCCCTCCTCTCCTCACACGGAAGTCGTCGGTGAGGAGAGGAGAGCGGATCGCTGCAGCCGGCTGGTGATCAGTGAGTATGAGCTTTTTTTTTACTCACTGATCACCAGTCTAGAGTCACCACAGTAAAACACACATGTCCCCACAGTAAAACACACATGTCCCCACAGTAAAACACACATGTCCCAAAAACACACATGTCCCCAAATAATAAAAACACATGTCCCTCACATATGTCCCAGTAAAATCACATGTCCCAATGATTATCTGCACACATATGTCCGTGATCACCTGCACACCCCTTTTACATGATCATTTGCGTACATATGTCCGTGATCACGCAAACCAATTATTATACACTTAACGGAATTTTTTTTACTAAAAACATGTAGCAAAAAACATCTTGGCTTAAATTTATGACAAAATTAGATTTTATTGGATTTCTTTTAAAAAAGAAAGGAGAAAATATTGTTTTTTTTCAAAATTTCCGCTATGTTTTCGCTTATATTGCAAAAAATAAAAAACGGAGTCGCAAATAAATACCACCAAACTAAAGCTCTATTTGTGCGAACAAAATGATAAAAAAATTATTTGGTTACAGCATTGCATGACCGCGCAATTGTCACTGAAAGTGCGAGAGCACTGAAAGCTGAAAATTGGTCTGGGCAGAAAGGGTGTTTAAGTGCACAGTGTTATTGTTAATGTTGTGGTTAAACCAAAGAAAAAACAAAAGTTTTTCCCAACCAAAACAATCCTACCATTAACCCAACCTGCCTCCACACCCACCAATCTGTTCCAGCCAGAGGTGCCAGCATTCCAGCCTGAAGAGCTAGTGCCGGGCTTCCAGCCTGATGTTCCAGCCTTCAAGCCTGACGTTCCAGCCTTCCAGTCTGATGTCCCGCTTCCGGCCTTCCAGCCTGATGTTCCAGCTTCCAAGCCTGACGTTCCAGCCTTCCAGTCTGATGTCCTGGTGCTGGCCTTCCAGTCTGACGTCCCGCTGCCGGCCTCCCAGCCTGATGCCCCAGCCTTCCAGTCTGATGTCCCAGCTCTCCAGCCTGACGTCCCAGTCTTCCAGTCTGACGTCCTGGTGCCGGCCTTCCAGTCTGATGTCCCGCTGCCGGCCTCCCAGCCTGATACCCCAGCCTTCCAGTCTGATGTCCCAGCTCTCCAGTCTGATGTCCCGGCGCCTGCCTTCCAGTCTGATGTCCCGGTGCCTGCCTTCCAGTCTGATGTCCCGGCGCCTGCCTTCCAGTCCGATGTCCCAGCGCCTGCCTTCCTGTCTGATGTCCCGGCCCCGGCCTTCCAGTCTTATGTCCCGCTGCCGGACTCCCAGCCTGGTGTTCCAGCCTTCCAGTCTGATGTCCTAGCCCTCCAGCCTGACGTCCCAACCTCCCTGTCTGATGTCCTGGTGTCGGCCTTCCAGCCTGACGTCCCAACCTTCCAGTCCGATGTTCTGGTGTTGGCCTTCCAGCCTGACGTCCCAGCCTTCCAGTCTGATGTCCCGGCGCCTGCCTTCCAGTCTGATGTCCCGGTGCCTGCCTTCCAGTCTGATGTCCCGGCGCCTGCCTTCCAGTCTGATGTCCCGCTGCCAGCCTTCCAGTCTGATGTCCCGCTGCCGGCCTCCCAGCCTGGTGTTCCAGCCTTCCAGTCTGATGTCCTAGCCCTCCAGCCTGACGTCCCAACCATCCAGTCTGATGTCCTGGTGTCGGCCTTCCAGCCTGACGTCCCAGCCTTCCAGTCTGATGTCCTGGTGTCGGCCTTCCAGTTTGACGTCCCAGCTTTCCAGCTTGACATCCCAGCCTTTCAGTCTGATGTCTCGTGGCCTACCGTCCAGCCTAATGTCCCAGCCCTCCAGTCCGATGTCCCACTGCCGGCCTTCCAGCCTGACGTTCCAGCCTTCCAGTCTGATGCTCCGCTGCCTGCCCTCCAGTCTGATGTCCTGGCCCTCCAGTCTGATGTCCCGGCCCTCCAGTCTGATGTCCCGGCCCTCCAGTCTGATGTCCCGGCCTTCCAGTCTGATCTCCCGGCCCTCCAGTCTGATGACCCGCTGAAAGCTTTTCAGTCTGATGACCCGCTGCCAGCTTTCCAGTCTGATGACCCGCTGCCAGCTTTCCAGTCTGATGACCCGCTGCCAGCTTTCCAGTCTGATGACCCGCTGCCAGCTTTCCAGCCTGATGACCCGCTGCCAGCTTTCCAGCCTGATGACTCGCTGCCAGCTTCCCAGCCTGATGACCCGCTGCCAGCCCGAGGTGTTCCTGTCTGCTGCCCAGCCCGAGTTGTTCCTGTCTGCTGCCCAGCCCGATGAGTTCCTGTCTGCTGCCCAGCTTGATGTGCCTGTGCCTGCTGCCCAGCTTGATGTGCCTGCTGCCCAGCCTAAAGTGCTCGTGCCTGCTGCCCAGCTTGATGTGCCTGCTGCCCAGCTTGATGTGCCTGCTGCCCAGCCTAAAGTGCCCATGCCTGCTGCCCCACGTGATGTGCCTGCTGCCCCACTTGATGCACCTGCTGCCCAGTTTGATGTACCCATGCCGCCTGCCCCGCTTGATGTGCCTGTTGCCCAGTTCAAGGTGCCTGCTGTCTAGCTTAAGAACCTAGAGCCCGCTGTCTGCCCTGAAGTGCCTGATGCCCAGCATGAAGTACCCCTACCCATGGTCCTGCTTGATGCCTTAGACTTTGAACAATTACAACCATTTTGAGCGTCCAGAGGCCGCTCCTTTGAGGGGGGTACTGTCAGGAAACGTTCCATCCGCTGGTAATACCTGTCTTTTGGCATGCAGTACTGTGGTCCACCAGCAGGTGTCTCCTGGCAGTTTGGAACTGTCAGGAGAACTCGTCCCTGCTGCTATGTCATCGTTGGGCTGCAGTACTGGCATCCACCAGCAGATGGATCCTGGCAGCATGGGGCAGACAGCACCTCCTGCAATCAGGTATCACCTGAGGCCAATCACAGGACTATAAATACCAGGCAAGCACTTGCATCTTTGCCTTGGTTTTGTCCCTGAGCCCTGATCCACAGCCTGTTACCTGTTAAGCCTGAAACCTTGTTCCTGGAAACCTGATCCTGCCTGTCCCTGCATCCCTGGTACCTTGTCCCGCACCTGATCCCTTTCTCCCTTCTCCTTTTCCCCCTTATCTGCTGACCTCCCGTTTATGACCCTGGCCTGGCTTGACTACGATTCTGGTATCCCCTGGTTAGATATACTGGTTTGTCTGTGTCACTGTTATTTGGTTGTCTTGCTCTGTTTCTTATTGGTGGTGTGTTCACGTTGTATATATTTATCTTAAATAAACGCATTTATATCTCATCTACGTGGTTGGTTTACTCTGTTGCAGTCACACAGTTCTGGTCACATACGGTTTATGACATTAGCTGAGGCATTCGGTCCGGAGTCTTCTGGGTCACTAAGGACGACATGATCCGCAGCCACCTCCTCCCAGCCAAGTCCACCGGTTTCTTGGGACTGTAAATTATCCCTAAAAGACTGCTGCTGATGATGCTGAGTGCCAGGCTCCACCTCCATGCTGACACAATCCTCCTCCTCCTCCTCATCCTCTTCCTGTGTGATGGGTGGGAGAGAAAAACACTGTCTGGATAAAGGGGGCCTTGAGAGGCAAGGAAGTCCTCCTCTTCCTGCCTCTGTTCTGCCTCAAGTGCCCTGTCCATTATTCAACGCAGCGTATGCTCCAACAGGTGGACAAGAGGTACAGTGTCACTGATGCATGCACTGTCACTGCTCACCATCCTCGTGGCCTCCTCAAATGGTGACAGGACAGTGCATGCATCCCTGATCATGCTCCACTGGCGTGGTGAAAAAAATCCAAGCTCCCCTGACCCTGTCCTGGTGCCGTAGTAGCACAGGTACTCGTTGATGGCCCTCTGCTGCGTGTGCAGTCGCTGCAGCATGGCCAAAGTTGTTTTCCACCTCGTGGGCATGTCACATATAAGGCGGTACTTGGGCAGGTTCAACTCCTTTTGCAGCTCAGCCAGACGAGCACTGGCATTATATGATCGGCGGAAATGCACACAGACTTTCCTGGCCTGCCTCAGGACATCCTGTAAGCCTGGGTACCTGCCCAAGAACCGGCACATGGGTCAGTTGTCCCCGTCGCAGGGCAGACTGGAGGTTGGTGCCATTGTCACAAACCACCATTCCTGGCTTAAGCTGGCGTGGCATCAACCACCTCTCGACCTGCCTCTGCAGAGCTGACAGAACCTCTGCCCCAGTGTAGCTCCTTTCCCCCAAACACACCAGCGCAAGCACGGCATGGCATCTTTTTGCCTGCGTACTTGCGTAGCCCCTTGAATGCCTACGGAGCACCGCTGGTTCCGAGGACAGAGCACTTGAATAGGCCATGGAGGAAGAAGAAGAGAAGGGGGTGGAGGAGAGAGGTGTGTCACAACCAATAGTAGCATTTTGGAGGCGTGGTGGCAGAACAACCTCCAACACTACTGCACCTTGTCCTGCATCCTTCCCAGCTGCCCCCATGGGCCGTGAAAGAAAGGTAACGTCCCTGTCCATGCCTGCTGGACCATGAGTCAGCGGTAATATGCACCTGACTGCCATGTCCAGCAAGGCCAAGACATTGCCTTCCACATGCTGGTAGAAAGCCAGAATCGCCTTCCGTGAGAAAAAGTGGCGTTTGGGAACCTGCCACTGAGGAACCACACATTGAACAAACTCACAGAAGGGGGCCGAGTCTACCAACTAAAAAGGCAGCAGTTAAAGTGCTTGCAATTTAGCCAAGCTAGCATTCAACCGCTGGGCATGTGGATGGCTGGGAGTGAACTTCTTTCGACGGTCCAGCAGCTGGAGCAGGGAAATTTGCCTGGTACAATCGGACGTCGGTGTACTGTTAGCAAAGTGCCCGCAAGTACTTGTTTGTGATACACCTAATTCTACACCTTCATTCCTCTCAGTGCAGCTTTCAGAGAGGACTGAAGGTATAGTGGGGTTGGAGATCCCAGCTGATGAGGAGCAAGGAGAGGTCCGCTTTGTTCTTTGGTGTGGGTCTTTAAGGTACGCTTGCCAACGAGCTGCATGGCAGGTCAACATATGTCTGGTCATGCTTGTGGTGCCCAATCGGCTGATGTTTTGGCCACGCAAGATACGCTTGAGACATATGTTGCAAATAGCAGCGGTGTGATCTGCTGCACTCATCTCAAAAAAGGCCCACACCAAAGAACTTTTGTAATAACGTGCAGAGGCAGCGCCCTGCACAGGCGGAGCTCTGCGGTGTGATTCAGTTGGTGTGCTGCCCTTAATCTGGCCCCGGAGGGCATCCTGCCTCATTGGAGATGTGCCACGTCCTCCTCCTCTCTCCGATCAGGCACCCACGTGGAGTCAGTGACCTCATCATCCCCTCCCTCTTCACCACTGGAGCAAACCTGGCAGTATGCTGCAGCTGGTGGAACATGACTGCCAGATTGCTGTCCTTGAGCACCCCCTCTTTCTGCGCTCACGCTACTGCCTTCCTCTAGCTGGGTATCATCATCAGAGCCTTCAAAACGCTGGGCATCCTCCTGGAGCATGTACCCAACACTGTGCTCAAACAGTTTGGGGGACTCCTCAGGAGGACATGGTGGGTCTAGGGAAGGGTTGACTGATGACATTGAGACAAGGGGAGAGTACGCGTTGGCAGCTGCTTTGCCAGTACCCTGAGCCTGGGTGAGAGAGGATGAGGAGGATGCGGAGGCCTTGGTCATCCACTCTACCAAGCCTTTAGCATGATGCAGCTCAACATGTCCAGCTACCGAAAATAAGGACAAGCGTGTCCCATGGCCACGTGCTGATGACGATGCACCACATCCACGACCAGCACTGTTGTCTCTAGACACAGAGCCTGCTTGCCCTCTTTTCTTGGCTCGTGACTGTCTGCCTCTCCTTGTTGGCCTTCCAGACTAGGGATGGGCCCGGTGCTCGATGCAAACCCATGTTCGCATCGAGCACCGGGCGTTCGCTCACTCGGCGAGCCCAGAACTATTTTGGCCGCTCGCATCACATTCATGTGATGCGAGCAGCCCCGCAATGCATTGCGGCCGGCGCGGCCGGCGCAGTGCATTGCTGGCTGATGATTGGCCAAGCATGCACTGTGACCCCGCATGCTTGGCCAATCACAGCGCCGAAACTCGGAGAGCCATAATTGGCTACAGGCAGGACGCCTGTAGCCAATTACAGCTCAGGGGCTTTAGTACACGCCCCACCATTTACAAGGCCGCCACGCCGTCGGCGCCGGTCACATGAGTTCTGGCTTTAGGAGAGATCAGGCTGATTCTGTGTCTTTGCTAGATTCATTCATATAGAAAGATTTGCTCTACTTTGCTAAACCATTGGCTATTTATTTGCTAAACCATTGCTACCTGTCATTGATCGTCCATTGCTGCTGGTTAGTGTGTTTTTAGCTGCTGCTGGGGATTAGTCTGGTGCGTGTTTTACTGTTAGTACAGTATTTCAGTAGTACCAACCGCAGTGCTGTTAGCACAGCATTGCACCCCAAAAGCACCCATAGGACTTCTAGTGTGTTAGTGGCAGCAAACAGAGCTCCTATATTTTCTTCCCAGAAGCACCCATAGGACTTCAATTGTGTGTTAGTGGCATCACACAGAGCTCCCATATTTTCTTCCCAGAAGCACCCATAGGACTTCTAGTGTGTTAGTGGCATCACACAGAGCTCCCATATTTTCTTCCCAGAAGCACCCATAGGACTTCTAGTGTGTTAGTGGCATCACACAGAGCTCCCATATTTTCTTCCCAGAAGCACCCGTAGGACTTCTAGTGTGTTAGTGGCATCACACAGAGCTCCCATATTTTCTTCCCAGAAGCACCCATAGGACCTCTAGTGTGTTAGTGGCATCACACAGAGCTCCCATATTTTCTTCCCAGAAGCACCCATAGGACTTCTAGTGTGTTAGTGGCATCACACAGAGCTCCCATATTTTCTTCCCAGAAGCACCCATAGGACTTCTAGTGTGTTAGTGGCATCACACAGAGCTCCCATATTTTCTTCCCAGAAGCACCCATAGGACTTCAATTGTGTGTTAGTGCCATCACACAGAGCTCCTATATTTTCTTCCCAGAAGCACCCATAGGACTTCAATTGTGTGTTAGTGCCATCACACAGAGCTCCTATATTTTCTTCTCAGAAGCACCCATAGGACTTCTAGTGTGTTAGTGGCATCACACAGAGCTCCCATATTTTCTTCCCAGAAGCACCCATAGGACTTCTAGTGTGTTAGTGGCATCACACAGAGCTCCTATATTTTCTTCCCAGCAGCACCCACAGGAATTCTAGTGTGTTAGTGGCATCACACAGAGCTCCTATATTTTCTTCCCAGAAGCACCCATAGGACTTCTAGTGTGTTAGTGGCATCACACAGAGCTCCCATATTTTCTTCCCAGAAGCACCCATAGGACTTCAATTGTGTGTTAGTGGCATCACACACACAGAGCTCCTATATTTTCTTCCCAGAAGCACCCATAGGACTTCTAGTGTGTTAGTGGCATCACACAGAGCTCCTATATTTTCTTCCCAGAAGCACCCATAGGACTTCTAGTGTGTTAGTGCATCACACAGAGCTCCTATATTTTCTTCCCAGAAGCACCCATAGGACTTCTAGTGTGTTAGTGGCATCACACAGAGCTCCCATATTTTCTTCCCAGAAGCACCCATAGGACTTCAATTGTGTGTTAGTGCCATCACACAGAGCTCCTATATTTTCTTCCCAGAAGCACCCATAGGACTTCTAGTGGGTTAGTGGCATCACACAGAGCTCCTATATTTTCTTCTCAGCAGCACCCACAGGACTTCTAGTGTGTTAGTGCATCACACAGAGCTCCTATATTTTCTTTGCAGAAGCACCCATAGGAATTCTAGTGTGTTAGTGGCATCACACAGAGCTCCTATATTTTCTTCCCAGAAGCACCCATAGGACTTCAATTGTGTGTTAGTGGCATCACACAGAGCTCCTATATTTTCTTCTCAGCAGCACCCACAGGACTTCTAGTGTGTTAGTGGCATCACAAAGAGCTCCTATATTTTCTTTGCAGAAGCACCCATAGGACTTCTAGTGTGTTAGTGGCATCACACAGAGCTACTATATTTTCTTCTCAGCAGCACCCACAGGACTTCTAGTATGTTAGTGGCATCACACAGAGCTCCTATATTTTCTTTGCAGAAGCACCCATAGGACTTCAATTGTGTGTTAGTGGCATCACACAGAGCTCCTATATTTTCTTCTCAGCAGCACCCATAGGACTTCTAGTGGGTTAGTGGCATCACACAGAGCTCCTATATTTTCTTCTCAGCAGCACCCACAGGACTTCTAGTGTGTTAGTGGCATCACACAGAGCTCCTATATTTTCTTTGCAGAAGCACCCATAGGACTTCTAGTGTGTTAGTCACATCACACAGAGCTCCTATATTTTCTTCCCAGAAGCACCCATAGGACTTCAATTGTGTGTTAGTGGCATCACACAGAGCTCCTATATTTTCTTCTCAGCAGCACCCACAGGACTTCTAGTGTGTTAGTGGCATCACACACAGAGCTCCTATATTTTCTTCCCAGAAGCACCCATAGGACTTCAATTGTGTGTTAGTGGCATCACACAGAGCTCCTATATTTTCTTCCCAGAAGCACCCATAGGACTTCTAGTGTGTTAGTGGCATCACACAGAGCTCCTATATTTTCTTCCCAGAAGCACCCATAGGACTTCTAGTGTGTTAGTGGCATCACACAGAGCTCCTATATTTTCTTCCCAGAAGCACCCATAGGACTTCTAGTGTGTTAGTGGCATCACACAGAGCTCCCATATTTTCTTCCCAGAAGCACCCATAGGACTTCAATTGTGTGTTAGTGGCATCACACAGAGCTCCTATATTTTCTTCCCAGAAGCACCCATAGGACTTCTAGTGTGTTAGTGGCATCACACAGAGCTCCTATATTTTCTTCTCAGCAGCACCCACAGGACTTCTAGTGTGTTAGTGCATCACACAGAGCTCCTATATTTTCTTTGCAGAAGCACCCATAGGACTTCTAGTGTGTTAGTGGCATCACACAGAGCTCCTATATTTTCTTCCCAGAAGCACCCATAGGACTTCAATTGTGTGTTAGTGGCATCACACAGAGCTCCTATATTTTCTTCTCAGCAGCACCCACAGGACTTCTAGTGTGTTAGTGGCATCACAAAGAGCTCCTATATTTTCTTTGCAGAAGCACCCATAGGACTTCTAGTGTGTTAGTGGCATCACACAGAGCTACTATATTTTCTTCTCAGCAGCACCCACAGGACTTCTAGTATGTTAGTGGCATCACACAGAGCTCCTATATTTTCTTTGCAGAAGCACCCATAGGACTTCTTGTGTGTTAGTGGCATCACACAGAGCTCCTATATTTTCTTCTCAGCAGCACCCATAGGACTTCTAGTGGGTTAGTGGCATCACACAGAGCTCCTATATTTTCTTCTCAGCAGCACCCACAGGACTTCTAGTGTGTTAGTGCATCACACAGAGCTCCTATATTTTCTTTGCAGAAGCACCCATAGGACTTCTAGTGTGTTAGTGGCATCACACAGAGCTCCCTATATTTTCTTCCCAGAAGCACCCATAGGACTTCAATTGTGTGTTAGTGGCATCACACAGAGCTCCTATATTTTCTTCTCAGCAGCACCCACAGGACTTCTAGTGTGTTAGTGGCATCACAAAGAGCTCCTATATTTTCTTTGCAGAAGCACCCATAGGACTTCTAGTGTGTTAGTGGCATCACACAGAGCTACTATATTTTCTTCTCAGCAGCACCCACAGGACTTCTAGTATGTTAGTGGCATCACACAGAGCTCCTATATTTTCTTTGCAGAAGCACCCATAGGACTTCAATTGTGTGTTAGTGGCATCACACAGAGCTCCTATATTTTCTTCTCAGCAGCACCCACAGGACTTCTAGTGTGTTAGTGGCATCACACAGAGCTCCTTTATTTTCTTTGCAGAAGAACCCATAGGACTTCTAGTGTGTTAGTGGCATCACACAGAGCTCCTATATTTTCTTCTCAGCAGCACCCACAGGACTACCAACTACAATGGCTGGAAGACCGCCAAGGGGAGGCAGAGCGTGCATAGGCAAGAACACAGGGCAGGCAGGCTCTGTTTCTAGTGGACGTGGCCGTGGCCGTGGACGTGGTCATGCATCGTCATCAGCACGTGGCCATGGGACACGCGCGTCTTTGTTTTCGGCAGCTGGACATGTGGAGCCGCATCATGCTGAAGGCTTGGTAGAATGGATGACCAAGCCCTCCTCATCCTCCTCATCCTCTCTCACCCAGGCTCAGGGTACTGGCAGAGCAGCTGCCAACGCGTACTCAATGGCATCATCAGCCACCCCTTCCCTAGACCCACCATGTCCTCTTGAGGAGTCCCCCGAACTCTTTGAGCACAGTGTTGGGTACATGCTCCAGGAGAATGCCCAACGATTCGAAGGCTCGGATGATGATACCCAGCTTGAGGAAGTCAGTAGTGTGCGCGCAGAGAGAGGGGATGCTGAAGGACAGCAATCTGGCAGTACTGTTCCACCAGCTGCAGCTTACTGCCAGGTTTGCTCTAGTGGTGAAGAGGGAGGGGATGATGAGGTCACTGACTCCACGTGGGTGCCTGAAGGGAGAGAGGATGAGGAGGAGGACGAGGAGGAGCAGGATGCGGCGTCACATGTCCAACGAGGCATGATGCCCCCTGAAGGCCAGCTAGAGGCCAGCACAGCAACTGTACAACACCGCAGAGCTCCGCCTGTGCAGGGCGCTGCCTCTGCACGTTATCAGAAAAGTTCTTTGGTGTGGGCCTTTTTTGAGACGAGTGCATCAGATCGCACCACTGCTATTTGCAATATTTGTCTCAAGCATATCTCGGGTGGCCAAAACATCAGCCGCTTGGGCACCACAAGCATGAGCAGACATATGTCGACCTGCCATGCAGCTCGTTGGCAAGCACACATAAAAGACCCACACCAAAGAACTAAGCGGACCTCTCCTTGCTCCTCATCAGCTGGGATCTCCATCCCCACTACATCTTCAGTCCTCTCTGAAAGCTGCTCTGAGAGGACTGAAGGTGTAGAATTAGGTGTGTCACAACCAAGTACTTGCAGTACACCGACGTCCGATTGTAGCAGGCAAATTTCCCTGCCCCAGCTGCTGGACCGTCGAAAGAAGTACACTCCCAGCCATCCACATGCCCAGCGGTTGAATGCTAGCTTGGCTAAATGGCTAGCACTTCAACTGCTGCCTTTTCAGTTGGTAGACTCGGGCCCCTTCCGTGAGTTTGTTCAATGTGCGGTTCCTCAGTGGCAGGTTCCCAAACGCCACTTTTTCTCACGGAAGGCGATTCCGTCTCTCTACCGGCATGTGGAAGGCAATGTCCATGCCTCGCTGGACAGGGCGGTCAGTGGTAAGGTGCATATTACCGCTGACTCATGGTCCAGCAGGCATGGACAGGGACGTTACCTTTCTTTCACGGCCCATTGGGTCACTCTATTGGCAGCTGGGAGGGATGCAGGACAAGGTGCAGTAGTGTTGGAGGTTGTTCCGCCACCACGCCTCCAAAATGCTACTACTGCTACTGGTTGTGACACACCTCTCTCCTCCACCCCCTCCTCTTCTTCTTCCTCCAGTGCTCTGTCCTCGGAACCAGCGGTGCTCCGTAGGCGTACAAGGGGCTACGCAAGTACGCAGGCAAAAAGATGCCATGCCGTGCTTGCGCTGGTGTGTTTGGGGGACAGGAGCCACACTGGGCCAGAGGTTCTGGCAGCTCTGCAGGGGCAGGCCGAGAGGTGGTTGACGCCACGCCAGCTTAAGCCAGGAATGGTCGTTTCTGACAATGGCACCAACCTCCTCTCCGCCCTGCGACAGGGGCAGCTCACCCATGTGCCCTGTATGGCTCACGTCCTCAACCTGGTGGTGCAGTGGTTCTTGGGCAGGTTCCCAGGCTTACAGGATGTCCTGAGGCAGGCCAGGAAAGTCTGTGTGCATTTCCGCCGATCTTATAATGCCAGTGCTCGGCTGACTGAGCTGCAAAATGAGCTGAACCTGCCCAAGAACTGCCTAATATGTGACATGCTCACCAGGTGGAACTCAACGTTGGCCATGCTGCAGCGACTGCACACGCAGCAGAGGGCCATCAATGAGTACCTTTGCGACTACGGCACCAGGACAGGGTCAGGGGAGCTTGGTTTTTTTTCCCCACGTCAGTGGAGCATGATCAGGGATGCATGCACTGTCCTCTCACCATTTGAGGAGGCCACGAGGATGGTGAGCAGTGACAGTGCATGCATCAGTGACACTGTACCTCTTGTCCACCTGTTGTCCACCTGTTGGAGCTGCGTGGGATAATGGACAGGGCACTTGAGGCAGAACAGAGGCAGGAAGAGGAGGACTTCCTTGCCTCTCAAGGCCCCCTTTATCCGGACAGTGTTCCTTCTGTCCCACCCATCACACAGGAAGAGGATGAGGATGAGGAGGAGGAGGAGGAGGAGGAGGAGGATTGTGTGAGCATGGAGGTGGAGCCTGGCACTCAGCATCAGCAGCAGCAGTCTTTTAGGGATGATGTACAGTCCCAACAAACCAGTGGACTTGTACGTGGCTGGGAAGAGGTGGCTGGCGATCATGTCATCCTCAGTGACCCAGAAGACTCCGGACCGAATGCCTCAGCTAACCTACGCTGCATGGCCTCCCTGATCCTGCAAAGCCTGCGGAAGGATCCTCGTGTTCTTCGGATCAAGGAGAGGGACCATTACTGGCTGGCCACTCTCCTTGATCCACGGTACAAGGGTAAGGTTGCGGACCTTATCTTGCCGTCGCAGAGGGAGCAGAGGATGAGACATCTCAGGGAGGCCTTGCAGAAAGGTCTGTGAAACGCGTTCCCAGAAACTGGGAGGTTACAAACTCCTGGTCCTGGACGACGAGTTGCTGAGGCTTCGGTCAGTAGCAGAAGGAGCGGTGGGGAAGGTGGACGTCTGACCGATGCATTCAGACAATTTTTTAGTCCGCAGCCCCAAGGTATGATCGGTTCCAGCAACCATCGCTAGCGTCTGATATACATGGTGCAGGAATACCTTGGGGCAAGGTCAGACTTGGACACCTTTCCCACTGAAAATCCTCTGGCTTACTGGGTCCTGAGGACGGATCACTGGCCAGAGCTTGCACAGTATGCAATTGAGCTACTGGCCTGTCCTGCCTCCAGCGTTCTTTCTGAACGCACATTCAGTGCTGCTGGAGGATTTGTCACCGATCATAGGGTGCGCCTGTCCACCGACTCGGTTGATCGACTGACCTTCATCAAAATGAATCAGTCTTGGATCACCACCAGCTACCAGGCACCTGAAGCGGATATAATGGAATAATTTATAATGTCACATCCCTTCAAGACTGCCTATGCTGATGCTGAGTGACTGTCCTGTTATGTTCACTGACTATCCTCTTCCTCCTCCTCAATGACCCATGCCACCACACCAGTGCCTAAGGCACAATTTTCAGCCCCTGTATAACAGGGGCGTGTACTTACAATTTTTTTAAAAAATGCTTCACAACACGTGTGACTGCTGTGCTCCAAGTACAGTATCTGTGAGGGGTTGCAGTGTTGTGGCACCAGTGCCTAAGGCACAATTTTTCAGCCCCTGTTAACAGGGGCGTGTAATTACAATTTTTAGGCAATGCTTTGCAACAGGTCTCATTGCTGTGCTAAGAGTACAGTGTCTGTGAGGGGTTGCAGTGTTGTGGCACCAGCACCAATGCCTAAGGCACAATTTTTCAGCCCCTGTTTAACAGGGGCGTGTAATTACAAATCTTGATCTAATAGTTCACAGCAGGGCCCATTCCTGCGCCCACCAAGAGTAACTATGAGGGCCTACAGTCTTGTGGCAACACCGTCCACCACCACCGCCAAAGGCCCAATTTTTCTGCCCTGTTCAACAGGTGCATGCAATTACAAATCTTGATCTAATAACTCACAGCAGGGCCCATTCCTGCGCCCACCAAGAGTAACTGTGAGGGCTTACAGTCTTGTGGCAACACCGTCCACCACAACCACCACCACCACCAAAGGCCCAATTTTTCTGCCCTGTTCAACAGGTGCATGCAATTACAAATCACAAATCTTGATCTAATAACTCACAGCAGGGCCCATTCCTGCGCCCACCAAGAGTAACTGTGAGGGCTTACAGTCTTGTGGCAACACCGTCCACCACAACCACCACCACCACCAAAGGCCCAATTTTTCTGCCCGGTTCAACAGGTGCATGCAAGTACAAATCTTGATCTATTAACTCACAGCAGGGCCCATTCCTGTGCCCACCAGTCTTGTGGCTACACCAACATCTAATAGGGCAAATTTCTGCAGAGTATATACGGCAGGCCCCTACTTTCAAACATCCAACTTACAAACGACTCCTACTTGCAAACGGAAAGAGAAAACAGGAAGTGAGAGGAAATCTACCCCTAGGAAGGGAAATTCTATCCTGTTAGATTTAATTTGGGAAAAAGGTATCTCCTCTCTACTGATGCTTTATCACCAATCAAAAGTTTCAATTCAAACCCCACTTTTCCAAAAACATTTGTCATTGGGACGGAAAGTGAGGTGACATGTTCTGAACAGATGTGCAAAGACAGCAAATGTTACAGGGGTGATAACCCCTCCCTATGTTCTCCAAAAAGCTTAAAAATAGATTTTTTTGGGATGGAGCTACACTTCATAATGTACCTGTTCAGATTCTACTTAAGAACAAACCTACAGTCCGTGTCTTGTTTGCACCACCTATATACTGCTGTTCAGAGTATATAGGGTTGTAGGTATAGGGTTTTATTTTGGTTTTATTTTGGGTGCGGGGTCCCCCTTAATATCCATACAAGACCCAAAGGGGCTGGGATGGGGGGTGATGGGGTAGCCATGCCATTTTTCTCAAGGATTTTCAGCCATATGGCGGCCAGGACAAGACAAGACATGACACAAGCCGCAAGTGGTTTTAAATGGCTTATTTTTTTCCTTTACAAATGTCATTTTGTGCAAGGACAGTTCTAAACACGGGAAACACATGCAACTTCACAGGCATACTTTAGACACCCCCTAGGTACCATATTTAAAGGAAAATTTCACTTTTTTTTTTTCACTTTATGCATCATTAAAATGACTGCTCCCGAAAAAACGTTAGTTTTTAAAAGTTCTTTTTGCATTGATATATGTCCCCTGGGGCAGGACCCGGGTCCCCAAACCTGTTTTATGACATTAACATGCATATTGGCCGTTGTAATTAGCACTTTTGATTTCGAATGTTCGCGTCCATTATAACGTATAGGGTTCGAAAATTCGCGCGAACTTTCGGTCGGTTCGAAGGTTCTGGTGCGAACCGAACCCGGGGGTGTTCGGCTCATCCCTATTCCAGACATTGTAAAGGCCTTCAGGGAAATGGGAAAAACAACAATTGGGTAGTGTATATTGTGCTGGAGTCACACAACACACACACTAACTCCTGCAGATGGCTGGATTAGATGACACCAGCAAAGAAGGGCAGATGCAGGTGCAGGTGTATACTGTGCTGTGCTTGACTCACACAGCACACACTCACTCCTGCAGATGGCTGTATCAATGGAGAACTGTACTAAAGGGTAGATACAGGTGCAGGTTTATACTGTGCTGTGCTGGACTCACACAGCACACACTAACTCCTGCAGATGGCTGGATTAGATGACACCAGCAAAGAAGGCCAGATACAGGTGCAGGTGTATACTGTGCTGTGCTTGACTCACACAGCACACACTTACTCCTGCAGATGGCTGTATCAATGGAGAACTGCACTAAAGGGTAGATACAGGTGCAGGTTTATACTGTGCTGTGCTGGACTCACACAGCACACACTAACTCCTGCAGATGGCTGTATCAATGGAGAACAACAGCACTGAAGGGTAGATACAGGTGCAGGTTTATACTGTGCTGTGCTGGACTCACACAGCACACACTAACTCCTGCAGATGGCTGTATCAATGGAGAACAAAAGCACTAAAGGGTAGATACAGGTGCAGGTTTATACTGTGCTGTGCTGGACTCACACAGCACACACTAACTCTTGCAGATGGCTGTATCAATGGATAACTGCACTAAAGGGTAGATACAGGTGCAGGTTTATACTGTGCTGTGTTGGACTCACACAGCACACACTAACTCCTGCAGATGGCTGTATCAATGGAGAACTGCACTAAAGGGTAGATACAGGTGCAGGTTTATACTGTGCTGGACTCACACAGCGCACACTAACTCCTGCAGATGGCTGTATCAATGGAGAACTGCACTAAAGGATAGATACAGGTGTACAGTGGTGTGAAAAAGTGTTTGCCCCCTTCCTCATTTCCTGTTCCTTTGCATGTTTGTCACACTTAAGTGTTTCGGAACATCAAACCAATTTAAACAATAGTCAAGGACAACACAAGTAAACACAAAATGCAATTTGTAAATGAAGGTGTTTATTATTAAAGGTGAAAAAAATCCAAACCATCATGGCCCTGTGTGAAAAAGTGATTGCCCCCTAAACCTAATAACTGGTTGGGCCACCCTTAGCAGCAACAACTGCAACCAAGCGTTTGCGATAACATGCAATGAGGCTTTTACAGCGTCCTGGAGGAATTTTGGCCCACTCATCTTTGCAGAATTATCCTAATTCAGTTACATTAGAGGGTTTTCGAGCATGAACGGCCTTTTTAAGGTCATACCACAACATCTCAATAGGATTCAGGTCAGGACTTTGGCTAGGCCACTCCAAAGTCTTCATTTTGTTTTTTCTTCAGCCATTCGGTGGTGGACTTGCTGGTGTGTTTAGGATCATTGTCCTGCTGCAGAACCCAAGTTCGTTTCAGCTTGAGTACACGAACAGATGGTCTGACATTCTCCTTCAGGATCTCTTGGTAGACAGCAGAATTCATAGTTCCTTTTATCACGGCAAGTCTTCCAGGTCCTGAAGCAGCAAAACAGCCCCAGACCATCACACTACCACCACCATATTTTACTGTTGGTATAATGTTCTTTTTCTGAAATGCAGTGTTCCTTCTACGCCAGATATACTTGGACACACACCTTCCAAAGAGTTCCACTTTTGTCTCATCGGTCCACAGAATGTTGTCCCAAAAGTCTTGGGGATCATCAAGATGTGTTGTGGAGAAATTGAGACGAGCTTTGATGTTCTTTTTGCTCAGCAGTGGTTTTCTCCTTGGAACTCTGCCATGCAGGCCATTTTTGCCCAGTCTTTTCCTGATGGTGGAGGCATGAACGCTGACCTTAACTGAGGCAAGTGAGGCCTGCAGTTCCTTGGACGTTGTTGTGGGGTCTTTTGTGACCTCTTGGATGAGTCGTCGCTGCGCTCTTGGGGTAATTTTGGGCGGCCGGCCACTCCTGGGAAGGTTCACCACTGTTCCATGTCTTCGCCATTTGTGGATAATGGCTCTCACTGTGGTTCGCTGGATTCCCAAAGCTTTGGAAATGGCTTTATAACCCTTTCCAGACTGATAGATCTCAATTACTTTCTTTCTCAATTGTTCCTGAATTTCTTTGGGTCTCAGCATGATGTGTAGCTTTTAAGGATCTTCTGGTGGACCTTACTGTGTCAAGCAGCTCCTATTTAAGTGATGCCTTGATTGTGAACAGGTGTGGCAATAATCAGGCCTGGGTGTGGCTAGAGAAATTGAACTCAGGTGTGGACAACCACAGTTATAGTATGTTTTAACAAGGGGGGCAATCACTTTTTCACACAGGGCCATGATGGTTTGGATTTTTTTACACCTTTAATAATAAACACCTTCATTTACAAATTGCATTTTGTGTTTACTTGTGTTGTCCTTGACTATTGTTTTAAATTGGTTTGATGTTCCGAAACACTTAAGTGTGACAAACATGCAAAGAAACAGGAAATGAGGAAGGGGGCAAACACTTTTTCACACCACTGTATACTGCGCTGGAACACACACTAAGTCCTGCAAATGCCTGGTAATTAAGATTCAAGAACAACTGTCCCTGCCTATCAATGCTCTTTACCTGCACTTTCCCCACACGCAAATGACTGATAAGAACACACTGTCCCTGCCTATTAATCCTCTTTCCCTGCACGCCGGAACACACTACACAAGTCCGCCGGCGCGGCGGCCTTATATAGTGTGGGGCGTGTAATAAACCCCCTGAGCTATAATTGGCCACAGGCATCCTGCCTGTGGCCAATTATTGCTCTCCTCGCTGCTGGCGCTATGATTGGCCAGGCATGCGGGGTCACAGTGCATGCTTTGCCAATCATCAGCCAGCAATGCACTGCGACTGGCGCAGTGCATTGTGGGCCGTTCGTATCACACAAATATGATGCGAACGGCCCACAGAGTTCTGGACTCAACGAACGGACGAACAGCCGATGTTCGATTCGAACATGGGTTTGAATCGAACACCGGGCTCATCCCTAGTCAGGTCATTAAGGACATACAGTGGGATTTCATCAGGCTCCGCACCTCCTTCCCGGACATGATGATTGTGTGGTTGGATATTGTGGCCCGCATGTCTTGGAGGGGGTCTCGTTCTTGGGAAAAAATGAATAAGACAAGGATTAAAGTGAATAAGGAGGTTGGCAGGTTTGTGGCTCGCAACGGAGGCATAGTGGTCAGGCATTGGGAATTAGAAGTGGACACCTGGAGGTATCTGAGGGGTGATGGGGTTCATCTCAATCCGGTCGGGATCGACCTATGGGCATTGCGATTGGAAGACGGTATCAGGAGGGCGATGCAGGTGTGGCGGCTGGCACAAGTGTAAGGTGTCACACTTTCTTTCGCGGTGGTGGTTGGGTCCTTGACGGCAGATAAAAAGTTACAGTTAAGTTGAGGTATTTGATAAAGTTTTGGACCCATCACAGGTATGGAGTCCTCCCGGGTGGTCTGGTGGTTGGCCAGACTGACGGGTTAATAAGTTAGGGGTCTGTGGTCAGTTGGCAAGTCCCCGAGGCGAGTTAGCGGCTGGGGATGAATTCCAACAAAATGGGATTACAGGCTCAAAAGAAAGTGGGTCGTCAGGGATTACCAACAAAACAATTATTTTTGATGAGCTGGAATACATAGATTTCTAAATAGATGGTTAAAAGAAAAAAATATGGTTTCTGAAGATTGAAATAAAGTTTATTGTTTTTGGTTTGTTTTTTTAATAAAGGCCAGACAGGTCATTTACATCCAGCAGGTGTCGGTGTCTTTATTTAGTTAACCAGGTAACTCAAGGTTCAGACATGTATGGTTTGGGTAGTAAGGTATCTGGCTACCCTAGTCATGTTTGTAAGACTAGAAAACTCCATTAAGATGGAAATTGCTACTATGCGGGCTAAAGCCCCATACACACGGTCGGACTTTTTAATGGATTCTGTCCGATCGGACAAGGTTGTTGAAAAATCAGACCGTGTGTATGCACCATCGGACAGTGTTCGTCGGTTTGACCGACGGACAAAGTCTTATCTCCTGCTGGAAATCTTTGCCGTCAACACGGTCCGATCACACCAAATCCGATCGTGTGTACGGTTGTCCGACCGGACAAAGTGCCACGCATGCTCAGATCACATTACAAGACCAAAGCTATTGGCTACTAGCCTCTACGTAGTCCCGTCGTAGGCAACAAACGTCACCACGTTCAGAATGATCGGATTTTCCGACAACTTTGTCCGACCGTGTGTACGCAAAACCAACATCGGACAAAGTATGACGGACATGGTCCGACGGAACTGGTCCGCGGATTGTCCGACCGTGTGTATGGGGCTTTACTTGGGCCAGTTGTTAAAGAGGGTAGAGGAAACAGAGGACAAGAATGACAAACAAGCTCTAGAAATAAAATAGTTAAAAACGCAAGTTAAAATCTTGCAAACTGGTCAAAGAGAAATATTATACAAACTGGAAAATCAAGAAAACCAAAGCAGACGTCAAAATTTAAGGATCAGGGCGCTCCCAGAAGATAGAGGAGAAGAGTTGAAAACAAATATTATTTAACCCCCTCCTGGATAGAGGAGAGGAAGAAGAACTAAAGATAGAATGAGTATACAGGATCTGGAAATTCCCAAATCTAAATGCAGAAGTACTGCGGGACATCATAGTAAGATTTCAACTATATGAAGACAAAGCAGAGATATGGAAAAGACTGAGAGATCGGCCACCATTAAAGTATGAGGGAGTGGACCTCCAAGTCTTTACAGACTTATCAACAGAAACACTCGCTAGAATAAGGCTCTTTAAACCATTACTGGAACAAATGAGAATTGCTAACATCAAATATAGCTGAAGGTTTCCCATATCTTTAATAGCCCAGAAAGGAAGGTAGATCCGCGAGATTAAAAAATCCTGAGGACTTGCAGGACTTCTGCAAAAAATTGATATCCCAATCTTGGATATCCCAGGCTGGTCGGAAGGAGGAAGACCTGTAGGAGAAGAAGGACATTGGCAGAAATCACAGAAAGTTGCAAGAAGAATCTAAAGTTTCAGATAAAGATGAGACTGCTCGAGTTGGTTTAGGGGAGAGGGACTGAAAAAAGTCCGGGGGGAATAGGGGGGGAAGAGAATGGAGAAGAAGTGGGACTGGAATGCTGGGAAACCCGGGTCATCTCTGGGGCAGACGATCTGGTGTCCCGCCCCCCCATGTTTGGTGGAGGGCAGGGGGACAGAGGTTGGTTGCTGTGGACAGAGTTACACCCTAGGTTAGTAGATTTGCAGGAGGGAAATCGAGAGGGACTCCACTTGTGAGTCAGGAGCCGGAAGGTGGCTGGGGGTGGGAGGGAGAGGGGGAGGTGGGGGTGGGGGGGACAGTGGTTGGAGGGTGGGGGAGGACAAAACTTAGACCCTCAAAAGACAGCTGCAAATATAATCATAGATCCCTCGCCTATGAAAATAGGGGGCAAATAAATAAATCATGACAACAATTAATTTCTTGACTTATAATGTACGTGGGCTAAACACACCAAAAAAACGCATAACATTTTGAAAGAGACTGAGCATTATAGAGCCGGGTTTTTTTTTTTTTTTTTTACAAGAGACACACCTTTCCCATGAAACCAATGTGAAGCTATATTCCCAGCAGTTTCCAGTATGGTACTATGGCGACTCGCCGACAAACAAGGCAAAGGGGGTAGCAATTGGAATAGGTAGAGGGGTTAGGTTCTTCCTCCAGGACACACTAACTGACCCAGAGGGAATATTCCTGTTTCTAAAGGGGAAGTTGTTGGGAATGGAGTGTACATTAGCGAACATATACTGTCCAAATAGAGGACCAACAAGCTATTTGGGGTATGTCCTGGGAAAGCTGTTGGAATTAAAAAAAGGGAAAGTGATTATAGCAGGAGACCTGAATTTTTGTATGGATCGGAAACAAGACAGTACGTCCCGTGTACAGGGGACGAGGAACGTTCAGTTAAAGGCGATAAAACAGAAAATACACCATTACCAGTTAGCAGACGTGTGGAGAATACAACATCCTGGGACACGGAACTTTGCATTCTATTCCCCTGTGCACGGGACGTTTACTAGGATAGACTATTGGTTGATCGAGCATAGGATGCTAGACATGGTAATATCCACAAATATAGAAATAACCTCACTATCAGACCATGCACCGATGACCATGAAAATAAAGATATCAGAAGCCCAGAAACAGGCATATTCATGGAGGCTAAACAAGGACCTCCTAGATAAACAAGGGGAACAGGTAATAAAAAAGGAGCTATAACAATATTTTGGCTTAAATGAATCCAATGAGATTGCAGACAATACCCTGTGGGATGCCCATAAAGCCTATATAAGGGGAATCCTGCTTTCACTGGGAGCCAGGAAAAAGAAGGAAAGAATAAAAAAGAGGGAACAGTTAATAGAAGAAATATACCTATTAGAGCAAGGGCATAAAAAATACAGAGGGCACGATCAGGCACTGCTACAAGAACTGGTAATAAAGAGGGATGAACTAAAATAATTATTAGAACAGGAAACGAGAAAAAAATGTAATAAAATTTCAAAAGAAAGATATCAATGGGGGAATAAAAATAGTAAATGTTTGGCAAGGATGTTAAGGAAAAAGAAATCAATAAACTTTATAGAAAAAATACAAAACAAAAAAGGGGAAAATTACATATAATACAAAGGATATAGCGATGGTCTTTAACCACTTTCAGACCGGACCAATTTGCAGCCAAAGGACCAGGCCCCTTTTTGCGATTCAGCACTGCGTCGCTTTAACTGACAATTGCGCGGTCGTGCGACGTGGCTCCCAAACAAAATTGACGTCCTTTTTTTCCCACAAATAGAGCTTTCTTTTGGTGGTATTTGATCGCCCCTGCGGTTTTTATTTTTTGCGCTATAAACAAAAATAGAGCGACAATTTTGAAAAAAAATGCATTATTTTTTACTTTTTGCTATAATAAATATCCCCAAAAAATATATAAATTTTTTTTTTTCCTCAGTTTAGGCCGATACGTATTCTTCTACATATTTTTGGTAAAAAAATTGCAATAAGCGATTATTGATCGGTTTGCGCAGAAGTTATAGCGTTTACAAAATAGGGGATAGTTTTATAGCATTTTTATTAATAATTTTTTTTTATTAGTAATGGCGGCGATCTGCGATTTTTTTTGTGACTGCGACATTATGGCGGACACATCGGACATTTTTGACACATTTTTGGGACCATTGTCATTTATACAGCAATCAATGCTATTTAAATGCATTGATTCCTGTATAAATGACACTGGCAGTGAAGGGGTTAACCACAAGGGGGCAGTGTGAGGGTTAAGTATGCCTAGGGGTGTGTTTCTTACTGTGGGGGGGCGTGGCTGTCAGCTAGTGAATGTTGATCTCTGCTCCAATCACAGGGAGCAGAGATCGGTGTCACTAGTTGCTAGGCAGAACGGGGAGATGCTGTTTATCTCGGCATCTCCCCGTTCAGCCGTCCCGTGAGACGATCGCGGGGGTCCCTGCGGTGATCGAGTCTGCGGGGACCGCGACCGGACTCACGGAGGTCCCGACCGGCGTTCTGCCGACGTATATCGTTGTGCGCCGGTCGGCAAGTGGTTAAAGACTTTTATGAGCTATTGTACTCGGTTAATCAGAAAGGACAACAGGAAGTAGGAAAAAAAGAAAGAATCAAAGAATACTTGAAAAAAGCTAAGATCCCCGAATAACGGAGGAGAGAGCAATTTCCCTTGAAATACCTATGTAGCGGCCATAACCCTGAGGGACGGCCTTGTCTTTCTGGGCTTACCAATCACCTCCTCGTGGCTTGTCGGTTGTTGTCTAGGGGTTCCCAGGGTTAGTACCCAGCGACTTCAGATGCTAACACATAAAAGTCCTTTTCAAGGTTTTTTATTTTGCAGGGGATAACATCCAACAATAACACAGTCTCTTGTGGGAATAGAGGGCACGGGTGATAAAACTCAGGCACTTTGAAATGCTGACATCCACTGAATGTCTCTTAAATTCCTTTGAGAAAGCCACGTGGGCGTGGCGATACGCGTGAGGAGTCAGAGTCAGGTGACCTAAGTACGATCTCGGCCGGGATACGTGCTGTGTACTACTGCTGCTTGTAATTATATTTACCAAACTGTAAGTTCATTTTATTTTTAATAAAAATATTTTTTGAATACTGCACAATGGAATGTCTCCGTCTTTCTGCCCCCATGTCTGCGGGACTTATGGAGAGAGTGTAAACGGACAGCAAGGATACATGTCTGGAGAAACCACACAGAAGTGATTTGTCTCCTTCCCTTCTTTCATTGAAAGGCTGTTACCCTCTCGCCTAAAGGTAAGAGGCTGGGGAAAACATTCTGTCGGCACTTTTTTGTATGAAAAAGGATTACTACAATCACACAAGGAGTGTACCCTGGGTAGAAGGAATCATTGCACAGTTGTCGATTGTATCGTGTATGGGATCTGAAGTTTGATTGGCAACCTTTTTGGCACTGGACACTTTATTGTATTTCAGTTTATTTTTATTTAGAACACATTGGATGTTTTAGCAAACATTGTCACTGTTTGGACTTTCACAGTTGTTGATTTTATCGTGTATGGGATCTGAATTCTGATTGGCAACTTTTTTTCTTTGCACTGGACACTTTATGTTAGTTTATTTATTTAGAACACACTGGATGTTTTAGTATACATTGTCACTATTTGGACTTTCACATTCATTTATAGCTGTGTTTATTGTTTTCACATGCTTGCTTACACATTCATTTGTTAATTTAGCATTTTTTTGCACTATTAGGATTATAGTATATATTTTTATTGAATTCCACAGTTCATTAATTATTGGCACAATTGTTTATATTTATTTATTTCACGGATTTATCTATGTTATATTTCTTCACCTCGGATGTGTTTATTTGAATTATTTCATACATTATGGGTATAGCACGGTCCATTACGTTGTCTTAATACCTATTGGAATATTGACATCATTAAATAGACGCTTCTGTGGAACCTTTCTTTGGAGCCTCTTCCCCCTTAGGATTGGTTTCCTGGCCTGGATGAAAGCGCCACATTTTCTCATGTAATTTATGAATTGTTTATATCAGAATTTTTTATTGCTTCAAGCGTTTGATTTTATATTATGATATTTCCTTCACTCATTTTATTATTACCTTAATTATTTTATATAATCTAGTTTTAGCATTTTTCCTGCAAGCGCCACATTTTATATATCTATATATATTTTTTCATGTACTATTGGTGTGGGAACACTTTAATGGTGGCTGCGGCATTTCTACTTTTATTCAGATTTTCACATTGATTATCCCCTTTGGTGGTTTGCGCATTTGGTCTTCCCCCCCTGTATGCAAAGATAGTACTATGTGCTCAAATTATAGACCTATATCACTCTTAAATGCAGACACTAAACTGTTTGCGAAAGTATTAGCAACAGGGATTAAAGATTTAATGGCTGAGTTAGTTCACCCCAACCAAGTAGGTTTCGTCCCAGGTAGAGAGGGAAGGGACAACAGAGTGAGAACGCTCTTGTTGCTTCAAAAAATAAGAGAGGGGAGGGTCCCTGGTCTACTTCTGTCGATCGATGCGTTAGACAGGGTAGACTGGGGATTCATGATGAACACATTGGAAGGCATATTAATAGGCCCAAGGATGATGCAGTGGATACAAACATTATACAAAGTAGACATGTGCAATTTGTTTAGTTACGCATTCGTTATTCGTCAAAATTCGTTATATTCGTTCATTCGTATCGTACGAATGAACAAATGATTTAGTAAAAATTTTAACGAATAACGAAATATCGAATCGAACGAATATAAAAAACAACGAAAATATGAAATAATTAAATTAGAAATAACAAAACTACGAATGAATGAAAATCCGAAAACAGAAACAACGAAAATACCGAACAAAGATTCAAAAATACCGAAAATCAAAATGAACGAAAAAATTCGTACATTCGTAACTTTTTTTTGTTTGTTGATTCGTAATTTTCTGTGTCTCTTACAATGGCGCTGCTTAACGTGCTTCAAATGGATTCGTAAATTCGTGGTTGGGTCGGAGGCACTGTTTTGGTGGATTTTTGAGTTAAGTTCTGACTTGTGAGAGAGAAATTCTTTGTTTCTTAAACATGTAATAGCGTACACATTACATAAAATTATGAATTATGCTCCGATTACGAATCTACGAAAATAATCTTACGAAAGTACGAATGTAACTAAATCTAGGAAAATACGAAAATACAAATTTCGAATAAACGAAAATTAGACTAACGGAAAAACGAATCAACAAAAAAATAACTCTTACGAAAATACGAATGAGTCCGAATACGAACACCGACGACTTATGAAAATACGAATCATTACGAATACGAACACCGACGACTTACGAAATTACGAATCAACGGAAAGAACAGAAACGAAACAAAACACATTTTTCTATTGTGCACATGTCTAATACAAATGACCTACAGCAAATATAAAAGTAAACTGAACATCGTCAACCCCCTTTAGAATGTATAATTGGATGAGACAGGGATGCCCTGTCTCCGCTTTTGTTTGTGCTAACGCTGGAACCTCTTCTGGCGATGGTGTGGGGCAACGGAGATATAGGGGGCTCCAAGGTCAGAGAAGAGCATAAATTAGCTGCATTTGCAGATGATATATTATTCACATTTCAACATTCAATGCCTAACCTCTTGAAAGCTCTAAAGGAATATGGAGATTAACCCTGGTAAATCAGAGATATTAAATATAAATAAAGAGATTAATGCTTTAACCACTTTCCGACCGGCGCACGACGATGTACGTCCATTTTTTGAAGAGGGATATCTCGGTAACGGCAGCAGCTGCTGCCACAACCGAGGTATCCATCTTTTCAGGCGCCGGTCGGCTGTCCGATAATGGTGGTCATCGCGGCGGATTCGCCGCTAGATCACCGTTATCGGCGGCGGGAGAGGTGCCCCCCCCTCCCGCGCCTTCCGCCGCTTACCGGAACGGTCGGCAGCGGCGGAGGCGATCGGGTCCTTCCCCCTCCTGTGGCTAGAGATGAGTGACGCTAAGATGGCCGCCACTCATTTCTATACCATAGAAGGGCGGAAGCGACGTCAAAAACGTCACTTCCGCCCATACCTCTTAAAGAGGAATTTTCAAATGTAATTTTTTTAAATGACATTTTTATTTTTTTTTTTTTATTTTTTTCATTGAAGTCCAAATATGAGATCTGAGGACTTTTTGACCCCAGATCTCATATTTAAGAGGACCTGTCATGCTTTTTTCTATTACAAGGAATGTTTACATTCCTTGTAATAGGAATAAAAGTGAGCCAATTAAATAAAAAAAAAAAAAAAACAGTGTAAAAATAAATAAAATCAAGAAAAATAAATAATAAAAACAAAAAAATGTTTTTTTAAAGCGCCCCGTCCCGACGAGCTTGTGCGCAGAAGCGAACGCATACGTGAGTAGCGCCCGCATATGAAAACGGTGGTCAAACCACACATGTGAGGTATCGCCGCGATCGGTAGAGTGAGAGCAATGATTATAGCTGTAGACCTCCTCTGTAACGCAAAATATGCAACCTGTAGAATTTTTTAAACGTCGCCTATGCAGATTTTTGAGGGTAAAAGTTTGATGCCATTCCACGAGCGGGTGCAATTTTGAAGCGTGACATGTTAGGTATCAATTTACTCAGCGTAACATTATCTTTCACAATATATAAAAAAATTGGACTAACTTTACTGTTGTCTCATTTTTTTTTTTTCAAAAAAGTGAATTTTTTCCAAAAAAAGTGCGCTTGCAAGACCGCTGCGCAAATACGGTGTGAAAAAAAGTATTGCAACGACCGCCATTTTATTCTCTAGGGTGTTAGATAAAAAACAATATATAATGTTTGGGGGTTCTAAGTTTTTTTCTAGCAAAAAAAACTGTTTTAAACATGTAAACACCTAAAATCCAAAACGAGGCTGGTCTTAAAGTGGTTAAAGATGATACTACCCAAAATCATGTACAAGTTTCAAATGCTCCCCATATATATATACCCATACCACATACTTTACAGTATTAAAAAACGCTAATTACAAAATTAATATGGCAAAACAAGAAACCTAGAATAGCTCTGGCAACCCTAAAGAAAGAAGAAAGCCAAGGTGGACTAAGTGTACCAGATTTAAAAAAAAAATATTACAAGGCGGTTCTATTAACACGGATGGTGGAATTGGTTAAATTGAATAATGAGAAAAGATGGGTAAAGATCAAACACACAATGGCGGACACACAACTAGGTAGAAATACATGGATACCACCACAATTCAGGGCACTAGGAGGAAATACACAGACACAGACACGGATCGTATTTAGGTTATGGGATTTATTACACAAGCAAAATAAATGGGAATATAATTCTCCATTGATGGGGTGGGGGAGTGGTGGGAATGGGGTTCATGGTAGTTGAAATAAAACATGTTAATATGTATCCCTATTTTTAGTGAAAATGTTTTGTATATTGAGAAACTTTGAAAAATAAAGAGTGCAGAAGTTTTTCAAAAGCAATTTTTGGGAAAAAATACACTTTAACCAGTTCCGGACCAGGCGCCGAGGCAGGTTGGCCTGGCTGCACGAAGCATCGTAGCTATACGTCATGCATGCAATGATCGGATTCACTTCAGAACCGATCAATCCCCAGGCCCTGGCCAATGGTTTCTGGCCTGGACCTGGTGATCGGTCCTGGCGAATTAAATCCTTCCCCTGTCTGTGTAAGTGTACACACAGAGGGGAAGCGATGTCATCTCTCCTTGCGGAACTCTTCCATTTCAGAGAGAGGAGAGAAGAGATCTCACAGTAAGTGCACCAACACTACACTGTCACCAGTTCACGTAGGTACACTTGTTACCCCCTGATCACCCCCCAGTTAACCCCTTTCACCCCCTGTCACTTTGTCACCCAGTGCAGTGTTCATATTTTTTTGATCACTGTACTGGTGTCATTAGTGACAAAAATCAGTTAGGGTACTTAGTGTAGGCCCAGATAGGTCTAGGGACCCCCTAATAAAGGTATAACCCCTTGATCACCCCCGTCACCAGTGATCACTGTATTAGTATCATGGGCGATGCTGGTTAGCTAGTTGTTTTATAGCATCAGGGCACCTGCCGTATATTACCTAAATAAAGGTTTAACCCCCTAATCATCAAATACCATTAACAGAAAGCTCTATTTGTGGGGAAAAAAGGACACAAATTTTGTTTGGGTAAAACATTGCATGATTGTGCAATTACCAGTTAAAGCAGTGCAGTGCCAAATTGTAAAAAGTGCTCTGGTTTTTGAGCAGCCTAATCTTCTGGGGCTGAAGTGGTTAAATCTAAACTCTGGGATCCCTGAATCTGATTTGATCAGCTTCCTGTATTCTCTGCACTGCACAGCAGACTAGGAGAGGGAGGAGCGCAAATAGGAGCCAATCAGTCGGACTGCAAGGAAAATATGTTTTTTCTGCTGTCCAATCAGGTCTCCTGTACTGCTAGACAATGTATTAAAGTGGTAGGAAACTCCACTTTTGAACTTGTACCTACAGGTAAGCCTTATAATAAGTACAGGGAAGATCTCCTAAACTTATGGTATTTAGGACAAGGGGTAGGCAGAAGGGGCTGCTGCCCTGGGCACTGTGGTATCATGTGAGGTGGGGGGTCCCAGGCAGCAGGAGGTAAAAATTGTCCTAAGAGGGCAAATTTGGGTGTGTGTTAGGAGTGGTGATTTGGGAGGATTTGTGTTTGGAGGGGGATGGGGGAAGAGGATTTGTGCTAGGTTTGTGGATTTGGGGGGTTTGTGCTAGAAGAGGTGATTTGGTTGAGGGGAGAGGGGATTTGTCCTAAGAGAGGAAGTTTTTTGGTGGGGGTTGCGCTAATAGGGATGATTAGGGGGTATGTGTGTTGTGAGGGGAAATTTGGGGGATACTTGTGCTAGAAAGGGGGTGGGGGGCAGGGGGGGTGTGTGCGGCGAGGGGAGGATTAGGAGTAGAGGGGAAAGGATGTGTACTTGAAGGGATAGAGGATTTGTGTTAGGAGTGTTGAAAAAGTTTTAATGTTTATCGTGTGACTATTTTATCTAAGATGGAGACTGATGATTCTAAAATGGCATCTAAGGACACGTTGCTTTAGCTTGTTTTCTTATAATTGTTTTTAACTAACTGCCTAAGGCCAGAAAACCACAGGCTTTGATATATAAGGGAATATGTTTGTAAGAAGCCCACTGTGAATTGGCAAATAAAGCTGTTATGCGTCAAGAGCCACCAGTGAGCTTCTAGCCAATAGGATTCTTTTTGTTGATCTCATAAAAGCAAGTTACATCCTGTATTCTTGATGACTTCTGCTTTTCACTCAAACGTGTAAGAAGCTCATCCTTTTTTGTCACACAATTGAAATAAATTGTATGCTTTTTAATACATCTGGAGTTCGACTGATCACAGCAGAAGAATATTCCTAACATTTTGGTCCTTCCAGCCAGAACCAACGAGTGAATCCCGGGTCTGACGGTCCCGACCAACACCTCGGTGAGTGTTGGACTTCAAATTTCACTGAGAACGAAAGTCCCCCCACTTAACATTAGTGGTAAAATTGGGGCTGGTCGGTGCTGGGACCTGAAACCACCATCTGTGTCAGGGTAATGCCAATAGGATAGGGAATTCTGGCAGTGCCCGTCATGGCTGCACTAGTCGCATCCCTGTGCGCATGTGTGCACGTGGGCGCATCCCTGTGCGCATGTGCACACGTGGGCGCACGCGACAGGTGCACACAGATGCGCAACAGTGGGAGCGCGCTAATGTGCACGCTAATGCGCACGCTAATGTGCACACTAATGCACGCCCTAACGTGCGCGCTAATGTGTGCACATCGCGGTAATATTTGCCGCCCCCTGGTCTATTTAAGCCTGCTGCTGGTACACGCTGGTTGCTGGATTATCATCAGCTTCTGTGTCTCCTGTTCCTGTTGTTTACCTCCTTCCTGTTATCCCCTGGCTTGCCTGACTGCTCCTGTTTTCCGCCTGCATTTGACCCCGGCTTGGACCTGACTACCCTCCTGCTCTGCACCTGTACCTTGACCGTCCTCTCATGTTTGACACCTGGCTTGGCTACCGACTCCGTTCCTGATTATCCTGCTGTACCTTCATCTCGGACTGATTCCTGCTGTATAGGACCTCTGGCTTGGCTCTGACTCTGTTCCTGGTTGCTCCACAGCTCCATACCTGGGATCTCTCCTCGCACGGTTGCCCCATCAACCACACCTGCACACCCCAGCAGCTCCCTGCTACCAGCTACCCAGCTCAGCACTCAGCAACTTGTGCCCCTTTGGGCACCGTACTCCCTGTATCATTACCAGGGTTACGCTGAACTTAGCCACAAGGGGCACCCTCTCCGCGATCCCGCCTCACATCCAGGACTCTGACAGTATAATCCAGCCATGACTAAGGCCGGCAGGGGTGCATCCCCAATAGAGGCTTTGTGCCAACAGGCTACTATCCTTACACAAGCGGTCAAAGGTCTCCAGGAAGGATACCTCCAATTACAAGAGAAGCTACAAACTCTTCCGGTACCACCTGCCTTTATGGGTCCAGGTCCTTCCTCCACGATCTCTCTGGCATGGCCCCTACAGTACTGACTTTGCCCCAGAACCGCAAATCCCTGAACGTTTCTCCGGAGACAAGAAATTCAGGTCATTCAAGAATCTGGCCTTGCAACCTCGGACCTTTTCTACTGAGACTATCAAAGCTGGCTTCCTTATCTCCCTGCTGTCCAATGAACCCCAGGGCCTACAGGTTATGGGAACAAGAGGACCCAGCTATTAGCACAGTGGAAACATTCTTTACAGCCATGTCTCAACTTTATAAAGAGCCCCAGCATACAGCCACCACTGAGGCCGCTCTGCATTCCCTACAGCAGAGACGGCGCCCGGTGGAGGACTATGCGGTGGACTTCTGCCGGTGGTCTGCAGACACAGACTGGAATGAGGCTGCTTTGAAGTACCAGTTTTGCCTGGGACTGTCTGAATCCCTCAAGGATGAGTTGACCAGGATCAGCATCCCTGCTACCCTCGAGGGGCTCATTCAATTATCCATCCAGTTGGATAGACGCCTTCGGGAGCGCCAGGCTGAACGTTCCCAGACTTCCAAGATTCTGACCCCTGAGATTGGCGCTATACATGTTGATCAGGCACGATCCGCACTGACTCCTGAGGAAAAACAGCGTCAAGCCAATCTCTGCCTCTATTGTGGCCAAAAAGGAAATTTTCTGTGCAGCTGTCCCATAAGACCCAGCAAGTCACTCAAGTATTCCTTATGCCTCGTACACTTGAAGGGACTATCCTGCGGGATTGTCCGCTGGACTCGAGTCCGCCGGACAATCCCCTCGTGTGTGGGCACCGGCAGACTTTTTGGCGCCAAAAGTCCGGCGGACTAGGTTTTAAGTTTTGTTTTAAAATTATCCGCTGGACTTGGCAGTCCAGCGGACAATCCCACCGTTAGTATGCTAGTCCGCCGGACTTTTGGAAATGAACGGACTTGCCGCTCATCGGAAAGTCCGTTCATTTAGCACGTGACTTCAGGTAGACGGAGCTAGCGAAGGCAGTGAATGCCGCCGCGCTAGCCCCGTCACCTGGCATGGATTTAAAGGGAATCCCAACGCCGAAAAAACAGTCCCCCCCAAATCCATCTCAGACCCTTATCCGAGCACGCAGCCCGGCAGGCCAGGAAAAAGGTGGGGACGAGCAAGCGCCCCCCCCCTGAACCATACCAGGCCGCGTGCCCTCAACATGGGGGGTGCCCTGGGGAAAGGGGGGCCGTGCGGCCCCCCACCCCAAAGCACCTTGTCCCCATGTTGATGAGGACAAAGGCCTCTTCCTGACAACCCTGGCCGTTGGTTGTCGGGGTCTGCGGGCGGGGGCTTATCGGAATCTGGGAGCCCCCTTTAATAAGGGGGCCCCAGATCCCGGCCCCCCACCCTATGTGAATGAGTATGGGGTACGATGTATCCCTACCCATTCACCTAAGGTGTAAAGTGTAAAGAAAAAAAAAACACACAATTTAAAAAAAAATATTATATTGCACTGCTCCGGGGGTCTTCTTCCGTCTTGGGGGGTCTTCTGGCCGGACTCCTCCGCTATTTACCTAGCTCTTTTACCGAGCAGAGGAGGCCGGCTAACTTCTTTGTAGTCTACGCTGTCGTCTGGGGGTCTCGATCCGCCTTCGGGGGTCTTCCGGGGTCTCTTCTGTTCTTGCCGCGGTCGTCGTTTTCTGCGCCGCCGGCGCCGCCTTCTTCTTCTTCCTCTTCTTCTTCCGATGTTGACTCGTCGCTGTCTCTGGCCGGAATGCCATAGCCGCACTGTCCCAGCATAGCGCGGCTCTGGCATTCCGGCCAGAGACAGCGACGAGTCAACATCGGAAGAAGAAGAAGAATGAAGAGGAAGAAGAAGAAGATGAAGAAGAAGAAGGCGACGCCGGTGGCGCGGAAAATGAAGACTGCGGCAAGAACAGAAGAGACCCCGGAAGACCCCGGAAGACCCCCGAAAGCGGATCGAGACCCTCAGACGATGGCGTCGATGACGAAGAAGGTAGCCGGCCTCCTCTGCTAGGTAAATAGCGGAGGAGTCTGGCGAGAAGACCCCCCAAGACGGAAGAAGACCCCCGGAGCAGTGCAATAAAATATATTTTTTTTAAATTGTGTGTTTTTTTTCTTTACACTTTACACCTTAGGTGAATGATTAATGATTAAAGGGGGCTCCCGGATTCCGATAAGCCCCCGCTCGCAGACCCCGACAACCAACGGCCAGGGTTGTCGGGAAGAGGCCCTTGTCCTCATCAACATGGGGACAAGGTGCTTTGGGGTGGGGGGGCCGCATGGCCCCCCTTTCCCCAGGGCACCCCCCATGTTGAGGGAATGCGGCCTGGTATGGTTCAGGAGGGGGGGGTGCTCGCTCGTCCCCACCCCTTTCCTGGCCTGGAAAGTCCGAACTTGTGTACGCGGCATTAGTGTACTTCCAGATGTCTGGAACTTCCTCTTCCCACCTTATCCTTCCCATTACACTACAGTTGGCTAATAAGGGGGTTCAGCTTCAGGCCATAGTTGATTCTGGGGCATGCAGCTGCTTCTTGGACTTGAACTTGGCAGGAAAACTGCTCCCCAAGAAAAGTAGACTGGAAGTTCTCCTGGCTGATGGTACCCTGCCTTGCTCTGGCCCCGTGGCACAAGATACTGTTCCCTTTTTTGTTACCACTCTTGATGGTCATCAGGAATTTATACGTTTTGACGTCTTAAGCTCGCCTATGTTCCCCCGTCATCTTGGGCACCCCGTTTTTTTCTTCTGGGTGTTTAGTTTCTTCTTTTTCATGTTAAACCTTACTGCAGAGACAGGCAGTGCTGGTCATCTTACTTTAAAAAAGTAATTAGTTAAGTTACAAATTACTTCTCCCAAAAAGTAATTGCGTTAGTAACTCAGTTACTACATTGGAAAAGTAATTAGTTACGCAGCAAAGTAACTGACTTTTTTTTTTAAATATTCTATACGTGTAACTAAGGGGCGGGTCTAGTATTACTGTAACCAAGGGGCGCATTTATTATTATTTTTATATATCGTGTAACCAAGGGGCTGCTCTATTATTACTCTAACCAAGGGGCAGATCTGTTATAGCGTGTAAGCGAGGGGCGGGTCTATTATTATTATATCGTGTAAGGGGCGGATGGCTACAGAAGAGGGCGAATGTTAAATTAATGGGCAGAGCTCGATATATAACAATAATAATAAATGCGCCCCTTGGTTACAGTAATACTAGACCCGCCCCTTACTTACACGATAGACGCCCCTTGCAGAGTAGCACGAGCATCAGGAGCATGTGGCATCGCCTCGTACAATTACATGTTAACTGCACCTGCGCGGTGTAGAGTTCACTCAGAGCTGTTTAGGTTCGGCAATTTTCGTAAGCTCCGTAGTCCTTCGTACTGCGCAAGCCCTGCGCCTGCGCAGTACAGGGGTCCTTATCCGGCGGGGGAACTTTTTCGGCAGGACACCGGAATTACACTACTGCCATCTATTGGCGGTAGATGTAATTGGGGTAACTAAGCCAAAGTAATGGGAACTGAGTTACCATGAGGGGAAAAGTAATCAGTTAGATTACTAGTTACCCTCTAAAGTAACTGCGTTAGGTAACTCAGTTTATTTTAACTCAGTTACTTATATCACTGGAGACAGGTTTTCTTTTCTTGTATTCTTATGCCCCGTACACACAATCGGACTATCCGGCGGGATTGTCCGCCGGACTAGAGTCTGCCGGACAATCTTCCCAAAAGTCCGGCGGACTTAGTAAGAAGTTTTGACAATACGGCCTCCTGTGTGCTAGTCCGCGGGACTTTTGAAATGAACGGACTTGCCGACACATGGAGTAAAGCCCGTTAATTTATAACGTGACTCCAGGTAGATGAGACTAGCGAAGGAAGTCAATGCCGCCGCCTCGATTGGCAAGATTGACACCTCGCTAGCCCCGTCACCTGGTATGGATTTAAAGGGGAATCCCTACGCCGAAAAAATGGCGTAGGGGACCCCCCAAATCCATATTAGACCCTTATCTGAGCACGCAGCCTGGCCGGTCAGGAAAGGGGGTGGGGACAAATGAGCGCCCTGTGGCCCCCCCACCCCAAAGCACCTTGTCCCCATGTTCATGAGGACAAGGGCCTCTTCCCAACAACCCTGGCTGTTGGTTGTCGGGGTCTGCGGGCGGGGGGCTTATCAGAATCTGGGAGCCCCCTTCAATAAGGGGGCCCCAGATTCCGGCCCCCCACCCTATGTGGATGAGTATGGGGTGAAAAAAGTGTAAATAAAAAACACAACACAAGTTTTTTAAAATACTTTATTACACAGCTCCGGGGGTCTTCTTTCATCTTGGGGGGTCTTTTCGCTGGACTAATCCACTATCTTCTGCTTGCTCTTTTACTAGCGGAGGAGCCCGGCTTTCTCCTTCATCGCCACCGCCGTCTGGGGGTCTTGTTCCGACTTCGGGGGTCTTGTCCCGCTCTTCTGTTCTTCTTGTCGGGCCTCCGCTTTCTTCTTGCAGCTCTTTTACTAGCGGTGGCCCGGGCATCTGTCGCCGTCGCTGCATTCGTCGCCGCGCCTTCTGCTTCTTCTTTTTTCTTCATCCGATGTTGACACGACGCTGTCTCTGCTTCTAATGGCCTAGACGTGTTGTGCGGCCAGTTATATAGGGACAAGGGGTGGGGTCACCAGCTCATGTCACATGGTGACCCCGCCCCCTTGTGATGTCATAGTCCCGGAGGATGCTGGGACTGTGACATCAAGCCCCCCGCCCGTAGACCCCAACAACCAATGGCCAGGGTTGTCAGGAAGAGGCCCTTGTCCTAATCAACATGGGGACAAGGTGCTTTGGGGTGGGGGGCCACAGGCACTCCCCCATGTTGAGGGCACGCGGCCTGGTATGGCTCAGGAGGGGGGGGCGCTCGCTCGCCCCCCCTTTCCTGACCGGCGGGGCTGCGTGCTTGGATAAGGTTCTGATATGGATATGGATATTTTTCGGCGAAGGGATTCCCCTTTAAATCCATACCAGGTGACGAAGCTAGCGAGGTGTCAATCTCGCCAATCGAGGTGGCGGTATTGACTTCCTTCGCTAGTCCCGTCTACCTGGAGTCACGTTCCAAATGAATGGACTTTACTCCGTGCAAAAGTCCGGCGGACCTCCACTGGAAAGTCAGCCGGATAGTCCGAAAAGTCTGATCGTGTGTACGTGGCATTATTGTTCTAGTCTGGTGGTTTACAAGTTGATAAAATGCCCGCTTAATGCTAACAGTGAGGAATTTGTCTACTAAGGCAGTTATATGACGTAATTTCTGGCATTTTTGACGTCACTTCTGGTCTCATGGAAAACACACGCCGAGAATGCCGTTCTTTGCATTCCTAGCTCCATGTTTGTGCCTGTTTTTATCTTACCTTTTGTAAGTATCCATTTCCTTGTGCAATAAAGACTTTTTTAATGGTGCTTCACTATCAGTCCAATCCTTTTTCATTTTTGGGTATCAGTTTGTTCGGCTGAGAACCTTCACAAAGAAGTTTTGATCTGATGACCTGACATCAAATCCGCCATTCCTGGATATTACTATCAAGTCTGAAGTGACCCCCAGACTGAAAAGCTGGGGGTCGTCCTGGTCCGGTGAGTGGGGACACATGAGGGGTTGTTGTTGTACACCTGAATATCTCTGAAGCATTTTGCATCTTTCTTCATGTTGGATTTGAGCACTTTAGTCACTGTATTTGGACTTTTATGTTCATTATATATAATTTTATTAGTTTTTTTCACTATTGTGTTTGCGAGCGCTATAATTATATTTTTGTAGTTATATGATCTGTCTGCCTGTAAACTTGTGGTTTAAAAAAAACTGGACTCACTTACTCCTTTCCACCCCTTACAAACATCTAAGTGCACTTCCTCTTTTGTGTGTGTGTAAAAAAAAAAAAAAAACTAATAATACTGTTTGTGTATAAATGGCAGAGAGGATCCACAACGTTATACAGCACCTCATCCCTTTGGTAAATAAGTGTTTGAGGGAATTGGAAAATAGGGATTATACCGGTGCAAAATTGCAATGTAAATAAGGGTTGCTGACAATTCAATGCTTGAGTTTAAAAATCGCATAAAGTTTTATTTGGAATGTATAAAGCACAATTAAACAAAAAATAGAAAATATTTCTAAAGGCCTAACGATAAAATTAATACAGATACTTGAAGATCCCCATTTACAGCAGATCAGTACATATAGAAGAAGAAAAAATTATTTCTTTCAAATTCCAGATTAGTATCTAGTTAGAGAGAGTCTCTTAGTTACAATGGATAGGATAACCTGAAGTAGACAATGCAGGCCTTGGTTTTTATTTTCCGACATGTTTCGCCATATCAATGGCTTCCTCAGGGCTGGCCTACTGTACAGTAATATTGTATCTATATAAAGAAAATGGTAATTAATAACAGTTCACGGAATCAGGTACTAAGCCCCCAGGACGGGGAGAGAGAGGGGGAGGTGAGAGGGGGAGGATTTGAAAGAAAAAAATAGCGGCACATCTGAACACCCGCTCACTCTGTCCCAGACAGATGGTACATGTCAGCCAATAGACCCAATTTCCAACTTACCCAAAAACAATATAGGTGGTAATAATGAGACAATCAACCGAGAATGAGGTGGGGTCGCCCAATGGATACCCTTCAGTGGATAGCAGGAGACATAATAGACCTAGCAAGAGGTATTTTAATTAAGTTGCATATCTTTTAATGATATTAGTCATATTTAAGAGTAAAAAATGCAGTGTAGCTTATTTGTGGAGAAATAATCCACAAGTATATAGCATATCACTGTTAAACGGACAGAAAGTCTAAAAACTTACTTTAATTGGGCTATAAAATCAAAATAAAGTGTAGGGTAGACCTCAGACGTTGGTTAGAAATAGATGGTAAGGGAGGCACCTAAACAGGATTGATAATGTAGGCTTAATAATAATGCCTGAAATTAGTGAATATTTCTCTATAGATTAGAGAAGGGTTAAAATACCTGCAGCGACATATATATGCCTATGGTATAGTATGATTTAAGATACTGATCCAAAGCGCAGTCAGAGCATGGGCAGCCTCAGCGGGAACATATTCCCTGAGAGTGATAGAGATAATAGGTAAGAAGATGGATAGCTAATGATTATATAGTTAAACAGTGGTATCCATTGGTTTAGTCTTGTTACGAACTTACTGGTCAGGAGAAAATGTGTCCACGTCAGGTGCCTCCAAGGTCCGGTGCTGAAGTGAGCACCGGTGCCGGCTTAAATTGTGTCTCCCAGATTGGAGGGCGTGTTTAAATGCACTCCAACCAGCGGACAGAAGAGCCTCTGCGCATGCGCGAACACATGGACTACCAGGGGGCCTACAAGGTCCATAATGCCTGGCGGTCAGTGCGTCACGTGGCGTAATGACGTAATCGCGACGGCAGCACAACAGACAGCAGAGGCTAGGTTGGGCGGGCTAGAGTACCTAGCACCGCCCTTGGGTGTCCATACTAATCCACTGGGGGTAATCCTGGATAGGCGATCCTGGTCCCCATATATCAGCGATTTCTAAATAAGGGAACAAATCGGGAAAAGCTGCTGGAAAGGCGATCAAATGCCTTAGGGGAAAAGGGGATAAAATGAAAACATAAAAAATGGGGCAGACTGAGAGAGCAAGGACAGACAAACGGCTCCTGACACCTCCTCCCTCAATAACCCAACACTACCCCATCAGGGGAGAACAGACCCGGTACCATGAGCTGAAACGACAATGAGAAACTCAGAATGTGTAACAATTATAAAAAAAATATTAAACCATACATAAACATGATTATTAACACCCATATGATTTATGCAGTATTAATTTGCCAAACAGTTTTACAATGAGTGACCATATAAGTTAATGTTTAGATAGAAAATGGGCATATATGATACAAAAACTTTAGGCAAATAAAATTGTTTAGGAATAGTTGGAAGAATATTGGTTAGACAGGATACAGTCTATTCAACTCCCATACAATGTTAAACTGTTAGTTATGCTAGATATACCGTGTGTTTGTTAGAAGACTAAACTGTATAAGGTTATTTTTAATGGTTTACGCAGAGCAGGCTTCAGCGGGGAATGGGAGTTTCCTTTATGGGCTATAGTAAGCAAAAATAGAAGTTTAGAATGGAAGGAGGGGGGGGAGGGGGGGAGGGAGGAGAGGACCGGTGATGTCAAATACAACATACATAGATGAAATTCATACTTATAGAACTGATTGATAATGGAGTGCAAGTATGGGTGATTTAAGCTTGAAATTGTCTGTAAGTTACAGAAACGATTTAAAGCTAATATATTCATTCAAACCTGGAGGTCTAGTGGCATCCAAGGTATGTATCCATCTTGTTTCAAGTTGGAGTAATTGGTTATCTATGTCACCTCCACGTACGTTGGTTGGTATATGTTCTAGGGCAGAGAACTGAATTGCATATACATCAAAATTATGGCTTTGAGCAACATGGCGATTTATTGCTGTCGTAATTTTCTTTTTCTGGAGTGGTTTAATATGATCCCGTATACGGGTAGAAAATGCTCTTTTTTTGCCAACATAGAAGCACCCACAGCGGCAGGTGGCTAAGTATATTACTCCTATCGTATTGCAAGTTACTCGATATTTAATTTTGTGTAATTTACCCGTAGGTAAGACAGTGTTGCTAGAATTGGAAAGAATTACACAAGATTTGCATTCGCATTTTTTTATGTTTTCCTTTTATCCCTTTTTCCCCCTAAGGCATTTGATTGCCTTTCCAGCAGCTTTTCCCTATTTGTTCCCTTATTTAGAAATCACTGATATATGGGGACCGGGATTGCCTATCCAGGATTACCCCCAGTGGATTAGTATGGACACCCAAGGGCGGTGCTAGGTACTCTAGCCCACCCAACCTAGCCTCTGCTGTCTTTTGCGCTGCCGTCGCGATTACATCATCACGCCACGTGACGCACTGACCGCCAGGCTTTATGGACCTTGTAGGCCCCCTGGTAGTCCTGCGTTCACGCATGCGCAGAGGCTCTTCTGTCCGCTGGTTGGAGAGCATTTAAACACGCCCTCCAATCTGGGAGACACGATTTAAGCCGGCACCGGTGCTCACTTCAGCACCGGACCTTGGAGGCACCTGACGTGGACACATTTTCTCCTGACCAGTAAGTTCGTAACAAGACTAAACCAATGGATACCACTGTTTAACTATATAATCATTAGCTATCCATCTTCTTACCTATTATCTCTATCACTCTCAGGGAATATGTTCCCGCTGAGGCTGCCCATGCTCTGACTGCGCTTTGGATCAGTATCTTAAATCATACTATACCATAGGCATATATATGTCGCTGCAGGTATGTTAACCCTTCTCTAATCTATAGAGAAATATTCACTAATTTCAGGCATTATTATTAAGCCTACATTATCAATCCTGTTTAGGTGCCTCCCTTACCATCTATTTCTAACCAACGTCCGAGGTCTACCCTACACTTTATTTTGATTTTATAGCCCAATTAAAGTAAGTATTGAGACTTTCTGTCCGTTTAACAGTGATATGCTATATACTTGTGGATTATTTCTCCACAAATAAGCTACACTGCATTTTTTACTCTTAAATATGACTAATATCATTAAAATATATGCAACTTAATTAAAATACCTCTTGCTAGGTCTATTATGTCTCCTGCTATCCACTGAAGGGTATCCATTGGGCGACCCCACCTCATTCTCGGTTGATTGTCTCATTATTACCACCTATATTGTTTTTGGGTAAGTTGGAAATTGGGTCTATTGGCTGACCTGTACCATCTATCTGGGACAGAGTGAGCAAGTGTTCAGATGTGCCGCTATTTTTTTCTTTCACCTCCTCCCCCTCTCACCTCCCCCTCTCTCTCCCCGTCCTGGGGGCTTAGTACCTGATTCCATGAACTGTTATTAATTACCATTTTCTTTATATAGATACAATATTACTGTACAGTAGGCCAGCTCTGAGGAAGCCATTGATATGGCGAAACATGTCGGAAAATAAAAACCAAGGCCTGCATTGTCTACTTCAGGTTATCCTATCCATTGTAACTAAGGGACTCTCTCTAACTAGATACTAATCTGGAATTTGAAAGAAATTATTTTTTCTTCTTCTATATGTACTGATCTGCTGTAAATGGGGATCTTCAAGTATCTGTATTAATTTTATTGTTAGGCCTTTAGAAATATTTTCTATTTTTGTTTAATTGTGCTTTATACATTCCAAATAAAACTTTATGCGATTTTTAAACTCAAGCATTGAATTGTCAGCAACCCTTATTTACATTGCAATTTTGCACCGGTATAATCCCTATTTTCCAATTCCCTCAAACACTAATAATACTGTTTGTTTTGACCAACTGTACTTTGTGGTAAATAAAGTAAAGGTATAAGATATATATATATATATATATATTTTTTTTTTTTTTTTTTTTTTATTTATTTATTTATTTATTTTTTATTTATTTTTTTTCCTGTTTGGAGAGTTTATACTTTTGCCACGTACACACGATCGGACTTTCCGGCGGACAATCCGCCGGACTTTGGAGCGGATGTCCGCTGGACTTTCCGAACGAGCGGACTTGCACACGCGAACGGACTTTCCGGCGGACTGAGTCCGACGGACAATCCGCCGGACTTTCGGCAAAGGTCCGACGGACTTTCCAATACATACATGGAGTCAAGTCCGTTCATTTTGAACGTGACTCCAGGTACAACGGGACTAGAGAAGGAAGTCAATCTCGGCACTTTCATTGGCAAAATTGATACCTTGCGAACCCCGTCGCTTGGTATGGATTTTGAGGGTAACCCCCTACGCCGAAAAAATGGCGTGGGGGTCCCCCCAAAGTCCATACCAGACCCTTATCTGAGCACGCAGCCCGGCAGGTCAGGAAAGGGGGTGGGGACGAGTAAGCCCCCCCTCCTGAGCCGTACCAGGCTGCATGCCCCCCAGCCCAAAGCACCTTGTTCTTATGTTGATGAGGACAAGTGCCTCTTCCTGACAACCCTGGCCGTTGGTTGTCGGGGTCTGCGGGAGGGGGCTTATCAGAATCCAGGAGCCCCGTTTAATAAGGGGGCCCCCAGATCCTGGCCCTCCACCCTTTGTAAATGAGTATGGGGAAAAAAAGGAAATAAAAAAAACACACTAGATAGGTTTTTAAAGTAGTTTATTAGGCAGCTCCGGGGGTCTTCTTCCGACTTCGGGGGTCTCTACGCGCTTTCTCTCCGGGGCATGCTGGGACTGTGACGCCATAAGGGGCGGGGTCACATGGTGACATCACACATTGAACTCGCCCCTTATGCCTATATAAGTCGATACACAGCAATACAAATGAAAGAGAGCGTTGCGTTAACATCGGAAGAAGACAAGAAGGAAGAAGAAGAAGACGGCGGTGACGACGAACCAGAAGACCGGGCCAACGCTAGTAAAAGAGCTGTAAGAAGCCCGGTAGAAGAACAGGAGAGCGGGAGAAGAGGCCGGAAAGCACGGAGAGACCCACAAAGTCTGAAGAAGACCCCCAGAGCTGCCTAATAAACTACTATGGTCCGCCGGACCAAGTCCGCCAGGATGTCCACCGGAAAGTCTGATCGTCTGTACGCAGCATTTGTTTGCTGTTTTTTGGCGTAGTGGGTTTTCCTCAAAATCCATACCAGGCGATGGGGCTCGCAAGGTATCAATCTCGCCGATGAAAGCGGCGAGATTGACTTCCTTCTCAAGTCCCGTCGTACCTGGAGTCCCGTTCAAAATGAACGGACTTTACTCTGTGTGTGGGCAAGTCCGTTCATTTGGAAAGTCCGTCGGACCTGCATACACACGAGCGGACTTTCCGCCTGGAACTGGGTCCGGCAGACTTTCAGCGGGAAGATTTAAAACATGTTTTAAATCTGGGTCCGGCGGTCTTTTGGGAAGAAAAAGTCCGCTGGAGCCCACACACGATCGGAATGTCCGTCGGAAAATCCGATCATGTGTATGCGGCATTTGTTTGCTGTTTTATATAGATTTTGGCAGGGTTAGAGAGTAGAATTACCATTCTTGTATTCTAAACTCAAGAAAAAAATTAATAAATAAAAAAAACAGACATGGGGAATAGTTTCTGTAAAATAATGTCTTGTGCCTTATGCTGCTGTTGTTGTGTTCCTAATGCACCATTAGGAGATAAGAAATGTATGCATAGCAAGGAACCAAAGTCTGTTAAATATTGTGCTAAGTGGGAAAGTAGGTTTGGATTCAATGGTAAACTAACTGTGAAAGGGTGTCAGGAGTTGGTGGATAAGCTTAAATTGTTGCAGAAAAGATTAAAAAAAAAAAGTATGAATTAGAAATGGCGGAATACTGGTTTGAGCATGCTAGAATTAGAGTAGAAAGAAGGAGAACAAAAGAAAAATGCCAAGCCCAACTGCCCTTAGTGGACAAAGAGGATGATCTCATTTGTTACTCCCAGAGACCACCTCCTTATAATGATCCTCCCCCTCAGGTGCAGACCACCACCCAGAGTACCACCCTCCCTATGACATCCACCCCCGTCAGAGAAACCGCCTCTGAACAAAACCCCAACCCCATTTCCCCAATCTCTGCAGATGACAGTCAGCTCCGTGCGATGAGCAGATCTATATTAGAGACGTTGACTGACGCATGGTCCCGGGGATGGGGATTTCCAGAGGGAACTAAGAGACCCAGAAAAACAGTAGATTATAGTGAGGAGGAGCCGGAGGATGCTGAAGGGTATCCCCTAATAGAAGTTTCAAACCCTAGAGGTAAACAAAACGGTCAGCCCCTAACTATGACTGTTTTTAGACCATGGACTGAGAGTGACATGCAGAAGGCTACCTGTAAGGAAAGCTCTGCTGGTCCTAGTAGTTCCCCGCCGGTACAAGCGGGTGCGCGGGCGCGAACGGGTGCGCGAGCGAGTGCGCATGTGCTTTCGCGAGCGGGTGCGCGTGCGCGGACACGTGCGGGTGCGCGCACGGGCACACGCGCGGTCATTGGCGCCAGGCGGGCTATTTAAGCCGGACCTTTCCACACAGTTCTTGCTGCCTGATCTACAGCGTTCTGTATGTCTTCCCTGAACCGATCTGATTCTGTGTTTGTGACACAGCCTGTTCCTCTACCTGCTCTGCTGTCTGCCTGCCCCGACCTTGGCGTGTCCACGACTCTGCACCTGCTCATCCCTCTGGCTTATCTGCATTGTGCTCCAAGGTTACCGAACCCGGCTTGTCTGACCACTCTGTGTACCTGCTCCGGTGGGACCTACCAGTTCCTGTGACCTGTTGCTTGCTGGTTCCTGTCACCTGCTGCCTGCTGGTTCCTGTGACCTCTTACCTGCCAGTTCCTGTGACCTGTTGCTTGCTGGTTCCTGTCACCTGCTGCCTGCTGGTTCCTGTGACCTCTTACCTGCCAGTTCCTGTGACCTGTTGCTTGCTGGTTCCTGTCACCTGCTGCCTGCTGGTTCCTGTGACCTCTTACCTGCCAGTTCCTGTGACCTGTTGCTTGCTGGTTCCTGTCACCTGCTGCCTGCTGGTTCCTGTGACCTCTCTCCTGCCAGTTCCTGTGACCTGTTGCTTGCTGGTTCCTGTCACCTGCTGCCTGCTGGTTCCTGTGACCTCTTACCTGCCAGTTCCTGTGACCTGTTGCTTGCTGGTTCCTGTCGTCTGCTGTCTGCTGGTTCCTGTCACCCACTGCCAAGGCCTGCTGACCCTGACACAGCTTCCTTCTCACTACCGGATCCATCTGTCTGCTGTTGATCCTGCCAGACACTCGTGCTTCCTTCGACTCCTACGCCCCCTGTCTCCTCTATTGGGGGTCGCGAGTCTGGGACGCAAGAGAGGTCTCCTACTGCAATCCGGACTCGCCACTAGGTACGTGACACTACCGAGCATATTAAACATCCTAAGTTTGGGGCCCGAGAATTAGGAACAGTTATAGGCTAAACGAAGTCGAAGTGGAAAGGGCCTTAAGGAGGGTTCTAGGATTAGATTGGGCATCAGAAGAGGGAAATTGGGACCCCTTGTGTAGCCCCAGTACCCTCTCAACAAAGAGGGGAACCACTGGCCCATGATAGCCAAGATTTGACAGACAGATTGACTGTCTTCTATCAGAGATGCAATCTCCGATGGGTACAACAAACTGATTGGAAAAAGATTAATATGACTGTACAGGAAGACAAGGAAAGTGTCAGTGATTATCTAAATAAACTATGAGAAGTTTTTAAAGTGTTCTCCGGGCTGCCCGAAGCTGAGGATGTGAATAGTGCATATCAACAACAGTTAAAAATAGCTTTTGTTAATGGCTTGAAAAAAGATCATAAGGACTATATTGTTAAAAATATGATTACACACCGCACTGCCAGTGTCCTAGACACCCTGCAGTATGCTAAACATTCTGAAAAATATTTGAAAATGATGGCAAAAATAGAATATGAAAGTGAGTGCATTTGTGCAAGGTGATGAAGGAGATGAGGATGTAGAAAAGTACACCGCCGAGGCGGAACTAGAGGAGTCTGATAGAGGGAGAGGCGCAGGTGGTTTTAGAGGAAGGAGCAGGTCAAAAGGAAGAGGCAAAATATATTCTGGTACAGGGAGTATGTGGAAAATTGGTGAGGGAATCATTGTCTGGAGTATGTCACCATTGATGAGCCAGAGACAGGGGTCAAGACCACAACCAGAGTGATCTTGTCTACTGTCTGCCCTGTAAATCTCTTGGGTAGAGACCTAATGTCAGCCATGTGCATGTCAGTCAGTGCACAAAATAATGGGTTTGCAGTCCAGGTAGGACAGGGACCCATGAACCCAATAGAAGAAACACATTATTATTACTCCTTAGATGTGTATATGAAAGACAAGGAGACAGTTGATACTGTTGACAAAATGATTAATTATGCTGAAACCGTGACAGAAGGTAGGACAGTAGTTTTACAGGCACCAAATAGGGCTCACTGCACAATGTATTTTAAGAGAAAACTGGGGCCTGATAGGTATTATGCCTCCAGATTTTTCTCAAAGAAGGAAGTCACCCTGGAATTAACCAACGTTTACTGGAGTGTTGAGGGATTTTGTGCATCGCATGTTGTATAACCCCAGAGGAACAAGTTTTGTTTAGGGAAATCACCCCACAATCATCCTTGGCTAAACCCAAAAGCTGAGATTGGAGGGAGGTAGGAGGGTTTGTGAGGGAATGCAAAGACCTAAGTGTTTGGGCTCCTGTAAGCGTACCTGACCTATATAAAAGTAAGTTGACAGGTTATTTTTGTCACAAACCCTTAGGACACAAAACCATTACAACACCCTCAGCACACATGTGGGCTGAAGGAACTGAATGATACTTGACACAAGGGGGTCACCCGTTAGATGGGCTCCCAGGGACACTATGGACTAAAGGTCCAGCAGATGTGGGACTCATGAAAGGAGTCCAACCAGTAACCATTACTCCAAAATCACACCACAGACCCCACCAAAGACAACACCCCCTTAAGAAGGAAGCAGAGGAGTGTATAGCCCCTGTAATAGACAAACTTTTACAAACAGGGGTGATTATTCCGTGTCCTGACAACCCCTGCAATACCCCTATTTTTCCTGTTAAGGGCTTGGATCCCCGGGTATTCAATACTGACCACCCCGTTAGTCCATGCCATACATGGGAAACCCATCGCCCCACAGGACACTATAAAATGCAGTGAGAAAACAGAGACAGCCTTTACTGACCTAAAACAAGTACTTTCTAGCTCATCAGTATTAGCCTTACCAAACTATGACAAACCTTTCAAACAGTAGACTCAAGGGAAGGTCACATGACATCAGTACTTACACAGTCACATGGCGGGCATCAGAGGCCAATTGCTTACTATCCTACAAAACTATACAGTGTAACTAGAGCACTTCCACCCTGTGTACAGGCAGTGGTAGCTGCAGCAGAAGCAGTTAGGGCCTCAACATCTCTAGTGCTATATCACCCGCTGACACTCAAAATACCACATGCAGTGTCTGTTATCCTTTTACAACAAAATATCACATTTGAGCCCAGCACAACACCTTTCCTGTATGACAATATGTTTGACACAACCTCACTTAACGATACAGAGATGTACTACATTAAACCTATCCACACTACTACCACTTCCTACTGATGGTCATAAACATGACTGTACTGCTGCCATCACTGAAAAGGTACTGCCACAAAGTGATTTGAAAGATGTACTGTTGTCTAACCCTGACATGACACTTTTTGTTGATGGCTCCAGTAAAAAAAATCCAGAGGGCAGACTTGCAACTGGATATGCAGTAGTGACACAGGATGAAATCTTAGAAGCTAGGCCATTACCAAAACATTATTCAGCACAAGTAGCAGAACTTTTAGCACTGACAAGAGCATGCATACTATGAAAAGGAAAATCCATAACCATATACACTAACAGTCAATATGCATTTTCAACAGTACATGTTTTTGCACAACAATGGAAAAACAGGTGGATGGTAACCTCCAGTGGTAATCCAATTTGACACACCAACTTCATTCTAGAATTCCTAGATGCAATACAGTTACCAAAAGAGCTTGCAATCTGCAAATGTCAAGCACACACAAAACATACAGACCCCACCTCGGAAGGAATTAAAAGGGCAGATGAAGTGGCTAAAATAGCGGCACAAGAAACACATCAAATAATGACAGAACAGGAAATCATAGAAATAGATCATACAGTCCTTACTGATATGCAGCAGAAAGCACCCCCCTCCCCTCTGGGGAGAAACCATATTGGAAAACAAAAGGTTGCACAATAATAGATAACATCTACACATCACCTGAAGGAAAGCCGGTATTGCCAAAATCCTTATTTAGGTATGCAGCAGTGTTGACACATGAAGTAACTCATGTGTCAAACAGGGGGATGCCTGAGATGTTAAATAAGGTATGTACAGTAGACATGTGCATTCGTTTTCGTCCGAATGCATTTTCGTCCGAATTTTAGGTATTTTCGTTATTGTTTTAATAAACGATAAAGAAAGTGCAGAATCCAAAAAACGAAAGATCCGACATAAACAAATGCTTTATTTTCATTTTCGTTGTGACAACAGTTCGATATAGATAGGAGATTTGACGCTGACAATAACAATCTGTGTCCATTGAGCCTGTGGTAGAATGTGCCTAACCTTAACTCTATTAGTCCAAGTTTATTCTACATAGAGAGAAAAGATTTGACGCAGAGAGAAAAGATTCAATGTAGAAAGAAAAGATTAGACGTAGAGAGAAAAGATCCGACGTAGAGAGAAAAGATTCAACGTAGAGAGAAAAGATTTGACGTAGAGAGAAAAGATCGCTGCTGGAATTGGGTAAGGAAAGTAACATAAAAATAACGATGATGATGAATGTTATTGGCTGATTGTAACCAAAGAGAAGGAGCAGTAAAATAGCTAGAACTAAGTACACATGTACAGCCAACTTACTTTCACTTACAATTGCTAGCAGAGAGAGAGACACACACACTGAATAATTTCATAAGACAGTCAATCTTAGCTGGTTCGTTTGTCAGAGAACCTGAATTATTTAGCAATTAAGCATAAGCAGCAGAACAATGGTGAAGCAAGCTACAGTTCAACCTAACTTTTTCATAATAATCTGCTGCTATTGTGTTAATGTTGTGAACTTGTTAGTGATACTAGTGTTGCTAGTGTTGTGACAGCCTCAAAGGCTGCCCGTGTTTTGGGGGGGATTTATTATTATAGATTCTATATTACAGATTGAGATTCTGTATAGATTCTATATACCCTATCTTATTATCTGTCTGATCAGTGATCACAATCACCCGTCCATTTTCTGTGTGAACTATATACATTCAACATGAACGACAAAGATTCGACAAAGCATCAAAAAACATACAAAGTTGAATCTTTGGCTTATGGTGTCTGTCGAAAGTTCTAAGAAGATTCGACGGAGCAGCTAAACTATACAGAGTCATACAGTTTAGCTGCTCTGTCGAATCTTCTTTGAACATTCGACAGACACCACAAGCCTTCAATGACAGATTTGACCTTAATTCATTTGGATTTCAGGACGAATGCAATTTTTTACGAAATAATAAAAAACTAATTTTGGGAGTAACTAAATAAATACATTTTTCGGACGAAAACTAAATTCTGAAAATAAATATTTCAGTGTGCACATGTCTAATGTACAGCCTATGGCTTTACAAAATACTCAAAAACGTTTTGTTCTCAATGCATTATATGTGCAAGGCACAACGCTCAGGAAGGCATAAGACCATGGAAAGAGAAGTTCCCAGAACCGCAATATCCATTCCAACTAATTTCGAAGGTTTTTTTTTTAATTATACAAATGTGAAATTAAGAAATATTGTTTGGTAATCATAGATGCCCTGACCAAATGGGTGGAGGTATTCCTGACAGGAAGTGCAGATGCACAGACTGTGGCAAAAGCATTACTAAAATATATAATTCCTAGATTTGAAATTCCTGAAAAAAATCTACAGTGATAATGGACCCCATTTTGTAAATAAAACTATACAACATTTGACAGAAGTGATGGGTATCTAAGTAAAAAAACATCGTGCCTACCACCCCCAAGCTGGAGACGCAATGGAATTTAAAAAAAATAAGCTGAAAAAAGCTATGAAAAAAAAATGGATGTATTGCTTTCCATTGGCTGTGACTAGTATGCATATTCCACCCACAAGAAGGCTTGAGCCCATTTGAATTGATACATGGAAGGCCATATATAATACCCTTTCTACCAAAAGAAACACCAACTGAAGAATCTGAACATACTTTAGCAGAATATATGTCTAACCTGTTGAAACAGAAACAAATTAATGAAGTCTGTTCTATTCCAGAAGGTCCAGTCCAAGGAGAAGAGAAAATTTATATCGTAGACTGGGTCCTGGTAAAATTAATAAAACAAAAACATTGTCACTCTCCCAAGTGGGAGGGGTCATATCAGGTTCTTTCTCACCACTCCCATGGCTAGGATTGCAGAGAGGTCTACCTGAATTCATTAGTCCCATTGCAAAAAGGTTTTACAGGCAGAGTAGGACCAGTTGGCTGCAAGAGATCCAGAAAATCTGGCTACAAAGGGAGGTCTCACAAGGTGGGACTTGTCTCAAACCGGTGAAGTCACCCTCCCCTTCCAACTCCCCTACCCTATCCGCTGGAAACTCTGTAGCTGGGTAGAATGAAAGGGGCAGTAATTATCCTTGGGTTACTGGTGACTCTAGGAGAGACATCCATAAGAGGGGGTATACATTATAGAAGAGAAGGGGAAACTTTGGATTGGGAAAGAACAGGAAAAGCATTGAATTTAACCTTCATAGAAGGAATAACTAGTACCATTTTAGTTGACTTTTGTCAGATTGCAGATTGTGAGGATATAACTGGGGCTGGGGGACTTCTATGGGCAGATAAATACATTTTTTGGCTCTGGAATAGGGCAGGATGTCAAGCATTGGATCAGGCCCTATGGACCACAGTGCATTAAGATTGGGGTATAATCTACCAGGGCCTAAAGAGAGTGGAATAAAAGAGACTCACAATTACCATAGTGGCCAACTCCCTGTGCACACACAGTGAAAACTGTAACCAATTATTGATAACATTAAAGGAGCTGAAGAAGGAAGGTCAGCGGTTGTACTTTATGGGAGCATGGGTGTCAGGAACTGACCCCTCAGGCAAATTTTTCCTAAAAGTATTACCACATAATAAAACTAGACAACAGGAGAAGGTGGACGCAAGGGGAAAAGAGGAGGACCACACTAAAATAGAAATTTTGAGTAAAACCGTGAGATTCACTAACTTAAATGTAGAGGATGTCATAGCCCTAGAGACAGGATATCAGGAAAAAAATTGTGGCTAGAATGCTTGAGATATACAGTTAAAACCTTAAAAAGAGAAAATTGTTTAGGTTGTGCTGGAGCCAGACCACATTTAGCAACGGTCCCTTTTCCTCTAGATTACAATACAGATCCAGAAGGTTTGAAATGTATGTTGCGGTTGTATAATAAGAGCTATAAACCTGAAACAAATTCTACCTCTCACACATTGAGTTTGTTGTTCCCCCCAGTACAGAGACCTCAGATACCTCCAGCGGTTACTGCTTATCGGGGCAACTTTACTTGTTTTGCACACTCAGGGAACCGTAGCGGGTGGATCTTGGGTCACTACCCAATGACTACTGTAGGGAGAGGATTAACAAGGGCAATGGTGACTGGGTTGAACATGACATTCAGAGAACTGATGTCTGGTGGATGTGTGGGGATAAGAAACTGCGAGCTAGGATACCTGCCAATGCCCAAGGGGATTGTGCTATGGTCCAGCTATCTATGTTTCTGAGGATCCTGTCAGAACACCCGTGGACTAAGAGTCACCAACTGTATTGAAGAAATACCTCTCCCAAGGGGTCATTTGACTTTCAGATCTACATAGACGAGATTGGAGTTCCACATGGAGTGCCGGATGAGTTTAAGGCTAGGAACCAAGTGGCAGCTGGATTTGAGTCTCTTTTCTGGTGGGTGACTGTAAATAAGAATGTTGATTGGATTAACTATATAGACTATAATGTGTTATCCCGGACGAGCCCCCATTGTAATGCTTTGCGTCTATCTATTAAGTTCTTGTGGTAAGACCAAGGAAACTTAGAGTTCTGAAGTTTATCATTGCTTTACTAAACAGGGAAAAATCTGCACATACAAACTGTAGGATGAACAATACAACGCAACTTATAGCTTACAAAATATATGCCTACATATATAAGCATGGCAAATTTTGTATAGTGACTTTATTGCGATAATATAGAGTTAGATTTAGTAACAGCATGTGTTTACAGAGGCCCTTCCCCCTCCATTGGTATGTAAATAAACCAGATAGCTAGGTTTTGGATCTGAGCAGAGGAAGTTGGTGTATGCAGGAAATGGGTGGGAGGAGCATGGAGAGGGTTTGAAAGAAACTTGTGTTCGGACAAGGGAGTTGTGTTTGGAAGGACAAAGAGGAAGACATGGCTTCCAGAAGCTAGATAACTTTGGAGACTGTTTAGGAGTTGGACTCTGACCAAGGAACTATGAAGGGCATCTTGACCCCTAAGTTGAGTAACTGTTTAGTTTACTTAATGTGTACAAATTGTACACGCTTATATGTGTAGGCATATATTTTGTAAGCTATAAGTTGTGTTGTGTTGTTCATCCTACAGTTTGTATGTGCAGATTTTTCCCTGTTTAGTAAAGCATTAATACACTTCAGAAGTCTAAGTTTCCTTGGTTTTACCACAAGAACTTAATAGATAGATGCAAAGCATTACATATAATGTGTGAACTATACCAGGGACGCAGTGAAAGGTCTCGCAGAACAGCTAGCTCCCATATCTCTAATGACATGGCAAAACCGTATGGCCCTAGATATGATATTAGCTGAGAGAGGGGGAGTATGTAAAATGTTCAGTACTATGTGTTGCACCTTTATCCCTAACAATACAGCTCCTGGAGGGACTGTGACCAGAGCCCTAGAAGGATTGACTGCTCTATCGAATGAATTAGCGGAAAACTCAAGTATTAATGATCCATTCACAAACTGGCTTGAAGGTTGGTTTGGGAAATGGACTGGACTTATCACCTCATGTTTGATCTCTATTGCCGTGGCTTTAGCCATCTTGGTTACTTGTGGATGCTGCTGCACTTCCTGTATTCGAGGACTTTCACAAAAATGTATTAAAATCGCAGTCACAAGAACAATGTTTCAAGCCCTTCCTGCCTCTGAGGAGACCTGTGTGGACATTGAAGCTCAACTTAATGACATACAGTCTGAAAGTGCATAAAACACAGGGACTATCATAGAGATGTGTTGAGATAAAATAGGAGGGAATGTTGGAAACGTTTTAATGTTTATCGTGTGACTATTTTATCTAAAATGGAGACTGATTTCTAAAATTGCATATAAGGACACGTTGCTTTAACTTGTTTTCTTATCTATTGTTTTAAACCACTTAAGCCCCGGACCATTTTGCTGGCCAAAGAACAGAGCACTTTTTGTGATTCGGCACTGCGTCGCTTTAACTGAAAATTGCGCAATCGTGCAGCGTAGTTCCCAAACAAAATTTACGTCCTTTTTCCCCTACAAATAGAGCTTTTTTTTGGTGGTATTTGATCACCTCTGCGTTTTTTATTTTTTGCGCTATAAAAAAAAAAGTGACAATTTAAAAAAAAAAAACATTATTTTTTACATTTTGCTATAATATCCCCAAAAAATATATAATAAAAAAAAGATTTTTTTCCTCATTTTAGGCCGATACGTATTCTTCGACATATTTATGGTAAAAAAAATTGCAAAAAGCGTTTATTGATTGGTTTGTGCAAAAGTTATAGCGTCTACAATATAAGGGATAAATTTATGGCATTTTTATTAATATATATTTTTTTTACTATTAATGGCGGTGACCAGCGATTTTTATCGTGACTGCGACATTATGGCGGACACATCGGACAATTTTGACACATTTTTTGGGACCATTGGCAATAATACTGCGATCAATGCTATAAAATTGCATCGATTACTGTAAAAAATGTCACTGGCAGTGAAGGGGTTAATCACTAGTGGGCGGGGGAGGGGTTAAGTATGTCCGTAGTGATGCTAACTGTCTGGGGGATGGGTTAGCAGTGACACGACACTGATCACTGCTCCTGATGACAGGGAGCAGACGATGCGTGTCCTGTCACTAGGCAGAATGGGGAGATGCTGTGTTTACATCGGTATCTCCCTGTTCTTCAGCTCCGTGAGGCGATCGTGGGTATCCACGGGCGCGGTCACAGAGCTCGCGGCAGGCATGCGCGCACAGCGGGAAAAACAATGTTACTCCCTTTAGAAACAAAGTAAACAAAGTAATTACCTTTAGACTGTAAGCTCTACGAGCAGGGCCCTCCTTTACCTATTGTATTTAACTGTAATTATGTTGTCCCCTATACATTGTAAAGTGCTGCGTAAACTGTTGGTGCTATATAAATCATGTATAATAATAAAGTAACGTACGAGTACGTTACTTTGCCCAGCCGTGCCATTCTGCCGACGTATATATCTACAGGAGCCGGTCGTTATGTGGTTAACTAACTGCCTAAGGCAAGAAAACAACAGGCTTTGCTATATAAGAGAATACGTTTGTAAGAAGCTCACTGTGAATTGGCAAATAAAGCTGTTATGCATCATGAGACATCAATGAGCTTCTAGCCAATAGGATTCTTTTTGTTGATCTCACAAAAGAAAGTTACTTCCTGAATTCTTGATGACTTCTGCTTTTCACTCAAACGTGTAAGAAGCTCATCCTTTTGTGTCACACAATTGAAATAAATTGTCTGCTTTTCAATACATCTGGAGTTTGACTGATCACAGGAGAAGAATATTCCTAACAAGGAGGAATTATTTTTAGGGTGATTTGGGGAGAGGGAGGATTTGAGCTCGAAAGGGGGAGTGGGGAGGGCAAAGATTTGTTCTGGGAGGGGGAATTTCAGCAGAAGGGCACATTTGTCCTGGGAGGAGGGGGCATTTATGTTTGGGGGCAAGCATGCAGATCGTTGCCCACTTTTTTGGGGGGAGGGTATTTTTGCCAACTCATCATGCTCAAACATCTTAGGGGTGCACATTTTGGCATGTTCACCCTGGGCTTTAGATGACCTTGTCCTGGCACATTATTCAGGAGATATTCCCACTGGAAGAAGCCGGTGACATTGCCGATGCATGCACACTGCACTCTGAATTGGCAGCACGTTGAGTATGTCATCAATTCAGAACACTATGCTATGGCCGTGACTCTCATGCGCATGCACAGGGGTGATATCATCATGGCCCACCCATTCAAATGTCTGGGGCCCGCAAATTCAGAAGGAAGATCAGGTGAAGATGGAAGCCCTGTCAGTGGTGACAGCCTGTCACAGGAGAGCTTTATTTTAACAGTAACTCTTCTATCATGTGCTAGTAAGTGTGTAAGTGGTGCATACCAGCACATTATGGCTTAGCCACTTGCTTACTAGGAACTTTCACCCATTTCCTGCCCAGGCCAATTTTTAGTTTTCAGCCCTTTTGCCCTTTGAATGACAATTGCACAGTCATGCAAAACTTTACCCAATTTTTTTTTTCAGAGCTTTCATTTGGTGGTATTTAATCACCACTGTGTTTTTTAAATTTTCTACTAAACACATGAAAAAAACATGGAAAATTAATTTTTTTTTATTTCTTCTGTTATAAAATTTTGCAAATAAGTATTTTTTTTCTCCTTCACTGATGGGCACTGATAGGCGGGACTGATGGATACTGATGGACACTGATGGACACTGATAGGTTGCACTGATAGGCGGCACTGATGGACACTGATGGGGAGCACTGATGAGCACTGGTGGGCAGCATTGATGCCACTGATGGAGCTGCACTGATAATCATGGCACTAATGATCAGTTTACTGATGCGTCCCCATTCAGGAATGCCAGTTATCATCTCTTCTCTCCTCACGCTGTGATAGGGAGTGAGGAGAGGAATGCTGATAACTGGATATTCTGGTTACACTGTGATCAGATGGTAGACATGGGAACTGTCAAAAAAATTGTTTCGTTTCGTTTTGTTCCGTTTCGTATATAAAAAAAAATCATAATTCCTAAATTCGTAAAAAAAAATTTTGGATCGTTACGAATCGTTTGTAAAGTTACAAATCGTTAACGTGGCTAATGAATTGTCGGTTCCCGTAACACAGAGTACAATTTTGAATCGTTACTAATCGTTAGTAAAGTTACGAATCGTTACGAATCGTTAACGCGGCTAATGCATTGTCGGTTCCTGTAACACAGAGAACAATTAGAATCCAACTACAAATATCGAATTTCAACTAATACGAAAGAAATTATAACAGTGGATATAACAAATGCTTCAAATGATTTGAATGAATTTGAGATTCAGTATATCTAATATAGAGAACTGTTCCTGCACAAAGTGTCATTGTCACTCGCGGCTAATGAATTGTCGGCTCTCTAACACAGAGAACAGTCATTCATTGAATAAAAAAAAAAAAAAAAAGCGTGGGGGTCCCCCCAAATTCAATAACCAGGCCCTTCAGGTCTAGTATGGATATTAAGGTGAACCCCAGCCAAAAACAAAAAAAAATGGTGTGGGGTCCCCCCTAAATATCCATACCAGGGATTTAGAGGGGAAGTAGGGGTTGAACGGGATGGACGTGGTGTGAGTGAGCTCCTCCTAGGTCCGGGAGACTACCTGCAGCTGAAATTAATGAGCCACATACGAATTCCCACTCCCTTTTCCTGCAATGGACAACATGCCGACTGAGATACACTAGCGGCTTTCTGTGACCCCCGGGAGGAAAGACGGCAGGGTCTTACAGATATAGCAGCGAAGGTATACCCCGAGCGCTGCCAAGGAGACCTAATCCTCAGTGTGGATCCGAGATAACCCGAGACACCCCGACGGCATTCGGAAATAGCCAGAGATTTACCCCACACGCCGTCAAGGTAGCGGCTATCCCCAGACCCCCGAAAGGTTACGACGTCTTCCGACGTCTATTGAGGTCGAAGACAGCACAGGCATGCCGAAGCCGAAAGATTACTAGAGCCGCAGGACTGCTCAGAACACACCGGGTGCGGTGAGTACACAGTACACAGTAACTTCACCGATCCCTGCCTAAGATAAGAAGCCGTACTCTGCAGCAGGACCTCCAGGGAGTTCCAAGAAGGAAAAGGTAATTCGGTGAGGGCACTGTTAAAACCCCACTCCTTTTCTTATTCTCCCTGTGGCATATACCTAAGAAGAGGATTCCTCCCAAAATATATGGATGATAATAAATAAATGGACAATCTGCCCTAAAGACAAAGTAAAAAATTGAAATAAGAGGAACCCCCTATGCCGAATTGAAATAAATATTATTATTTTTTTCTTCTTTCCCTTGGCCTGCACACTGGGTTTTGGTTGGACGCAGCAAAGTCCTCTTAAAGATATATATTAAAGATATATACAAGATAATTTGGCGAATCTTTTGAAAAAGAAAATAAAACCCACAAATTATACAAAACTGGGAAGATCCATGGTATACAGAAACGTTTGGAACCGACTTTGGTGTACAGGAATAATCCTGTTGAGGGATGCCTAGATAGGCTCTGGTAACATAGGCAGAAATGCCATAAAACATATCATACAACAATAAACGTAACATCTCAGACTATCTTGGTATCAATAACTTTGCCTAAAGTATATACTATATCAAACCCCTATAATAAACAATGCCGCCCAAAAGCACACACACACAAAAAAACAAGAGAGGATCAACTGGCGGTACAATTAAAAATCCTGTTACACCACAATTGGCACAAAAAACTGATATTAAAGGATTTTTTAAACAAACACAAGGATCACCACAACATGATGGGGAAACATCAAACGAGCTGAACCTTTCCTCACCTAGTAGAGATCTTGGGCCTATGCTAAACAGCAGTCCCACAGGGAATACACAACATGCTATTATGGATATGGCAAGAGCAACAAATAGCCCCAACTGGGATATGCAAGCATATATAAAATTACTACCGACAAGGGACGATATGGATAAATATGTGTATAGACTGGAAACTACATATAAGAAAGAAATAACTACACTGAAAACCTCTCTAGTAGATACACAAGACAAAATCAATGTCATAGATGCTGACTATTGATCAGAAACTACACACAATAGAAGCAAAAACTATGGAACACGAACGATACTTAAAATACGTGATGGATTCAACAGATGAACTTGAAAATAGAAGTAGACAAAACAATATAAAAATAAGAGGCTTGCCAGAAACATTGGGTATTGAACATTTTAGGAAAACTCTTCAAAACATATTTCATATCCTGTTAAAACAACCAGATACATCACTAATCAAAATTGATCGTGCACATAGAATACCAGGCCCTAAAAATCGAGATCATGGAAAACCGAGGGATATGTTGTGTAGAATACACTTTTTCCATATTAAAGAGAACATCATGGCAGCAGCTAGACTCCAGAGGGAATTCGAGTTTGATGGAACCCCAATAATATTTTTACACAACCTATCCAGATATACTCTGACCAAGAGAAGAGCGGTTAAACCTTTATTGGATCTACTAAAAGAGAAGGGGATACTCTACAAGTGGGGATTCCCCTTCCAAATAATAGTATACCAAAATGATCAGAAGAATGTGTTCCGAGACAGTGGGGATCTCCACAAATTTCTCAACCGATTAAGACTACCTCAGATAGAACTGCCATTATGGCCGCAAATCTACCAGGATTTTCCAGGAGCACAATATAGACAGTGATGATTGCATTTTTCTTAATTTTTTATCTTTTTTTTTTTTCTGCATTATTCTTTTGAGTCCTAATTTTAAAGGAAAGGTTTTTTTTTTTTTTTTTGGGGGGGGGGGGGGGGTGGGGTTTGATAGGCACGCATTATATGTTTTATAGGATTATATCACATACATAAATGAAGGGATCACTCAGGGGAAGTAGAGTTGATGATGGTTAAGGGGAGGGAATGGGGCACATATAACCTAAAGGAGGAAAACATTTTTTTTCTTTTTTTTTAGCAATTATAAAAATTTGTACACAGGAATACATGATATGAGGGGTGAGAGGGAAGGGGAGGAGGAGGGGGGGAAGAGGGAGAGGAGAGGAAAAAAGGGGAAAAAATATAACCTCTCCCTCTGTGTTTTTTTATTTAAATTTTTCTTTTTTTTTGGGGTGGTGGTAATTTTTTCACCTGGAATTAATACACAAAACAATTTGATAGATTATAGATAACACTGCAGCACTATGCAATAAATGTAAAATAGGTAGGGGGTGGGGGCCCCCTTTTTTTATTTTTTATTTTTTTGGGACCTAAGGGAATCAGAGAATTATGCTAGAGACTAATGCAAGAAAAAATAAATGATATAAGAAAAAGATATAAAAAAGGTCAATAGAAGGCTATATGTATACCCAAATCAATATGGGGCAAGGGTTAACAGATGAAAGATTGCTGTTCGAGATTTAGTTTAATATTTAGTTTTGTAGAAAAACATATAAGGATAATCAGAAACTAGAAAAGCTAAAATTTCTGGGGAAATTGTGCGACGTGTTCTTGCCTCCACCTACTGGAGTGGGCGGAGTAACTGGGTGGAGTGGCTTGAGTAACTAAACATTTATTTATTTTTTCAAAAATTATTATAATTTTTTTTAAAGATTTTTTTTTTAAATGATTTTTTAGATTTTTATTTAATTTTTTCTAAAAAAAAATTTTTTTCAAAAATGTATTTTTTTTTCAAATTTCCTAATTTTCATTTTTTTTCTAAAATGATTATTTTTTTGTTTTTTTTATAAAAAATATTTTTTTCAAAAATATTTTTTTTTTAATGATTTTTTGGAATTATTATTTTTTTTAAAATATTATTTTCTAAAATTATTTTTTTTCAAATTTCCTCATTTTCATTTTTTTTCTAAAATTATATTATTTTTTTATTATTATTTTTTTTTTTTTATTATTTTTTTTTTCAAATTTCATAATTTCATAATTCCCCTCAGAGCTGTGTGGGACTAGCTATAATCCCCCTCATAGCTGTGTGGAACTACCTATAATCCCCCTGGACTACCTATAACCCCCCAGAGCTGTGTGGGAATACCTACAATCCCCCTCAGAGCTGTGTGGGACTACCTATAATCCCCCTCAGAGCTGTGTGGGACTACCTATAACCCCCCTCAGAGCTGTGTGGGACTACCTACAATCCCCCTCAGAGCTGTGTGGGACTACCTATAATCCCCCTTCGAGCTGTGTGGGACTACCTACAATCTCTCTCAGAGCTGTGTGGGACTACCTATAACCCCCCTCAGAGCTGTGTGGGACTACAATCCCCCTTCGAGCTGTGTGGGACTACCTATAATCCCCCTCAGAGCTGTGTGGGGACTACCTATAATTCCCCTCAGAGCTGTGTGGGAATACCTATAATCCCCCTCAGAGCTGTGTGGGACTACCTATAATCCCCCTGGACTACCTATAATCCCCCTCAGAGCTGTGTGGGACTACCTATAATCCCCCTCAGAGCTGTATGGGACTACCTATAATCCCCCCAGAGCTGTGTGGGACTACCTATAATCCCCCTCAGAGCTGTGTGGGACTACCTATAATCCCCCTCAGAGCTGTGTGGGACTACCTATAATTCCCCTGAGCTGTGTGGGACTACCTATAATCCCCCTCAGAGCTGTGTGGGACTACCTATAATCCCCCTCAGACCTGTGTGGGACTACCTATAATCCCCCTCAGAGCTGTGTGGGGACTACCTATAATCCCCCTCAGAACTGTGTGGGGCTACCTATAATCCCCCTCAGAGCTGTGTGGGACTACCTATAATCCCCCTCAGAGCTGTGTGGGATGAGCTATAATTCCCCTCAAGTGTGTGGGACTACCTATAATCCCCCTCAGAGCTGTGTGGGACTACCTATAATCCCCCTGGGCTACCTATAATCCCCCTCAGAGCTGTGTGGGACTACCTATAATCCCCCTCAGAGCTGTATGGGACTACCTATAATTCCCCTGAGCTGTGTGGGACTACCTATAATCCCCGTCAGAGCTGTGTGGGACTACCTATAATCCCCCTCAGAGCTGTGTGGGACTACCTATAATCCCCCTCAGAGCAGTGTGGGACTACCTATAATCCCCGTCAGAGCTGTGTGGGACTACCTATAATCCCCTCAGAGCTGTGTGGGACTACCTATAATCCCCCTCAGGGCTGTGTGGGAATACCTATAATCCCCCTCAGAGCTGTGTGGGACTACCTATAACCACTCTGGACTACCTATAATCCCCCTCAGAGCTGTGTGGGACTACCTATAATCCCCCCCTCAGAGCTGTGTGGACTACCTATAATCCCCCTCAGAGCTGTGTGGGACTACCTATAATCCCCCTCAGAGCTGTGTGGGACTACCTATAATCCCCCTCAGAGCTGTGTGGGACTACCTATAATCCCCTCAGAGCTGTGTGGGACTACCTATAATCCCCTCAGAGCTGTGTGGGACTACCTATAATCCCCCTCAGAGCTGTGTGGACTACCTATAATCCCCCTCAGAGCTGTGTGGGACTACCTATAATCCCCCTCAACTGTGTGGGACTACCTATAATCCCCCTCAGAGCAGTGTGGGACTACCTATAATCCCCTCAGAGCTGTGTGGGACTACCTATAATTCCCCTCAGAGCTGTGTGGACTACCTATAATCCCCCTCAGAGCTGTGTGGGACTACCTATAATCCCCTCAGAGCTGTGTGGGACTACCTATAATCCCCCTCAGAGCTGTGTGGGACTACCTATAATCCCCCTCAGAGCTGTGTGGGACTACCTATAATCCCCAGAGCTGTGTGGGACTACCTATAATCCCCTCAGAGCTGTGTGGGACTACCTATAATCCCCCTCAGAGCTGTGTGGGACTACCTATAATCCCCTCAGAGCTGTGTGGGACTACCTATAATTCCCCCTCAGAGCTGTGTGGGACTACCTATAATCCCCCTCAGAGCTGTGTGGGACTACCTATAATCCCCCTCAGAGCTGTGTGGGACTACCTATAATCCCCCTCAGAGCTGTGTGGGACTACCTATAATCCCCCCTCAGAGCTGTGTGGGACTACCTATAATCCCCCTCAGAGCTGTGTGGGACTACCTATAATTCCCCTCAGAGCTGTGTGGGACTACCTATAATCCCCTCAGAGCTGTGTGGGACTACCTATAATCCCCCTCAGAGCTGTGTGGGACTACCTATAATCCCCCTCAGAGCTGTGTGGGACTACCTATAATCCCCCTCAGAGCTGTGTGGGACTACCTATAATCCCCCCTCAGAGCTGTGTGGGACTACCTATAATCCCCCTCAGAGCTGTGTGGGACTACCTATAATCCCCTAAGAGCTGTGTGGACTACCTATAATCCCCTCAGAGCTGTGTGGGACTACCTATAATCCCCCCCCTCAGAGCTGTGTGGGACTACCTATAATCCCCCTCAGAGCTGTGTGGGACTACCTATAATCCCCCTCAGAGCTGTGTGGGACTACCTATAATCCCCTCAGAGCTGTGTGGGACTACCTATAATCCCCCTCAGAGCTGTGTGGGACTACCTATATTCCCCTCAGAGCTGTGTGGGACTACCTATAATCCCCCTCAGAGCTGTGTGGGACTACCTATAATCCCCTCAGAGCTGTGTGGGACTACCTATAATCCCCCTCAGAGCTGTGTGGGACTACCTATAATCCCCCTCAGAGCTGTGTGGGGACTACCTATAATCCCCCCTCAGAGCTGTGTGGGACTACCTATAATCCCCCTCAGAGCTGTGTGGGACTACCTATAATCCCCCTCAGAGCTGTGTGGGACTACCTATAAATCCCCTCAGAGCTGTGTGGGACTACCTATAATCCCCCTCAGAGCTGTGTGGGACTACCTATAATCCCCCTCAGAGCTGTGTGGGACTACCTATAAATCCCCCTCAGAGCTGTGTGGGACTACCTATAATCCCCCTCAGAGCTGTGTGGGACTACCTATAATCCCCTCAGAGCTGTGTGGGACTACCTATAATCCCCTCAGAGCTGTGTGGGACTACCTATAATCCCCCTCAGAGCTGTGTGGGACTACCTAAACCCCCCTCAGAGCTGTGTGGGACTACCTATAATCCCCCTCAGAGCTGTGTGGGACTACCTATAATCCCCCCTCAGAGCTGTGTGGGACTACCTATAATCCCCCCTCAGAGCTGTGTGGGACTACCTATAATCCCCCTTCAAGCTGTGTGGGACTACCTAAATCCCCCCTCAGAGCTGTGTGGGACTACCTATAATCCCCCTCAGAGCTGTGTGGGAATACCTATAATCCCCCTCAGAGCTGTGTGGGACTACCTATAATCCCCCTGGGCTACCTATAATCCCCCTCAGAGCTGTGTGGGACTACCTATAATCCCCCTCAGAGCTGTATGGGACTACCTATAATTCCCCTGAGCTGTGTGGGACTACCTATAATCCCCCTCAGAGCTGTGTGGGACTACCTATAATCCCCCTCAGAGCTGTGTGGGACTACCTATAATCCCCCTCAGAGCTGTGTGGGACTACCTATAATCCCCCTCAGAGCTGTGTGGGACTACCTATAATCCCCTCAGAGCTGTGTGGGACTACCTATAATCCCCCTCAGAGCTGTGTGGGGACTACCTATAATCCCCCCCTCAGAGCTGTGTGGGACTAGCTATAATCCCCCTCAGAGCTGTGTGGGACTACCTATAATCCCCTCAGAGCTGTGTGGGACTACCTATAATCCCCCTCAGAGCTGTGTGGGACTACCTATAATCCCCCTCAGAGCTGTGTGTGGGACTACCTATATCCCCCTCAGAGCTGTGTGGGACTACCTATAATCCCCTCAGAGCTGTGTGGGACTACCTATAATCCCCCTCAGAGCTGTGTGGGACTACCTATAATCCCCCTCAGAGCTGTGTGGGACTACCTATAATCCCCCTCAGAGCTGTGTGGGACTACCTATAATCCCCCTCAGAGCTGTGTGGGACTACCTATAATCCCCCTCAGAGCTGTGTGGGACTACCTATAATCCCCTCAGAGCTGTGTGGGACTACCTATAATCCCCCTCAGAGCTGTGTGGGACTACCTATAAATCCCCCTCAGAGCTGTGTGGGACTACCTATAATCCCCCTCAGAGCTGTGTGGGACTACCTATAATCCCCTCAGAGCTGTGTGGGACTACCTATAATCCCCCTCAGAGCTGTGTGGGACTACCTATAATCCCCCTCAGAGCTGTGTGGGACTACCTATAATCCCCCTCAGAGCTGTGTGGGACTACCTATAATCCCCCTCAGAGCTGTGTGGGACTACCTATAAAACCCCTCAGAGCTGTGTGGGACTACCTATAATCCCCTCAGAGCTGTGTGGGACTACCGATAATCCCCTCAGAGCGGTGTGGGACTACCTATAATCCCCCTCAGAGCTGTGTGGGACTACCTATAATCCCCCTCAGAGCTGTGTGGGACTACCTATAATCCCCTCAGAGCTGTGTGGGACTACCTATAATCCCCCTCAGAGCTGTGTGGGACGACCTATAATCCCCCCAGAGCTGTGTGGGACTACCTATAATCCCCCCAGAGCTGTGTGGGACTACCTATAATCCCCCCAGAGCTGTGTGGGACTACCTATATTCCCCCTCAGAGCTGTGTGTGGGACTACCTATAATCCCCCTCAGAGCTGTGTGGGACTACCTATAATCCCCCTCAGAGCTGTGTGGGACTACCTATAATCCCCCTCAGAGCTGTGTGGGACTACCTATAATCCCCCTCAGAGCTGTGTGGGACTACCTATAATACCCCCTCAGAGCTGTGTGGGACTACCTATAATCCCCCTCAGAGCTGTGTGGGACTACTATAATCCCCCTCAGAGCGGTGTGGGACTACCTATAATCCCCTCAGAGCTGTGTGGGACTACCTATAATCCCCCTCAGAGCTGTGTGGGACTACCTATAATCCCCCTCAGAGCTGTGTGGGACTACCTATAATCCCCTCAGAGCTGTGTGGGACTACCTATAATCCCCCTCAGAGCTGTGTGGGACTACCTATAATCCCCTCAGAGCTGTGTGGGACTACCTATAATCCCCCTCAGAGCTGTGTGGGACTACCTATAATCCCCCTCAGAGCTGTGTGGGACTACCTATAATCCCCCTCAGAGCTGTGTGGGACTACCTATAATCCCCACAGAGCTGTGTGGGACTACCTATAATCCCCCTAATAGCTGTGTGGGACTACCTATAATCCCCCCTCAGAGCTGTGTGGGACTACCTATAATCCCCCTCAGAGCTGTGTGGGACTACCTATAATCCCCCTCAGAGCTGTGTGGGACTACCTATAATCCCCCTCAGAGCTGTGTGGGACTACCTATAATCCCCCTCAGAGCTGTGTGGGACTACCTATAATCCCCCTCAGAGCTGTGTGGGAATACCTATAATTCCCCTCAGAGCTGTGTGGGACTACCTATAATCCCCCCTCAGAGCTGTGTGGAACTACCTATATTCCCCCTCAGAGCTGTGTGGGACTACCTATAATCCCCTCAGAGCTGTGTGGGACTACCTATAATCCCCCTCAGAGCTGTGTGGGACTACCTATAATCCCCCTCAGAGCTGTGTGGGACTACCTATAATCCCCTCAGAGCTGTGTGGGAATACCTATAATCCCCTCAGAGCTGTGTGGGACTACCTATAATCCCCCTCAGAGCTGTGTGGGACTACCTATAATCCCCCTCAGAGCTGTGTGGGACTACCTATAATCCCCCTCAGAGCTGTGTGGGACTACCTATAATCCCCTCAGAGCTGTGTGGGACTACCTATAATCCCCCTCAGAGCTGTGTGGGACTACCTATAAATCCCCCTCAGATCTGTGTGGGACTACCTATAATCCCCCTCAGAGCTGTGTGGGACTACCTATAATCCCCTCAGAGCTGTGTGGGACTACCTATAATCCCCCCTCAGAGCTGTGTGGGACTACCTATAATCCCCCCTCAGAGCTGTGTGGGACTACCTATAATCCCCCCTCAGAGCTGTGTGGGACTACCTATAATCCCCTCAGAGCTGTGTGGGACTACCTATAATCCCCTCAGAGCTGTGTGGGACTACCTATAATCCCCCTCAGAGCTGTGTGGGACTACCTATAATCCCCCCTCAGAGCTGTGTGGGACTACCTATAATCCCCCTCAGAGCTGTGTGGGACTACCTATAATCCCCCTCAGAGCTGTGTGGGACTACCTATATTCCCCCTCAGAGCTGTGTGGGACTACCTATAATCCCCTCAGAGCTGTGTGGGACTACCTATAATCCCTCAGAGCTGTGTGGGACTACCTATAATCCCCTCAGAGCTGTGTGGGACTACCTATAATCCCCCTCAGAGCTGTGTGGGACTACCTATAATCCCCCTCAGTGCTGTGTGGGACTACCTATAATCCCCCTCAGAGCTGTGTGGGACTACCTATAATCCCCTCAGAGCTGTGTGGGACTACCTATAATCCCCTCAGAGCTGTGTGGGACTACCTATAATCCCCCTCAGAGCTGTGTGGGACTACCTATAACTCCCCTCAGAGCTGTGTGGGACTACTATAATCCCCCTGGACTACCTGTAATCCCCCTCAGAGCTGTGTGGGACTACCTATAATACCCCTCAGAGCTGTGTGGGACTACCTATAATCCCCTCAGAGCTGTGTGGGACTAGCTATAATCCCCCTCAGAGCTGTGTGGGACTACCTATAATCCCCCTCAGAGCTGTGTGGGACTACCTATAATCCCCCTCAGAGCTGTGTGGGACTACCTATAATCCCCCTCAGAGCTGTGTGTGGGACTACCTATAATCCCCCCTCAGAGCTGTGTGGGACTACCTATAATCCCCCTCAGAGCTGTGTGGGACTACCTATAATCCCCCCTCAGAGCTGTGTGGGACTACCTATAATCCCCCTCAGAGCTGTGTGGGACTACCTATAATCCCCCTCAGAGCTGTGTGGGACTACCTATAATCCCCCTCAGAGCTGTGTGGGACTACCTATAATCCCCCTCAGAGCTGTGTGGGACTACCTATAATCCCCCTCAGAGCTGTGTGGGACTACCTATAATCCCCTCAGAGCTGTGTGGGGACTACCTATAATCCCCTCAGAGCTGTGTGGGACTACCTATAAATCCCCCTCAGAGCTGTGTGGGACTACCTATAATCCCCCTCAGAGCTGTGTGGGACTACCTATAATCCCCCTCAGAGCTGTGTGGGACTACCTATAATCCCCTCAGAGCTGTGTGGACTACCTATAATCCCCCTCAGAGCTGTGTGGGACTACCTATAATCCCCCTCAGAGCTGTGTGGGACTACCTATAATCCCCCTCAGAGCTGTGTGGGACTACCTATAATCCCCCTCAGAGCTGTGTGGGACTACCTATAATCCCCCTCAGAGCTGTGTGGGACTACCTATAATCCCCCTCAGAGCTGTGTGGGACTACCTATAATCCCCCTCAGAGCTGTGTGGGACTACCTATAATCCCCCCTCAGAGCTGTGTGGGACTACCTATAATCCCCCCTCAGAGCTGTGTGGGACTACCTATAATCCCCCTCAGAGCTGTGTGGGACTACCTATAATTCCCCTCAGAGCTGTGTGGGACTACCTATATTCCCCCTCAGAGCTGTGTGGGACTACCTATAATCCCCCTCAGAGCTGTGTGGGACTACCTATAATCCCCCTCAGAGCTGTGTGGGACTACCTATAATCCCCCTCAGAGCTGTGTGGGACTACCTATAATCCCCCTCAGAGCTGTGTGGGACTACCTATAATCCCCCTCAGAGCTGTGTGGGACTACCTATAATCCCCCTCAGAGCTGTGTGGGACTACCTATAATCCCCCTCAGAGCTGTGTGGGACTACCTATAATCCCCCTCAGAGCTGTGTGGGACTACCTATAATCCCCCTCAGAGCTGTGTGGGACTACCTATAATCCCCCTCAGAGCTGTGTGGGACTACCTATAATCCCCCTCAGAGCTGTGTGGGACTACCTATAATCCCCTCAGAGCTGTGTGGGACTACCTATAATCCCCCCAGAGCTGTGTGGGACTACCTATAATCCCCCTCAGAGCTGTGTGGGACTACCTATAATCCCCTCAGAGCTGTGTGGACTACCTATAATCCCCCTCAGAGCTGTGTGGGACTACCTATAATCCCCCTCAGAGCTGTGTGGGACTACCTATAATCCCCCTCAGAGCTGTGTGGGACTACCTATAATCCCCCTCAGAGCTGTGTGGGACTACCTATAATCCCCCTCAGAGCTGTGTGGGACTACCTAAATCCCCCTCAGAGCTGTGTGGGACTACCTATAATCCCCCTCAGCTGTGTGTGGGACTACCTATAATCCCCCTCAGAGCTGTGTGGGACTACCTATAATCCCCCTCAGAGCTGTGTGGGACTACCTATAATCCCCTCAGAGCTGTGTGGGACTACCTATAATCCCCCTCAGAGCTGTGTGGGACTACCTATAATCCCCCCAGAGCTGTGTGGGACTACCTATAATCCCCCTCAGAGCTGTGTGGGACTACCTATAATCCCCCTCAGAGCTGTGTGGGACTACCTATAATCCCCTCAGAGCTGTGTGGGACTACCTATAATCCCCCTCAGAGCTGTGTGGGACTACCTATAATCCCCTCAGAGCTGTGTGGGACTACCTATAATCCCCCTCAGAGCTGTGTGGGACTACCTATAATCCCCCCCTCAGAGCTGTGTGGGACTACCTATAATCCCCTCAGAGCTGTGTGGGACTACCTATAATCCCGCTCAGAGCTGTGTGGGACTACCTATAATCCCCTCAGAGCTGTGTGGGACTAACTATAATCCCCTCAGAGCTGTGTGGGACTACCTATAATCCCCCCCTCAGAGCTGTGTGTGACTACCTATAATCCCCCTCAGAGCTGTGTGGGACTACCTATAATTCCCCTCAGAGCTGTGTGGGAATACCTATAATCCCCCTCAGAGCTGTGTGGGACTACCTATAATCCCCTCAGAGCTGTGTGGGACTACCTATAAATCCCCCTCAGAGCTGTGTGGGACTACCTATAATCCCCCTCAGAGCTGTGTGGGACTACCTATAATCCCCCTCAGAGCTGTGTGGGACTACCTATAATCCCCCTCAGAGCTGTGTGGGACTACCTATAATCCCCCTCAGAGCTGTGTGTGGGACTACCTATAATCCCCCTCAGAGCTGTGTGGGACTACCTATAATCCCCCTCAGAGCTGTGTGGGACTACCTATAATCCCCCTCAGAGCTGTGTGGGACTACCTATAATCCCCCTCAGAGCTGTGTGGGACTACCTATAATCCCCCTCAGAGCTGTGTGGGACTACCTATAATCCCCTCAGAGCTGTGTGGGACTACCTATAATCCCCCTCAGTGCTGTGTGGGACTACCTATAATCCCCCTCAGAGCTGTGTGGGACTACCTATAATCCCTCAGAGCTGTGTGGGACTACCTATAATCCCCCTCAGAGCTGTGTGGGACTACTATAATCCCCCTCAGAGCTGTGTGGGACTACCTATAATCCCCCTCAGAGCTGTGTGGGACTACCTATAATCCCCCTCAGAGCTGTGTGGGACTACCTATAATCCCCCTCAGAGCTGTGTGGGACTACCTATAATCCCCCTCAGAGCTGTGTGGGACTACCTATAATCCCCCTCAGAGCTGTGTGGGACTACCTATAATCCCCCTCAGAGCTGTGTGGGACTACCTATAATCCCCCTCAGAGCTGTGTGGGACTACCTATAATCCCCCTCAGAACTGTGTGGGACTACCTATAATTCCCCTCAGAGCTGTGTGGGACTACCTATAATCCCCTCAGAGCTGTGTGGGACTACCCCTCAGAGCTGTGTGGGACTACCTATAATCCCCCTCAGAGCTGTGTGGGACTACCTATAATCCCCCTCAGAGCTGTGTGGGACTACCTATAATCCCCCTCAGAGCTGTGTGGGACTACCTATAATCCCCTCAGAGCTGTGTGGGACTACCTATAATCCCCTCAGAGCTGTGTGGGACTACCTATAATCCCCCTCAGAGCTGTGTGGGACTACCTATAATCCCCCTCAGAGCTGTGTGGGAATACCTATAATCCCCCTCAGAGCTGTGTGGGACTACCTATAATCCCCCTCAGAGCTGTGTGGGACTACCTATAATCCCCTCAGAGCTGTGTGGGACTACCTATAATCCCCCTCAGAGCTGTGTGGGACTACCTATAATCCCCCTCAGAGCTGTGTGGGACTACCTATAATCCCCCTCAGAGCTGTGTGGGACTACCTATAATCCCCCTCAGAGCTGTGTGGGACTACCTATAATCCCCCTCAGAGCTGTGTGGGACTACCTATAATCCCCTCGGAGCTGTGTGGGACTACCTATAATCCCTCAGAGCTGTGTGGGACTACCTATAATTCCCCCTCAGAGCTGTGTGGGACTACCTATAATCCCCCCCCTCAGAGCTGTGTGGGACTACCTATAATCCCCCTCAGCTGTGTGGGACTACCTATAATCCCCTCAGAGCTGTGTGGGACTACCTATAATTCCCCTCAGAGCTGTGTGGGACTACCTATAATCCCCCTCAGAGCTGTGTGGGACTACCTATAATCCCCCTCAGAGCTGTGTGGGACTACCTATAATCCCCCTCAGAGCTGTGTGGGACTACCTATAATCCCCTCAGAGCTGTGTGGGACTACCTATAATCCCCCTCAGAGCTGTGTGGGGACTACCTATAATCCCCTCAGAGCTGTGTGGGACTATCTATAATCCCCCTCAGAGCTGTGTGGGACTACCTATAATCCCCCTCAGAGCTGTGTGGGACTACCTATAATCCCCTCAGAGCTGTGTGGGACTACCTATAATCCCCTCAGAGCTGTGTGGGACTACCTATAATCCCCCTCAGAGCTGTGTGGGACTACCTATACTCCCCTCAGAGCTGTGTGGGACTACCTATAATCCCCCTCAGAGCTGTGTGGGACTACCTATAATCCCCCTCAGAGCTGTGTGGGACTACCTATAATCCCCCTCAGAGCTGTGTGGGACTACCTATAATCCCCCTCAGAGCTGTGTGGGACTACCTATAATCCCCTCAGAGCTGTGTGGGACTACCTATAATCCCCTCAGAGCTGTGTGGGACTACCTATAATCCCCTCAGAGCTGTGTGGACTACCTATAATCCCCCCTCAGAGCTGTGTGGGAATACCTATAATCCCCCTCAGAGCTGTGTGGGACTACCTATAATCCCTCAGAGCTGTGTGGGACTACCTATAATCCCCCTCAGAGCTGTGTGGGACTACCTATAATCCCCCTCAGAGCTGTGTGGGACTACCTATAATCCCCCTCAGAGCTGTGTGGGACTACCTATAATCCCCCTCAGAGCTGTGTGGGACTACCTATAATCCCCCTCAGAGCTGTGTGGGACTACCTATAATCCCCCTCAGAGCTGTGTGGGACTACCTATAATCCCCCTCAGAGCTTTGTGGGACTACCTATAATCCCCCTCAGAACTGTGTGGGACTACCTATAATCCCCCTCAGAGCTGTGTGGGACTACCTATAATGCCCCTCAGAGCTGTGTGGGAATACCTATAATCCCCCTCAGAGCTGTGTGGGACTACCTATAATCCCCCTGGACTACCTATAATCCCCCTCAGAGCTGTGTGGGACTACCTATAATTCCCCTGAGCTGTGTGGGACTACCTATAATCCCCCTCAGAGCTGTGTGGGACTACCTATAATCCCCCTCAGAGCTGTGTGGGACTACCTATAATCCCCCTCAGAGCTGTGTGGGACTACCTATAATCCCCCTCAGAGCTGTGTGGGACTACCTATAATCCCACTCAGAGCTGTGTGGGACTACCTATAATCCCCCTCAGAGCTGTGTGGGACTACCTATAATCCCCCTCAGAGCTGTGTGGGACTACCTATAATCCCCCTCAGAGCTGTGTGGGACTACCTATAATCCCCTCAGAGCTGTGTGGGACTACCTATAATCCCCCTCAGAGCTGTGTGGGACTACCTATAATCCCCCCTCACAGCTGTGTGGGACTACCTATAATCCCCCTCAGAGCTGTGTGGGACTACCTATAATTCCCCTCAGAGCTGTGTGGGACTACCTAAAATCCCCCTCAGAGCTGTGTGGGACTACCTATAAATCCCCCTCAGAGCTGTGTGGGACTACCTATATTTCCCCTCTGAGCTGTGTGGGAGGAGCTATCATTCCCCTCAGCTGTGTGGGACTAGCTATAAATCCCCTCAGAGCTGTGTGGGAGGACCTATAATTCCCCTCAGAGCAGTGTGGGACTACCTATAATCCCCCTCAGAGCTGTGTGGGACTACCTATAATCCCCCTCAGAGCTGTGTGGGACTACCTAAAATCCCCCTCAGAGCTTTGTGGGACTACCTATAATCCCCCTCAGAACTGTGTGGGACTACCTATAATTCCCCTCAGAGCTGTGTGGGACTACCTATAATCCCACTCAGAGCTGTGTGGGACTACCTATAATCCCCTCAGAGCTGTGTGGGACTACCTATATTCCCCTCAGAGCTGTGTGGGAGGATCTATATTCCCCTCAGAGCTGTGTGGGACTACCTATAATCCCTTCAGAGCTGTGTGGGACTACCTATAATCCCACTCAGAGCTGTGTGGGAGGAGCTATATTCCCCTCAGAGCTGTGTGGGACTACCTATAATCCCCCTCAGAGCTGTGTGGGACTACCTATAATCCCCCTCAGCTGTGTGTGGGACTACCTATAATTCCCCTCAGAGCTGTGTGGGAATACCTATAATTCCCCTCAGAGCTGTGTTCAATCAGAGGCCCTGAATATTTCTTTATCAGAATCTACTATCTCTAACCTACACCCCTTCTTCCCGTTCAAATGGGCTACCCGCTCAATTCAATACCTGGGAACAAAAATTCCTGCAAACCTGCACGACACTTTTACCCTCAACTACCAGCCCCTTTTATCCACGCTCTCTGCAGATCTCAAAAGGTGGGACTCGCTGGCCCTCTCCTGGTTCAGCCGCTCTAATGTACTGAAAATGAATACAATGCCCAGACTACTGTACTTACTGCAGGCTTTGCCTATAAAGATACCTCAGACGTTCTTTCACACTGTACGCTCAATATTCATTAGATTCATCTGGCGCGGTAAACACCCACGTCTCGGCAGAGCACTACTACTACGACCAAAGACCAGGGGCGGCCTCGGGTTTCCAGATCCTGCCCTATACTACACTGCAGCACATATGACCAGGGTAGTGGACTGGTGCCGTCACAGCGACTTGAAACTCTGGGTGTCGCTGGAACAGGACGCTGCCCAGGCCCCACTTGCGGGTCTACCCTGGGCAGGGAAAACTCTTGCCACCCACTTGAATACCCACCCATTGATTGGACCAACTCTCACAGAGCTGAAAAGGTTCTTCCGTTTATCCTCACTAAGAAACTTCCCATCCCCAATGACGCCACTTGTTGGTCACCCGGATTTTACACCTGGCCTTACAGACCCAATCTTTCTCGCGCAAGCTCCACAGGGACTCATGAGAGCCTCTTCCTTATTATGTTCTTCCGGTTGGTTTTCCTCTTCCTTATTATGTTCTTCCGGTTGGTTTTCCACGGAGAACTTGCTTAGTGATCAGGCCCCTCTCTCACTAGATCGCTGGAGGATTAACCAACTATCTCACTTCCTCAGCTCACTGCCCAAACCAACCCATTTTATCAAAAAGCTTCACTCTTTTGAGGAACTATGCTCAGGTGAAGGACCGATCCGGAGGTCCTTGTCAACCTCCTACAAATTCTTGCTAGACCTTCACGCCACTGAAGACCCCCCATTTGTGTCAAAATGGGAGAGAGACTTGCAAGTCACCTTCACAGAACCCCAAAAGGACCGTATACTTTTTTTCGCGCAGAAATCTTCTCTATGTAGCAAATACCAAGAGACCACGTATAAAATAGTAACGCGCTGGTTACAGAACCCCCTCCGTGCTGGCTAAGATTTTCCCTCAGCAAACTGACCGCTGTTGGCGCTGCGGGCTACACTCTGGCAGTGCAGGACATCGAGCAAATGGAAGATCTGACCTCTGCCTTGCGGGATAAGTCAGAGAAACATAAGTCCAGATGGTTCTATTGGGATCTCTTTCTCTTCTCTGACGAGTTCCACCAATACACACTGGGATCCACCGTTTAGGATCCCCATCGCCTGTTCCGTACTATCGATCACGACTCCCGGGGGGTGCCCCCCCCTTTTTTTTTTTCCTCTTCTTCCTTCTTGCTCTCTCTCTCTCTCTCCCTCACTCATCTCCTCTTTATTTTCTCTCTCTCTCACCTCCATATCTCCTCTTCAATTAAAAAATAAAAACCGATGGGCACAGAAGCTTATACTTTCCCTGTATTAGACTTCAATTAGTAGAACGGTCCAGATTAATTGGCTCCCGTCACTTACGTGCACTTATTTTGTATAGTTGATGTGCCTGTTGCGCTTACCACAATCTGTGTGCAATGTTTATATGTAATGTGAAGTAATCTTATGGTTTATATCTGTGTCTCATCTTTAAATAAAGAATTAAAAATTTCTTCAAAAAAAAAAAATGTTTCTTCAAATTTCCTAATTTTCATTTTTTTCTAAAAAATATTTTTTTCAAAAATGATTTTTTTTTTTAATAATTTTTTTTATCATTATTATTTTTATTATTTATTATTTTTATTTTTTTTCTAAAATATTATTTTTTTTCAAAAAAGATTTCCTAATTTTCTTTTTTTTAATTATTTTATTTTTTTTATTATTATTTTTATTTTAAATTTTTTTTTTTTTTTCAAATTTCATAATTTTATAATTCCCCTCAGAGCTGTGTGGGACTACCTATAATTCCCCTCAGAGCTGTGTGGGACTACCTATAATCCCCTCAGAGCTGTGTAGGACTACCTATAATTCCCTCAGAGCTGTGTGGGACTACCTATAATTCCCCTCAGAGCTGTCTGGGACTACCTATAATTCTCCTCAGAGCTGTGTGGGACTAGCTATAATCCCCCTCAGAGCTGTGTGGGACTACCTACAATTCCCCTCAGAGCTGTGTGGGACTACCTATAATTCCCCTCAAAGCTGTGTGGGACTACCTATAATTCCCCTCAGAGCTGTGTGGGAGTAGTTATAATTCCCCTCAGAGCTGTGTGGGACTACCTATAATCCTCCTCAGAGCTGTGTGGGACTACCTATAATCCCCCTCAGAGCTGTGTGGGACTACCTATAATCCCCCGCAGAGCTGTGTGGGACTACCTATAATCCCCCTCAGAGCTGTGTGGGACTACCTATAACCCCCCTCAGAGCTGTGTGGGACTACCTATAATTCCCCTCAGAGCTGTGTGGGACTATAATTCTCCTCAGAGCTGTGTGGGACTACCTATAATCCCCCTCAGAGCTGTGTGGGACTACCTATAACCCCCCTCAGAGCTGTGTGGGACTACCTATAATTCCCCTCAGAGCTGTGTGGGACTACCTATAATTCTCCTCAGAGCTGTGTGGGACTACCTATAATCCCCCTCAGAGCTGTGTAGGACTACCTATAATTCTCCTCAGAGCTGTGTGGGACTACCTATAACCCCCTCAGAGCTGTGTGGGACTACCTATAATTCCCCTCAGAGCTGTGTGGGACTACCTATAATTCCCCTCAGAGCTGTCTGGGACTACCTATAATTCTCCTCAGAGCTGTGTGGGACTAGCTATAATCCCCCTCAGAGCTGTGTGGGACTACCTACAATTCCCCTCAGAGCTGTGTGGGACTACCTATAATCCCCTCAAAGCTGTGTGGGACTACCTATAATCCCCCTTCAGAGCTGTGTGGGACTACCTATAATTCCCCTCAGAGCTGTGTGGGACTACCTATAATCCCCCTCAGAGATGTGTGGGACTACCTATAATTCCCCTCAGAGCTGTGTGGGACTACCTATAATCCCCCTCAGCTGTGTGGGACTACCTATAATTCCCCTCAGAGCTGTGTGGGAGGAGCTATAATTCCCCTCAGAGCTGTGTGGGACTACCTATAATCCCCCTCAGAGCTGTGTGGGACTACCTATAATTGCCCTCAGGGCTGTGTGGGAGGAGCTATAATTCCCCTCAGAGCTTTTGTCACTCCCACTCTAGTTTTGAACATTTCTCCATTCATTCCTATGGAACAAATTTTGCCGCAAAAATTACGATATTTCGTGAACCATTCGGAAAAACGTTCCACAAAGTAATAGCACACCATTCGGAAACAATCCGCACGTTTTGGTATATATTCGGTATATGTAGCATAAAAACTGTGGGAGGAGTTAGGGTGGTAAATTTGGCTATAATAAGAATAATAACTAGAAAAGGTACAATTTCTGGGGAAATTGTGTGACGTGTTCTTGCCTCCACCTACTGGAGTGGGCGGAGTAACTGGGTGGAGTGGCTTGAGTAACTAAACTTTTATTAATTTTTTCAAAAATTATTATTTATTTTTTTAATGATTTATTTTTTATTTTTATTTAATTATTTCTAAAAAAAATATTTTTCAAAAATTATTTTTTTTTTCAAAAAAGATTTTTTTTTCAAATTTCCTAATTTTCATTTTTTTTTCTAAAAAAAAAAATTATTTTATTTTTTATTTTTTTATTATTATTTTTATAAAATTATTTTTTTTTTTTTTTTTCAAATTTCATAATTTCATAATTCCCCTCAGAGCTGTGTGGGACTAGCTATAATCCCCCTCAGAGCTGTGTGGGACTACCTATAATCCCCTCAGAGCTGTGTGGGAGTACCTATAATCCCCCTCAGAGCTGTGTGGGACTACCTATAATCCCCCTCAGAGCTGTGTGGGACTACCTATAATTCCCCTCAGAGCTGTGTGGGACTACCTATAATTCCTCTCAGAGCTGTGTGGGACTACCTATAATTCCCCTCAGAGCTGTGTGGGACTACCTATAATCCCCCTCAGAGCTGTGTGGGACTACCTATAAATCCCCCTCAGAGCTGTGTGGGACTACCTACAATCCCCCTCAGAGCTGTGTGGGACTACCTATAATCCCCTCAGAGCTGTGTGGGACTACCTATAATTCCCCTCAGAGCTGTGTGGGACTACCTATAATTCCTCTCAGAGCTGTGTGGGACTACCTATTATTCCCCTCAGAGCTGTGTGGGACTACCTATAATCCCCCTCAGAGCTGTGTGGGACTACCTATAATCCCCCTCAGAGCTGTGTGGGACTACCTACAATCCCCCTCAGAGCTGTGTGGGACTACCTATAACCCCCTCAGAGCTGTGTGGAACTAGCTATAATCCCCTCAGAGCTGTGTGGGAGGAGCTATAATTCTCCTCAGAGGTTTTGTCACCTCCCATTCTAGTTTTGAACATTTCTCCATTCATTCCTATGGGACAAATTTCGCCGCAAAAATTACGATATTTTGTGAACCATTTGGCAAAACATTCCACAAAGTAATAGCACACCATTCGGGAATAATCCGCACGTTTTGGTATATATTCGGTATATGTAGCGTAAAAACTGTGGGAGGAGTTAGCGTGCAAAAATTTGGCTATAATAAGAATAATAATAACTAGAAAAGATACAATTTCTGGGGAAATTGTGTGACGTGTTCTTGCCTCCACCTACTGGAGTGGGCGGAGTAACTGGGTGGAGTGGCTTGAGTAACTAAACTTTTATTTTTATATTTTTTAAAAATGATTATTTATTTTTTTAATGATTTTTTTTAAATGTTTTTTTTTATTTAATTATTTCTAAAAAAAAATATTTTTCAAAAATTATTTTTTTTCTCCAAAATATATTTTTTTTCGAATTTCCTAATTTTCATTTTTTTTTTTCTAAAATGATTGATTTTTTTTTATAAAAAAAAAAAAAAAAATTAAATTATTTTTTTGAATTTTTATTATTATTTTTTTTAAAAGAAAACATTTTTTTTGAAAATAATATTTTTCAAAAAAATTTTTTTTTCAAAGAATATTATTTTTTTTCAAATTTCCTCATTTTTTTTTCTAAAATTATTATTTTTTTTTTTTTATACATTATTTTTTTTTCAAAAATGTTTTTTTTTTTAATGATTTTTTTTAATTATTATTTTTTTTTTAAATGATATTTTTTTTCTAAAATAATTTTTTTTTCTAAAAAGATTTTTTTTTTTTTAATTTCCTAATTTTCATTTTTTTTTCTAAAATTATTTTTTTTTAATTTTTTTATTATTATTTTTTTTTTTTTTTTTTTTTTCAAATTTCATAATTCCCCTCAGAGCTGTGTGGGACTAGTTATAATTCCCCTCAGAGTTGTGTAGGACTACCTATAATCCCCCTCAGAGCTGTGTTGGACTACCTATAATTCCCCTCAGAGCTGTGTGGGACTACCGATAACCCCTCTCAGAGCTGTGTGGGACTACCTATAACCCCCCTCAGAGCTGTGTGGGACTACCTATAATCCCCCTCAGAGCTGTGTTGGAGGAGCTATAATTCCCCTCAGAGATGTGTGGGACTACCTATAATTCCCCTCAGAGCTGTGTGGGACTACCTATAATCTCCCTCAGAGATGTGTGTGACTACCTATAATCTCCCTCAGAGATGTGTGGGACTACCTATAATTCCCCTCAGAGATGTGTGGGACTACCTATAATTCCCCTCAGAGCTGTGTGGGACTACCTATAATCCCCCTCAGAGCTGTGTGGGACTACCTATAATCTCCCTCAGAGATGTGTGGGACTACCTATAATCTCCCTCAGAGATGTGTGGGACTACCTATAATTCCCCTTAGAGCTGTGTGGGACTACCTATAATCCCCCTCAGAGCTGTGTTGGACTACCTATAATTCCCCTCAGAGCTGTGTGGGACTACCTATAATTCTCCTCAGAGCTGTGTGGGACTACCTATAACCCCCCTCAGAGCTGTGTGGGACTACCTATAATCCCTCTCAGCTGTGTGGGACTACCTATAATTCCCCTCAGCTGTGTGGGACTACCTATAATTCCCCTCAGCTGTGTGGGACTACCTATAATTCCCCTCAGAGCTGTGTTGGAGGAGCTATAATTCCCCTCAGAGCTGTGTGGGACTACCTATAATTCTCCTCAGAGCTGTGTGGGACTACCTATAACCCCCCTCAGAGCTGTTTGGGACTACCTATAATCCCCCTCAGCTGTGTGGGACTACCTATAATTCTCCTCAGAGCTGTGTGGGACTACCTATAACCCCCCTCAGAGCTGTGTGGGACTACCTATAATCCCCCTCAGCTGTGTGGGACTACCTATAATCCCCCTCAGAGATGTGTGGGACTACCTATAATTCCCCTCAGAGCTGTGTGGGACTACCTATAATTCCCCTCAGAGCTGTGTGGGACTACCTATAACCCCCCTCAGCTGTGTGGGACTACCTATAATTCCCCTCAGAGCTGTGTGGGACTACCTATAGACTACCTATAATTGCCCTCAGGGCTGTGTGGGAGGAGCTATAATTCCCCTCAGAGGTTTTGTCACCTCCCACTCTAGTTTTGAACATTTCTCCATTCATTCCTATGGGACAAATTTCGCCGCAAAAATGACGATATTTCGTGAACCATTCGGAAAAATGTTCCACAAAGTAATAGCACACCATTCGGGAACAATCCGAACAATATTCGGTATATGTAGCGTAAAAACTGTGGGAGGAGTTAGGGTGGTAAATTTGGCTATAAGAATAATAATAATATATATGTGAGATAACAATAAGTGATCTTGCTATGCAAGAACACTTAATAATAATAATAATAATATATATGTGAGATAACAATAAGTGATCTTGCTATGCAAGAACACTTAATAATATATATGTGAGTTAACAATAAGTGATCTTGCTATGCAAGAACACTTAACTAGAAAAGCTACAATTTCTGGGGAAATTGTGTGACATGTTCTTGCCTCCACCAGTAGTCTACAACTGAAGTGGCTTGAGTGACTGTTGTGTGGTTGGAGTGGCTGGAGTAACTGTGGAAAGGTTGGATTGGGCAGAGTAACTGTGTGGAGTGTTTGGAGTGAGTAAAGATAGTAAACATTACACTAACCAATTGATTGATCAAATTTAAAAAGTGCACATGACAAGCTTGATAGAGTGAGAAATGCATTTCAACTTTAACAAAATGTTATTTTATTTATATAGCACATTTCACATATAGCACTTTCTTACAAAGTTACACTAAAACATACATTATACAGGGCTGTCCACCTAGACTAAAAAAAAAAAAACATACATTAATAAAAACATTAGCAGTATTATCAAGCCTAGCAGATTAAGGTATGACCACATGCATTTAAATGGTCTCAGCATATTGATGTATAATGGAGGTGAAGGTGTGAAATCTGTTTGATAATCCGTGTTTACAACCACTGTTTCCTGGCAACGCTCATGCCCTGTTTCTGAAGGCTCTAAGCGTGTTCACAACCACTGCTCAAAACACAATACACAGGATCATGACAGCTGTAATAAGTGTGCAGTACTCCTGACTGGAGACAGTGCTGCACCCTGGAGATGTAAATGTGATCCAACAGTGTGTTTTTTTCTGTGGTGGCTGCACAGACCAGTTGGGTATATCCTCTTGAGTGAAGAAGGTCAGATATTGGCTTCTTTGCTCTGCACAGGAAATCTTCATTGAAATCTCCACAGAGTATTATAGGTTGGCAATCCATTATTTCCAAAGATTCCAAGAGGCCCAGCAGGTTAGTAAGGAATTGGCCAATACTGTAATCTGGTGGCCTGTAAATAACAGCTATCAAAGCTTGTACAGGGGACCCCAGTTTGACAACCAAGAACTCCAAATCAGTCACATTGTGATGATACTGCTTTTCAAAGGCCTTGAAATGGTTTCTGACATACAAGGCGACACCTCCGCCATATTTACTTGCAATGTCAGGAAGGTTCGTGTACGAGAGGTGTCTGTTGCGTTTGAACAGGTTGTAGCCCTCCAGCTGGAGACTTTCAGCAACAGAAGAGCCTGAGAGATGAGTTTCAGTGAAACATAAAACATCTCCAAGTGTCAACTCGTGGTGAGATTTGATATCTTCAATGTGAGCTGGTAATCCTTCTGTGTTGTGATGGATAATTGTTAATGTTTGCTGTTTGTCTGTTGTCTGTAGAAACTTTAAGAGGGGCATAACACTTTCCAGTGATGCATTCTTCATTGAGTCCAGGGAGGCTGTGATTTCAGGATCAGCAAAGGTCTTCTTCTCATCAATGTCGGTTATGTGCAGTCCTTGCAGTGAAGTCGTTCTACTCAGAGCAACATAGGCCATTCCCGGTTGGAAGACCCGTTTCAATGAGACCACTGCCGACTGTATCGACATCCCCTGACACTTATGAATTGTAAATGCAAAAGCTAACTTCAGGGGGAACTGCCTGGGAACAACTCCTTTCTGTCTCAGGTTTTCCTCTACCCTTTCTATGTACACCAAGTTGTCAGCGTCACAAGACGACTTGTTACGGTATCTCTGTCCTGCATTTGGATTGTCCAGCACAAGCCCAAGCTTGTTTACCGTAGTAGCACCATTCTCAGTCTGAATGATTATTCTTGCAATCTTGCCAAATGTCCCGTTAACAAGCCCATCTTCAACATCAATGTTTCTTGTGATCATGATACGGGCACCTTCAGCTGCTTGCAGTGTGTCGATCAGATTGTCTTTGTGTCCTTTGAAAGGTTGGTGTTGCCTCAGCATCACTCCTGTTTTAGGGTCTTTTCTGTAATCGTCGGCATCTATGTTGGTGACGTTTGAATGGAGAACAGACACAGTTGCGGCATTATGTTTGTGAACCTCTTTGTTGGTGGCAAAGATGTGCAGCACGTCATTAGGGCAGTGGATAGGATCTGTCAAAGCCTGAGAAAGCAGAGCTTTGTCATCATTGCTTAAGGTGCCCGTCTTCTGCTTGACTCTGATTCTATTCAAAAGCTCAGCAAATGAAATGTCATCCTTCTGTCGCATGATCTCTGTCAGCGTGATCATCTGAAAGTAGTCTTTCCAGACGTCATTGGTATTTTCCTCAAACACACAGAGTGGCTTACTTTTTCCCAGCGGGGGGACCTGATAAAAGTATCCTACTGCTAGTACTGACATACCACCAAAAGGTTTCTTACTGCCTTTGATTTGCTGTAATCTCCAGTTGATGTAGGCAAACAGGGGCTTTGAAATCATTGACACCTCATCAATAACAATGATCTCTGCATTTGACAGCTGTGCCCTCACTTCATCTATGAGATTTCCAAGACCTTGGTAGGGTGGCTTCAAGCTTCTTGGCAACTTTAGCAGAGAATGCAAAGTGTTGCCTGAAATGTTGAAAGCTGCTGTTCCTGTAAATGCAGTTAGTAAAACGCTGGGCATGTATATGTCTGCTTCCTCACGTAGTCTGGTAAGTTTACAGAGTATCTTTGTCGCCTCAGCATAGATGCACTTTATCAGGTGTGATTTGCCTGTCCCTGCGCCACCAGTGACAAAGTAATAGAATGGGTCAGGATTTAGGCCACGCACACGGTTAGTGCACCAGTCACAAACTGAGTAGAATGTCTGAGCTTGTGTCTGGTTAAGGTTTCTGTACATTTTCCGAAGGAAATCAGGGCACATTTGTGGGGCCTTCACAGTAAGAGCAATTCCACCTGTTTGTTTGTGATGTGTATACTCCGGAACATCATCTTGTTCATTCTCATGAAGTGGCTCCCCTTCTTTGCGTTCCTCTATACATTCCAACCTATCCAACTCAGCTTCTGAGGCAAAGGTATTCCAAGCATCTTCAACAGGGCCGTTTTTTACAAAGTCATCCAAGACTTGTTCCACAATTTTGTTGTGTTGTTCAAACTTCTTTTGGTTGCTGGTAACAATTGAAGACACTGCTCGGATTGCTTCTTCTCCGGGTAAGCTCACATAGGCACCTTTGTAAAAATCCTGGTGTGTTGGGAACCTTACAGTTTTCAGTGAGGACTCTGAACGGTGGGGGAGGTAGAGGTTAAGCAGTCTGCCATAGTAGTTTTCGGGATCCTTCTTCTCTGAGAAGCGTGCGTACCTGATGATTGCAGGCTTCCCTCTCATGAATCATGAATCATTCCCATTTCATTCAATAGGCTGACACGCTTGCCATCTTCCTTTTGCTTGCCATCTTCCTTCTGCTTGCCATAGACAATCCTGTAATGGGATGCAAAGTCTGCCAGACACATGGACTCAAACTCTGGTGTTTCGGGTCTGGATCTGTATTTGTCGACAAAACTCGTCATCCACACATTAAGAGAATCGGCTGGTTTGTTCTGCAATGCACTGAGCGGGAGACTCATTTTCAGTGCGTTGTCACCAGTTGGCAGAAAAACCAGCTCACGTGAGCAAGACTTCATTTTCTGGCTGCACGTACGGGCCACAGACTCCTGGGCGTTGACCTCTCTGTGTTTTGAATAGGCCTGAAGAACTTCTTTCATTTCTTCTCGTTCTGTCTCTGCTTCTGGGCTCATTTCTTTGACTATTGTTTTGAGATAGTCACTCATCTCACGTTCTGGCTTGGATATGTAGGACAACATGTACATGATGCAACCATACTCATCAAGAATGTACTGGATGTCCATGTTGGCATTCCAGGCCATCAGCAAATGTGGATTGTAGTTGTTCACCCAGCAGTCTTTGACATCACGCTTCATTAGAATCACGCTTGAGGAGGTCAATGCCTCAATGTACGAGTTGTACTGATTCAAAGTCATATCACACTGTGCCAGTAGCTGCGACATGTCTTCAAGCTGCACTTTTGGGTTATTAAGCAAATCCCAGACTGGTTTCAGTTTGTTTTTGGCTGCTTGTGGTTTCATTGCACAATCTCCTTGTTCTTCTGGCATCGGGTAAGTTATCCTTGTTTTTCTAATAGGTGGCTTTGGAAATCCAAATCTGCATACTCTGTTACCTTTCTTGCACGATTTTGAATGAGATCTGCTGTGTATTTGAAGTTCTGTTACAAATCTGTGAAGTAAGGCATGTTTGGCTTCATCAGGCAGCTGGCATGAGATGTTATGATCTATAAAGGCACACACCTTGTCATCACTGTCTTGTCCAAATATAGGAGCTCCTGCTACCCAACAGAGACAATGTATATGAGGGCTCCCTCTTGCCTGAAATTCAACCCGGTAAAAGTAATCGATAACTTCACCGATTGGCTGTGCAGGACCCAACAGCAGCTCTCGCATCAGAGCATCAACCCGTTTGTCAAACATGCGCATGGTGGTCACTGGGTTGCCTCGAAGAATGTCACACTTTTCAGCCCAGTCTAGCTCTGCAAAATCCACCTTTTGACCTTGTTGTGCCTTTATTGCCATTATTACCTCTGGCCATCTGAATTCTGCAGCAGAGAAGGTAAGAAAAAATGTTGGCTTACCTAATTGTCTGACCATGGCTAGCAAATTCTTCAGATTTTTATCCCAGTAAGCTGGACTCCCTCTCAGTGGTTGCATGAACCTTGTGGCATCTCGGTTTCGCACCAACCTCTCAACCTCATGCTTGTCCTGTAGCAGTTTGTTGGATATTTTCCGTCCATCCCTGGTATTGGGTTTTCCTTTCCTTAACTGGATGGACATGCTGATTTTGGCCATGTGTGTTTCTGTGACAAACTGCGCAAAGAAGAGGTAGCTTGTGTCTCTTGCAAAACGAGTATCAACACAAAAAAGCCTTGCATTGAAATACATGCTCGGGGACAGTTTGACTTGTCTTGCCTGGTCCAATGTATTCTGTCCAGTAGGGAACTGAACAGGGAAAGCCATTGCCTCAAGCCTAGGAACTTTAAAGAAGCTGACAGGTGTGTTTCCTTGTGCAGGTGCAATGCTGAATATCCCTGTGTGTCAGTGCTTCCTCTCCAAGGTCAGATGGCTGCAAACAACTGTCTAGGCCAATTCCAGGTCTTAGTGCATCCTTCTCATCCTCTGCATTGGGGGGGTTGTTGGTCATGGCCTTCCTGTTGCTCAGAAGCAGCTGGTAAACATGCAGACTGTACCTTTGATGGATCACAATTTTCGATGCGTTCAAGTATCTCCATCATTTCAGCTTCATCACAACTGTCGAGTTCCATCCCATCATCAGCATCATCATCATCAGTGATTGTCTCATCCACTTTGATTGAAATGTCACTGTAATCAGGGTGTGTGTCAATGAGTTTTGACAGACCTGCTACTACATTTCTCATGTTGACATTGTGAAACAGCTGGTGGCCTTTGTAAGTCAGACGTCTTTTAAGCTTCACTCTGTGTAACTGGGATGTGCTGTGCGATCTTGGTAGAGTATTGACCGTGGTTTCCACCTCGGATGGCACACACACTACAGCACCGTGTATAGCTGCCTGTCGACCTTTGGGAAGTGTGATGATCTTGGCAAATGGCAGTATTTTGGCCAAAAGTTGTCTTTCCAGCGCATTCAAATCGCAGAGCTCTGGGGGAATGGGCACCAGCTCCATGTTGTTAGCCACAGCGATGGATGATTTGTGTCCTGCTTTTAAATGTGAATCACAGTTGTGACAAATCCATTCATTGGTCCTTTCATCTGGTACGGTGCATTGTTCAGGGCCTTGACAGTGATTGTTGCACATATGGACATATTTCCCTGTCAAACAGGCAGCAACAATGTGTACGTTCTTCTTGTAATTGCTGTGAATGCAATGTTTCACTTGGTTAGGGAAAAGGGTGCGATGACACATCGTGCACACAAAAGTTGGCCCAGCTTTAATGCATTCATGGAAAGTGGATATAGCTGTCTGCATTAGGCTGTTGTCCACTGGTTGACTGCATTCCCGCATGACACTAGTCCATCGTCTGTATTTCATTCTTATTTTGAAGGCACATTGCATCTTATGGGTTATGCGAAAATCTGCTTGAGTGTGATGCTTCATTTTCATGTAACTCATGCAATGTTGCAAGTGACGTTTTCTGAAAGCAGGATCATTATGATATTTTCTGGTGATGTATTGCTTCTGCTTAAAGTTGAAATCGGCATTTGTCGCATATTTTCTGGTGATGTATTGCTTCTGCTTCAGGTTGAAATCTGCATTTGTCGCATATTTTCTGGTGATGTATTGCTTTTGCTTCAGGTTGAAATCTGCATTTGTCGCATATTTTCTGGTGATGTATTGCTTCTGCTTCAGGTTGAAATCTGCATTTGTCGCATATTTTCTGGTGATGTATTGCTTCTGCTTCAGGTTGAAATCTGCATTTGTCGCATATTTTTTGGTGATGTATTGCTTCTGCTTCAGGTTGAAATCTGCATTTGTTGCATATTTTCTGGTGATGTATTGCTTCTGCTTCAGGTTGAAATCTGCATTTGTCGCATATTTTTTGGTGATGTATTGCTTCTGCTTCAGGTTGAAATCTGCATTTGTCGCATATTTTCTGGTGATGTATTGCTTTTTCTTCAAGTTAAAATTGGCATCAGTTGCATATTTACTGGTTGTGTATTGCTTCTGCTTCAAGTTAAAATTGGCATCTGTCGCATATTTGCAAATGATATATTGCTTCTGCTTCAACTTAAAATCAGCATCTGCTTTGTATCGGCTGGTGATGTATGTCATCTTCTTATTGGTGACAGACGTCTTTGTAGCCTTGAAATCACGCCTTCTTTCATTTCTGTGTCTTGTCTTCAGTTTTTGTTGTCGTTGTGCATTTAATTTGGAAAATGCCTTACTGTCCTTCCATATACCCTGTGAGGATTTTGCATCAAGTGACCGTGGAGAATGCTTGCTGGCTGGGAATCCAGTGTGTGTTGCATCTTTGGTCATCTGTGTCACTTTGTTCTCCACATGCTTTCCATTATGTGGTTTGTCAGATTGCACCGGTGGGGACAGCAAACCATCTGACAGACGTCTTGCACGATGAAATGAGACTGGCATGAAGTCATACTGCAGTCCATCAATAGGGCCTCTGGTGTCTGTAAGGAGCAATTCATACAATTTGTAAATCCTTGCCCCCATATCACTCAAATGTGTAAAAGTGATCATAACAGCTTTTCCTTTTCCAGTGGCAGGAAGTCCATCCTTATTTCGACTATGAGAATCAAACAGTCCATATCTCCCAGACTTGTCTCTGAACAATGCAATGCAATATGGCACTAATATAAAAAGTGCATGCGTAACATCTGCATTGAGGCACTGAAGTCTTGTGGAGAGGTCAACAAACCAACCTTGGTTGTCACTGTCTACCGTGGCTCTAACACATCCTGATAACACTGGAGATTTAACAACGTTATACTCATATTTGTCAGTGCTGACTCTAAGAGGCACTTCTTCCATTGTCAAGTGTTGGTGCTGATAGACATTTATTAGTTTTAGCTGTTTTATTGTTGTGCCATACAAGCTGTTGCCCTTCTTCAGTATTTGATCAAGATCATCCTTCCTCACATCATCAAGCTCACTGTGGTATGCCAAAAATGTCAGAGCCATGCATGTACACTGTTTGTTCCTTAACCTTCCATAACCATGATGACCCTGATGAAATGATGCCTGCACAGATATCTCACTTGGTACACATGGTTCTGGCATGCCATGGTTTTCAGAAGTGCCCATCACACTGTCACTGTTCTCTTGAACTTGACACTGAGTTGAACATGGGAATGACACCACAGGTTCACTTTGTACCTCCTGGGCACATTCACTGTCACAAACCTTCATTTCCACTATGCTGTTGTGGGGCTCCGGATCCCAAAAGTGTGTGCCTGGAAGGTCCAGTTTAGTCCAGCGTATCTTTGCAGCTTTAGATCTCTTTCCTTTAGATGGCATGATGATATTTGTGGAAGGAGCTATAATTTCCCTCAGAGCTTTGTGGGAGGAGCTACAATTCCCCTCAGAGCTGTTTGGGAGAAGCTACAGTTCCCCTCAGCGTTGTGTGGGAGAGCTATAATTCCCCTTAGAGCTGTGTGGGAGGAGCTACAATTCACCTCAGAGTTGTGTGGGAGGAGCTATAATTCTCCTCAGAGCTTTGTTCGAAGAGCTATAATTCCCCTCAGAGTTGTGTGAGAGGAACTATAATTCTCCTCCGAGCTGTGTGGGATGAGCAATAATGCTATAATTCCCCTCCCTCAGAGCTTTGTGGAAGGAGCTACAATTCCCCTCAGAGCTTTATGGGAGGAGCTACAATTCCCTCAGAGCTGTGTGGGAGAAGCTACAGTTCCCCTCAGCATTGTGTGGGAGGAGCTATAATTACCCTCAGAGCTGTGTGGGAGGAGCTACAATTCACCTCAGAGTTGTGTGATGAGCTATAATTCTCAGAGCTGTGTGGGACAAGCAATAATGCTATAATTCCTCCCCTCATAGGATATTAGGAGGTTAGGTCGGGATTGGGTGATATTAGGAGGTTAGGTTGTGATTGGGTGATATTAGGAGGTTAGGTCGGGATTTGGTGATATTAGGAGGTTAGGTCAGAATTGGGTGATATTAGGAGGTTAGGTCAGGATTGGGTGATATTAGGAAGTTAGGTTGGGATTGGGTGATATATTAGGAGGTTAGGTTGGGATTGGGTGATATTAGTAGGTTAGGTTGGGATTGGGTGATATTAGGAGATTAGGTCGGGATTGGGTGATATATTAGGAGATTAAGTCGGGATTGGATGATATTAGGAGGTTAGGTCAGGATTGGGTGAAATTAGGTTAGGTCGGGATTGTGTGATATTAGGAGATTAGGTCGGGATTGTGTGATATTAGGAGATTAGGTCAGGATTGGGAGATATTAGGAGGTTAGGTCGGGATTGGGTGATATATTAGGAGGTTAGGTCGGGATTGGGTGATATTAGGAGATTAGGTCGGGATTGGATGATATTAGGAAGTTTGGTCGGTTTTGGGAGTTTCATTAAATGTCAATAGATGGCGTGAGTTGCAAACAAATGGTCATATTGTGAAAACTATCAGGACTATATTATGACCACCCCATGATCAGCCAAAACATTATGACCACCCAATGAAAAAAATAAATAAAAAAGAAAATCATTTTTGACAATTTTTTTAAATGTATAAATAGTAGTAAAAAAGTTGAAGTCCCATCATTAGCTGAACATTTTTTTCAAAAAAGATTTTTTTTTTTTTATTTTTTTCTTTTTTTAATGATTCTTTTTTAAATGATTTTTTTTTCTTTATAAATGATTTTTTAATTTTTTCAAAAATTATTTTTTTTTTTTTTAAACATTTTTTTTCTCAAATTTTTTTTTTCAAAAATTATTATTTTTTTTTTAAAATATTTTTTTTTTCAAAATATTTTTTTTTTATATTTTTTTTTCATGGGGTGGTCATAATATTTTGGCTGATCATGTTGTGGTCATAATGTTTTGGCTGATCATGGGGTGGTCATAATGTTTTGGCTGATTATGGGGTGGTCATAATGTTTTGGCTGATTATGGGGTTGTCAGCTTTTGTCACCTCCCACTCTAGTTTTGAACATTTCTCCATTTTTATTTTTTTTTTAATTATTTATTTTTATTTAGATTTTTTTTTCCAAAATTTTTTTTTTCTAAAATTATTTTTTTTTCCAAAAAGATTTTTTTTCAAAAAGGATTTTTTTTCAAATTTCCTAATTTTCATTTTTGAAAAAAAAAACAATTTTTTTAAATGTATAAATAGTAGTAAAAAAGTTGAAGCTTTTTTAAATATTCATAATATTTTGGCTGATCATGTTGTGGTCATAATGTTTTGGCTGATTATGGGGTGGTCATAATGTTTTGGCTGATTATGGGGTTGTCAGCTTTTGTCACCTCCCACTCTAGTATTGAACATTTTTTTTTAATTAAAATATTTTTTATCAATATTTTTTTTCAAAAATATTTTTTTTTCAAAAAGATATTTTTTTTTTCAAAAAGGATTTTTTTTTTTTTCAAATTTCATAATTTTCATATTTTTTTCTAAAATGATTTATTTATTTTTTATAAAAAATTTTTATAAAATTATTTTTTTTCAAAAGGATTTTTCTATTTAAATGATTTTTTTTTTCAAAAATTATTATTTTTTTCAATAATTTTTTTTAATAATTTTTTTTTAAATGATTTTTTTTTTCTAAAATATTTTTTTTTTTCAAATTTCATAATTTTCATTTTTTTTTCTAAAACAATATTTTTTTTTTCAAATTTCATAATTCCCCTCAGAGCTGTGTGGGACTACCTATAACCCCCCTCAGAGCTGTGTGGGACTACCTATAACCCCCCTCAGAGCTGTGTGGGACTACCTATAATTCCCCTCAGAGCTGTGTGGGACTACCTATAATTCCCCTCAGAGCTGTGTGGGACTACCTATAATCCCCATCAGAGCTGTGTGGGACTACCTATAAATCTCCTCAGAGCTGTGTGGGAGGAGCTATAATCCCCCTCAGAGCTGTGTGGGACTACCTATAATTCCCCTCAGAGCTGTGTGGGACTACCTATAATCCCCCTCAGAGCTTTGTGGGACTACCTATAATCCCCTCAGCTGTGTGGGACTACCTATAATCCCCCTCAGAGCTGTGTGGGAGGAGCTATAATTCTCCTCAGAGCTGTGTGGGACTACCTAAAATTCCCCTCAGAGTTGTTTAGGACTACCTATAATCCCCCTCACAGCTGTGTGAGACTACCTATAATTCCCCTCAGAGCTGTGTGAGACTACCTATAATTCCCCTCATAGCTGTGTGAGACTACCTATAATTCCCCTCAGACCTGTGTGGGACTACCTATAATCCCCTGGACTACCTATAATTCACCTCAGACCTGCGTGGGACTACCTATAATCCCCTGGACTACCTATAATTCCCCTCAGAGCTTTGTGGGACTACCTATAATCGCCTTCAGAGCTGTGTGGGACTACCTATAATCCACCTCAGATGTGTGGGACTACCTATAATCCCCCTCAGAGCTGTGTGGGACTACCTACAATCCCCCTCAGAGCTGTGTGGGACTACCTATAATCCCCCTCAGAGCTGTGTGGGACTACCTATAATCCACCTCAGATGTGTGGGACTACCTACAATCCCCCTCAGAGCTGTGTGGGACTACCTATAATTCCCCTCAGAGCTGTGTGGGACTACCTATAATTCCCTCAGAGCTGTGTTGGAGGAGCTATAATTCCCCTCAGAGATGTGTGGGACTACCTACAATCCCCCTCAGAGCTGTGTGGGACTACCTATAATCCCCCTCAGAGCTGTGTGGGACTACCTATAATCCCCCTCAGAGCTGTGTGGGACTACCTATAATCCCCCTCAGAGCTGTGTGGGACTACCTATAATTCCCCTCAAAGCTGTGTGGGACTACCTATAATCCCCCTCAGAGCTGTGTGGGACTACCTATAATCCCCCCAGAGCTGTGTGGGACTACCTATAATTCCCCTCAGCTGTGTGGGACTACCTATAATTCCCATCTGAGCTTTTGTCACCTCCCACTCTAGTTTTGATAATTTCTCCATTCATTCCTATGGGACAAATTTCGCCGCAAAAATGACGATATTTCGTGAACCATTCGGCGAAACGTTCCACAAAGTAATAGCACACCATTCGGGATCAATCCGCACGTTTTGGTATATATTCGGTATATGTAGCGTAAAAACTGTGGGAGGAGTTAGGGTGGTAAATTTGGCTATAATAAGAATAAGAATAAGAACTAGAAAATCTACAATTTCTGGGGAAATTGTGTGACGTGTTCTTGCGTCCACCTACTGGGGGGGTCATAATGTTTTGGCCGATCATGGGGGGTCATAATGTTTTGGCTGATTATGCGGGGGTCATAATGGTTTGGCCGATCATGGGGGGGTCATAATGGTTTGGCCGATCATGGGGGGGTCATAATGTTTTGGCCGATCATGGGGGGGTCATAATGTTTTGGCTGATCATGGGGGGTCATAATGTTTTGGCTGATTATTGGGGTTGTCAGCTTTTGTCACCTACCACTCTAGTTTTGAACATTTCTCCATTCATTCCTATGGGACAAATTTCCCCGCAAAAATTACGATATTTCGTGAACCGTTTGGCGAAACATTCCACAAAGTAATAGCACACCATTCGGGAACAATCCGCACGTTTTGGTATATTACTTGTCTATGTAGTGTAAAAACTGTGGGAGGAGTTAGGGTGGTAAATTTGGCTATAATAAGAATAAGAACTAGAAAAGCTACAATTTCTGGGGAAATTGTGTGACGTGTTCTTGCCTCCACCTACTGGAGTGGGCGGAATAACTGGGTGGAGTGGCTTGAGTAACTAGCCTTTTTTTTTCAAAAATTATTATTTATTTTTTTAAAGTTTTTTGTTTTTTGTTTTTTTTTCAAAAATTATTTTTTTTTAAAAAAAATATTTGTTTTTCAAATTTCCTAATTTTCATTTTTTTTTCTAAAATGATTGATTTATTTTTTTTATTTAAAAAAAAAATTTTCAAAAATGATTTTTTTTTTAATGATTTTTTTGAATTTTTTTTTAAATGATATTTTAAAAAAAAAAAAAAAAAAATTTCTAAATTTTTTTTTTCCCAAAAAGATTTTTTTTTTTCAAAAGAAATTATTTTTCTAAAATGCTTGATTTTTTTTATAAAAATTATTTTTTCTTTCAAAATGATTTTTTTTTTAAAAGAATTATTTTTTTTAAAAAAAAATTTTTTTAATTATTATTATTATTTTTAAATGATATTTTTTTCTAAAATTATTTTTTTTTTTTAAAAAAATTTTATTTCAAATTTCCTAATTTTCATAATTTTTTTTTCTAAAATAATATTTTTTTTTATTTTTGTATTATTATTTTTTTTTAATTTTTTTTTTTTAATTTTTTTTTCAAATTTCATAATTTCATAATTCCCCTCAGAGCTGTGTGGGACTAGCTATAATCCCCCTCAGAGCTAATTTTCATTTTTTTTTTCTAAAATGATTGATTTCTTTTTTATAAAAAAAATTTAATTTTTTTGAATTATAATTTTTTTTTTTTTAATTTTTTTTTTTTCAAAAAAATTTTTTTTTTCAAAAAATTTTTTTTTTTTTTCAAAAATTATTTTTTTTTCAAAATTATTTTTTTTAAAAGAATATTTTTTTTTCAAATTTCCTAATTTTTTTTTCTAAAATTAATATTATTATTTTTTTTTATAAACATTTTTTTTTTCAAAATTTTTTTTTTTTAATGATTTTTTTTAATTATTATTATTTTTTTTAATGATATTTTTTTTCTAAAATAATTTTTTTTTCAAAAAAGATTTTTTTTTTCAAATTTTCTAATTTTCATTTTTTTTTTCTAAAATTATTTTATTTTTTATTTTTTATTACTATTATTTTTTTTTAATTATTTTTTTCTTTTCAAATTTCATAATTCCCCTCAGAGCTGTGTTGGACTACCTATAATTCCCCTCAGAGCTGTGTAGGACTACCTATAATTCCCCTCAGAGCTGTGTTGGACTACCTATAATTTCCCTCAGAGCTGTGTTGGACTACCTATAATTCCCCTCAGAGCTGTGTAGGACTACCTATAATTCCCCTCAGAGCTGTGTGGGTCTACCTATAATCCCCCTCAGAGCTGTGTTGGACTACCTATAATTCTCCTCAGAGCTGTGTGGGACTACCTATAATTCTCCTCAGAGCTGTGTGGGACTACCTATAATTCCCCTCAGAGCTGTGTTGGAGGAGCTATAATTCCCCTCAGAGATGTGTGGGACTACCTATAATTCCCCTCAGAGATGTGTGGGACTACCTATAATTCCCCTCAGAGATGTGTGGGACTACCTATAATCCCCTCAGAGCTGTGTGGGACTACCTATAATCCCCCCTCAGAGATGTGTGGGACTACCTTTAATCTCCCTCAGAGATGTGTGGGACTACCTATAATCCCCCTCAGCTGTGTGGGACTACCTATAATTCCACTCAGAGATGTGTGGGACTACCTATAATCCCCCTCAGAGATGTGTGGGACTACCTTTAATCTCCCTCAGAGATGTGTGGGACTACCTATAATCCCCCTCAGCTGTGTGGGACTACCTATAATTCCACTCAGAGATGTGTGGGACTACCTATAATCCCCATCAGAGCTGTGTGGGACTACCTATAATCTCCCTCAGAGATGTGTGGGACTACCTATAATCTCCCTCAGAGCTGTGTGGGACTACCTATAATTCCCCTCAGAGCTGTGTGGGACTACCTATAACCCCCCTCAGAGCTGTGTGGGACTACCTATAATTCCCCTCAGAGCTGTGTGGGACTACCTATAATTCCCCTCAGAGCTGTGTGGGACTACCTATAATCCCCCTCAGCTGTGTGGGACTACCTATAATTCCCCTCAGAGCTGTGTGGGACTACCTATAATTGCCCTCAGGGCTGTGTGGGAGGAGCTATAATTCCCCTCAGAGCTTTTGTCACCTCCCACTCTAGTTTTGAACATTTCTCCATTCATTCCTATGGGACAAATTTCGCCGCAAAAATGACGATATTTCGTGAACCATTCAGAAAAATGTTCCACAAAGTAATAGCACACCATTCGGGAACAATCCGCACGTTTTGGTATATATTCGGTATATGTAGCGTAAAAACTGTGGGAGGAGTTAGCGTGCAAAATTTGGCTATAATAAGAATAATAATAATAATAATATATATGTGAGATAACAATAAGTGATCTTGCTATGCAAGAACACTTAACTAGAAAAGATACAATTTCTGGGGAAATTGTGTGACGTGTTCTTGCCTCCACCTACTGGAGTGGGCGGAGTAACTGGGTGGAGTGGCTTGAGTAACTAAACTTTTATTTATTTTTTTCAAAAATTATTATTTATTTTTTTTAATGATTTTTTTAAATGTTTTTTTTTATTTTTATTTAATTATTTAAAAAAATAATAATATTTTTCAAAAATTATTTTTTTTTTTTCAAAAATTATTTTTTTTCAAAAAAGATATTTTTTTTCAAATTTTCATTTTTTTTTTCTAAAATGATTGATTTTTTTTTTTTTTATAAAAAAAAAAAAAATTTTAAATTATTTTTTTGAATTATTATTTTTTTTTTAAAAGAAATTTTTTTTTTTAAAATAATATTTTTCAAAAAATATTTTTTTTTCAAAGAATATTATTTTTTTTCAAATTTCCTAATTTTTTTTTTCTAAAATTATTTTTTATTTTTTATAAAAAAAATTTTTTTCAAAAATGTTTTTTTTTTTTTTAATGATTTTTTTTAATTATTATTTTTTTTTAAATTATATATTTTTTTCTAAAATATTTTTTTTTTCAAAAAAGAATTTTTTTTTTTTTTAAATTTCCTAATTTTCATTTTTTTTTCTAAAATTATTTTTTTTTTAATTTTTTTATTATAATTTTTTTTTTTTTCAAATTTCATAATTCCCCTCAGAGCTGTGTGGGACTAGTTATAATTCCCCTCAGAGTTGTGTAGGACTACCTATAATTCCCCTCAGAGCTGTGTTGGACTACCTATAATTCCCCCTCAGAGCTGTGTGGGACTACCTATAATTCCCCTCAGAGCTGTGTTGGAGGAGCTATAATTCCCCTCAGAGATGTGTGGGACTACCTATAATCTCCCTCAGAGATGTGTGGGACTACCTATAATCCCCCTCAGCTGTGTGGGACTATCTATAATTCCCCTCAGAGATGTGTGGGACTACCTATAATTCCCCTCAGATGTGTGGGACTACCTATAATTCCCCTCAGAGCTGTGTGGGACTACCTATAATCTCCCTCAGAGATGTGTGGGACTACCTATAATCTCCCTCAGAGCTGTGTGGGACTACCTATAATCCCCCTCAGAGCTGTGTGGGACTACCTATAATCCCCCTCAGAGATGTGTGGGACTACCTATAATTCCCCTCAGAGCTGTGTGGGACTACCTATAATCTCCCTCAGAGATGTGTGGGACTACCTATAATCTCCCTCAGAGATGTGTGGGACTACCTATAATCCCCCTCAGCTGTGTGGGACTACCTATAATTCCCCTCAGAAATGTGTGGGACTACCTATAATTCCCCTCAGAGCTGTGTGGGACTACCTATAATCCCCCTCAGAGCTGTGTGGGACTACCTATAATCCCCCTCAGAGATGTGTGGGACTACCTATAATCCCCCTCAGAGCTGTGTGGGACTACCTATATTCCCCTCAGAGCTGTGTGGGACTACCTATAATTCCCCTCAGAGCTGTGTGGGACTACCTATAATCCCCTCAGAGCTGTGTGGGACTACCTATAATCCCCTCAGAGCTGTGTGGGACTACCTATAATCCCCCTCAGAGCTGTGTGGGACTAGCTATAATCCCTCTCAGAGCTGTGTGGGACTAGCTATAATCCCTCTCAGAGCTGTGTGGGACTAGCTATAATCCCCCTCAGAGCTGTGTGGGACTACCTATAATCCCCCTCAGAGCTGTGTGGGACTACCTATAATCCCCCTCAGAGCTGTGTGGGACTACCTATAACCCCCCTCAGAGCTGTGTGTAACTAGCTATAATCCCCTCAGAGCTGTGTGGGAGGAGCTATAATTCTCCTCAGAGGTTTTGTCACCTCCCACTCTAGTTTTGAACATTTCTCCATTCATTCCTATGGGACAAATTTTGCCGCAAAAATTACGATATTTTGTGAACCATTTGGCAAAACGTTCCACAAAGTAATAGCACACCATTCGGGAACAATCCGCACGTTTTGGTATATATTCAGTATATGTAGCGTAAAAACTGTGGGAGGAGTTAGCGTGCAAAATTTGGCTATAATAATAATAATAATAATAATAATAATAATATATATGTGAGATAACAATAAGTGATCTTGCTATGCAAGAACACTTAACTAGAAAAAATACAATTTCTGGGGAAATTGTGTGACGTGTTCTTGCCTCCACCTACTGGAGTGGGCGGAGAAACTGGGTGGAGTGGCTTGAGTAACTAAACATTTATTTATTTTTTTCAAAAATAATTATTTTTTTTAATGATTTTTTTTAAATGATTTTTTAGATGTTTATTCAATTTTTTCTAAAAATACATTTTTCAAAATTATTCTTTTCAAAATTTTTTTTTTTCACATTTTTTTTTTTTCAAATTTCCTAATTTTCATTTTTTTTTCTAAAATGATTGATTTTTTTTTTATAAAAATTTTTTTTTTTTTTTTCGAAAATAATTTTTTTTTTCAAAAAATATTTTTTTTTTTCAAAAAATTTTTTTTTTTTCAAAAATAATTTTTTTTTTCAAAAAATAATAATTTTTTTTCTTCAAATTTCCTAAATTTTCATTTTTTTTCTAAAATTATTGATTCTTTTTTTTTTTTATAAAAAATATTTTTTTCAAAAATTATTATTTTTTTTAAGATTTTTTTTAAATTATTATTATTTTTTTTATATTATATATTTTTTCTAAAATTATTTTTTTTTTCAAAAAAGATTTTTTTTTCAAATTTCCAAATTTTCATTTTTTTTTCTAAAATTATTTTATTTTTATTTTTTTTATTATTATTATTTTTTTTTTATTATTTTTTTTTTTTCAAATTTCATAATTCCCCTCAGAGCTGTGTGGGACTAACTATAATCCCCCTCAGAGCTGTGTGGGACTACCTATAATCGCCCTCAGAGCTGTGTGGGACTACCTATAATCCACCTCAGATGTGTGGGACTACCTATAATCCCCCTCAGAGCTGTGTGGGACTACCTACAATCCCCCTCACAGCTGTGTGGGACTACCTATAATCCCAGTCAGAGCTGTGTGGGACTACCTATAACCCCCCCCTCAGAGCTGTGTGGGACTACCTATAATTCCCCTCTGAGCTTTTGTCACCTCCACTCTAGTTTTGATCATTTCTCCATTCATTCCTATGGGACAAATTTCGCCGCAAAAATGACGATATTTCGTAAACCATTCGGCGAAACGACGAAGACTACCTATAATTGCCCTCAGAGCTATGTGGGAGGAGCTATAATTCCCCTCAGAGCTTTTGTCACCTCCCACTAGTTTTGAACATTTCTCCATTCATTCCTATGGGACAAATTTCGCCGCAAAAATGACGATATTTCGTGAACCATTCGGAAAAAACGTTCCACAAAGTAATAGCACACCATTCGGGAACAATCCGCACGTTTTGGTATATATTCGGTATATGTAGCATAAAAACTGTGGGAGGAGTTAGCGTGCAAAATTTGGCTATAAGAATAATAATAATAATAATAACTAGAAAAAATACAATTTCTGGGGAAATTGTGTGACGTGTTCTTGCCTCCACCTACTGGAGTGGGCGGAGAAACTGGGTGGAGTGGCTTGAGTAACTAAACATTTATTTATTTTTTTCAAAAAAAATTTTTTTTTTTTTATGATTTTTTTTTAAATGATTTTTTAGATTTTTATTCAATTTTTTCTAAAAATACATTTTTCAAAATTATTTTTTTCAAAATTATTTTTTTCACATTTTTTTTTTCAATTTTCCTAATTTTCATTTTTTTCTAAAATGATTGATTTCTTTTATAAAATTTTTTTTTTTTCAAAAATAATTTTTTTTTTCAAAAATAATTTTTTTTTTCAAAAATAATTTTTTTTTTCAAAAATAATTTTTTTTTAATTATTATTATTTTTTTTTAAATGATTTTTTTTTCTAAAAATGTTTTTTTCTTCAAATTTCCTAAATTTTCATTTTTTTTCTAAAATGATTGATTTTTTTTTTTTTTTATAAAAAATATTTTTTTCAAAAATTATTATTTTTTTAATGTTTTTTTTTAATTATTATTATTTTTTTTTAAATTATATATTTTTTCTACAATTATTTTTTTTTCAAAAAAGATTTTTTTTCAAATTTCCTAATTTTCATTTTTTTTTTTTTCTAAAATTATTTTATTTTAATTTTTTTTATTATTATTATTTTTTTTTAATTATTTTTTTTTTTTCAAATTTCATAATTCCCCTCAGAGCTGTGTGGGACTAACTATAATCGCCCTCAGAGCTGTGTGGGACTACCTATAATTCAAATTTCCTAATTTTCATATTTTTTTCAAATTTCATAATTTCCTTTTTTTTCTAAAATTATTATTATTATTATTATTATTTCAAATTTCATAATTCCCCTCAAAGCTGTGTGGGACTACCTATAATTCACCTCAGAGCTGTGTGGGACTACCTATAATCCCCCTCAGAGCTGTGTGGGACTACCTATAACCCCCCTCAGCTGTGTGGGACTACCTATAACCCCCTCAGCTGTGTGGGACTACCTATAACCCCCTCAGCTGTGTGGGACTACCTATAACCCCCCTCAAAGCTGTGTGGGAGGAGCTATAATTCCCCTCAGAGCTTTTGTCACCTCCCACTCTAGTTTTGAACATTTCTCCATTCATTCCTATGGGACAAATTTCGCCGCAAAAATGACGATATTTCGTGAAACGTTCGGCGAAACGTTCCACAAAGTAATAGCACACCATTCGGGAACAATCCGCACGTTTTGGTATATATTCGGTATATGTAGCGTAAAAACTGTGGGAGGAGTTAGGGTGGTAAATTTGGCTATAAGAATAATAATAATATATATGTGAGATAACAATAAGTGATCTTGCTATGCAAGAACACTTAATAATAATAATAATAATAATATATATGTGAGATAACAATAAGTGATCTTGCTATGCAAGAACACTTAATAATATATATGTGAGATAACAATAAGTGATCTTGCTATGCAAGAACACTTAATAACTAGAAAAGCTACAATTTCTGGGGAAATTGTGTGACATGTTCTTGCCTCCACCTACTGGAGTGGGCGGAATAACTGGGTGGAGTGGCTTGAGTAACTAAACATTTGATTATTTTTTTTAATGATTTTTTTCATTTTTATTTAATTTTTTCTTTTTTAATTATTGTTATTTTTTTTTTTAAATGATATTTTTTTTCTAAAATTATTTTTTTTTTTTCAAAAAATGTTTTTTTTTCAAATTTCCTTTTTTTTTTTTTTTTTTTTTTTATTTTATTATTATTTTTTTTTAATTATTTTTTTTTTCAAGTTTCATAATTTCATAATTCCCCTCAGAGCTGTGTGGGATTAGCTATAATTCCCCTGAGCTGTGTGGGACTACCTATAATCCCCCTCAGAGCTGTGTGGGACTACCTATAATCCCCCTCAGAGCTGTGTGGGACTACCTATAATCCCCCTCAGAGCTGTGTGGGACTACCTATAATCCCCCTCAGAGCTGTGTGGGACTACCTATAATCCCCCTCAGACCTGTGTGGGACTACCTATAATTCCCCTCAGCTGTGTGGGACTACCTATAATCCCCCTCAGAGCTGTGTGGGACTACCTATGATTCCCCTCAGAGCTGTGTGGGACTACCTATAATCCCCCTCAGCTGTGTGGGACTACCTATAATTCCCCTCGGAAAAATGTTCCACAAAGTAATAGCACACCATTCGGGAACAATCCGCACGTTTTGGTATATATTCGGTATATGTAGCGTAAAAACTGTGGGAGGAGTTAGGGTGGTAAATTTGGCTATAAGAATAATAATAATATATATGTGAGATAACAATAAGTGATCTTGCTATGCAAGAACACTTAATAATGTCTTTGCACCTATGATATACTAAGGATAAATGTCTTTAATATTTCTATTAGATAAAGGGATCACCTCGAATCAGATATAAGTTACCTCCGCCCCCTTTTTTTTTTTTTTTTTATACAGGGAAGGAAAAATTCTACTTTTTAATAAGGGTTTTTTTTTTTTTTGAATAACGATTCCCGGACCAGGGACACGTTCCATTCCTATAAAATCCCTTAATATCCCCTAAATAGGGAACTTACATAGTAAGTATATGGCTGCCATTAGGGTTTGCTCATTTAACGTAAGAGGTTTAAATATACCAACTAAAAGATCACAAATACTGTACTCTCTCCAAAAACAGGGAATAGGGGTTATTTTCTTTCAGGAAACGCATTTTCGCTCAGATCATATACCAAATATTCAAAATAGATATTACCCTACCTGGTTTCATGACACATATGCCTATTCAAAATCTAGAGGTGTTTCTATAGCTATTCACAAGTCAATACCTCACCAGGTTATAGATACATGGATAAAAAAAGATGGGCGGGCAATATTATTGAAACTTAATATATATGGGAAGAAATATACATTTATCAACATATATCTGCCTAATGTAGACCAAGTTAAAATGGGTACTCAATTATTGACAGAACTAATGGACAGAACTGAGGGAACGACCATAATTGGTGGGGACTTTAACTTTGTGTTTGACCGAAATATGGATACTACAGCAAGAATAGGACCCTCAAAGAGTACTGACAAAAGAGAATTTAAAAAAATGCTAGATAGACAACACTTAGTAGACTTATGGAGGGTAACACATCAATTGGAAAGGGATTATACATTCTAGTACATGATAAGTACCGTAGACTGGACTATTTCTTGATAAACGCTCAGGCGATAACAACAATTTCTTCTTCAGATATAGGAAATTATTTATGGTCAGACCATGCCCCAATTTTTTTGAATATAGACATAACAAAGAACAATACATCGAGAGGTACATGGAGATTAAATGATAATTTGCTCTACGATGAATTCTGTAGTGCTGTGATCAAATCAGCAATACAGAATTTTACACAAGACCATAGTAACGATAACACCTCACTCCCCAATCAATGGGAAACACTGAAATGTATAGTGAGGGGTTTATTCATAAAACATGGGTAGAACTCACACAAGAAATTGCGGAATTAGAAAAACAACATAAACATAAAGCAACCCGAGAAATACTAATGGTCCTTTCAGATAAAAGAACAGAGTTACGTACTTTATTAAATGAACAGACACTTCAGATTAGAGATAAAAATCATATTCTATACTATCAACAGGGTAATAAACCGGGGAAATTATTAGCAAGGGCCCTACAGCAACAAAATAGAATTACATCAATTGTTAAAATCAAAACAGAGACAGGGGAGATGGTATATGACCCAAAAATGATTTTGTAAACTTTTCACACATATTATTCCAAGTTGTATAATATACCAAACCAATCAACAGATCAAGATTCTGAAGATTCCTACCAAAAAATAAGACAATATATAACAGAAACCACGATACCAACACTAACAAATATAGAAAGTGAACAAAAGTGGGCAAAAGTCCAGGTCCAGATGGATTTACCCCACGTTTTTACAAGACATATAAAGATTTACTTATTCCTATCATGAAACGAACATTTAACTCAGTCTCCCTTTCTTAACCATTTGTATCACAAGGTATGCAGGCATACATATCACTCATACCTAAACCCGAAAAAGATCATACACTCTGTGGAAACTATAGACCAATCTCGCTCACTAATATCGACCTCCGAATATACTCTAAAATTATAGCTAACAGACTTACACCTAAAATACCTAGATCAATACATTTAGACCAGGTAGGATTTGTAGAAGGACAGGAAGCGAGAGATAATACCTTGAAAACTTTGACACTGGTTGAATATGTCCGGAGACACGCCATCCTATCCTGTCTCTTGGCAATAGATGCCGAGAAGGCGTTTGACAGGGTGGGATGGCGATTCTTCCAGGAGACATTGAGACAATGGGGAATGGGCCCTAGATTACTTGAAAAAATTATGATTTTATATCAAAATCCAACGGCCAAAATACGTGCAAATGGAGAAATATCTGAAACAGTGAAAATTGCAAACGGAACCCGGCAGGGATGTCCCTTGTCCCCTCTATTATATGTATTAACCATGGAGCATATGATGGTGGCGATTAGGAACAACAAAGATATTCAGGGAATTAAAATAAAAAAACAGAAATATAAAACATCAGTATATGCAGACGACTTACTGTTATACATTACTAACCCTATAGTGACACTACCCAATGTAATTAAGGAATTCAAGCGCTTTGCTGAAGTAAGCAATTTTAAGGTTAATTACAATAAATCGGAAACCTTAAATATCACACTTTCCACACATACTATAGATATACTTAAAAATAATTTCTCCTTTAAATGGCAAAAGAACGCCATTAAGTATCTTGGAATATATATACCCAGAGAACTGGAAAAACTCCAAGAAATTAACTATCTGCCACTATTCTAAAAATAACCAAACTACTCAAAAAATATGACAAGGGGACTTTTTCATGGACAGGTCGAATAAACATTATAAAAATGGATATACTTCCTAAAATGCTTTATGTTTTTCAAACAATTCCAATTATTTCCTCTTAAAAATATACTTAACTCCTTACGGAAGGCTATTGGGAGCTTTATCTGGGCAGGTAAACCAGCCAGAATAAGTAGAGAGGTGCTATCTAGGCTTAAGAGAGACGGAGGACTAGCTCTTCCTGATCTTTTAATATATCTTAAAGCAGTAATGGTGACCAGAATTGTAGACTGGTTTCACAATAGAGAAAGTAAACAATGGGTGAAACTGGAAGAGGAGATAATGAATATAAAACTAAAAGCATTACCCTGGATACAAAAAGAAAAAAGACCACCCCAGAAAGACATGCCACTCTTAGTAGGAGCAACGTTGAAAGTATGGGATGGACTGATGAAGAGGGGAATAGGGTCGTCTTATGTAGGCCCAATGACACCCCTCTTCAGCAATCCAGACTTCCCACCAGCAAGGGAAAGTAAGACATTCCTAAAATGGCAGAGAAGGGACGACACAAGAATTATACAGACCATAGAGAATAATAGGCTTCTCTGACTGGAAGAAATGGGCAACGAATACAAAAAATAAATGGATACAATATAGACAACTCCAAGAATACATAACTACCCTTAAGAAAGAAGGGACACTTGATAGAGCACCAACCGCAATGGAATTATTATTTCTACAAAAACAGAAACCTTTACATAACTTATCTAATATATATAAACATTTAATTGCAAATAATAGGATTCAGGAATTAAGTTTTGTAAAAAAATGTGAAAAGGAGTTAGATATAGTTATACCCAAGGATAAATGGGATAAAGCAATTACACTTATACATAAAATGTCGATCTCTAGTAGGCATCAAGAAAGGAACTACAAACTGTTAGTTAGATGGTACAAATGTCCAAGTGATATGCATAAAATTAACCCAGAGAACGATGACACCTGTTGGAGATGTCATAGGGCAGTCGGGACAATGTCTCATATCTGGTACTTTTGTCCAAAAGTACAGATATTCTGGGAAAAAATGTATAAAATTTATCAAGAGATGACAGGCATAAGTATACAACCAGATGTATTGATATCTATACTGTCAATGATACCTGGACCGATAAAAAAAAAAAAAAGGGTATTAAAACAACTGCCTAACAGCAGCCAGAACAGTCATAGCGAGAAACTGGAAGAATAACGTAACACCTCCAATAGAAGAGTGGATAGTGGAAATGGACGAGATGCTTTCCCTGGAGGAAAGGATCACTATAGAAAAAAATCTAGAACACCAAATAAGAAAGATATGGAAAGAATGGGAAGAGTACAAGACTACATCTTCTTTATTGTTGAGAATATAAGAGGAATGTACGGTGTGCGGGGAGGGGGGGGGCGAAGAGGAGACAGGAGAGGGGTTTCCCTTTTTTTTTTTTTTTTCTTCCTCCCTGCTGCTAGGTAGGGACACAGGTATGAATGAAGGGAGGTTATACAGGAACAGGGGATAGAATGAATAATGGGATGAATGTATGAATGTAAACTCAGTAACACAACAAATATACATTAACAAAATTAAGGTTATTTATAAAGACAAGAAATATTATAAGTGTATATATTAAGAGAAAGGTGATGTAAATAAATGTGAAAAATGTTGTATAAAATAAAGATTTATAAAAAAAAATCCATACCAGACCCTTTGACCGAGCACGCAACCTGGCAGGCCGCAGGAAAAGTGGGGGGGACGAGAGCCCCCCCTCCTGAACCGTACCAGGCCACATGCGCTCAACATTGGGAGGGTGCTTTGGGGTCCCCCCCCCAAAGCTCCTTGTCTCATGTTGATGGGGACAAGGGCCTCATCCCCACAACCCTGGCCATTGGTTGTGGGGGTCTGCGGGCGGGAGGCTTATCGGAATCTGGAAGCCCCCTTTAACAAAGGGGACCCCCAGATCCCGCCCCCCCTGTGTGAAATGGTAAGGGGGTACATTTCACCAAAAAAGTGTCAAAAATGGTAAAAATGACAGGAGACGGTCTTTGACAATTCCTTTATTAAAATCTTCTTTCTTCTTTCTTCTGGTCTTAATTTCTTCATCCTTCGGTTTCTTCATTTTCTCCTTCCGGCATCTTCTTCCATCTTCTTCTTCCTCCGATCCGCTTCTTCTTGCTCCGGTCTTCTCGTCCTTCTCGTCCGGCATCTTCTTCCATGGTGTCGGCGTCTCTTCTCGGGCCGCTCCTCGCAATGGGAGGCTCCCGCTGTGTGAGGCATCGCTCCGGCTGACAGGTCTTTTATAACGGAGGGCACCTGGTGACCCCGCCCCCTCTGACGCGTGGGGACATCATGGGGACTTCCCTATGGCTTTCCCCATTAAGTCAGAGGGGGGCGGGGTCACCAGGTGCCCTCCGTTATAAAAGACCTGTCAGCCGGAGCGAAGCCTCACACAGCGGGAGCCTCCCATTGCGAGGAGCGGCCCGAGAAGAGACGCCGACGCCATGGAAGAAGATGCCGGATGAGAAGGACGAGAAGACCGGAGCAAGAAGAAGCGGATCGGAGGAAGAAGAAGATGGAAGAAGATGCCGGAAGGAGAAGATGAAGAAACCGAAGGATGAAGAGAGGAAGACCAGAAGAAAGAAGATTTTAATAAAAGAATTGTCAAAAACCGTCTCCTGTCATTTTTACCATTTTTGACACTTTTTGGTGAAATGGTAGGCCCTTACCATTTCACACAGGGGGGGGGGCAGGATCTGGGGGTCCCCTTTGTTAAAGGGGGCCTCCAGATTCCGATAAGCCCCCCGCCCGCAGACCCCTACAACCAATGGCCAGGGTTGTGGGAGTGAGGCCCTTGTCCCAATCAACATGGGGACAAGGTGCTTTGGGGGTCTCAGACCCCCAAAGCACCCTCCCAATGTTGAGGGCATGTGGCCTGGTACGGTTCAGGCGAGAGGGGGGGCCGCTCTCGTCCCCCCCTCTTTTCCTGCGGCCTGCCAGGTTGCGTGCTCGGATAAAGGGTCTGGTATAGATTTTAAGGGGGACCCCACGCCATTTTTTTTGGCCAGGGTTCCCCTTAAAATCCATCCCAGTCCTGAAGGGTCTGGTATGGATATTTAGGGGGGACCCCACGCCATTTTTTTTGGGCTAGGGTTCCCCTTAATATCCATAGCAGACCTGAAGGGCCTGGTTATTGAATTTGGGGGGACCCCATGCTTTTTTTTTTTTTATCAATGAATGACTGTTCCCTGTGTTACGGAGCCGACAATTCATTAGCCGGCAATAGCCGCGAGTGATTTTAACCACTAGCTGACCGCCCACTGTCAAATGATGGCGGGACGGTGCAGCTCTTGTGGCGGGCCGCCGTCATATGACGGCGCTCACTTTTTGGCCACTAGGGGGCGCGTGCCCGCCGCGTAGCTGGGGCCCCGATGCGCGTGCCCGGCGGTCGCGATGACCGCCAGGCACCCGCGATTGCCCGGTAAGTGTACATAGGGACACCGATTGGTCCCCTCCCCCAGTCAGTCCCCTCCCCCCACAGTTAGAATCACTCATATAGGGTACATTTTAACCCCTGCAACGCCCCCTAGTGTTAACCCCTTCCCTGCCAGTCACATTTATACAGTAATCAATGCATTTTTATAGCACGGATCGCTGTATAAATGTGAATGGTCCCAAAAATGTGTCAAAAATGTCCTATATGTCCGCCGCAATGTCGCAGTCATGATAAAAATCGCAGATCGCCGCCATTACTAGTAAAAAAAAAATAATAATAAAAAATGCTATAAATCTATCCCCTATTTTGAAGACGCTATAACTTTTGTGCAAACCAATCAATAATCGCTTATTGCGATTTTTTTTTACCAAAAATATGTAGAAGAATACGTATCGGTCTAAACTGAGGAAAAAATTTGTTTAAAAAAATTGGATATTAAATTATAATAAAAAGTAAAAAATATTATGTTTTTTCAAACTTGTCGCTCTTCTTTTGTTTATAGCCCAAGAAATAAAAACCGCAGAGGTGATCAAATACCACCAAAATAAAGCTCTATTTGTGGGGAAAAAAATGATAAAAATTTTATTTGGGTACAGCGTTTGTCATTCAAAATGCGACAGCGCTGAAAGCTGAAAATGGCTTGGTCAGGAAGGGGGTGTTCGTGCCTGGTAGGCAAGTAGTTAAATAGCTTTTTTTCCTGCAAAAATGACACTTTGTCATTCAAATCATTCGAATTCATTCGAATCATTCGTTATATCCGCTATAATAATTTCTTTCATATTAGTTGAAATTCGATATTTGGTAATCAGATTCGAATAATTTGGCGACTAAATTTGTAAACGTAATTTCGTATTCCGTACGGAATTCGTATTCGAAAAAATTCATACTACGGATTCGTAAATTCGTACGAATTTCGAAAAATTCGTACGAATTTCGAAAAATTCGTACGAATTTCGAAAAATTCGTACGAATTACGAATTCGTACGAAACTAATCGCACATGTCTATCAGCTGGTAATCGGCTTGATGTGTGCCCCAGGGAGTGTGTGAGGGCCATGGTTCTGGGAGGGCATCCATGGATAGAAATAGAGAGCTGTCTTTCGGCTAAGATGTGGTTATGAAGTGGTTAAACCACCTGGGGCCCACTTTTTATTTCTTCAAGGAGTTTACTACCGCTTTAAATATAAAAAATAGATTTATATTATGCCATATCCAGGCAATGTGCAGTAAAAGTTCCAAATAGGGTTACACCGATACCACTTTTTTAAGACCGAGTACAAGACAGTACCAATACTTTTTTCAAGTACTCGCCTATACCGAATATCAGACTTTGTTCAGGTGCCGTGATAGTCCGTCAGGTTGGCTAAACCCCCTCTTGTTCCTTTTTTTGCATACTTGCCAATACCGATTACCGATACTTTTTTAATGTTTGATATCTTCTTTATAATTATGAAGAATGGTAACTGGCAGTGGCACTGATGAGGAGGCCCTAATATACAGCAGCGCTGATGAGCACTGATAGGTGGCACTGACTGATGGGCACTGATTTGCAGAACTGATAGGTGGCACATACTGATGGGCACTGATTTGCAGCACTAATGGCTGGCACTGACATGCAGGACTGATAGGTGGCACTGATGAAGGATGCAGCTTATGTGCTGCCCATAAGATGCACTTATGGGCACTGATAGGTGGCACGATATGTGGCACTGAATGATGGGCACTGATTTGCAGCACTAATAGGTTGCACTGACTGATGGGCACTGATGGTTGGCACTTATGGGCACTGATAGGTGGCACTGGAATGTGGCACTTGATTTGCAGCACTGATAGGTGGCACTTATGGGCACTAATAGGTGGCATGATACAATAAAATCGACTATAAGTGATGACAGAGTGAGTACAAGAGCCCATCTTGATACACCCTGCACTCAGCCTCAGTAAGCCTAGTCAGAATGCAGCAGCAGACATCTTGTTACACCCAGCCAATATAGTTAGTGAACTATATGGGCTGGGTGTAGCTTGATGTCCGCTGCCGCCTTGTGATCTGAAGGCTACTGAGGCCGAGTTTAGGGTGTACCAAAATGGGCATTGCCGCGTACAGCCTCTGACGGAGACTCGGGCCATCACTTCCGTTAACGATTCTGACGGCCTGGTCACTGATGCACACGGCTGCACATGGCTGCAACCCACACGCCTGCCCACAGGCTTACCTTTCTCCACTGCACCTCTGGACTCTGACTGTGCCGCGCTCTGCCTTCTCCCACCCACTGCGCCCGCCCACTGACTTCCGGTATCGGGTGAAGCATCGGGAGCATTTGCTCCAGAACAAGTAATCGGGGAAATACTCGGTATCAGCGCCGATACCAACACTAGTATCGGTATCGGTGCAACCCTAGTTTCAGAGATGGACATGTGTCCCTATATATTATACATGGCAGAACAAAGTTTACCTTGGGTTTGGGACCGCCCATGAGGAGTGATACAACTATTCCTGTGTTATATTAGCATGTAATTTACATTCACTACCTTTATGTTTGCAAGCATAATTGCCTTCATAGACTAGTACAGTGATGGCGAATCTTGGCACCCCAGATGTTTTGGAACTACAATTCACATGATGTTCATGCACTCTGCACTGTAGTTGAGCATCATGGGAAATGTAGTTTCAAAACATCTGGGGTGTCAAGGTTTGCCATCACTGGACTAGTATATACTGTATTTATATCCATATTCTGTTATACCCAGACACACACTTATACACGCACATTTAGAGTGGTTTTAGTGGGCATGTGTTCACTTCAAACAGGTTTTACATTTTCATGCAAGTCTATGGGATTCAAAACCAGCTTGGAGCAGGTCACATGCAGGTCAAAGGAGGTCAATTGTAGATACAATTATGCTGCCATTTTTTTAAATTAATGTTATCATTTTTCTTTATTTATTACTTATTTTTCATCAAGCCCCCCAACTGCTGTCCTGGCCTAGGCCACAACAACATGTCCTTGGTCCTGCAGCCTCCTGGAATACTCATGTCACATCCCCCAGAAGGGTTCAGGGCCAGGGACAAACAATGGCTGGAGGGAAGTTAGGAGATTGAACCCGCACTTCATCAGCAGCTGGATGTCTGAGCCCAGAAGAGGCAGCCAGCCGAAGAGGACCAAAATGGTGGTGTGGGACCGGGATTATATCACCCGAATAGTGGCCTGCAGCAGGACAATGCCACACCTCCCAACTTTTTGAGATGGGAATGATGGACACCTATTAGTAAAAGTATATAGGCATAGGACACACCCCCTGCCACGCCCTCTTAAAGGAGAATTATACAAACAAATATTAGTTAAACCCACAAGTACTTTTTTTACCACTACTATTCCTTTATATTGGCTGTTAGAATTTACAAATGCAGCACTTTAGAAATCGGATAAAAGGTTTAGCTCTGGGGAACACTTTTTGAAAGCTAAAAAATTAGCATTTTATATACAACTATATAGATCAGATCAAAATGAGGAACAAATGAGGAGGAAAGAGGGACTTTGTTGGGAGCTATGCAATGCGATTTTCTGTACAGGTGACTGTTAGAGCCGAAAGGGGGTGGAACTTCCCACAATCAGTGGTGTCAGCAAGAAGTTTCAACAGTTTACAAAACTCTAATGCCGCGTACACACGATCGGAATTCTCGTCGGAAAAAGCCCTGATTGTTTTCCCGTCGAAATTCTGACAGAATTTCGCTCAACCTGTCTTGCCTACACACGGTCACACCAAATTCTGACGGTCAATAACACTGCGACATACAACATGTTCAATGGCACTATAAAAGGGAAGTTTAATGCTTCTGAGCATGCGTCAAATTGTTTCCGAGCATGCGTCAGAATTTTGCGTGTCGGAATTGCATACACATGATCGGAAAATCCGATAGAAAGGTTTTCCGTTGGAAAAATTAAGAACAGGCTCTCAATCTAAAGTCCGTCGTAAATGCCGACGGAAAAAGACCGATGGGCATACACACGGTCGGAAAATCCGATGAAAAGCTCCCATCGGACTGTTTCCATCGGAAATTCCGGCCTTGTGTACACGGCATTAGATGGTCATCTTAGCCAACACAATATACAGGGATATGGGAAATGGTAGTGACATAAACACCCACATAGGTTGAACTGGATGGACTGGTGTCTTTATTCAACCTTACCAACTATGTAACTATGTATAACAAAGCTGTGCAAATCTCAGGACAGGATGGACAGAAATACAAATCCTTTGTCAGTTAAAGTGATTGTAAAGGTTTGTGTTTTATTTTTTTATTTTTTAATAACAAACATGTTATAATTACCTGCTCTGTGCAGGGTTTTTGCACAAAGCCCCTCCTCTTCATCGGGTGCCCCCACAGAGAGCTACTTTCTATGGGGTACCTGTGCGGGCGTGCTCCCGAGTCCTGCTGCTGCGTCCATTGACACAGACAGCAGGACTCGGCCCTGCCCCCACTCCCATGTGCCTGGATTTAATTGACAGCAGCGGGAGCCAGTGGCGCCTGCTTCTATCAATCTATCCAATGAGGACAGAGACAGTGGCTGGGGCTGCTGGGCTCATGCACATCGCTGGAATGGATGGGCTCAGGTAAGAAAGGGGGGGGGGCTCTGGGGGCAGCTGCAGCACAAGAGGTTTTTCACCTTAATGGATTTGTATTAGCTTTATTTTCCTAAACATTATCACATAAATGTACAAAAGACAAACATTTGCTCTTCACTTACTAGAACTACCGGCTCCTCTCCAGGTCTTTATCTTCTCTCTGTGTTAGTTCTTCTTAATCAGAAATCCTCCCATCACTCCGCACACCGACACCCCAACACCCCGGTCTGGGGGGGCAGAAAAAACAACCCACCTTGGGCACTTCAACAGCAGAGGGTGCAAAAAGGGACCCACAGCTTCTACTGCTGAGGATTTTCACAGCGAGTTCTGGCAGTAGGATGGATGTCTATAGAGAAATCTTCATGCTGAGAAGTGAAAGGAATGTTTGGGGAGTGGGGTGCACTTTCTCCACTTTATCCAGGATGCTCCATGGATCTTGTCCCAGCTCTGCTAACAACATAATTGGGCTATTAGATTATATGATCTTGTTTCTTCGCACGTGTACTGTAAAATATCACCTTTGAAGCAAATGAGTAAAAGGTTATTGGTTACACATAAAATAAACTGCTTGAATATTTAAACTGCAATTAAACCCAAAACACGATACAGTATATCACAAAGGTAAGTACACCCCTCACATTTGTGTAAATATTTTATTCTATCTTTTCAACACTGAAGAAATGACACTTTGCTACAATGTAAAGTAGTAAAGTGCCTGTAAAGTTCCTGTCCTGTCACTCCAGTGTGAAAGCCCAAGTGCTTTCACACTGGGGTGGTGCGCTTGCGGGACATTAAAAAAAGTCCTGCAAGCAGCATCTTTGGGGTGCTTTAGCAGCGGTCAATACACTGCTCCTAAAGCACCCCTGCCCATTGAAATCAATGGGCAACACCTGCAAAAAGCTTTGGCAGTGGTGCTTTTGGGGGCGATGAACCCCTTCATCAGTCACTAGCGGAGTTTAAAGCTTCTAAAGATGATGCATAAGAAAGCCCGCAAATAGTGTGCTGAAGACAAACAGAATGTCCTGTGGTCTGATGAGACCAAGATAAATGTATTAGGTTCAGATGGTGTCAGGCGTGTGTGGTGGCAACCAGATGAGGAGTACAAAGACAAGTGTGTCTTGCCTACAGTCAAGCATGTGGTGGGAGTGTCATGGTCTTGGGCTGCATGAGTGCTGCTGGCACTGGGGAGCTACAGTTCATTGAGGGAACCATGAATGCCAACATGTACTGTGACATACTGAAGCAGAGCATGATCCCCTCCTTTCAGAGACTGGGCCACAGGGCAGGATTCCAACATAATGACCCCAAACACACCTCCAAGATAACCACTGCCTTGCTAAAGGGTAAAGGTGATGGGCTGACCAAGCATGTCTCCAGACTTAAACCCTATTGATCATCTGTGGGGCATCCTCAAACAGGAAGTGGAGGAGCGCAAGGTCTCTAACATCCACCAGCTCTGTGATGTCGTCATGGAGGAGTGAAAGAGGACTCCAGTGACAACCTGTGAAGCTCTGATGAAATCCATGCCCAAGAGGGTTAAGGCAGTGATGGAAAATAATGGTGGCCACACAAAATATTGACACTTTGAGTGTGTTGGGTTATTTTGAGGGTACAGCAAATGTACACTGTTATACAAGCTGTACACTAACTACTTTACATTTTAGCAAAGTGTAATTTCTTCAGTGTTGTCACATGAAAAGAGAAGAAAATATTTACAAAAATGTGAGGGGGGTGTACTTACTTTTGTGCGATACTGTATATTGCAGATTAGCAATCATTAGATGTGGTGGCTGAATTTGTTTTCTTTTCTTTGGCTTTTTCCTCTGTTTTCACCTGGTGATCTGACCAGTAACACACCTCCTGTATTAGAGCAGCCCCCCACTCTGGATGAAGGAACACAGGAGGCACATCAGACAGCAGCATTGTCAGTCAGGGGGGAGTGTTAAAAGCATTAGGAGGTGTTGATACACTAACACATTTAATCAATCGCCAGCTCTCACTTTATAATTAGTCACAGCAAACAGTTTTTTTCCCTGAAATAAAGGTTTTACATAAATAAATAAAAGATGGCCATTTATTCTTCAATTCAGTGTTAAGTGGTTTGTTTCATCCCTGTAAACTGATACATTCTGCTGGAGAGTTTGTGCTGTGAAAGACTTTCTGGCTGGATCAGCAGATGAAAATGAACCAGTTGTTATATATAGTTGTATAGTTAATAATATAGTTGTAAAATATACACTCACCCTGACCTTGACCTTTGACCCTGACCCAGACACTAACCCTAGCACTGACCTAGATCAAACCTTGATTTAGGTAATTTTTTATTTTATCTTAATGCATTTTTTTCTGTTACACACACTTTTTTCTGTGCAAGGATGGAGAGATAAAATGTATCTCTCTCTATTCACAGAGAAAGAAAACACAGGGGCAGGCTTGACAGTGACTGATCACTATGATAGCCAATCAGAGGCTATCACAGCGATCAGGTAACCTGGATGTGGGACAACACACCTATTCCTCAATTCGATTCACATGACCACAGATAGCCCAAATTGATGCTCTTTTTTGATCACAAATTAATTGTTGGACTATATTCTCTTCTTATATAGGAAATAGGTCCACTTTGTTTCAGGTGGAAAACATTTTTGTCTATCCTGATTCAATTATTAGAAATGTAATCGGTTTGTTCTTCATCTCTTTTTCTCTTTATACTGCTTACATCATGGGAGACCTTCATAGGGAGGAGTAGGAGGATCTAATGTCCAGTATTCAGGCTAGCTATCAATCCAAGGAACAGGTTCAATCTGATTTATCATCTCTGTTTTTCAATCTTACAACATTTTTGGAGAAAAAAAATCAGCCTTACATTCACACATACAATCCCTGGACAGATACATTAGTGATGACATCAATACTATTGGATTGAGGGCAGAGGCGGCTTTTTTTTTAGGCAAAGTAGGCGGTCGCCTCAGGCCTTGCACTCACAGGGGCCTCGCTGCTGCCTAGTAGGGATGAGCCAAACACCCCCGGGTTCGGTTCGCACCAGAACCTTCGAACGGACCGAAAGTTTGCGCAAATTTTCGAACCCTATTCGTTACAATGGACACGAACGTTCGAAATCAAAATTGCTAATTACAACGGCCAATATTCATGTTAATGTCATAAAACAGGTTTGGGGACCGGGTCCTGCCCCAGGGGACATATATCAATGCAAAAAGAACTTTTAAAAACTAACGTTTTTTCGGGAGCAGTCATTTTAATGATGCATAAAGTGAAAAAAATAAAGTGAAATTTTCCTTTAAATATGGTACCTGGGGGGTGTCTAAAGTATGCCTGTGAAGTGGCATGTGTTTCCCGTGTTTAGAACTGTCCCTGCACTAGGGATGAGCCGAACACCCCCCCGTTCGGCTCGCACCAGAACCCGCGAACGGACCTAAAGTCCGTGCGAGCTTTAGAACCCTATTAGTTATAATGGATGCGAACGTTCGAAATGAAAAGTGCTCATTTTAAAGGCTAATATGCATGTTAATGTCATAAAAAGTGTTTGGGGACCTGGGTCCTGCCCCAGGGGACATGTATCAATGCAATTTTTTTTTTAAAAACGGCCGTTTTTTCAGGAGCAGTGATTTTAATAATGCTTAAATTGAAACAATAAAAGTGTAATATTCCTTTAAATTTCATACCTGGGGGGTGTCTATAGTATGCCTGTGAAGGGGCGCATGTTTCCCGTGTTTAGAACTGTCTCTGCGCAAAGTGTCATTTTTGAAAGTAAAAAAGCTATTTAAAATCACTCGCGGCTAATGTTAATTCACGGCTCCCGTAACACAGAGAACAGTGATTCATTGAAACTCATTCATAAAAAAAAGTCATTGATAAAAAATAAAAAAAATGAAAAAAAAAAAAAGCGTAGGGGTCCCCCCAAATTCAATAACCAGGCCCTTCAGGTCTGGGATGGATATTAAGGGGGATCCCAGCCAAAAAAAAAAAAAAAAAATGGCGTAGGGTCCCCCTCAAAATCCATACCAGACCCTTGAGGTCTGGTATGGATTTTAAGGGGAACCCTAGCCAAAAAAAATGGCGTGGGGTCCCCCTCAAAATCCATACCAGACCCTTATCCGAGCACGCAACCTGGCAGGCCGCAGGAAAAGAGGGGGGGACGAGAGCGGCCCCCCTCTCGCCTGAACCGTACCAGGCCACATGCCCTCAACATTGGGAGGATGCTTTGGGGGTCTAAGACCCCTAAAGCACCTTGTCCCCATGTTGATGAGGACAAGGGCCTCTTCCCCACAACCGTGCCCGGTGGTTGTGGGGGTCTGCGGGCGGGGGGCTTATCGGAATCTGGAAGCCCCCTTTAACAAGGGGACCCCCAGATCCCGCCCCCCCCCCCCTGTGTGAAATGGTAAGGGGGTACAAAAGTACCCCTACCATTTCACCAAAAAAGTGGCAAAAATGGTAAAAATGACAGGAGACAGTCTTTGACAATTCCTTTATTAAAATCTTCTTTCTTCTTTCTTCATCCTTCGGTTTCTTCATCTTCTCCTTCCTTCATCTTCTTCCATCTTCTTCTTCCATTTTCTTCTTCCTCCGATCCGCTTCTTCTTGCGCTGGTCTTCTCGTCCTTCTCGTCCGGCATCTTCTTCCGTCAGCGTCGGCGTCAGCGTCGGTGTCGGTGTCTTCTTGGGCCGATCCGCGCAATGGGAGGCTCCCGCTGTGTGAGGCTCCGCTCCATCTGACAGGTCTTTTAAAACGGAGGGCACCTGGTGACCCCGCCCCCCTCTGACATCATGGGGAAAGCCATCATGGAATTCCCCATGACGTCTCTGTGCGTCAGAGGGGGCGGGGTCACCAGGTGCCCTCCATTATAAAAGACCTGTCAGATGGAGCGGAGCCTCACACAGCGGGAGCCTCCCATTGCGCGGATCGGCCCAAGAAGACACCGACACCGACGCTGACGCCGACGCTGACGGAAGAAGATGCCGGACGAGAAGGACGAGAAGACCAGCGCAAGAAGAAGCGGATCGGAGGAAGAAGAAAATGGAAGAAGAAGATGGAAGAAGAGGAAGGAAGGAGAAGATGAAGAAACCGAAGGATGAAGAAAGAAGAAAGAAGATTTTAATAAAGGAATTGTCAAAGACTGTCTCCTGTCATTTTTACCATTTTTGCCACTTTTTTGGTGAAATGGTAGGGGTACTTTTGTACCCCCTTACCATTTCACACGGGGGGGGCGGGATCTGGGGGTCCCCTTGTTAAAGGGGGCTTCCAGATTCCGATAAGCCCCCCGCCGGCAGACCCCCACAACCACCGGGCACGGTTGTGGGGAAGATGCCTTTGTCCTCATCAACATGGGGACAAGGTGCTTTAGGGGTCTTAGACCCCCAAAGCATCCTCCCAATGTTGAGGGCATGTGGCCTGGTACGGTTCAGGCGAGAGGGGGGGCCGCTCTCGTCCCCCCCTCTTTTCCTGCGGCCTGCCAGGTTGCGTGCTCGGATAAGGGTCTGGTATGGATTTTGAGGGGGACCCCACGCCATTTTTTTTGGCTAGGGTTCCCCTTAAAATCCATACCAGACCTCAAGGGTCTGGTATGGATTTTGAGGGGGACCCTACACCATTTTTTTTTTTTTTTTTGGCTGGGATCCCCCTTAATATCCATCCCAGACCTGAAGGGCCTGGTTATTGAATTTGGGGGGACCCCTACGCTTTTTTTTTTGTTTTTTATTAATGAATGACAGTTCTCTGTGTTACAGGAGCCATCAATTCATTAGCCGCGAGTGATTTTAACCACTTGCCGACCGCCCCCTGTATATATACGTCGGCAGAATGGCACGTACAGGCAGAATCACGTACCTGTACGTGCCATTCTTCCGGCGGGTGGGGGGTCCGATCGGACCCCCCCCGGCCGGCGGGGACGGTCGGGATCGCTTCAGGAGCGATCCGGGATGAGGGGACGGCCAGTGGTTTCTGGCCACCCCCTCGCGATCGCTCCTGGCGAATCAGATGCTTCCTCTGTCTGTGTCAATCAAAACACAGGCAGAGGAAGTGATGTCACGCTCGGTGCGCCGGTCTATGTGACCGGAACGCCGAGCTGTGAACGTCTAAAGGTTAGTGCACCAACAGTACACTGACACCAGTACACATAGGCACACAAAACACCCCCCTGTCACCCCCAGATCACCCCCCAGATCACCCCCTCCCCCCCCAGTCACAGTGTCACTAATTGCAGTGATCATTATTTTACTGATCACTGCATTTAGTGTCAGTGTGACTGTAATAACTGTCAGGGCAGTTCGTTTTAGGTCCAAGGTAGCCCCCTACCCCCCCCTAATAAAGGTTTAACCCCTTGATTGCCCCCCAGGTAACCCTTTCACCCCCTTTTGCCAGTGTCACTAAGCGATCGTTTTTCTGATCGCTGTATTAGTGTCACTGCTGTCGCTAGGTAACCATTTTTTTTTTTTAGGTAACCGCCATGTTTATATAGGTTCATAAATAGTTTTATAGGTCAGGTACCCCCATATTACAACCTAAATAAAGGTTTTAACCCCTTGATTGCCCCTAGAGTTAACCCTTTCACCAGTGATCACTGTATAACTGTCACTGGTGACGCTGGTTAGCCAGTTAGTTATTTCGTTATTTAGGTTCCCCGTCAGGTTTTTATATAGCGTCAGGTACCCCCATATATTACCTAATAAAGGTTTTAACCCCCTGATTGCCCCTAGTTAACCCTTTCACCCCCTTTTGCCAGTGTCACTAAGCGATCGTTTTTCTGATCGCTGCATTAGTGTCGCTAGGTAACCAGTTTTTTTTTTTAGGTAACCGCCATGTTTATATAGGTTCATAAATAGGTTTATAGGTCAGGTACCCCCATATTACAACCTAAATAAAGGTTTTAACCCCCTGATTGCCCCTAGAGTTAACCCTTTCACCAGTGATCACTGTATAACTGTCACTGGTGACGCTGGTTAGCCAGTTAGTTATTTCGTTATTTAGGTTCCCCGTCAGGTTTTTATATAGCGTCAGGTACCCCCATATATTACCTAATAAAGGTTTTAACCCCCTGATTGCCCCTAGTTAACCCTTTCACCCCCTTTTGCCAGTGTCACTAAGCGATCGTTTTTCTGATCGCTGCATTAGTGTCGCTAGGTAACCAGTTTTTTTTTGTATTACTGTTACGGGTGACGCTGGTTAGTTAGCTTTATTTTTTATACTGTCAGGGCACCCGCCATTTATTACCCAATAACGGTTTTAACCCCCTGATCGCCCGGCGGGTGATATCAATTAGGTTTTAGGGTCAAATAAGGTCTGCGTCGCCCCAGGTTAGTGCCAGTACCGCAAACACCCACGCGCAAAGCATACACCTCCCTTAGTGGTACAGTATCTGAACAGATCAATATCTGATCTGATCAGATCTATACTAGCGTCCCAGCAGTTTAGGGTTCCAAAAAAAAACGCATTGTTAGCGGGATCAGCCCAGATACCTGCTAGCACCTGCGTTTTCCCCCTCCGCCCAGCCCAGCCCACCCAAGTGCAGTATCGATCGATCACTGTCACTTACAAAACACTAAGCACACATAACTGCAGCGTTCGCAGAGTCAGGCCTGATCCCTGCGATCGCTAACATTTTTTTTGTGGTAGCGTTTTGATTCAGTCGCTTCAGTCAGGAGCTTTTTTACCTGTGAATCTCAAAAAAATAAAAAAAATAAAAATAGTTGTCGTTTTATTGTTCTCTCTCTCACTCTATTCTCTCTCTATTGTTGCTCTTTTTTTACTCCATTCTATTCTGCAATGTTTTATTATGTTTTATCATGTTTTATCATGCTTGCTTTTCAGGTATGTAATTTTGTTTACTGTGTTTTAGTGTTAAGCATTTTTTTGTTTTCAGGTGCGCCATTCAGTTGCAACACGGATTTATTTATCTTGACAGCAACAGCGTTTGCTCCCACGATACATAAAGCCGCGACTCCAACGCTGTAGGAGGTGATTTCACCACCACAGTTAACAAAAAGAGCATATATGCCGAAGCATGGGGGCAGCAGGGGGGGGGGGAGCGATTGGCTCCTAATGCCACGTACATACGGTCGAAATTCCGACCGTGTGTACACGGCATAACTTTTGCGGGAGGATGCCCCCATGCATCGGCATATATAAATGGTGCATGTATGCCCATCATTAGAAGTGGGTGGATGAAGGGAGGTATTCTAATGGTGGGCATACCCACCAATCAATCTCTTTTTTTCGTTCAGCCAAGAGGCTGCATGAAAAAAAAAAGATTACAATATATGTCCAGTATGTTGCTGGACTTTGAATGGTTATACCAGAATGATGCCTGCAGGTTTAGGTATCATCTTGGTATCATTCTTTTCAGCCAGTGATCGGCTTTCATGTAAAAGCAATTCTAGCGGGTAATTAGCCTCTAGACTGCTTTTACAAGCAGTGGGAGGGAATGTCCCCCCTCCCGGATATAAACCGCGCCATTGGGAAATTGGGAAAGCATTTTATCACACCAATCTTGGTGTGGTCAGATGCTTTGAGGGCAGAGGAAAGATCTAGGGTCTAATAGACCCCAATTTTTTCAAAAAAAGAGTACCTGTCACTGCCTATTGCTATCATAGGGGATATTTACATTCCCTGAGATAACAATAAAAATCATAACAAAGAAAAAAAATGGAAGGAACAGTTTAAAAATAAAATAAAAAAGCTAAATAAATAAAAAAAAAAACAAAAAAAAAAAAAAAAAAGCACCCCTGCCCCCCCTTCTCTTGCGCAAAGGCGTACACAAGCGTTGGTCTGGCGTCATATGTAAACAGCAATTGCACCATGCATGTGAGGTATCACCGCGAAGGTCAGATCGAGGGCAGTAATTTTAGCAGTAGACCTCCTCCGTGAATCTAATGTGGTATCATGTAAAGGCTTTTAAAGGCTTTTAAAAATGTATGTAGTTTGTCGCCACTGCGTGTTTGTGCGCAATTTTAAAGCATGTCGTGTTTGGTATCCATGTACTCGGCCTAAGATCATATTTTTTATTTCATCAAAAATTTGAGCAATATAGTGTGTTTTAGTGCATTAAAATAAAAAAAAGTGTATTTTTTCCACAAAAAATGCGTTTGAAAAATCGCTGCGCAAATACTGTGTGGAAAAAAAAATGCAACACCCACCATTTTAATCTGTAGGGCCTTTGCTTTAACATTATATATAGTGTTTGGGGGTTCAACGTAATTTTCTTGCAAAAAAAAAATATGTTTTCATGTAAACAAAAAGTGTTAGAAAGGGCTTTGTCTACAAGTGGTTAGAAGAGTGGGTGACGTGTGACATAGGCTTCTAAATGTTGTGCATAAAATGCCAGGACAGTTCAAACCCCCCCCAAATGACCCCATTTTGGAAAGTAGACACCCCAAGCTATTTGATGAGAGCAATGTTGAGCCCATTAAATATTTTTTTTTTTTGTCCCAAGAGATTGAATAATGAAAAAAAAAAAAATATATATATTTTTTTTACAAAAAGTTGTCACTAAATGATATATTGCTCAAACATGTCATGGGCATATGTGGAAATACACCCCAAAATACATTCTGTTGCTTCTCCTGAGTACGGGGATACCACATGTGTGGGACTTTTTGGGAGCCTAGCTGCGTACGGAACCCCAAAAACCAATCACCGCCTTCAGGCTTTCTAAGGGTGTAATTTTTTTATTTCACTTCTCACTGCCAATCACAGTTTCGGAGGCCATGGAATGCCCAGATGGCATAAAACCCCCCAAAATGACCCCATTTTGGAAAGTAGACACCCCAAGCTATTTGCTGAGAGGTATGGTGAGTATTTTGCAGATCTCGCTTTTTGTCACAAAGTTTTGAAAATTGAAAAAAAGAAAAAAAAATTTTTTTTTCTTTACTTTCTTCATTTTCAAAAACAAATGAGAGCTGTAAAATACTCACCATGCCTCTCAACAGATAGCTTGGGGTGTCTACTTTCCAAAATGGGGTCATTTGGGGGGGTTTTGTGCTATTTTGGCATTTTATGGCCTTCGAAACGGTGATAGGTAGTGAGGAGTGAAATCAAAAATTTGCACCCTTAGAAATCCTGAAGGCGGTGCTTGGGTTTCGGGGCCCCGTACGCGGCTAGGCTCCCAAAAAGTCCCACACATGTGGTATCCCCATACTCAGGAGAAGCAGCAAAATGTATTTTGGGGTGCAATTCCACATATAACTATGGCATGTGTGAGCAATATATCATTTAGTGACAACTTTTTGAAAAAAAAAAAAAAAATCTTTTTTATTTTTGTCTTTATTCAATCACTTGGGACTAAAAAAAAAAATATTCAATGGGCTCAACATGCCTCTCAGCAAATAGCTTGGGGTGTCTACTTTCCAAAATGGGGTCATTTGGGGGGGTTTTGTACTTCTCTGCCATTTTAGCACCTCAAGAAATGAAATAGGCAGTCATAAATTAAAAGCGGTGTAAATTCCAGAAAATGTACTCTAGTTTGTAGACGCTATAACTTTTGCGCAAACCAATAAATATACGCTTATTGGCATTTTTTTTACTAAAGACATGTGGCTGAATACATTTTGGCCCAAATGTTTGACTAAAATTGAGTTTATTAGATTTTTTTTATAACAAAAAGTAGAAAATCTCTTTTTTTTTCAAAATTTTCGCTCTTTTTCCGTTTATATCGCAAAAAATAAAAATCACAGAGGCAATCAAATACCATCAAAAGAAAGCTCTATTTGTGGGAAGAAAAGGACGCAAATTTCGTTTGGTTACAAAATTGCATGACCGCGCAATTACCAGTTAAAGTAGTGCAGTGCGAAATTGAAAAAAGACCTCTGGTCCTTTGGCTGCCAAATGGTCCGGGGCTGAAGTGGTTAAATAGCTTTTTCCTGCAAAAATGACACTTTTTTGCAGGGAAAGTTCTAAGCACAGGAAACCTGCCCCCTTCACAGGCCACCTATAGACACCCCCCAGATGTGATACTGCAATGCTGTTCTAACAGCATGCACACACATATCCCCAGAAATAGAGCACATATTGTTGTCAGCAGTCAGCAGCACACTGACACGCTGACACTGACTGAAAAATAATATGCGAGGCCGCCGCCGCGGAAAAGTGGGGTTTTAATTGAAACAAGGATTGGTGATTAGAGTTGAGCGGACACCTGGATGTTCGGGTTCGGCGGGTTCGGCGGAACTTCGGAAAAAAGTCTGGGTTTGGGACCGAGCTTGACCCGAACTTGACCCCGAACTCCGAACCCCATTGAAGTCAATGGGGACCCGGACTTTTGAACACTAAAATGGCTGTAAAAAGGTCATGGAAAGGGCTAGAGGGCTGCAAATGGCAACAAAATGTTGTTAAGAGCATGACAAGTGATCTGCAAACAAATGTGGATAGGGAAATAACTTAAAATAACATAAAAAAAATAAAAAAATAAAATAAATGCTGGAGGCCCCCTTCTCAGCAGAAGAGGTACAGGAAGTCATTAAGAACCTCAGAAACTCAACGGCACGATGCCGCACATATGGTGGGAATACCCCAGAATACGCACTTTCTGGAAAAAAATATTCAATTTAATGGATAAGATAGTGGGAGAATAAAATACTTGGAAATAAAAAAAAAATGAAAAAATTATAATCTTGACCTAGGTGGACGAAATTCAAATGGAGTAAGAGGTTGAGGTGGCGGTGTAGGTGGAAGCGGCAGTGGAGGAGGACGAGGTAGCCAACACTGGTTCAAAAATACAACAATGGCTGGGTAAGGCTAGTGGTGAATGATGTGTCGAATTCTGTCCCCCTTCGCATAGTGTCCGCCCTGTACTGCGCTTGCTCAGTACGTAGGACAAGGGGATTTTGAAACTCTCCGAAGACGATGCGCGGTGACTCCAGGTTCAAGCCACATCATCCGAGGTTGAAGCCTAGCCAAGCGAGCCCGTGAGGGGCCCTGTTACTATGTGCTACCGTATGTCCACTTGGATGGTCGGGCTTGAACCTGCACTCACTGCGCAGGCGACGTTCATCTTTGGAGATTTTGTGAATCTCCTTGTCCTCCGTACTGTGGCCGGACACTATCCGATAGCAAGACAGTTTTCATCAGAACACTGGTATATGTGTCTATTCTGCACCAGGTACGGCCAAGTCCTGTGGGATCCATGCCTGGTTCATTTTAATGAACGTGAGCTTGTCCACATTGGCTCTGGACAGGCGGCTGCGCTTGTCTGTGATAACGCCCCCTGCCGTGCTAAATACACGTTCAGATAATACACTGGCGGCAGGGCAGGCCAGCACCTCCAAGGCGTAAAGGGCAAGCTCAGGCCATGTGCCCAATTTGGAGACCCAGAAGTTGAAGGGGGCAGACCCGTCATGCAGTACGTGTACGCGTGTGCACACACCTGCGGAAGGTGTTTCACTAGTGCGTGTAGCTGGCACAGATCGACCACGTCCTCTCCCTGCAACAGGAGCGCCACCAGCAGCACCACGACCCGGGCCACGTCCCCTTTTTGATGATCTCCTCATATTTTCCAAATTTATGATCTCGCCCTAAATGGGTGTTTTTGTATATAGCAGAATACACGTACACGTAAAGTGTTTATGAAAATGCAGAAAATGCTATTGGGAAGAAAAAAAAACACTGCAAAATTTAATTTTTTTGCAATATCAGACTACAAGGACAGTATCTACAGCGTTTATGAAAACGCAGAAAATGCTATTGGGAAGAGAAAAAAAAAACACCACAAAATTTTATTTTCCTGTCGCATAATGGCAGCATACACATATGGGTTGTGGCTCCGCCCCCACAACCTGATAGGACCGCGTAGCTATTAAACCTTGAGAGGGCCCCCGCCCCCACATTCTCTTTTTTTCCTCACCTGATCAGGACTGAAATCGCGAGGTATCCCTTACTGTTTGACGCCCCAGCCAGGTTCAGCCTCTCCTGGGTGGAAGTCCTTCCTGTACAGCCTCTAAATGAGCTATATGGTTGGAGCCCCATTCTGGTGGTCTGGGGGGGGCATATTTCAGCCTCTCCTGGGTGGAAGCCCTTCCTGTACAGCCTCTAAACGAGCTATATGGTTGGAGCCCCATTCTGGTGGTGCAGGCTTCTCAAAGAAAGCTTTAAACAAGCTTTGACGTAAGTGGCAGCGTTTCCTTTGCTTTCTATATGCCTTTTACTTCTTTCTCTGTGTTATGGGCGTTTGCCATTTCCAAGATGGCTGCAACAGTGCAAGTATACTCTGAGCATGAGAGGCAGGAAGTGATGCGGCCTCTGTGTTTCCTGGCTAGAGCTTTCCAGGTTAGTGATCTGAACAGGCTCAGGCACTGATATCATCACTAGTAGCAAATGTGAGTTCTAAATGTTTTTTTATGGAATTTTTTGGGCAACAAATGGTGGAGCTCTCTACTCATGCATGCTGGATGCTTATGTGGTCTTTGTTTGCAGGTAAGTTTCCCTTTTTATGGCCTTCACCTGTGTTTTTCCCCATCTCCTTTTCAATGCTTGCTCTGGGTCACTGTGTTGGGGCTTGGTTTCCACTAGTGCGACTTGTTACTGCAAAGTCGCATGACAAGCCGTACCCCATCATTTACAACTAGTACCGTTCATTTATATCTGTGTTCATAGACCTTAAGAATATAACAGGCATTGTTCCAAGTTGCATCAAAATTGCAGCAAATCATGCGACTTTCAGGTCGCAGTAGTGGAGACTTAGCATTATCCTGTCCTTCATTTCAATCTGCTGCTTTGCTCTGTTCCTATGGGAAACGCTGTCCAGTCAGACCACCCATTAAGGCATAGGGATTAGGTAAGTAGTGAAGATTGAGAAAAAGAGAGCCAATATCTATAGTCCTGTAAGGACTACAAGATGGAGGGAGCCTCCTGACGGTCAAGACAAGTCACCATCTAAGAACAGACATCGAGGCAATGTTGATTAAATCTCATCACCTCACCCATCATTATCATTGCTCCCCGTTTACAAACATCACAAATTACAAGCACTAATGGTCGCTGCATTTGTGGAAAGTCATTGCCTGCCAAGCTAGTGTGTCAAATTAACAAGCACTGTGCAAGGACCTCAAGATGAAGAGCCTGCTAAAGCCAGAACAGTCACCGTTCAAAGCGCAGACATACAGGCAAGATTGATCAATGTCATCATCTCACCTCTCATTTTGTTTGCTCCCCGTTTACAAACACCACAGATTACCAGACCTAATGGTCTCTGCATTCGTGGTGAAAAGTCATTGCTTGACAAGCTACAGTGCATAAATTGCATAGCGCTTTCAACCAGAACTACCAGCCCTAATAATCGCTGCATTTGTTGTGGAAAGTCATTGCCCGCCAAGCTAGTGTGTCAAATGAACAAGCACTATACAGCCCTGCAAGGACCTCAAGATGAAGAGAGCCTGCTAAAGCCAGAACAGTCACCGTTTTATAAAGGGCAGACATATAGGCAAGATTGATCAATGCCATCATCTCACCTCTCATTTTGTTTGCTCCCCGTTTACAAACACCACAAATTACCAGCCTACCCTAATGGTTTCTGCATTTGTGGTGGAAAGTCATTGCTTGATAAGCTACAGTGCATAAATTGCATAGCGCTTCCAACCAGAACCAGTAGGTGGTGTCCAAATACGAAAGCTTGCACAAGCTTTGAAGATTGCCCAATAGAGACTTTTTTTGCAGGGGCAGCTAAGGACACAATTGCCTGGGTTGAAGTGGAGGAAACTCTCCACAAGGTTAAAAAGTACTAATTTCCTTCACTTAACAACTGGAAGAGTTAATCCAGGAATAATTGAAAAGGGTAAGAGAAAAAATGCCCTCCTAAACAGGCTATCCACTGTATACCCTGAAAAAGCTAGAGGTCAACCTGCTGCAGTCTACTCCAATGATGGATGCATCATGAATGTAGCTGGCAAGACATGTCACATTCAAGGAGGCTCTAGTCTGAAAATTAGATGGGAGTGGTTTCAGAATTGTCAACCAGCTGGGAAAGTGGCAGGGTCTGCATCCCTATTGGGAATATCTTATCAAAATGAAATTTTTTTTATTGCAGTGGATGCCAAAAAATCTGACTTATCTTGACGCAGACTTCTGGGAAAATCAGTGAAACCAGTCATACAAACAGGAAAATTTCAGCCCTGCAGATTAAAAAAGTGGAGTAATCCTTTAAATAAGCCCGTCTGGAAAAAGTAAAGAGACAAGGCGGTAACAGCTTTGTAGGAGCTCAATTGACGTTTTTCAAGAGCAGTGTTTCCCGCGGTCACGGCAAGGAGTGCATTATGGCTGAAGCCATGGTCGGTCGATCCCGCAAAAAAAAAAATGGTGTAAGACACCAGAACACAGATCCAATCTATTCGGGAGTAGACAGGAGACAGCCATCTCAAGGGTGACCATTAGAGGGTCAGGGCGAATATCATCTGACAAAAAAACAGAAAACTCAAAGGTCCAGCATAAAGGTGGCGACTCCCAAGTAGACACCAGGAGGCACAATCCTACGGGGGGGAAAAGATTAGTAAACTAACTGGAGAAGTACCCAATCTTCATTATTGAAGCCTTAAAAGATCTAAGGCTCCTGTCCTAGGAGTACAGCGGAAGTCTCTTCTAAGGGTGCACTAATCCAGGGGGTGCCTGTACAAAGCTTTATGCACACACCTGGAGGGAAAACCTTCAGGATCAGTGGGCCATATCAGCTATATTGGCGTGACATTGGTGGAAGTTCAGGGGAGGTCCGCCTTTCTAGTTACAATAATTTTTTATCAAAAAAGTATAACATGAAAACTCACCCATGCAGGGGGATAATTCAATGAGTATAACGACCATATAACATTGACAGGTGGGAAGTCCACCTTTCAATCTCTTCCAGTCAGCCAGGCTACCAGAGTTGATGGAAAAGTAAAAAATTCTGTTCCAGTTTGTAGCTGGATCGAAAAAATAAAAAAAAAATAAAAAAAAACAAGCAACCGTTAAGGTTCTGGATAACCAGAGGAGATGAGGATTTGGTTCCCCTCTGTTCCTAGAAAAATAAAAAGTAAATTTTTTTTACAAGCAGCACAGGAAGTTAGAGTTGTGCAAGATGGGAAACCTCCAATTAATTATATTATTCATAAATCTGGGAGGCAGGATTCTCCTGTAGGTTTATCAGACACCTACTTGTCCCAATTCATCCTCAATTCCTTTACCAGTGAGTTCCTCCCCTTCGGTCTGTACATCTCCCCCAGGGCATTCACAAAGGTCTTACTGTCTGCAATAGCGACAGGAAAAATTCAGTAGAACTGAAACAAGGTAATTTCCATCCTCTGACAGAGAAAGCCAAAGGTGCATTGGGAGTGAAGTCTCTTCCAGCAGAACAGTGCCGGAGTATCCTTGGTTTTTCGTAACTGACCAATTGTTTTGAGACAGAACATTATGACATCAGACCCCACCTAGAAAGGTTATGGGATGTTAAGCTTATGAGGAATAGTATTGCATTTTCTTCAACCGAATAGTGTTCAAAGCACTTCTGTCATTCACTCCTTTTTTAGCAAGAGCAGCAAGATTTGTATTATGCCTAGACAACAGTGGAAAGGTAGAATCCTTAGGCTGTCAGCGGAGCTTCCTGTATCAATAATTGCAAATATACAATTTTTGGCTTGGGAGGCTCTAGAGTCTCTCTCTCTCCTGCCCTTAATCATTGAATCACCACTGCTTCCAGTAATGACGGATTCGCTCTCTCATGGAGAGTTTTTTTCCATCCAGCTCCAAGAGACTACTTTTGATGGCATGGAAGTTGAGAGGCAGTGGCTACCAGGTCAATTATGCATAGTGAAGGTAGTGCCTACCTTGTCAATCCAGAGATCTTCTTCATGAATAAGATTTACCTAAGACTATGGGGAAAATTATACAGTCCTTCATCACCTAAACCAGCCAAGGTTCCACAGTTCTTACAGCTGGGGCTAATCAGGGGCATAGGTTCAAATATGTTTAAAAGCTCAAAGTTCATCTTTGTCTGCACTTGCATAGGTCTAAGGAGTCCTTACCCTTTAATGATGCAATTCTTAAAAGGCTTGCATGAAGTTATAGGCTTCACAGGAAACCATTTGTTCCCTATGTGGAACTTGTTTATGGTCCCCATTTCCATCAAGGCCTCATTTTCTATCCTACAGAATTGACTACACTCTGCAACCCTAAATACCATATTTCTGGTTGCTACAACCTCTGTGAAGGATGTCAGAACTGCAGGCCTTGTACTCAAGGAGCCTCACTTAACATTATACCTGGACAGTACAGAATGGTCCTAAAAATCCAGACTGCTTTTATCCATGGGGTGTCTTTCTCCTTCCAATTTAACCAGGAAGTAAATTTGCTGTCTTTTCTTGGTTGAGTGAGAGAACCACATCCCCTGGATGTTGAGCTAAGGCTGGTGGCCTGTGTGGCAGCTACCTTCTCACTTAGGAAAGCTGAAATATGGTCTCGGTTCCAGCGTGGCCTAAGGCAGGGTCAGTCAGCATCAAATGCTCAGTCACCTCCTAGATTAAGACAACTAAAAGAGCCTACTCTTCAAGGCCTTCCCGTTTCGGAGGTCTTCAGGGTACATTCCACGAGGGCAGTGGCGACCTCCTGGGCGGCTTTCTGCAGGGTCTCATCGGAAACTATCTGTAAAGCAGCCACTTGGTCTTCGAAAAGCACCTTTATGTCACACTACAAGGTGGACGCCGCCAGGCTGTCCACGGCAGAATTTGGAAGGGCAATCATACAGTCCAATTCCTCAATTCCTTGTAAATAAACCTTGTTTTGCTCAGCCCCACCCAGTTTGCGAGTTATTCCCCATATGTGTATGCTGCCATGATGCGACAGGAAAACGGAAAATTGTATACTTACCTTCCGTAATTTTCCTTTCCTGTTGCATCACATGGCAGCATACAAATACCCACCCGCTGAGGTGAGGTATCTGGATACTGAGAATGTGGGGGCGGGGGCCCTCTCAAGGTTTAATAGCTACGCGGTCCTATCAGGTTCTGGGGGCGGAGCCACAACCCATATGTGTATGCTGCCATGTGATGCAACAGGAAAGGAAAATTACGGAAGGTAAGTATACAATTTTCCGTTTTTTTTGCAATATCAGACTACAAGGACAGTATCTACAGCGTTTATGAAAACGCAGAAAATGCTATTGGGAAGAAAAAAAAACACTGCAAAATTTAATTTTTTTGCAATGTTTTTGCAATATCAGACTACACGGGCAGTATCTACAGCGTTTATGAAAACGCAGAAAATGCTATTGGGAAGAAAAAAAAACACTGCAAAATTTTATTTTTTTGCAATGTTTTTTGCAATATCAGACTACACGGGCAGTATGTACAGCGTGTATGTAGGAACATGCAGAAAATGCTATTGGGGAAAAAAAATAAAAAGCAAAATTCAATTTTTATGCAATGTTTTACCAATAGCAGAATACACACAGACTGTGGTGTATGTCTTAGTATATGCAGTGCAGTAATGTTGCACTGAGCTTGAAGGTAAAACGTTTAGATTTTGTCTGGCACTGGCCTCATGGCACTGTTACTGTGACTGCACTGCACCCCAGCCAGGGTACAATTGATTTAGGAATCTCTTCAAGAATTATGTCTGCCTCTTTCTTTTGCAAAATAAACTCCCTCCCTATTCTAGCTATCTAGAGCGCTCACTGAGCTAACTAATTAGAATACAATTCCAGGAATGTGGACTGACTTTAGCACACTAACTTCTATCTTCTAATCTTCTATCTATCTGTAGCACAGGAACCTGCCTAACAACAGTGTGTGTCTAACAGAATGACGCTGTGTGCTGTGTGTGGGCTATATATAGAGGCTGGGTCACATGCTGCACTGGCCAATCACAGCCATGCCATTAGTAGGCATGGCTGTGATGGCTTCTAGGGCACACAAGTAAAACGATCATCCATTGGCTGGCCTAAAGCTGTGCGAAAGGCGCCAATACAGCGCTGAACACCGGACCCGAACACCGGACCCGAACCCGAACTTACAGCCAATAGTTCGGGTTCGGGTCCGGTTCCCGGACACCCAAAAGTCCGGTACGGACCCGAACTTTACAGTTCGGGTTCGCTCAACCCTATTGGTGATAAAGCATCAGTAGAGAGGAGATACCTTTTTCCCAAATTAAATCTAACAGGATGGAATTTCCCTTCCTAGGGGTAGATTTCCTCTCACTTCCTGTTTTCTCCTTCCGTTTGCAAGTAGGAGTCGTTTCTAAGTTGGATGTTTGAAAGTAGGGGCCTGCCGTATATACTCTGCAGAAATTTGCCCCATAGATGTTGGTGTAGCCACAAGACTGTAAGCCCTCACAGTTACTCTTGGTGGGCGCAGGAATGGGCCCTGCTGTGAGTTATTAGATCAAGATTTGTACTTGCATGCACCTGTTGAACAGGGCAGAAAAATTGGGCCTTTGGTGGTGGTGGACGGTGTTGCCACAGGACTGTAAGCCCTCAGTTACCCTTGGTGGGCGCAGGAATGGGCCCAGCTGTGAGTTATTAGATCAAGATTTGTAATTACACGCCCCTGTTAAACAGTGGCTGAAAAATTGTGCCTTAGGCAACGGTGCTGGTGCCACAACACTGCAACCCCTCACAGATACTGTACTTGGAGCACAGCAGTCACACCTGTTGCAAAGCATTTTTTTAAAAAATTGTAATTACACGCCCCTGTTATACAGGGGCTGAAAAATTGTGCCTTAGGCACTGGTGTGGTGGCACCCAGAAACAAAAATGTTCTTCCAAGCTATCAAGGAATGGATCATTGAGAAGGAGGAGGAGGAAGAGGATAGTCAGTGAACATAACAGTGCAGTCACTCAGCATCAGCATAGGCAGTTTTGAAGGGATGTGACATTATAAATTATTCAGTTATATCCGCTTCAGGTGCCTGGTAGCTGGTGGTGATCCAAGACTGATTCATTTTTATGAAGGTCAGTCGATCAACCGAGTCGGTGGACAGGCGCACCCTGTGATCAGTGACAAATCCTTCAGCAGCACTGAATGTGCATTCGGAAAGAACGCTGGATGCAGGACAGGCCAGTAGCTCAATTGCATACTGTGCAAGCTCTGGCCAGTAGACATGGGAACTGTCAAAAAATTTGTTTTGTTTCGTCGCGTTTCGTATATAAAAAAATTCGTAATTCGTGTACGAAATTCCGTTTGAATTTGTACGAAATACGAAATTCGGACGAATCATAATTTTTTTCCGAATCGTTAGTAAAGTTACGAATCGTTACGAATCGTTAATGCGGCTAATGAATTTTTGTTTCTAATAACACAGAGAACAATTCGAATCCAACTACAAATATCAAATTTCAATTTCAAGTTACGAATCGTTACGAATCGTTACGAATAGTTACGAATCGTTAGTAAATCCAACTACAAATATCGAATTTCAACTAATATGAAAGAAATTATTATAGCGGATATAACGAATGTTTCGAATGAATTCGAGATTCAGTATATCTAATATAGAGAACTGTCCCTGCACAAAGTGTCATTTTTGCAGGAAAAAAAGCTATTTAAAATCACTTGCGGCTAATGCCGGCAAATGAATTGTCGGCTCCATAACACAGAGAACAGTCATTCATTGATATAAAAAAAAAATAAAAGCATGGGGGTCCCCCCAAATTCAATAACCAGGCCCTTCAGGTCTGGTATGGTTATTAAGGGGGACCCCAGCCAAAAAAAAAAAAAAAAATGGCGTGGGGTCCCCCCCAAATATCCATACCAGACCCTTCAGGTCTGGGATGGATTTTAAGGGGAACCCCGGCCAAAAAAAAAAAAAAATGGCGTGGGGTCCCCCTCAAAATCCATACCAGACCCTTTATCCGAGCACGCAACCTGGCAGGCCGCAGGAAAAGAGGGGGGGACGAGAGCGGCCCCCCTCCCGCCTGAACCGTTCCAGGCCACATGCCCTCAACATTGGGAGGGTGCTTTGGGGTCCCCCCCAAAGCACCTTGTCCCCATGTTGATCAGGACAAGGGCCTCATCCCCACAACCCTGGCCGGTGGTTGTGGGGGTCTGCGGGCGGGGGGCTTATCGGAATCTGGAAGCCCCCTTTAACAAGGGGACCCCCAGATCCCGGCCCCCCACCCTATGTGAAATGGTAAGGGGGTACAAAAGTACCCCTACCATTTCACCAAAAAAGGTGACAAAAATGGTAAAAATGACAGGAGACAGTCTTTGACAATTCCTTTATTAAAATCTTCTTTCTTCTGGTCTTCCTTTCTTCATCTTCTCCTTCCGTCATCTTCTTCCAACTTCTTCCATCTTCTTCTTCTTCCTTCGATTCGCTTCTTCTTCCTCCGGTCTTCTCGTCCTTCTCGTCCGGCGTCGTCGTCTCTTCTCGCAGGCCGCTCCTCGCAATGGGAGGCTCCCGCTCTGTGAGGCTCCGCTCCGCTGACAGGTCTTTTATAACGAAGGCACCTGGTAACCCCGCCCCTCTGACGCACAGGGACGTCATGTGGAATTCCCTATGGCTTTCCCCATGACGTTAGAGGGGGGGCGGGGTCACCAGGTGCCTTTGTTATAAAAGACCTGTCAGCCGGAGCGGAGCCTCACACAGCGGGAGCCTCCCATTGCGAGGAGCAGCCTGCGAGAAGAGACGCCGATGCCGGACGAGAAGGACGAGAAGACCAGAGGAAGAAGAAGCGAATTGAAGGAAGAAGATGACGGAAGGAGAAGATGAAGAAAGAAAGACCAGAAGAAAGAAGAAAGAAGATTTTAATAAAGGAATTGTCAAAGACCGTCTCCTGTCATTTTTACAATTTTTTACACTTTTTTGGTGAAATGGTAGGGGTAGTACCCCCTTACCATTTCACACAGGGGGGGGGGGCGGGATCTGGGGGTCCCCTTGTTAAAAGGGGCTTCCAGATTCCGATAAGCCCCCCCGCCCGCAGACCCCCACAACCACCGGCCAGGGTTGTGGGGATGAGGCCCTTGTCCTCATCAACATGGGGACAAGGTGCTTTGGGGGGACCCCAAAGCACCCTCCCAATGTTGATGGCATGTGGCCTGGTACAGTTCAGGCGGGAGGGGGGGCGCTCTCGTCCCCCCCTCCTTTCCTGCGGCCTGCCAGGTTGCGTGCTCGGATAAGGGTCTGGTATGGATTTTATGGGGGACCCCACGCCATTTTTTTTGGCTGGGGTTCCCCTAAAATCCATCCCAGACCTCAAGGGTCTGGTATTGATTTTGAGGGGGACCCTACGCCTTTTTTTTTTTTTTTTTTTTGGCTGGGGTCCCCCTTAATATCCATCCCAGACCTGAAGGGCCTGGTTATTGAATTTGGAGGGACCCCTACGCATTTTTTTATCAATGACTTCAATGAATGACTGTTCTCTGTATTACGGATCCGACAATTCATTTGTCGGCAATAGCTGCAAGTGATTTTAAATAGTTTTTTTTCCTGCAAAAATGACATTGTGCGGGAACATTTCTCTATATTAGATATACTGAATCTCGAAGCATTCGAATCATTCGAAGCATTCGTTATATCCGCTATAATAATTTCTTTCATATTAGTTGAAATTAGATATTTGTTATTTGTTGTATCTAATATAGAGAAATGTTCCCGCACAGTGTAATTTTTGCAGGAAAAAAAAACTATTTAAAATCACTTGCGGCTATTGCCGGCAAATGAATTGTCGGATCCATAATACAGAGAACAGTCATTCATTGAAGTCATTGATAAAAAAATGCGTAGGGGTCCCCCCAAATTCAATAACCAGGCCCTTCAGGTCTGGGATGGATATTAAGGGGGACCCCAGCCAAAAAAAAATGGCGTAGGGTCCCCCTCAAAATTCATACCAGACCCTTGAGGTCTGGGATGGATTTTAAGGGGAACCCCAGCCAAAAAAAATGGCGTGGGGTCCCCCATAAAATCCATACCAGACCCTTATCCGAGCACGCAACCTGGCAGGCCGCAGGAAAGGAGGGGGGACGAAGGCACCTGGTGACCCCGCCCCCCCTCTGACATCATGGGGAAAGCCATAGGGCATTCCACATGACGTCCCCGTGCGTCAGAGGGGGCGGGGTTACCAGGTGCCTTCGTTATAAAAGACCTGTCAGCGGAGCGAAGCCTCACAGAGCGGGAGCCTCCCATTGCGAGGAGCGGCCTGCGAGAAGAGACGACGACGCCGGACGAGAAGGACGACGCCGGACGAGAAGGACGAGAAGACCGGAGGAAGAAGAAGCGAATCGATGGAAGAAGATGACGGAAGGAGAAGATGAAGAAAGGAAGAGCAGAAGAAAGAAGAAAGAAGAAAGAAGATTTTAATAAAGGAATTGTCAAAGACCGTCTCCTGTCATTTTTACCATTTTTGTCACCTTTTTTGGTGAAATGGTAGGGGTAGTACCCCCTTACCATTTCACATAGGGTGGGGGGCCGGGATCTGGGGGTCCCCTTGTTAAAGGGGGCTTCCAGATTCCGATAAGCCCCCTGCCCGCAGACCCCCACAACCACCGGCCAGGGTTGTGGGGATGAGGCCCTTGTCCTCATCAACATGGGGACAAGGTGCTTTGGGGGGGACCTGGTACGGTTCAGGAGGGAGGGCAGGCCGCTCTCGTCCCCCCCTCCTTTCCTGCGGCCTGCGGCCTGCCAGGTTGCGTGCTCGGATAAGGGTCTGGTATGGATTTTGAGGGGGACCCCACGCCATTTTTTTTTTTTTTTTTTGGCCGGGGTTCCTCTTAACCACTTCAGCCCCGGACCATTTGGCAGCCAAAGGACCAGAGGTCTTTTTTCAATTTCGCACTGCACTACTTTAACTGGTAATTGCGCGGTCATGCAATTTTGTAACCAAACGAAATTTGCGTCCTTTTCTTCCCACAAATAGAGCTTTCTTTTGATGGTATTTGATTGCCTCTGTGATTTTTATTTTTTGCGATATAAACGGAAAAAGAGCGAAAATTTTGAAAAAAAAAGAGATTTTCTACTTTTTGTTATAAAAAAAATCTAATAAACTCAATTTTAGTCAAACATTTGGGCCAAAATGAATTCAGCCACATGTCTTTAGTAAAAAAAAAATGCCAATAAGCGTATATTTATTGGTTTGCGCAAAAGTTATAGCGTCTACAAACTAGAGTACATTTTCTGGAATTTACACCGCTTTTAATTTATGACTGCCTATTTCATTTCTTGAGGTGCTAAAATGGCAGAGAAGTACAAAACCCCCCCAAATGACCCCATTTTGGAAAGTAGACACCCCAAGCTATTTGCTGAGAGGCATGTTGAGCCCATTGAATATTTTTTTTTTTAGTCCCAAGTGATTGAATAAAGACAAAAATAAAAAAGATTTTTTTTTTTTTTCAAAAAGTTGTCACTAAATGATATATTGCTCACACATGCCATGGTTATATGTGGAGATGCACCCCAAAATACATTTTGCTGCTTCTCCCGAGTATGGGGATACCACATGTGTGGGACTTTTTGGGAGCCTAGCCGCGCACGGGGCCACGAAACCCAATCAACGCCTTCAGGGTTTCTAAGGGTGCAAATCTTTGATTTCACTCCTCACTACCTATCACAGTTTTGAAGGCCATAAAATGCCAAAATAGCACAAAACCCCCCCCCAAATGACCCCATTTTGGAAAGTAGACACCCCAAGCTATTTGCTGAGAGGCATGTTGAGTACATGGAATATTTTATATTTTGCCACAAGTTGCGGGAATATTACAAACTTTTTTTTTTTTGCCCAAAGTTGTCACTAAATGATATATTGCCCACACATGCCATGGGCATATGTGGAATTACACCCCAAAATACATTCTGCTGCTTCTCCTGAGTACGGGGATACCACATGTGTGGGACTTTTTGGGAGCCTATCCGCATACGGGACCCCGAAAACCAAGCACCGCCTTCAGGATTTCTAAGGGCATAAATTTTTGATTTCACTCCTCACTACCTATCACTACCTATCACAGTTTTGAAGGCCATAAAATGCCAAGATGGCACAAAACCCCCCCCAAATGACCCCATTTTGGAAAGTAGACACCCCAAGCTATTTGCTGAGAGGCATGTTGAGCCCATTGAATATTTTTTTTTTTAGTCCCAAGTGATTGAATAAAGACAAAAAAAAAAAAAAAAAAATTTATTCAAAAAGTTGTCACTAAATGATATATTGCTCACACATGCCATGGTTATATGTATAATTGCACCCCAAAATACATTTTGCCACTTCTCCTGAGTACGGGGATACCACATGTGTGGGACTTTTTGGGAGCCTAGCCGCGCACGGGGCCACGAAACCCAATCAACGCCTTCAGGGTTTCTAAGGGTGCAAATCTTTGATTTCACTCCTCACTACCTATCACAGTTTCGAAGGCCATAAAATGCCAAAATTGCACAAAACCCCCCAAAATGACCCCATTTTGGAAAGTAGACACCCCAAGCTATTTGCTGAGAGGCATGTTGAGTACATGGAATATTTTATATTTTGCCACAAGTTGCGGGAATATTACAAACTTTTTTTTTTTTTGCCCAAAGTTGTCACTAAATGATATATTGCCCACACATGCCATGGGCATATGTGGAATTACACCCCAAAATACATTCTGCTGCTTCTCCTGAGTACGGGGATACCACATGTGTGGGACTTTTTGGGAGCCTATCTGCATACGGGACCCCGAAAACCAAGCAACGCTTTCAGGATTTCTAAGGGCATAAATTTTTGATTTCACTCCTCACTACCTATCACTACCTATCACAGTTTTGAAGACCATAAAATGCCAAGATGGCACAAAACCCCCCCAAATGACCCCATTTTGGAAAGTAGACACCCCAAGCTATTTGCTGAGAGGCATGTTGAGCCCGTTGAATATTTTTTTTTTAGTCCCAAGTGATTGAATAAAGACAAAAAAAATAAATAAAAAAAATTTATTCAAAAAGTTGTCACTAAATGATATATTGCTCACACATGCCATGGTTATATGTGGAATTGCACCCCAAAATACATTTTGCTGCTTCTCCTGAGTATGGGGATACCACATGTGTGGGACTTTTTGGGAGCCTAGCCGCGTACGGGGCCCCGAAACCCAAGCACCGCCTTCAGGATTTCTAAGGGTGCAAATTTTTGATTTCACTCCTCACTACCTATCACAGTTTCGAAGGCCATAAAATGCCAAAGTAGCACAAAACCCCCCCAAATGACCCCATTTTGGAAAGTAGACACCCCAAGCTATTTGTTGAGAGGCATGGTGAGTATTTTACAGCTCTCATGTGTTTTTGAAAATGAAGAAAGTAAAGAAAAAAATTTTTTTTTTTTTTCAATTTTCAAAACATTGTGACAAAAAGCGAGATCTGCAAAATACTCACCATACCTCTCAGCAAATAGCTTGGGGTGTCTACTTTCCAAAATGGGGTCATTTGGGGGTGGTTTGTGCCATCTGGGCATTCCATGGCCTCCGAAACTGTGATTGGCAGTGAGGAGTGAAATAAAAAAATTACACCCTTAGAAAGCCTGAAGGCGGTGCTTGGATTTTGGGGTCCCGTACGCGGCTAGGCTCCCAAAAAGTCCCACACATGTGGTATCCCGTACTCAGGAGAAGCAACAGAATGTATTTTGGGGTGTATCTCCACATATGCCCATGGCATGTTTGAGCAATATATCATTTAGTGACAACTTTTTGTAAAAAAAAATATTATTTTTTTTTTTTTTTTTCATTATTCAATCTCTTGGGACCAAAAAAAAAATATTTAATGGGCTCAACATTGCTCTCAGCAAATAGCTTGGGGTGTCTACTTTCCAAAATGGGGTCATTTGGGGGGGGTTTGAACTGTCCTGGCATTTTATGCACAACATTTAGAAGCCTATGTCACACGTCACCCACTCTTCTAACCACTTGAAGATAAAGCCCTTTCTGACACTTTTTGTTTACATGAAAACATATTTTTTTTTTGCAAGAAAATTACGTTGAACCCCCAAACACTATATATATATTGTTAAAGCAAAGGCCCTACAGATTAAAATGGTGGGTGTTGCATTTTTTTTTTCCACACAGTATTTGCGCAGCGATTTTTCAAACGCATTTTTTGTGGAAAAAATACACTTTTTTTTATTTTAATGCACTTAAACACACTATATTGCTCAAATTTTTGATGAAATAAAAAATATGATCTTAGGCCGAGTACATGGATACCAAACACGACATGCTTTAAAATTGCGCACAAACACACAGTGGCGACAAACTACATACATTTTTAAAAGCCTTTAAAAGCCTTTACAGGTTACCACATTAGATTCACGGAGGAGGTCTACTGCTAAAATTACTGCCCTCGATCTGACCTTCGCGGTGATACCTCACATGCATGGTGCAATTGCTGTTTACATATGACGCCAGACCGACGCTTGTATTCGCCTTTGCGCAAGAAAAGGGGGGGCAGGGGTGCTTTTTTTTTTTTTTTTTTTTAGTTTTTCTTTTTATTTAGCTTTTTTATTTTATTTTTAAACTGTTCCTTCCATTTTTTTTTCTTAGTTGTCATTTTTATTGTTATCGCAGGGAATGTAAATATCCCCTATGATAGCAATAGGCAGTGACAGGTACTCTTTTTTTGAAAAAATTGGGGTCTATTAGACCCTAGATCTTTCCTCTGCCCTCAAAGCATCTGACCACACCAAGATCGGTGTGATAAAATGCTTTCCCAATTTCCCAATGGCGCGGTGGGTATGCCCACCATTAGAATACCTCCCTTCATCCACCCACTTCTAATGATGGGCATACATGCACCATTTATATATGCCGAAGCATGGGGGCATCCTCCCGCAAAAAAAGTTATGCCACGTACACATGGTCGCACTTTTTTCGACCGTATGTACGTGGCATTAGGAGCAAAATCGCTCCTCCGCCCTCTGCTGCCCCCATGCTTCGGCATATATGCTCTTTTTTTTAACTGTGGTGGTGAAATCACCTCCTACAGCGTTGGAGTCGCGGCTTTATGTATCGTGGGAGCAAACGCTGTTGCTGTCAAGATAAATAAATCCACGCTGCAACTGAATGGCGTACCTGCTAAGCAAATAATGGTTAACATTAAAACAAAGTACATTAGAGTATAACAGTAAGACCTTACCATACCATACCTGCAAAGCAAATACCAAAAAAAAAAACATAGTAAAAAATAAAACATTTTGTTAACGCAACCGGTGCCTAAAATATATATATGCCGAAGCATGGGGGCATCCTCCCGCAAAAAAGTTATGCCACGTACACATGGTCGGACTTTTTTCGACCGTATGTACGTGGCATTAGGAGCAAAATCGCTCCTCCGCCCTCTGCTGCCCCCATGCTTCGGCATATATGCTCTTTTTTTTAACTGTGGTGGTGAAATCACCTCCTACAGTGTTGGAGTCGCGGCTTTATGTATCGTGGGAGCAAACGCTGTTGATGTCAAGATAAATAAATCCGCGCTGCAACTGAATGGCGCACCTGAAAACAAAAAAATGGTTAACAATAAAACATACCTGAAAAGCAAGCATGATAAAACATAATAAAACATTGCAGAATAGAGTAAAAAAGAGCAACAATAGAGAGAGAGAGAAACAATAAAACGACAACTATTTTTGGTTTTTTATTTTATATTTTTTTTGGGGTTTTTTTTTTTTTTTACACTTTTTTTTTTTTTAACTATAACTATAATTTTAACTAACGGTCGGGTCTCAAAATGCGATGGCATTCTTGAGACCCTGCAACTATAATTTTAACTGCAACGGTCGGGTCTCAAAATGCGATGGCATTCTTGAGACCCTGTGAAAGTGTATCCTAGCCTGTGAAATGCTGTACCCTACGCTAAAACCTCACTAGTTCGTGGTAGCGTTCAAAACATTCACCAACGCAGAGACCAGGATTGTCAGGACAGCGTGGACAATAATAACGGCTGTCACGCCTACATCCGTGCTTGCTGCAGACACGACATCTTTTTTGGGGGGCTCGTTGGGTAGGGGTACTCGGGAGGACATAAGGGTAATGCCTCTCATGCAGCCGGCTAACTGCATTTGGTAGGGGATGGTGAGGTGTGGAATCGCCTGGATACAGGAGTTCCATGACAACCGCTCCCTGGAATTCAAGGAAGGGTAACGTCCCGCCTGAAGCTCCGTATAGCACATGAGCATTCAGCAAAGCCAATTGGAATAAATAAATAGACACTTTTTTGTACCAGCGTCTAGCCTTACGGGCAACTAGGTACGGCGCCAACAACTGGTCGTTGAGGTCCATCCCCCCCCATATTAAGGTTGTATTCGTGGACACAGAGGGGTTTCGTCACAACACCAGCCGCCGTACGAATTTGGACTGTCGTGTCTGCATGAAGGGAGGTAAGAAGGAAAACATTCTTATTATCCCTCCACTTCACAGCGAGCAAGTTATTACACTTCAAGCAGGCTCTCTCCCCCAGCCTAAGACGGGAATCTACAAGCCGCTGGGGAAAGCCCCGGCGATTAGGTCGCACGGTGCCACATGCTCCAATCTGCTGATCAAACAAGTGACTAAACAGTGGCACGCTCGTGTAATAATTGTCCACGTACAAGTGGTACCCCTTTCCGAATAAGGGTGACGCCAAGTTCCACACTATCTTGCCAGCGCTCCCTATGTAATCTGGACAGTTCTCCGGCTCTACGTAACTATCTTTTCCCTCATAAACCGAAAAGCTCCACGTATAGCCTGTTGCCCTGTCACAGAGCTTGTAGAGCTTGACCCCGTATCTGGCACGCTTGCTGGGAAGGAACTGTTTGAAAGACAAGCGGCCAGAAAACTTAATCAGGGACTCGTCAACGCAGACAACTTGATTGGGCGTAAACAAGGCTGCAAAACATTGGTTGAAGTGGTTTATGAGGGGCCGAATTTTGTAGAGCCGATCAAATTCAGGGTCTCCACGAGGACGACAAAGTTCATTGTCACTGAAGTGCATGAACCGCAAAATCATCTCGTATCGTGCCCTGGACATGGAGCAAGAGAACACGGGCATTTGGTGGTGCGGTGAGGTGGACCAATAAGACCTCAGCGTCGGGAATTTGTGTATGCCCATGTTGAGGGAAAGGCCCAGAAAGGTCTTAAATTCGGAAACCGTAATTGGTTTCCAATCTCTGGCAAGGGAAGGCACTTGGGGATTAGCGGCGATGTATTGACCAGCGTATATATTACTTTGGTCCACAATAGATCTATAGAGATCTTCCGTGAAAAACAGCGAATAAAAATCGGATGGCTTAAAATCAGCTGTTTCCACCTGAATACCGGGTTGGCCAGTGAATGGGGTAAGTACGGGTCCTGCAGAAGTGGTGGGCACCCAATCAGGATTGGCGAATTCTGCAGGAAGGACACTATGGGATCGACGGACCTGCCTTTGTCTTCTTCTTGGTGGCAGCGGGACACTACTTGTGCTTGCCACCTCGCCAGCTTCAACTGCACTTATGGGACTCGCCACGTCACCAAGTGTTACTGCAGTGCTGGTTTGACTACGTCCAGGGTGTACTAGGCCGCTGGTGCTTGCCAGTTCACCAGAAGGAATAGCGGCGCTAGTACTTCTCTGCTCCATACGAGAGACCTGCGGTTCCTGCACCTCAACAACATCAGAAGATCGGGATCGGGTACGCCTGACCTTAGCAGGGACCTCACCTTCGTCGCCAGAGCTATCTGTCATGGAGCCGCTGTCGTCTACTGGATCGTATTCTGAGCCTGATTCTGACAGATGAGTGACCTCCTCTTCACTATCTGACATACTCAGAAACAAGTAGGCCTGTTCACTAGTGTACTTGCGATTTGCCATTTTGGGCTCTAAATTTAGTAGTACACTAGTGAGATTCACAGGAAAAAAAGCTCCTAGGCTGCTGGCAACTGAATCAAAACGCTACCAAAAAAACTGTTAGCGATCGCAGGGATCAGGCCTGACTCTGCGAACGCTGCAGTTATGTGTGCTTAGTGTTTTGGAAGTGACAGTGATCGATCGATACTGCACTTGGGTGGGCTGGGCTGGGCTGGGCTGGGCGGAGGGGGGAAAACGCAGGTGCTAGCAGGTATCTGGGCTGATCCCGCTAACAATGCGTTTTTTGGAACCCTAAACTGCTGGGACGCTAGTATAGATCTGATCAGATCAGATATTGATCTGTTCAGATACTATACCACTAAGGGAGGTGTATGCTTTGCGCGTGGGTGTTTGCGGTACTGGCACTAACCTGGGGCGACGCAGACCTTATTTGACCCTAACACCTAATTGATATCACCCGCCGGGCGATCAGGGGGTTAAACCGATAGTTGGGTAATAAATGGCGGGTGCCCTGACAGTATAAAAAAACAAGCTAACTAACCAGCGTCACCCGTAACAGTTATACGGTGATCACTGGTGAAAGGGTTAACTAGGGGCAATCAGGGGGTTAAAACCTTTATTAGGTAATATATGGGGGTACCTGACACTATATAAAAACCTGACGGGGGACCTAAATAACTAAATAACTAACTGGCTAACCAGTGACACTTATACTGTGATCACTGGTGAAAGAGTTAACTCTAGGGGCAATCAAGGGGTTAAAACCTTTATTTAGGTTGTAATATGGGGGTACCTGACCTATAAACCTATTTATGAACCTATATAAACCTGGCGGTTACCTAAAAAAAAAACTGGCTACCTAGCGGCACCAGTGACACTAATAGAGCGATCAAAAAAAACGATCGCTTAGTGACACTGGCAAAAGGGGGTGAAAGGGTTACCTAGGGGGCAATCAAGGGGTTAAACCTTTATTGGGGGGGGGGTAGGGGGCTACCTTGGACCTAAAGGGGCCTAAAACTAACTGCCCTGACAGTTATTGCAGTCACACTGACACTAAATGCAGTGATCAGTAAATAAATGATCACTGCAATCAGTGACACTGTGACAGGGGGGGGCAGGGGGTGATCTGGGGGGTGATCAGGGGGTGACAGGGGGGTGAAATATGTGCCTATGTGTGCCTGGTGTCAGTGTAGTGTTGGTGCACTAACCTGATGTCTTCTCCGCTCGGCGTCCCGGTCAGAAAGACCGACACGAGGAGCGTGACATCACTTCCCCTTGCCTGTGTTTACAATTACACAGGAAGGGGAAGGAAGCGGAAGAACCTCATTGGCCAGAGCGATCGGGAGGGGGTGGCCAGAAACGACTGGCCGTTACCTCGTCCCGCATCGCTTCTGAAGCCATCCCGACCGTCCCCGCCGGCGGAGGGGGGTCCGATCGGACCCCCCAACCGCCGGAAGAATGTCACGTACAGGTACGTGATTCTGCCTGTACGTGCCATTCTGTTGACGTATATATACATGGGGCGGTCGGGAAGTGGTTAATATCCATACCAGACCTGAAGGGCCTGGTTATTGAATTTGGGGGGACCCTACGCTTTTTTTTTCTGCAAAAATGACACTTTGTCATTCAAATTCATTCGTTATATCTGCTATAATAATTTTGTTTGAATTAGTTGAAATTCGATATTGGTAGTTGGATTCAAATAATTTGGAGCTCAAATTCGTAAACGGAATTTTTCCTGCAAAAATGACACTTTGTCATTCGAATTCATTCGAATGCATTCGAATCATTCGGCGACGAAATTCGTAAACGGAATTTCGTATTCCGTACGGAATTCGTATTAAAAAAAATTCGTACTACGGATTCGTAAATTCGTACGAATTTCGAAAAATTCGTACGAATTTCGAAAAATTCGTACGAATTTCGAAAAATTCGTACGAATTTCGAAAAATTCGTACGAATTACGAATTCGTACGAAACGAATCGCACATGTCTACTGGCCAGTGATCCATCCTCAAGACCCAGTAAGCCGGAGGATTTTCGGTGGGAAAGGTGTCCAAGTCTGACCTTGCCCCTAGGTATTCCTGCACCATGTATATCAGACGCTGGCGATGGTTGCTGGAACCGATCATACCTTGGGGCTGCGGACTAAAAAATTGTCTGAACGCATCGGTCAGACGTCCACCTTCCCCACCGCTCCTTCTGCTACTGACCGAAGCCTCAGCAACTCGTCGTCCAGGACCAGGAGTTTGTAACCTCCCAGTTTCTGGGAACGCGTTGCACAGACCTTTCTGCAAGGCCTCCCTGAGATGTCTCATCCTCTGCTCCCTCTGCGATGGCAAGATAAGGTCCGCAACCTTACCCTTGTACCGTAGATCAAGGAGAGTGGCCAGCCAGTAATGGTCCCTCTCCTTGATCCGAAGAATACGAGGATCCTTCAGCAGGCTTTGCAGGATCAGGAAGGCCATGCAACGTAGGTTAGTTGAGGCATTCGGTCCGGAGTCTTCTGGGTCACTGAGGACGACATGATCATCAGCCACCTCCTCCCAGCCACGTACAAGTCCACTGGTTTGTTGGGACTGTACATCATCCCTAAAAGACTGCTGCTGCTGATGCTGAGTGCCAGGCTCCACCTCCATGCTCACACAATCCTCCTCCTCCTCCTCATCCTCTTCCTGTGTGATGGGTGGGACAGAAGGAACACTGTCTGGATAAAGGGGGCCTTGAGAGGCAAGGAAGTCCTCCTCTTCCTGCCTCTGTTCTGCCTCAAGTGCCCTGTCCATTATCCCACGCAGCGTATGCTCCAACAGGTGGACAAGAGGTACAGTGTCACTGATGCATGCACTGTCACTGCTCACCATCCTCGTGGCCTCCTCAAATGGTGAGAGGACAGTGCATGCATCCCTGATCATGGTCCACTGGCGTGGGGAAAAAAAGCCAAGCTCCCCTGACCCTGTCCTGGTGCCATAGTCGCAAAGGTACTCATTGATGGCCCTCTGCTGCGTGTGCAGTCGCTGCAGCATGGCCAACGTTGAGTTCCACCTGGTGGGCATGTCACATATTAGGCGGTTCTTGGGCAGGTTCAGCTCCT